>OU342489.1:13750000-15000000 GCA_910589525.2 Ennomos quercinarius
TTAGTATTATTTTATTCCTAGACATTGCTTTTGATAGTAATTACTTCTGCCTAAAGTAAAGACCAGTAGATAACTGAGTTGTTTTGTGTGGTAGATAGTGTAGTTGTAAATAGACAGTAGTTATAAATCAGTACTACCTAATAGGTAAATAGCCTGATATCAGGTAGGTAGCGTTATCATGTCAACAACATACATAAAGTTGCGTGTTGTTTGTCTGTTTGACTTGACTGGTTCTAAAACCTACAACAGTAGTGCTTGATTCTTGCTATTTAGTAGTCGTCAGATAAAACGAGACTGGAAGTGATGACGCGGACGGTGCGGCGCTCCACGTTTTTATATGATAAGGAGTTTTGTTGACTTATTAACCGACTTCAAATAAGGAGGAAGTTCTCAATTTGGTTGTGATTTTTTTTATGTTACTAGAACGAAACATTAAAAGAAAGAAAGAAAGAAAGAAAAAATATTTATTCAACACTCACAAAAAACAAATAAGTACAAGTATAATATACACAATTAAGTAAGAATAGTAGTTATGAGAAGAATAATAAGAAGTGTAGATATTATATACATAGATAAAGTGGTGTTGAAAAGGGCTTAACTCAGCATTCATGCCGGTGTACTCAACACCTGGCGCTGATTTTCAGTTAAACCCTTTGGTCGACGGGTAAGGTATAGTTGTCAGGTGACCATAATAAAAACAAACACAAAATAAAATGTATAATATATACTTACATATATAATATACACAAGAAACGTATAAAAAAAATTAATAAATATAATAATAACAATAAAAACATTTGAAAGAGTAAGATAAACTACAAATGGTTATGTGATAAAAAAAAAAAAAGGATAATAATAATACAAATAATGTTGCAGTTGTTGGCAATGAATAATAGAAATAAGCACAGATTATTATATACTTAAACAGAGAACGCAAAAATAAGTAACTAAACTATAAGTATTATATAAAAGACATGTCTATATTGACATCAGCATGCTGTCGCTGCTCGTCTAGAAGATGTTTTTTTAACTTTTGTCTGAATACGCCGATGGTTCGAAGTTCCCTGATCGGTGGTGGCAAATTGTTCCAGCATTTGGACGCCGCGTAACGAAAAGCACCTGTAAAAGTAGCTGTACGATACCGCGGGGTAGACAGCTGCTGGGAGGCATGTCTACGCGAGCACTGTCTGTTTCCGGTGATCCATTTGAGCTTACGATGTAAATACGATGGACTCTCATAGTTTATTACACCGAAAAGTAGACATGCTAAATGAAGTTTCCGACGGGATTTCATTTTTAAAACATAGTGCTTACTTAAATAAGGCGTAACATGACTTCTCGGTGGTATGTTAAAACAAAACCTAGCGCAGGCGTTTTGCACTCGCTGAACTAGACGTTGCGTTCGGGAAAGCAACCGAGGTCCATATACTGTGTCAGCATAATTAAGTTTTGAGAGAACAAGCGTCTCGACCAGCTGTATACGTAGCTCTTCGCTGAGATAGGGTCTCAGATTATATAGTGTACGAAGCCTATAGAAGCAATTCTGCACGGCATCTGCAATGTGCCTCTCAAACCTCAGAGCTGCATCAATTTTTAGACCCAAATTTCGCGCTTCATAGATTCTGTCCACCGCCTGACCCATTAGTGAGACTTCGATAGTTTCGGGTAACAGAGCTAATTTCTGTTTACTACCCAATACCATGAACTTGGTTTTTAAAGGATTTAGCAAGATACCATTATTTTCAGACCAAGCTGAGATGTGGTTTAAATCTTCGTTAAGGTTTTTAAGGGTGTTATCTAGGTCATTCGGCTTGAAGTGTATGTATACCTGAATATCATCCGCATATATGTGATATTTTGAGTGTTTGTTGCTATTAGTGATATCTGCGCTATAGAGAATAAATAAAATAGGACCCAAAATAGATCCTTGTGGGACACCCCTTTTTACCTCAACAAGGTTTGATGATGAACAGGGAGAAACATTAGGTTGTCGCAACTCCACGAACTGTTGACGATTGTCTAAATAGCTATGGAACCAGCCAAGCGCAGCGTGATCAAACCCATAAAAACTGAGTTTGGAGAGGAGCAAGGCAGTGTTTATTGAGTCAAACGCACGGGAAAAATCTAACAACACTAAAATTTACATTAACATTTACAAACCGATTTCGAATATTTTTTAAAAAGTGACTTAAGTGAAAATTTTTCATTCAAATTATTCGCCATGGATACCGCAACCATTACAAATTTTGATTTGATTGATATTTTTTTAATATTATTCGCCACCTCATTTTACCTAAACTGGAATTTCAATGCCGTTATTACATTTAACGGAATATGTTTTACTTTCCAGCGTTATTGAAATTACTTTTTTCAGATAAGGTCATTTTGCGTTTGATTTTTTTTCCTTATTTATTAACCCCCTTACTAATAAAAACTGCATAACAATGGAACAACTGGGTATTCTAGGTGCTAGGTATTGTTATCTTGTTTTATTGTTGCCTATTTCAAATTTGATAGAGAGAAACAAAACATTTATTCTGCCACTACACAGTTTATTAGTAAGCAGGTCATTGTTTATGTGCTTCTGCTATGATATTATTAGGTGATGACAGAAACATTAACTGCATCTTGACTTCAACTGTCAAATCAATCAAATGGCAAATATGCGATCAAGATGTAGCTGCTAACATTCTGCTTTTCACTCGCAGCATATTTAAGATGATAACTGCAAGTGGAGAGTCGCCACTGATGGCGTGCGTTTCGCATTTGGGCCTTCTACGCTTGCATTTATCATTCCTTGCATTGATTTTGGCATTCAAAAAATTGGCATGAGCATTTAGAGTAATATTTGGTGTCTGTGTATTGAGGCAATTTTTTTTCCATATTCTCATTCATTTATGCTTTGCACGTAATTAATTATAATTACCTACACTTATTTTCGCTTTGCACGCACAAGGTTCTAATGTTGCGTGTACTTTGATGTACTACGCTTATCCATTTAATCAAGACATTAACGGCACTAACGTGAGTTAGACTTGCAATTAACAACGAAGCATGCTACCAATTAATATCTACCCTGGAAATAATTAGACCTTAATCACAGTGTTAAACGTTAATTGAATCACGTGGTGCTTTGCTTACGGTCGCATTTGCAAAAGCATGCCTAGTGCCGTAATCTGTACCGTCACGCTCAGTTACTTTGCGATAAAACTTAACTAGTATTGATTTTCTCGGTCAGTTACTGTTTTGTCAACTCATTCTTCGTTGATTTAGGTATATAGGTTATTAATGTAACTCCATTATTTTCGTTCGCAGGGTGTTCGCGCGCTGTAATTCGCAACCTCAGCGAGATCAACTGGATTTCTTTGCCGTATCTCTTCATATTAAAACGTATACCTACCGATGATTGTTTTGTTACTGTCTACTTGACTAAAGGTGACCACCTAAGTGCCACTTTGAAATATTCTTCTAGGAAAACTTGAATACTTACCTACTTGTAATTAATATTCTGAATTCAAATATTTATTATAAGTACAATCTTCAACGATTAATTGTTAACTTTCTAAATTACTATATTTTTCTTAGAGATAAATAGTTATTACACTATGCTATCATTGGGTCAAGCTGAACGGCCAGAGTTTTCCTTGTTTATTACCGAATGCCTTGCACTGGACATTTTTATTTAGGTACTTATATTCTTCGGCACTAATGTTTAAGGTCTACATTTTGATAACAAAACCAATTGAATATAACCAATAGTATTTGTTTAAGTGTCACAAGATAGAATTAGAGGATATGCGCTAAGCTCGTATCAAACGGCTAGACTGGCTAGTGAGCTTAACCATTATATCAGTTTTGTAGTGTGTAGCCGGTTGTGGCAGGATTCTGGAACTCGCTCTTTCGCTGCCTTTTTGGTGGGTTCTGCGTAACCCGTCTGGTGGGTTCTGCGTAACCGGTCTGGCGGGTTCTGCGTAACCCGTCTGACGGGTTATGCGTAGCCGGTCTGGTGGGTTCTGCGTAACCCGTCTGGCGGGTTATGCGTAACCGGTCTGGCGGGTTATGCGTAACCGGTCTGGCGGGTTTTGCGTAACCCGCTGACCAGCGATGTGCTCGTAAGTACTGTTGCTCACTGACTGCGTATATTGGCGGTTACGTCAAGTGACATCGCGGCCGACTGATGGCCACGTCATCATCAGTAGTTCAAGTAATGCTGTAATCGATGTACAAAATATTTGACCAATCGCCTACGTATTTTTTCATAGTAGAAGAATTACAAAGGACTGTTATACATGAATTAATAAGAAACTTATATTTTTTTATTTAGCTAATCTGTCGTTAGGGTATATTGAAAATATTTGGTGTTCAAGAAGTGCAGTTTAGAAATTCTAATAATTAAATTTAATGTATGCGAAGTAGACATTATTGATGTCCTTTTCTAAAAGAATGAGTATTTAAATTTGTAGATTTTCATAGATGTGTGCAAGTGTCACGCAAATATTTGTGTCAAACTAATAATTTGTAATTTGATGTAGCAGATCTGTAACAGCGTGATCTTATGTGTTTATGTTTCACTTTAAAACTATAATATGATTATAGTTCTGCAGCAGACAGGCTAAGAAGCTTAAAGAAAATCCTTTCTGTTCCTACATAACAACCTACCAGCCAAAATATTTATTATATAATAAATAATTATTACTATAAAATATAATGAATGTCATCGTAAAACATGAAAGTACAAGAAGTAAATTCATAATATGTATTTTTTTAATATAAAAACATAACAAATGTCACCATAAATAAAACAAAATTACGAGAAGTAAATTATATGTATTATTTTTAAGGCCCTTGAATCTCTATATTATATTCGTTGTTTTGCTTTTATCGTTTGACCCGACGACGAAATCATATTAACAAACTACATATTTGTATTCTCGGATTGTTCTAGATATAATCGAGTTCTCGATAATGCGCATCAAAGGTTTCGTGACCTTAAATCATTATGTATGTACCTATCTAAAACTAATAAACGCATTTACCTAGTACATCGTCGGCGTTTGGTGCCATAACTTACGTTACATGATATTTTGTTATATTTTTTTATTAGAATAAGATGAACATAAAGTAGGTAATAACTACATTAATTACAATTATTGTAATATTACGAGAGAGATATTTTTAAATTTAATTTTGCCAAATATTTATTTTACATAGAGATCGCTTTTTTAAGCACAATTTATTTTACACATTGTATTTTTGTATTAATTAGCTATTTACATAATTACAATTTTTGTAACTGCACAGATGGGTACTGCAAATTTGCAAAGAGTGGATAGCTGGGTTTGCGTCAGATGTACGGCAGTCAAATTGAGAAATTTGACTCGTTAACTCGTGTTTCACATTGGCTATTTGTGCTCCATCCTCGTTAAGTTAGAAAGTTGGAAGAACGAAAGAAGGGGTCGGGATGACGACATAGGAGACCCAGATTGTAAAAAAGAATACTTTTGTAATTATAGTCACGGTATTTCAAGTTGAAATGACTGCTCGCTAAACTAACTAGTTAGCAGAGTTGGGCACATACACAAGCAGGTTGTCCCAAATTTTCTTATTGCAATAATGTATGTGGTTGTATGTAATCTTTTACTCAAATTAGTTTTTGATGTTACTAAGTAATTTTCACCTCACTTGCGGTCCGAAAGATGCTGTCCGAATCAGCGTGTGCGCACCAAGGACAGACAGTTTGACGCCATAATTTAGCTCTAGTGTGATGAGATGATAAGCCAACTGAGCCAAACGTCAAATTGACATTTGCGTACCTAGTATTTGGGGTTGTGAATTCACTAAGGCGTAGTATGTCACGACTCACGTTAAGTACCTAGTCTCCATTTCCATTAATAAGGATCACAAAAAATTTAAGAGAAGTGTATTCACATACCCCCATGCAAAAAGTGCCAACGCTTTTCCACCTCTAAATATTATCCGATTTTGACGATATTTTATATGTTATCTACCTAGTAAAAAACTATGCTCGTACGTCTTCCTTTTTTGAGTTTTTGCAATATCTTCGTATTTGTAGCCACCTAAAGTTACGAGATTTTTTGCGTCAAATTATGACGAAGAAAAGTAGTTGTAACTAGAACACGAAACATATATTCTAAAAAATCAGGACGTACAAACATAGATTACAATCTATCCAAACGATTGACACGAAAATCAAAAGATTTGTGAAGTTTTAGAGGGTGAAAACCACTGGCGCCCGAAGCGCTAAAATGTAGGTAAATTCACTTATGGGCTCTATTGTCTCTATCATACGTGTGAAGAGCAGAGCGACAGCAATAACATTTTCAAAAACCAGGACGGTCCCATTGATAAATCTGAGGTCCGATGAATAACACGATGACTGCTGTGAGAGCGCTTTCGCTTCGGACCAGCATGGAGCAGTTAAGAAAAAAAATTGTGAGCACTAAAACATTTATTCGGACCGCACCTTAATGCATGCAGTTAGATATATTTTAGGTAAGTAGATTTATTACGCGTTTTTACTTGCATGTTTGTATTCCTGATACCAAAGAATAGAACGAGGATTGTCGTCTGACATAACTATTCATAACCCACATGTAGAAGTTGTTTGCGATTAACATAATATATAGGGAAAGTTGTGTTATGCGTCATTTACATTACAGTTACGCAATAATATAAGTATGTATTTACTTAAGTGTTTGGTGGAACATAAGTTTTGAGTAACCGCTATATGTAACATCGTTTGGGAAATTGATGCACTGTGAGTGGCACAAGAATTTCTTTACTAACAGTTTGTGGATCACATTTTTCCAATTATGTATGTATGTGTATTGACGTGATTTTATTAATGTATTCAATAAAATTAAAAAGAAGTTTGTTGTTTCAATCTTAACCTAATTACCGAGTAGACTATTGATCTTGTTTTAGTGGTAAGTATGTAGGCAGGTAGGCAAGGCAGTAAGGACTAAAGCACCCTATTATATTAGTGGGCCCAACAGGAATTTTTATTCCCGTTGGCCCAATATGAATTTTTACCTCGCAAACTTCAAAGATTGGTAAAGGGGTCATGATTAATAAAAAATATAATGTTTATATGCAAAATACATTTTATTTCTACATTATTTTAATCTACACTAATGCGGAAACGTTAAATCTTGGATTTGTAAAAGCCGTATAATGAGATCAGATGATGATTTTGGTCACAAAAAAACTGAGTACATAATGGTATACAATTAAGACTTAGGGCTGTTTGTGGAGACGCGCCGCATTGGGTGGGCTTTTCATACATCTGACACTTTCCAAATGTGTAGGGCAACCAGGCCCCACGCGCCGCATCTCCATAAAATAGTCTTTACTGCATCCGTATTCTTAGTTGATTTATCAACTACGCTCGATATGTCTTATTTCAGATGGAAAAATTTCAATTATTCCTCGAACGTAGTCGAGAAAGCGACTATTAACTGATAAGGACGCTTAAACTAGTACGATAGCACTGGGTAATTACCTTCACACGTTAAAGGTACTCTTATATCTACATTATGGCGGGTGCATTTATACATAATAATTATAAAATTATAATAGACCCATCTTGGCGAAGATGTATGCGTAACAGACGAAGCATGGCTAGGGACCTCCGTTTTGATGATTGGTACCACGTCGTCCAACCTTAATTTTAAAGTGGCATGTACCTGCAAAAAACGAACTCTATATTATAGTCTAATCACATATAAGGCCCCCCATACACGTTCAATTGTATTGATCAATTAAATTCACGAGTCTACTTCCGTCAATGTTTTCTCCATACAGTAAACCAATAAACATTGCTCAATACTAACCCTACACGATCAAAAAAATTGATCAATCACAAAGATTGATCAATAACATTGAACGTGTATGGGGGGGCCTAAGACAGAAGCATGGGTAGAGGAGTAATAATTACCTATAATATACAACGGGCAAAAAAATAACAATGTAGGTATCAGATAGATGAGTTGGAGTCTAAAGGTTATCCAAGTGTTTTATAGGTAGGTACAGTCAGAGTTAGACGGATCGAAGCGTCTAATATACCTACGTAGCTAAAACTATCTAATGATATTTTATTTCACATAACAAAACTAATATAAAGGAAACGACGACTATGTCTGAATAGATACCGGTGAACTAATTATTTCCATACATAATAATGAACATCCTGCGACAGCTCATACCTAAATACTTTAGTAGGTACCTACATTTAAGTAAGTAGGATCGACCAATTATTTTTATTATTGTTGCAGACTCGTGATACTGTACGTGTACGTACATAATTAGTATTTTATAGCTTGTTTAAACCATGGACGTATCTTACTCTGATACCACAGAATTCACACTAGTCTGATACGTTCAACTTAAACACATAAGTACCTACCCTTTATTAATAAAAGTTGTTTGTGTAAGGATGAATAGTTACCTATTTTGTACAGACGCTTCACTCGGTATTATTATTTACGAGATATTGACCAAACTTAAAGTATGGCGGTACTCTTCTGATAAAATAGAAACGAAATAAACGGAGATATTCAGCTTAGAAAATCGACACTATCATAAATCAGATTAATACTTGTTACAAAGCAAAAAACAAAATAATGACGAATGTTAGGTACCATAAGGTGACGAGTATAGCCATATGAGCAGCTCCAAATCCGTTCAAAGAAACATCAACCTTAGAATAGAATAGAATATAATTTATTATAATTTATAATCTATTCTATTCTATTATATTCTTAACGTCGTAGTCTTTAATATCAATTCAGTCTGCACTTCAGCGCGGCGCTTACGACAAAGACAACGCACGAAATTTCTGATTTTGACGGTTTTTAATTAATATCTATTTGTATATAGTATTTTACAAAGTTATTAAGTCATCACGACATCTGATTGCTTGTTGCGAAGACACTAATTTAGTTTTTATAAAAATATATTACTATTTTAAAATATATAACTCTCAAATTTTTTGAGGGAGGTTTGCGATTTTTTTCTATAGAGCTATATTTATTAATCTTGTATTTGCGGTCATCACAAACGAGTTAATGAAATGAATTACATGATATATTAAATTCAAAGCTCCACGTGTTGTAATTACGCCAGGAAACGTCCCTTAAAACACCTTGTTTGGTATACCCGCCACCTTAAAATCATACTGGCCGACTTCTCTAATGCTTGAAAGGATAAGATCTGTTTCATCTGTGTATAAATGAATAGTAGGTATGTTAGTATTGGACCTACGGCAATCTTCATGCGTCCTCATGTGTTAGGGCTGCTACATACGCGGATCCACTATCTCGCTTGCGCATTGCTACTTTTTAGAAAATATTAAATAACTGAATTTACTTACGAAAAATCTGACTCGACTATGTTCTCATGAATAATATTACAAATACTTATTTAACAAAAATATCATGTTAATCCACGATAGTGGATCTGCGTTTACCTTAAGCTATGAAAAAAGAATGCCCTGCGAGATCAAAATACATGTATTTTGATCTATATATTGAAACTGAGAAGAAGAGTAGGTTTATAATTAATCTCCTAACTAAAGCTAAAGGGCTGGGATTTAACCTCTCGTTAGAGAGTACCTATAATATTATGTTCCTTGGATCCAACCAACAGAATTCTTTACATCACTGGACATTAATATTACAAGACAGCTAAACGTAAGCACTACTAACAACCAGTTTTCAGATAAGATCCGAAATTAGGAGATCCGCAGGACTAGACCACTGATGGGGAAGAAAGGTTGAACCGGAAACACAGCGTAAGCCTGCCCCCCACTAGTTGGCGCGACCACATGGTCAAAACCACGGGGAACCGATGGATGCATGAAGCAGCCGCTCAAAGTGACGCTCTATGGGGAGGGAGGGATGATCAGCAGTGGACGTCTTCAGGCTGATTGATGATGATGATGATTATGATGAATTAATAAAAGCCTTTGTCTTGACGAGAGGTTTTATAACAGACAACGTTCAGTACAAACGCGTAGATACTTGATATTTGAAGTAAAGTAAAAAAATTTAGGCGTAGGAAAGCACTATGAATGGATTTTTGAAAATTCAACCCCTAAGAGGGTCAAATGGGGTTGGGGTTGTTGTTTATGAAGTAACGAGTAAAACCGTGGGATGCATCTAGTGTAGTAGAAAGAAGTAAGTATAGTAAAGATTGAACAAACAGCCGTCCAGAAGCAGTACCTAAACGAAAGAATACTTATCCATAAGCAATGCAAGATGTAACGAAAGCAATGAATTGGGAACGACCACGCCTGAGTCGGAACAACACAACATCCCCGGACTTAAAATTACAATCATGAGATACTTAGGTACAAACAAAAGCAAGCAATCCAATGATTGATTCTCGTGTCTAATGTACTTTCCTTAGCCTTGCAGTTCTACTCCGATTTCAGGCAATGCAGCATCTTAGACCACGTCATCAGAAAAAGAATAAAACAAGCAGCGACAAAAGTAGAACCAAATGAAACTGTGAACTAACTTTCACAAGCAATAGATCTGTAAATAATGTTACTATTGTCAGTTTTTCTACGGTGACTCATTATCATCACAAAGAAAAATTCAAAAGTTTCTTGCCTTGCCTTATACGAAATTAGTACCTAATAATAAGTATCTACACAACATTGTTGTATATTAGTGTCACTTCGGAAAGTAGGTCAATAATTCCGAGGGTAGTGCAGTGGAGAGCGGAGTGTGTCGCTTCGGGCTCATCTTCAAATCAACTGTAACCTACTTTTTAAAACCAGTTTTAGTTAGCCATTAATTGGTAACACTACGACTAAAAACAAAACTCTTTCACTGACAAATAGCTACACTATCCTTGGGTGTCATTATAATAGGCAAGTTTTATTTTTGATACTATGTAACTAGTTTCTAGTCGTGTATACGTTCTTATAGAAACAATGATGGAAGAAATTTGGTAGGTACACTTCTGAACAAATATAATATTTATATATTAGACATCGCGTTGGGGTTACATTGATGTATTTTACATGAATATAACCAGAACGTAAGTAAGTACTTTAATAGGTACATGAGCTATAATCTAAGGATTATCGTACTGCATAGTTTGTCATGATTGCAGTTGATACATTCTGATAAGGATAAAACATTATTATAACATATTACGTAAGTACCTAACCATATTTTTAGCCCAATTTATAACATGTAAACACAAAATAGAACAGAAATCAATCACATGTATGTACTTCACTTTTTATACCTACGCTCGGCGCTCGCGCTAGGGCCGTCAGCTTTGGCTTATGCACAAAATGCTATCGTGGTAATGACACTCGTATCTAGTTGTTTGATTTATTGTTAAAAATGAAACGAGAAGAACGAAAATATAACAACTAAAATAATAACTAACATATTTCAATTTTAATGTTAGTCGCGTAACACAGGCGCAGCGCGGCGGCCGCGGCCGGCTCGCCAAGCAAAACCTACCCTACCTTTAATTACTTACCTACCTACTTAACTGTTCTGTGTTACGTTAAAACGAACCGTCGAAATAAAACAAATACCTTACTTCTCTAAAACAACTGGTAGCTTAAAAAAACGACAATTCACCGTTTAATGTTGAATTTAAACAACCGTCCGCTAAACAATTATAATAGCTTTTTTTTGTTGCTCCATTTTTGCACAAGAAAGTTCACAGACGCGTGTCTCAAGCGGAATGGCACTCGCGCTCGCACTACTCCGAAAGACTCCGAGACATCGTGTCGGTGAGCGGTGTCTATGTGTGCGTTGCTCGAGCGCACTTACTATGTTCATATGTTGATTAACTTCCATTCTATTTTGAGATGTAGATCTACATTAAGAGTACCTATTTTATTTAGTTAGGTTAGGTACATAGTTAACTTTAAAGTTTTTATTACTCGGCAGATCTAGATCTCTGTGGCTGTGGCAAAATCGGGACATTGTGTCATGGTGCATCATCAAAATATCGTATCGTCGCATTGAGATGCACTCATAGCTTAGGTCTACCCTATCATTGGCTTGTTCCTATACGTTTACCTATGTATTTGCGAGCAATCCTCTTCACAAAATCTCTACCTGTAATAGGATGCAGTATATGCTACGCTTTTTTTCTATTTTGTACATAGGTACCTCTAAGTCTAGAAGCTGACGTATCGTAACAACTGTTTTGTAGTAAGTGAACCATAACGCGACCTTTTGTTAGATTATTAAGTAGGTACCTATTAGTAATCAATAAGAAGTTGGTAGTAAAGCATTATCATGCAAATTTTTGTGCATATATTTATAGGTAGTAGGTATACCTATATTACCAATGTGTATCTTCTGTGCTTAAAACTGTTGTTGCAAATAAATTAATTTCATTTCAAATTTATGCATAATATACTGAGTGTAATTTAATTCATTAGCATCCTTTGAAACTCCTGACACCGTGTGGACTAACATTTTTGAAATCTACTCATCTATTTTATTATTTATAATAACTTCAAAACATGGGACTACATACTTAATCAACTGCTACAGTAGGTACAAAATTAAAATAATTATTTGCTGTTTTTAATTATTACGTACAAGGTATAAAAACTTTAAAAAGTATTAAAATCGTTCGTGCCTACTACGTTAGGCGCTGCGGCAATCGTCATAATTTTTAATAAAAAGTATTTTCATTTGCACTATTTCTTCTTTAACAATCATCAATAAATTATGTACTATCGTGTACTCAATTTATTATGCTAATGAATTCAATTGCATCCTGATTAATATAACATAATTAGTCAATTAAAACCTTATTCCTTATTTTATTCTAAGTTGAATGCACACGAGTTTTAAGCACTTATGAAAAGCATTGTGCAAAAGCATAATTATGTGGGTATATTTTTATTATCAGTTAAGCTATTAATTTATAAGAAAATTGTTATTAAGTATTAAATTATGAGACAAAGTTGAATGTTAAATGGGCATTTATTAGTTAATAGCGTTTCTTTTGTAGACATTTTTTTATTATTAGGTACTTATTATTGTTTTTTTTTTACAGTATCGTACTTTGAACCACCACCGCATGTAAAAGAAACAATATGCAGAACTAACCTGAGCCCCCTTTAGAACGCATACTGCAACACGCGATGTAACACACTGGATACAAAAAAAAAATATTTACAAGGGTGTATATACAGAATACATTAAATTAAAACAACTAGATTGTGATCGACAAGTCCATGTATTTCGTTTCGTCTACACTGAGCTTATCACCGTTGACATTTTTGAGTTACGTTGTATTGGTTTCAAAATTGTACTTCTATAGTTTTGTTACTATTGACATTTTAATTTTAAGCATGGTAACACAATAAACATTACGTATCACTTGTGTAAAACTTAAAAGTACCTACACCAGAATCTACATATATTTTTAATTTTTAAGTACACATGCTTAAATGAAAACTCTAAAAATGAACGAACATATTCTTATTATTGACTACGAATTGTATTCAGCATATTATGTGTAATAATAAATTACACACATGATAAGTAAACTTTAACGATACTTATCAAAAAAAAAATTTTTAGTCTCATAAATAAGTGTAATATAAACTTGACATTATAAACTACCCAAAAAACATGCATCTTTTCGCTTTAATCGCATTATCTTATAATGTTTAATATTGTGTTTACTTTACAGTAATTCGAAGTTCAACAAGTTAGGTGGTACATGATGTGGGGCTCGATGGCGCTGTGTGAAATGTCCACACATATTTATTTATTCACTTAATACTTTTTTTTTGGAAAATATGAATCATTGTAAAAGATTAATGTGTACGTAGACCACAGAGCAAGAAAAAAATACGCTTCTAGGTGCGAAGCGTCATATCTTTCAATACTCTGTGATGCACACTAATTATTTTCTTTAATATTTAAAGAAATTTGTTGAAAACATCATGATTCTGGAAGCCCCGTAACAGTGAACATTTAATAGAACAACCTTGGAAGGAATCAGCAAAAATTGATTTCATTGCTTTGTTGCTGACTTGACTATGATAATGTGTATATGTGTATTGGTAAAGTTATGTTTAAAAGGCTTAAGAACTGTAAATACTTTGTATAATAATCTTAGTGCCTACTAATTTAATAGCAATAATCAATTCCGTTAGTATTTTGTTTAACATTGCGTCAGTGACTTCATTTTGTACGCGCGAAAACGTCACGAGATTGTTACGCACCTAATCTAAAACCTACAGAGTTTATTTCAACATTAATATATAAAACAATAAAAAATATATATACAAAACCCTGCTCTCTTTCCTATTTTTTTAATACTTATCGCGCTCGCTTAGGTAGTTACACTTAGGTATAATTATACCTAAGCATTTATTTATTAAAACTTAAGTGAATTTGGAATCCCCACAAAGAGTGAAACATTGTCTGTTTGGTAGTGTGCATAGACGATGGCTGTGTAACTTTCACGTCAACAGAATAAATTTTGCTCACAGATGGTTTATATTACCGGAATCACATTGGATACATTTATCCATAAAAATATGAGAGCTTGCGACAAGGAATAAGTAGCGGGTGAAAACGCACGGCGCGATTAATGAATTGATCTGAAACCACTGGCTAACCAGTTGTCAGTGTTTCTGAAACGCACATAAAGTCGGAATAAGTAAATATGTACATTATAAATAACGAAACAGCTTATGATAAAAGAACCAGCTGAATAGTTAATGCTAGCATTGTTATTATAATAAGTATATAATCATTTTGTTGCGGTTAATTTTAATGGACTTTTTTATTAATAAAATAATTATTATGCATTTATTGTAGATAAAAATATTAATACGCAGTGTATTTCTTTTATTTATATCATCATCATCATCAGCCTGCGATTTCATCAGGCATCTTTTTAATACTATTTTGTGTATTTGATATTGCAAATACAAACCCGGCTATTGTTTAGAAATTTAATGAGCTTAGTAGATTAGACACTTATGAAAAATATTATTTTATCACAACTATAATAAAAACAACATGTTTTTTTATTCACTCCCAATAAATAAATAAACACACACGTATGTGACGGCTGACAAATCCAATTTTGTTATTGTTTTGCAATAATCCATAGTAGTTGAGCTACTGACATGCATTATAATTATATCACACACACCGAGAGAAAACCGGAGATTAGTAGAACCCCAAAAAACTTGTTTGTATAAAAAAAATTTGTCTAAAACTAAAAGCTATAACTAAAACGCTGGAAATAAACTGGCGTTAAAAACCGTAGGCACTTGACCGGTGGGCTTTGACCACCTAGTCCTCAGTCCTCATAACAATCACAAAATTACTCATATAAAATTGATTGTTAAATATTATCATGAACTAAACGTCCATGGTATCATTTATACTGATTTTAATTCATATCACTAACTATAAATGCTAATTGTGCGCTGTACTGAATTATTTAGTATAACAATTAATAGTTAAAACAATATTTATTTACATACAATAGTATGTTATTTATATATAAGTATGTTATATTATGTATATAATATGTATAATGACTACTTTAGACATAGGCAGATATAATAACAGACTATCCAAGTAACTCAACATCCGTGTCTGTGGCCTAATATTACTAAAATATTGTTTATTAACGGGATATTAGGGACCGGGTTATAGTGACCATGGAAGTTAAAATCTTATATTTTTTTTATGTAAACGAATTACGTGACGAGCTAGTCGTTCGCCTGGTGTTAAGCGTCACGGCCGCTTATTACAGATTGCAGTGTCACTCGGAAATCTAAATTAAAGTTTCGCGTGACACTGCGTACTGCGCACGTCATCCTAAGACATCACACAGTCTAAAAAAGATTTCTAGACTGTGAGATCAGTTCTTAAGTCTCATTTGCCCAGTAATTTCACTAGCTACAATTCCCTTCAGACCGGAACACAGTAGTGCTTGCACACTACTGCTTGGCGGCAGAATATGTGGCCTAATCTCACCACAATCTGAAGAAAGGTGTACTAGATTCTAGTATTGTTCTTACCTTCAATGTTTAAGTACTTAGTGGTTATATTTTTTTTAGAAACACAAAATATCAACTGTAGACTGTATTTCAAAATGGTTCGCTGGTGATTATTTGCAAATAGCTACGTAAACCCAGTTTTCTAATATGAAATATGTTTGCTAGTGAAATTACTGGGCAAATGAGACTTAGACATGATCTTAGTCTTTACTGCTAGGCTGTGCTGATGTCTCAAGATGAGTAATACACACGGCAGGGCAGTGTTACACCAAAATGTATATTTTACAGCTCCGATTGGCACTGCAACTGCTATAGGCAGCCGTGACACAATGTACGGTGAACGGCTAGCTTGTCACGTCATTTATTAACATTACCAAAAAATGTATATATAGGTAATAAAGTTAATTTAAATATTAACTCGGCTAATAATAATAATAAGGTTCCTCACTCTGCAGCCCTAACCACCGGTAGCTTGGGTCCTGCCCCGCTGCCGGCGGCACTCTAGGTTTAGGTTTTTTTATAGTATTTTTGTAATTTATTTTTATATGAATATTGTAAAAAACTTAAATTTAAGAAAATTAATTAAATGAGGTGAATAATATTATTGTTTAATTGAGTTTAAATGTAAAGGTTTGTGAGTTAGCATTAAAATAATACACCTCCGCGACAACTGACCAGATTTGTACTGTAGCCAGTGAAATTACTGGGCAAAATGAGACTTATTGATCTGATCTCGCATCAGTCTAGAAATCTTATTAGGTAGGTACTATCTGTGCGATGTCTCAGGGTGACGTGCGCAGTGCAGTGTCACGCGAAACTTTATTTGAGAATTCCGAGTGACACTGCACCTGATATGGGCGGCCGCGTGACGCTTAACACCAGGCGAACGACTAGCTCGTCACGTCATTCGTTTACAGAAAAAAAATGGAAAAATGTAAATAAACATGATAAACTCTGAATCAGCTGGAACATGGATTTCATTGCGATATATTATTTCTATTATCCAAAGATGGACACTAAAGAGATCATCACTGGCTCAGTTTCAACTTTGGAACACCCATTTACGTCACCAACTAACCAAAACTCCATTTCTGTAATCATAGCCTCAGTAGACGTTAAATTCCGCGGAACTAAATGTGTTTGGGGCCAATTTTGTACTTGAGCCAATTGTAAGCCACTACGAGACTCTTCAACGGATAAATTTAGTTTAGAGACTTCCGAATATCTTAAAAATCCTACTTCCCACTAATAAAATGCGAATGTTTATATGTACGTATGTATGTTTGTTACCAGCGTTGAAACGGCTGAATATTAATATTTGTAATATTATGCTGATGTTTGCTATGTGTAGGTACGTATACGATATTTCGTGTCCCGGAAAATAGGCTAATATCCTGCTTTTTTAAATGCATTAATTAATCATATTCCTCAAAAAAAAACAGTCGAGAAAAAACTAAACATCTCAAAAATGAGAAGAATTTTAAAATACAGGAATAGAGACAGCTCAAACATGCAGTGAAGTCACTCTTGCTCCTTCATAGCTAGTACCTAAGCTTTATTACTAAGCTGTGGTAGCTTTAGTAAAGCTGCTTTACATACAGTCTCTGTGGCATGTGACTTCACGACGTGCGTTTTCATAGTAACTGTGAGGAATCTCCTGTTTTGCGAGAAAGGGGCAGGCCATGCCCCCTCTAGAAATTTTAAAATATTAATACTCCTTGATTTATTAACCGATTTTACTTATTTTTTCAAATATTGCATTCATTTTTATCTACGTTATGAAAATAATATTTACTTGTTAATTATTAATAGCAGGCAACTAGCCTATTGTGCCCATTCAAAATGCGGTAGTTTTATAGTTAATTTTCCTTTAGCGTCTGTAATCTGCACAATAAATTACGTCATTATTTAACCATCTCTAATAACTCAATAGCACGCTTATTGTTACGCGTTGTTTTGCCACGTTATTATTTAAATTTATAATAGTTTTAAACTTAACTCCTGTTCCATGACATTCAAGTCTTTAACCCGATGTTATGCCACCCCATTGTAAAATTTTTGATATTTGTATTGATGTACGAAAGTTTAAGCCTCATTTTTTCGAAAAAATGGACTACGAAAATGATTTACATAAGTAGGTATATTTATTTGAAACCACCATTATGTATTAGCAAACACTTATCGGGTTTTCATCATTGTCAGATCTGTTATTTGCAATGTGATGGTTGTAATCACCAATATTAATTTCATTAATTAATTAGCTGTTATTATATTAACTATAGTATAAATAAATATAATTTTTAATATTTACACATTTTGAGGTTAAATAGGTTTCAAATGAAAAGTATTATGTGTTATTAATTGTTATAAAAATAAAAAAGATGATTTTAGTTGATTGTGCAAGTTTTGAATAATTAATTAGTATGGACTGATTTTACTACCCCACTCATTTCTACCCTTCATGTTGTACAACACAATCATCATATTTTTGTGGATCTTTATATATATATAACATTAATCTTAACAATAACAAATACTTTAAGACCAGCCTTACGAATTTCCTAATTTAATTTACGTCACATACTCAAAATGTAGGACCTCTTGATACTTACCCATCAATCAATATTAAAATACATATTTTTTTACACAAATTGTTTGTTCTATTCTCAACACAAGTTGTTAATAACATTAGTATTATTGTTAGACACATCAACAGCACCTCATAAATGTTTATAGTTAATTATTATGGTAGTTTTATGTTAAATCCGACTGGAAGGGATGAAGTATACCAAATGCTTTGTTAATTATGAATTACTCAGTTATTGTATGTAAAAGTATAGTAATGTTTTAAAAAGGAATAATACCTAAACAGAATATTAGAAACCCCCAAATTGAGTTTAATTGGCAGGAAATATTAAAAGAATTAAAGCCTATTTCGAAGAGAAATGCATGTTTTATGTTAGAGATGAATTAAGTCTTGAAATTAAATGGAATGTTTTGTGGAACCAATTACATATATAAATTTTAATCTATTTACATAGTAGATTCATATTTACAAGGCATAATATCTATACAAAATAATATTTCAATTTTAACCTTAACATGATTAATAAATAAAATGTAATAGATTTAGAACCTTTTTAAGGTATCATTTGCAATTCTAAAAACAGAGTTGCTCATGCAGCATAAGTATGAGATATGTTCATGCTGACATGCAGTTAAAATATAATGTATTGTAAATTTTTTAAAGTAATTGATTCCACTCGCATAACTAAATGTGACTAATGCTTATTTCAAGGACCCCACTGAATACACAATATAGTGTGATGATAAATAATTGCCAAACTACTTAACTTTTAAGTGACCATGATGTGCAACTATACTTTACCCCTGCTATGTTTGTAGACCCTCTTTCTGTAGAAACGCTTTGTTAGGAAATATTTAATGACTAGAATAAGTATAATGAATGATAATATGTACAGGAGACTTAGCATTCCGATGTCCAAGTTGGAGAATGGTGTGGGTGCTGCAACAGCTGACCTGGCTTGCCTCGTGTCTCGGATGTTTTCAGAGCCATATACTTTCTGGAGATACTGGGAAACGGCTGGCAGGTTCCAGGCTCCTCTGGTCAGTCTACATTCTTGACATCGTTTTATAGTTGGAAATTGTATTTTAGGGAATTCTGGATCCTCTGTGGCATCACCAGCAAGTCTTAGGTTCACTTCATTGTGAGATATCCAGAGCCATAGCACTGACTTATCATTATCCTTAACATCAAATATTCGGTTCCGTTCTGCCATTGCTTGGAAATGTTGTGCACATTCAGTGCAACCAAAGAAGTGCTTAACATATCCATGTATCGCTTTTAAAACTTTGGGGCCTTCAACACCTGGTTTCCTCGCAGCATTAACAGTCAAGGTGTGAAATAAGGACCAGAGCCCACATGTGTAGCCTCGGTATTTGGGAAGACTGCCTTTACATCCTATATACTCTAAGTTTGATGTGTACACTGGTGCATGAGTTTCTTCCAATGTCTTAACAGTTTCATACAGTTCATTTCCATCCCAAGTAGGTTTTGTAACAAGAGTTCTTCTTAAATCTGTAAGGTATTCTCTAAGATTGGCCCTTGCTGGGAATGAAGTTATTAGAACATCTAAATAATCTATCAGAGCTTGTAGTGGTTCTCCAGTTAATGTTTTATGCCTGGTAATTTCTGTGTGCAAACTGGTTTTCAAAGTTTTCTCAAGGTCACTGTAGTAAACAACATCTGCATTTGAAACCACAGGTTTTTCTTCATTCACTAACTCATGTGAAACACTTTCTGAATTATCTCTTTCAGGAAATGCATAATTATTTGACTTCAGGAACTGGTGAATAGCTTTTAGTAAGTTAGGCTTTGTTGGATTTTTAGGAGTGAGATTGGTAGGTTCCATTGTTGATCGGACAACAACAAGGCCAGGAAATTGTCTGATACCAGCTGTTTCAGCCAGTTCACTGGTATCATAAACTCTTTTCAGTGTTATATCTTTATAATCATTAATGTCCAGAGCCAAGTCTGATCCAACTGTTGAGTTTTCATTTTCAAACACTAAAAATGTGTACAGAATATTTGCAGGAGCATCTGATACTGCACTCCTGTATGAAGAATATGATCCTATATGGAAAGATGGAGATGTGGGCAGTCTACCTAGGCTCTTTTCTGTTTGTAGCTTGTGAATTACATTGTCTTTCAATATAGCAGCATCTGTAGCCTGTAGCTTATCACCAATATTACCATTGCCTTTGATATAGTTAGCATGCAAGTAACGAAGTGTAGGATACGCCATAATCTCAAACTGTCTGCAAATCGCGTTGTTTTCTTCATCGGAGCAGTCCAGCGCAGCCACTTTTATAACATTTTTCCAACGGGTTATATCAGTAGCCATTTCTTTGTATTTTGGGGCGAATGCTCGACAATGTCCGCAGTAGCTGTTGTAAAACTGCACAAGCACTGCATGTTTTTGACCGTAAACTTTCTTTTCAAAATTACGATGCGTTAGTACATCAACATTGTCCGACTTACTGTACAGTCCTTGCTGGTCAACTTCGTCGTCTTCCAATATAGCTGCACCAGTCACAAATGAGATGGAAACTGTAGTAATCAATATATACAAGTACAACAAATCCAAATGGAACAGCATGTTTGGAAAAGCAGCAATACGTCACGTTTTTTGTAAATAGAGAACCGTCGATTTTATGTAGACCTGCCAGGCCAGTTATAATTCACAAGGCAAAAGTTTGAATATTTTATTCAGAGCGCTCACACGTTTATTCATTCAGCTCGTTTCTTACTTTGGTTTGGTTTTTGAAAGAGCCTATAACTTTATTCTTCAACTTCAACTCTTTCGGCCTTTGTGAAACTAACTAGCGTAGCGTTACATACTCTTTGCTCTAATTATTCTTTTTGACTGATGACCAGTGCTGCCAGCCTATAAAGACATTTTCCTAAGATAATTTTAAAATCCCCCTAAAACCCCTAAAAATTGTTTTGTTCCAATTTTTCTTTTTATAAAATATACTGTCGTTTGTTTGTATTTTTATGCAGGCAATAATATATGGATTTTAAGCTGATAAAATAAAAAATACACAGGTAATATCAATAAAAATGTGTAAAACAGCGTCGTCATCGTCGTCAGTGATTTCAGAGGTGCCATTGCTAGGCTAGGGCCATTTTTTTAAAATCATACCTATTTTTGTTCAAAATACCGCAGAGCCTTAAAGCAAAGGTTTTCAACCAGTGTGTTTTGCCAGTGATGATAGCACTGTAACGAGCTTTCTTACTGTTGGTCTCATTAGTAAGCTCAAATTTTTGCAACTATGGAGAGAAAGAGACAGAGCGTCGGAATTTTGTTTACTTTTTTTTTGTATTCAAAATAAGAAGATCCACAGTCGGCAGAGACCGATAATAACTCTTAGAATTAGCAAGTTGAAAACCAGTGGGAAGGCCACATCGCTCGCAGAACCATAAACTAATGGGAAAGAAAAGTTCTTGAGTGGCAACCACGAACTGGAAGACGCAGCGTAGGTCGGCCCCTGCTAGGTGGACCAATGACGTTGGATGCAGGAAGCGAACTGCTGCTCAAAGTTGGGCTCTACGGGGGAGGCCTATGTTCAGCATCGGACGTCTTCAGGCTGATGACGATAATGATGAAAGTATTCACTTGTTATATACGGGGTATATAGGCAGTGCATTAAATAATATTTTCAATAAAAAGATGTTGCTGCTTCTAGGTGTATATTAGTAGTCAAGATAAACAACGAATGTCAATACAAAAATAAACTATTACAAAAGTGCCAGTAATACAGATTACCTAAAGAGGCTTCTCACAACACGCGCCCTTAATCTATATTACACACTTACTTTTAAAGTAACATTTTGTAAACATAAGTCGTTTAAAAAATATCGCATCTTAGGTCCATGCAAACACTTTGTTAATATGTCTGCAACCATTTCATTCGTTGGCATGTACTCAATCTTAACCTGATCATTCTCTATCGCCTGACGAATGAAGTGATACCTAATATCGATATGCTTCGTCCTGTTATGGTTCACTTTGTTGCAAGCTATCATGTGTGACGATTGGTTGTCGTTGTAAATAGTGACAGGTTCATTCACAACATTCACTTCTCTCAAACTAGCAAGCAAACTACGTAAATATACTGCTTCTTTCGCTGCTTGAGAAAGCCCAACGTATTCAGATTCACAGGAAGAAAGCGAAACGCACTGTTGTTTCTTACTCTCCCAGCAGATCACACTATCACCTAGCTTAAACAACATTCCAGTGTAAGACTTTCTATCATATGAACTTCCCCAGCTTGCATCTACGAATCCTCGCAATCTCATATGATCAGTCTTTCTGAAACATAAGCCTAAATCGAGCGTATACTTTAAATAACGTAACACACGTTTCGCATGACTAAAATGCTCCGTAGTGTAACACGAGTTAAACTGTGATAACACGCTTACCACATGTGCTATGTCGGGCCTAGTACAATTGGCTAGATAGTTCAACCCCCCCACTAAACTCTGATAGGGTATATCGCTACAACTATCTGAGTTACCTTTCGCCAATTGAAGTCCTACTTCCATCGGAGTTGTCACAGGCTTACAGTCCGACATTCCAAACTCTTGTAACAGTTTCAGAATGTATTGTTTCTGGTCTAACACAATTAAACCTTTATCTCTGCGCATCCTCATACCTAGAACGTGCCTAGCTGGACCAAGGTCTTTTATCTTAAATTTTGCAGATAAACCAACCCTACATCTATCCATCTGTTCTCTACAATTCGAAAAAACAAAAATATCGTCAACGTAAATTAGTACTACGATACGTTTATCACGTTCGAATTTTGAAAACATGCACGGTTCTATTACAGATTGCTCTAAGCCTAACTCAATAAGTTCTTTGTTCAACTCATTGAACCAAGCTAGTGAAGCTTGTTTTAGGCCGTAAAGAGATTTTTGCAGTTTGCAAACCTTGTGCTCTTGACCTTTTACAACCGCACCTTCTGGTTGTAACATAAAAATGTCTTCTTTCAATCTCCCGTATAAAAATGTCGTTGTCACATCCCAGTGATCAACATGCCAATCATACTGAGCAGCTAACGAAAGCAGCAAGCGTAAAGTTGAGCTTCGTACAACCGGCGCGAAAGTTTCATTATAATCTACACCACATACCTGTGTAAAGCCTTTCGCGACCAGACGTGCCTTATATTTTGTCACCTTGCCATCGCTGTCTCGTTTGATTCTAAAAACCCACTTACTCCGTATTGGCTTTTTATTACGCGGAGGGTCAACAAGAATCCATGTTTGATTTTCTTTCAATGATTCTAACTCGTCATTCATCGCGGCTAACCATAAATCGCGATCTGGTCGGGTCATGACCTCAGTCAATGTCAAAGGGTCACTCTCTGAAATCAAATCAATAGTTAGACAATTATAAAATTCTGTTTGTTTCCTATCTCGACGAGGATAACGCCTTTCGTCATTACGCTGTTCAGCCGAGCTCTCTGCAACAACAGACTCGCGATCCAACCCTGCAGGTTCGCACACATCTGTCACAGAAATACGCTCGTTCATGGTCGCAGGCAGACTGTCAGAGACACACTCCGTCACCACCGCAGGTACACGCTCTGGTATACGCACACCTACATCACCTGCGCCACCAGCATCAGACACACATTCTTCCCATTCATCGTCACTTTCACTAAAACAGGACAATAAATTAATAGGAAAAAAGTTACAAATCTTATCGCTATTTACATTATCCCCAGGAAAAACATTCTCTAAAAATTGTACATTTCTACCAACAATGATTTCGCCCGTCTTAGAATCCATTAATCGATACCCCTTACTATCTTCAGGATATCCAACAAAAATCATTGGTTTTGCCTTTGCATCCAATTTTTGTCGCTTTTGTTTCGGGACTAGATTGTACGCTGCACATCCAAATGTTCGCAAATGACTAACGTCTAGTGGCTTTCCCGACCATTTTTGTATAGGTACGCAGTCTTTAACTGCTTTAGTTGGGCTACGGTTTTTTAAGTAAACAACCGTGTTCACAGCCTCGGCCCAGTATTTTTTGCTCAAATTCGCTTCGATGAGTAAAGTTCGCGCTTTTTCGATAATAGTCCTATTCGCTCTTTCTGCTACACCGTTCTGCTCGGGTGTATAGGGCACCGTCGTCTGGTGTTGAATACCATTCGACTTCAGAAAATCATCAATAGCCTTGTTACAGTACTCCTTACCACAGTCCGATCTCAGACATTTGATTGACCTGTCGGTTTCTTTCTCGACTCGAACTTTATACTTTTGAAATTTCGTAAAAGTTTCACTCTTGTGTTTAAGAAAATAAACGTGCGTCATCCGACTGTAATCGCCAATAAATAATAACATGTACCTTGATCCGCTGAATGAAGCAATTTCCATCGGGCCACATAAATCTGTATGAACGATTTCCAGGATGTCGTTCGCCCTCGTACCAGTTTTCGGAAACGGTAGCTTGCTCATTTTACCACCAATGCATGGCACACACGATACATCCGTTGTTGTCTCCATGTTTTCGAGACCAGTCGCAATATTCTTTAAAATTCGCATATAATCTGAATTCATATGTCCTAATCTTCTATGCCAATCTTGTTTTGACAATGTCAGATTGCATGTCGGTGACTTGTCATTTTCTTTTAATTTGTAAATCCCGTTGACGTTTCGACCAGTTGCTACGATGTTGTTCAACGAGTTTTTAAGACTGCAACCTTCTTTGGTAAAATTAACAGAAAATCCCTTATCAACAAGTTTGCTCACCGATAACAAATTCATGGTTAATTCCGGAATATGCAGAACATTGCTCAACGAGCATTCTATGCTTTCATTGCTTTTCAGATGTATTGTTCCTTTGCCTCGTACCGGTAACTCTTCTCCATTGGCGATTTTTACCTTTAAACCACTTCTGTCGGTTTTGTAATCTTCCAATGCCTTCGAATTATTGGTCATATGGTTTGAGCAACAGCTATCAACGTACCAGCCGTCATTTGTCTTTTCTAACTCTTGTGCTCCACAACATATGTTAGCTTGGATCTTTTTCTTACATTCTGAGGCCTTATGCCCCAATTTATGGCATTTAAAGCACTTGAATACCCTCTCTTTCTTTTCGGTATTCTTTTTAACTACAAGTGCATTTTCAGAACATGCTCCTTCGTAATCACGTCGGCGATTACTTTCTTGAAGAAGTTTAGCTTTGATTTGCTCAAGCTTCATTACCTGTCCGCTGTTGTCGATTGCCATGATCATCGGACCATATTCGGCAGTCAGTCCGCTTAGCAATATGGAGATTATCCAGTCTTCTGATACCTTTGCGTCAATATCAGCAAGCTGCTGCGATAAAAACATAATTTTAGCTATGTATTTCTCCATAGACTCAAAATTTTCAAGCTTACATTGCCAAAGCATGCGTTGTAATGAAATCCTTCTTCCCCAGCCCTTGTCTTCATATGCCTTCTGTAAATTAGTCCAAGTCTCCTTCGCTGTCTTTGCACCATACACGTGCGTAAAGCACTCAGCTTCCAGCAACAAGCAGATTGTAGTTCTAGCTTTACGATCGATGTCCTCATTTCTCGCTATCACATCGTCATCATTGCAGTCAATGACTCGCCACCAATTTCTATTTTCTAACAAATTTCTTACTTGAAATTTCCAATCTGGGTAGTCGGACGTACCTTTCAATTTTCTTATACCGCTGAGTCCACACAGGTCTTCAGCCATTGTGCATACGTCCCGTTATTTCGGCTCCCGATCAAAGAAAATATAAAATCCCACAATCGCTACTTTTCGTGAAAATTATAGTTTCACACTACCTAAAATCAATAAAACTTAATTTTCTATCGATATCCCAAAAAGCCCATAACCACTTGTTATAGGCGGGGTATATAGGCAGTGCATTAAATAATATTTTCAATAAAAAGATGTTGCTGCTTCTAGGTGTATATTAGTAGTCAAGATAAACAACGAATGTCAATACAAAAATAAACTATTACAAAAGTGCCAGTAATACAGATTACCTAAAGAGGCTTCTCACAACATATTCAGATGGACAAATAGACAGACAGAAATGATGAACTTATAAGGGTTTTGGTAGTATACGCTTGATGAAATGTATGGAAAAGCTGATATTTTCTTCGTATTTTAAGGATAGGGCTCCATGATAAAAGTGTTTCGTATTAAATACTCATCATCAAATGATTGTAATCATTTCATGTAAACTCAATGTTATTAGTGGTATATTAAGGTCAAACGTAGTGTTGTATTTGAATTAAACATTCATTGAATATGAAATAAGAATTCATTCTTCTTATTTAAATAAATATCATCTCAACGTATGAACAAATATTGGCCATTTGTGGTCACGTTGATCAAGAAATGAAGTGGTTTGGTGGGACAGAGCGATTCCCTTTTTTCGAAAATATATCAACAGATACAAATTGGCAGCATTCAGAAATATAAGACTGTTTTAAATGAGGCTTTTTATTTAAAAAAAAACACTAGTTCCGCTTCTTTTCTAGATGGCGCTGTAAGTACATAGTTTAAACCTTTCAAACCACAGAGTAGTTTAAACATAAGAAAATGCTTAGACTACCTAAAAAAAATGTCAAATTCAGTTGAGTGGACCACGAGTACATTGTCTGTAGTATCTCCTAAGTAGTCTGTGGTGCATTATTCTTAAGTAAATTGAAGTACAGCAGAACTGCGAGACAGATAAACGTTAATATTATGATCCAAAATTAAACCGAGCTATCGCGCAACGAAAATAGAACAAACGAACAGTTTAGAGTTGTCAGTCAGTATCGTGACACATTTCCTATAACCTGTGGTCTATGCTTGAAACAGTGACAGTGACAGATTTTAGCAAATCCAATCTATTGCCATCTGCATTGGCTGGCGCCATCTATTGAGTCATGCATAAAATACAATTTCTTTTTTTTAATAAAACGGCTCATTGTTTTAACCCTAATAAGTTCCCCCCAAAAAACCCCTAAATAAATCATACCTCTAAACTTCCCCCTTTTAATACTTCTTCCCCCTAAATTTAGGGCAAAACCCCCAAGTTGGCAGCACTGCGGCTGACTGACTCTGACGCAGTGTTGCCAACACTGATTCACCAAAGGGAGCTAAAGTGCCCCAAAAAAAAGAACTAAACAAATTATCAGAAAAAAGAGCTAAACCAAGGAAATACCAATTTCTGTCACTATGAAAACGGTTCTGCAGTTTTGAAAAATGATTCAATATATCAGCCCACTTGGGCTTTAACTCGCAGCGATAATAACTATAGTGGGTATGCTTTGAGCTTTTCATTAATTACTACTTTCAACCAATCCTGAAAAGGCGCCTCTGAAGCCCATTCATCATGGATTTTGTTGACTAAAGCACTTTATTTCGACTAACATATCTACAGCACCACATCTCAGGTGTCAAGTAAAAAAAATTGGCTGTAAGAGTACAATTTTTAAGAAAATTCACTTTATTATGAGTTCTCAATGTCAATATTAAGACAATGTCAGAGACAGGGACCCTTTTTTGACCACAACACTTTCGTTTGTATATTCCGAACGATCACCGAGTGGATGACTATGGCGGTGTTAGCGATAAACTTTATATTCAGGATTTTCCACATTCTATATTTTCCAATTTCTTAGTAATACCACAGATAATATAATACTGTAATACGCAATCTTATTAGTTCATATTCTTAGTTTTACAAATTCTTTGTTTTCCAGATAAGTACAGTTTCATACACAAAGCGAAAAACAATAATTCAGATATGTTAATAGAACATACATTCACGAGAACAATATAAATGCACCTAATGAAATAAGAAGCCAAATATCCCGAAAAAATGAAGCTAAGGAGCTAAATACAATTTTTTAGAGTTGCCGATGTGAAAAAAGAGCTAATTTCGCTCTAAAAGAGATGATTTGTCAACACTGCTCTGACGTAACGTTGGACGTTTGCTCATAGAGAAAAATAATATATATGGGATGGCACGTTTGCCGTTTGGACCTTAGAGTATGGACTAAAAGCATAGAGAGAACGTCATTATCTGTCAAGCGTACCAATTTTTTGGTACATTTTTAATATGAAGTGGACACTGTATAGATTTGTATAGAAAAAACAGTTGACTCGAGTCGAAAAAATGGTACGGTGACTTTTCGTAAGCGTAGCTAATTACTATATGTTTGTTTCTTTCCTTCGCCACTGACGTAGCGATACGTGTGAGCAGTACAAATATAATATCGTTTTGATGATCCCTCTTTGCTTTTAGTATTGGTCAATGTTTTTCAGTTTACTTTATGGAGAAAACATTGATGGAAGTAGCGACATCAATTAAATTGATCATTAAAATTTAATGTGTATGGGGGTATTAGGTCTACCAGAATCTCATAGCACAAAATTTAAAAAAAAAAAGATTTTCATACGGCACTACCAAATTGTCACCTTTCAAATAAAATTGAAAGCTGAGCACGTTGTTTTGATACTTTCAGTTTTTTTTTGTTCCGTAGATCAAGTAGAGGATACTACATATTGATCTTTTGAATTCTCGCACTTAAATTGTGACTTATATTTCTTTTAAGGGGTTTTAGTACCTACCACTTTATGGCTAAATTAAAGGTGAAGCCAAATCAAAGGATGGTGTGTTTTCTACCCCTCTGAAAGAAGAATAGGGAAGAAGAAAATCAACTTAGACGGATTAATTGAAATGTTTATAGAAGAGTTTTGTTGTGTAAATACGTCTTTAAATTTTCATCATCATCTAATGAAACCAAATATTTTTTATGCTGAGAATTAAATAAAGTTAAAATAGCTGTACCTACTGCTGCTGTGGTTTTATGTTTATTTAAAGGTCATAATAAAAACTGTATAGTATTGTTTCAGTAATGTGACGTGCGCAGTGCAGTGTGACGCAAAACCATAAATATACGATGTACAGGACCAACAATGACAGTTTGAAAATGGGACAAGAAATTTAAGAAATTGTGTGTGTGAAAAACTGTTGTTATGGTTAAAATCTTGAATATTTGCGACTTAACTAAATATTGTATGCATCAAGTGAATAAGGTTAGCAAGAGGATTATTGAGCATAAGATGGATATAAACAAAGCTTTCATCATAGATGTATGCTCAAATGAAGAAAACAGTGACTGTAATGATGATAATTGTTATGAAAATTTTTTTTTTTTTCTTATAGTTTGGCTCCACACATAGTGTATTTAGCCAGTGTCAAGTATTGTAGTTTTTCGTCGTATTATGAAATATTTCATGTAAAGTCAAGTCTTAGTCAGGGTAGTCATAGTCCAGTCTAAGTCAGGTAGTCATAATCCAGTCTAAGTCATGCCCTAGTAAAGTAGTGGCAACTTTACTAGAGGCTTCTATGGAATTTTGGAAGCAACATGAAAAACCACGTTTCACTACATTATATCACTTGCCCACACTTATACTCATAATTCAGCACTTAATGCGTAAAATGCCACTAATTTTAAACATTAACACCAGAAAAAGCATAAGTTTTGTGAAATAATACAATGCAACGACGTGAACTTTTTCACGTTCCCGCCAAAACTCCATGAAAATTCTATCGACGTACAACTTCAACCATGTGAAATGGTTCCTTTAGAACACAATATTATAGTATAAAAATCTGAAGTCATAGTGTTTTCTTAGGACCTCTCAGTAGCACGCTTTTCCCAATATTATACCTAAAATGTATTATTTTCTACTAGAGTAGGTATTACAAATTATACATGTAAATCAAAGATTTCAAAATTAGACAAATCAAACGATTTTATTCATCGTGATGTTTCCGTAAAAAACAAGGACATTTTATTAACTGGTAGCCCTGAAAGTGCTCCTACACCCCCCTGTCAATGGCATCCACGCGCCAATAGATGCTTGTAGCTTGTAGCACTGTATATACTCTTTGGGTAAAGTGGTAAAACAAAGAGTATTTAGCGTATAGTAGTCTGTGAAGAGTATGTAACGCGTGGGAAAAATGTGTGTAAATTATTTTGTTGTAAAGCACTTGCAGTATTTGTAATACCTATTCCGTATTTATTCATCCATCTCTTACCATTCTCAAGCTATGTTTTCGATTTAATCCTTTCCTTTTTGTAGACTGTGAAACTGTGACGCATTTGTGTGTATTTTTTTAAAACATTTCGACATCAAATTCACGAAGTCTCCGGGCTGCATTCCTTCAAGCTGATTGCGCATGCACGGTGCTAGATATTGATCGCCTGAAATATTTTCAGCCACTTTCTGGTCCACTCTCAAGGCTACAATCTTTAAAATCCCGTGTCCTTTGAGGCATCAACTCGTGAAGTTGATCAGCGTTATTTTCAAGTGTAATTTGGTGTTTGTGATCCAGATACGAACACGGTAAGACAACCAATAAACGTTAGACCCTTTTCTAGTACTTACATTACAGAGTACCTTTTTGCTTACATCAGATGGGTGAGGATGTGGCAGAGTGAATTTAGATGTTGTGACATTTCTATTCAACAATAGCTCAACATAGTGGTTATTATACTCTTTGACAAAGGCAACAAACTTTTGAGTTTGTGGTGTTAGTGATGTACAAAGGAGGCATGAACTTATACCCAACACCCTCCAAACCAGAACACAGTAGTGCTTGCACACTACTGCTTGGTGGCAGAATAACATGCAAAGCGGGAGACGAAGTATGGGAAAAGGAGTATGAAGAATGCAAAACTATTCAGCCGAGCATAAGCCTACGCAATACATCTCCATCACTTGTTCTCCGTTCTACCTATGTAAAATTGGCGAGATTGTGGTAAACCGCAGAAGCCACAAAAGAATGAAGTTAAAGAATTTTGTTCAAGGACTGGGACGGGAGGCCTGCAAAGGAAAATTATTTAAGTGATACAAAATTGTTTTACAATTATTATTTATTTTATAATTAGTTTTTAAAGGTGTGGTAAAGATGGAATCTTTATCTAAAAAAAATTAAAGTATACTATACTAGAAAAAGTAGGTACACTGGTTGTGAAGAGGTCTGTTGACAGTAAGCTTATCATTTAAATATCAACATAAAAAAGTTTAGGCACTGTAATCTGTATTGTTTCAAGATGTCAACACGGAATATCCGCAAACTGGTGGAGAAGCTCAAGTTAGCATCAAATGAGCCTGAAGGACCAATGAGTGGAAGTGAGGATGACCACTTTGAGCCGCTTTATGCAAGCAAACCTGCACCAGCCTTTGCAGGGGTATGCACCTCCACTGAAATACAATAAATAATAATAAATAAGAATAATACAATATAATGATTAATGATCATGTATAATGATTAAGATTGTGTATGTTAACACTATAATATCATAATGAAATACACATTATACATGATTAATAATTATGTATAGTACAATGATTGTGTATAACACTATAATACATTTATATAAGACACATTATAATATAATACTTGAAATACATTAGCAAATAATTTTAATTGTAACTAAACCATATCTTTATGTAGGACTAACAAAAAGTTTTGATCATATTGCAACATTCACTATAATATTCTGGGTAACTAAGAATAACCAGGCAAGCTTTAATATTTATGAACTTAATTTATTTGTTGAATGTGTTTTTTTTTAAATTATTATACTCCATAGTTGTATCACCGACTTATGCATTTCAGGCTAAATTGGACTATTTTGACATTGTGCTGGCATTTGTTTTATATATCACATCACAATGCTTGCTACTCAAAACAGGCAATAGAAATATCTAGCTAACTGTAATTTTTGTACTATTCACAAAGGTTTCAATCTATAAGTACTCGGATTTAACTGAGTAGATACCAAAGACAGCATTTACATTCTCTCTTAATTTAGCTTGCTATTAGAAGAGTACACAGAGTATGTGGATCCTCTTGGTGCTGTCAAAATGAGTTAATCTTTAGCAAAAGATGTTCTACAGGCTCGAGCGACTTTTTTTTTTATTTTTTCAAGTACCTGCTTGTTTCATTTAATGCATAAGTAATGCATGTATATATTATTATCATTATGTAGGTATACTTGTAGTTTTTAACTGCCACTGGTTTGGGTGCATCTTGTCTGAAATACAAAGTGATGTGGTTGTAAAATGTCAGATATTATGTAGCAAATGATCAGAAACCCATAAGGCAGTATGACAAATTCGCATAATATTTTTTTAATTTTTTATTTTGTATATAAACATTTTGTACACTGAAAAGAGTTGACATTGTTTTTTGTTGATTTATGGCTTCTATCATCCTTTCAAACCGTTTGCAAAAAGACTCCGGCCCCTATTTAATTGAAAGACAAATCTTAAATCTACAATAGTTGTCAGTCAATATGACTGACAATCATCAGTCACGTATAGTATTTTTCACTTTTGTTATATGAAACGCTGGTTTGGCGTATTTGACTGACATTTGTAGGTTTATTATGATTTGTCTTATTATGAAATAGGGACCTGCGGGGTGATCATGTAACTTTGATAGCAATGCAACAGAAGAAATTTCATTCCGAATTTGAAAATTTTCACAGTAACTATGCACATAAACTGCGTATTGAAACTGTCAAATCCATACATTTCTGTGTTTCTATTGGTTGCAATCAAGTTACATGATCGCCTAGCTGCGGGGTGATCATGTAACTTTGATAGCAATGCAACAGAAGAAATTTCATTCCGAATTTGGAAATTTTCACAGTAACTATGCACATAAACTGCGTATTGAAACTGTCAAATCTATACATTTTTGTGTTTCTATTGGTTGCAATCAAGTTACATGATCGCCTAGCTGATTTTTTTATAAATCATTTATTTGTTTGTCTTTTTGCGCTGGTATTTTGCGTTTTTGACGTTATGAGAAATGTAATTTTGCATTTTTGACAAAATGCACTTACTGCCGCCGCATGCGATTTCATTTATTATCCTTAAGTGTAAAATGATAGCTTTTGCAAACCCGGCAATGTACCCGCTTTTCCGTGGAATCTTTTAATTTTCCGAGAAAAATACCATGGTACTACTGGTGGTGGACAGAGGGGTACCACGATTAATGAAAAGTAACCGTGGTACCACGGTTACTAAATGTAAAGTATTTATGTTAGTGCTAGTTCCGCCCCACGGTGTTACTCGCGGGGGAAAAGTATCCTATAATGTTAATCCAGCGTAAAAGCTACCTGCATTCCGAGTTGCATGTAAATTAGTTAAGTAGTTACCGACATATAAGGTAACAAACATTCACACACACGAACTTTCGCATTTATTAGTAGGATAGGATAGGATTCGTGAAGTGACATATATACAAAATTGTACAACAATTGGTCCAGCCGTACGCACAAGCTAATTAAAAAGCAGACAATTTTTCTCTTTCATATTATTAGTAGGTACCTATCATTTGTGGATGCTTGCGTAAGACGTAATAACTAGTTTTAACTTGCAAATAATTATCACAAAACGGCAAATTTTTTGAACAATAATAATTTACTGAGCGATAAAGCGATTAAATTAGCTGGCGATAGATGTTCTGTTATTGTTTTTACTTATGATGTCCGCAAATACGTGAATTAAAAAGTTATGTTGATTGTACACCTTCTGTCCTGTCTCAGCCTCTGTGGTGTGGTGGTTGAGCAGGTCGGCTCATAACCCGGAGGCGGCGGGTTCGATTCCCGTGACAGCATATGTATTTGTGCACATGAAAAAAAAGCGCAAGCGCAAGCGCAACTTGTTCTGTTTCTGGTTGTTGTGGGACTATGGTCCTCGTAGTTCCTGGGTCTCTAGATACAGGGAATCCTAGTTAGAGCCCAGGATCTATGTATGAGATCGTTGGGCGTTATTTATTATTATTATTATTTTATTTCTTATGTATGTTATCGTACAATGCAGTGTAGACAGCTACACAGTAAATGCCCATCTGCACTAAAGTTTGACAGCTCCTAGGTTGCACTTATCTCTCTAGCCTCCAGTTACTCGTAAACTTTTTTTTTAAATATTTATGAGAAAGAATGACGTGACGAGCTAATCGTTCCCCTGATGTTAAGCGACACGGCCGCTTATTACAGATTGCAGTGTCACTCGGAAATCTAAATTTAAGTTTCGCATGACACTGCGTACTGCGCACGTCATCCTGAGACATCACACAGTCTAGTAATCAGATTACTAGACTGTGAAATCAGGTCAAAAAGTCTCATTTGCCCAGTAATTTCACTAGCTACAATGCCTTTCAAACCGGAACGGAACCGGAACTTGGCGGCAGAATAACTGGCAAAGCGGTGGTACCTACCTAGACGAACTTTGCAGAAAAGTCCTACCACCTAGTAGTATGTTTGTGAAACTCATGTCAAGTCAACACATCAAATACAAGCCAAATACTGTATATTAGCGTAGCGTTATATACTCTTTGACTGTACGCTCATTGATTGAAGACACCCGAGGTTCAACAGACAACCAATGAGCCTTCAGTATTTGGTGTGCCACGACGCGAATTTAACAAACGTACGCACCCAGGGGAAAGTGTTAGCTATAGACTTTAGTTCAGACAGGCATAAGCGTGCGTCCTAACCCGCTTCCGAGTCTACTCAATTTTTTTTAACATGTGTATATATTGGCGATGTGTTAAAATATGGCATGTCCGTGCAGTTGCGGGCTTCAATAAAATGTTAGCATAAGCTTAAGTATAAGCTGTAGATAAGAAGGAAATGCATAAGTCAGCTGCAATAATGATTTGCATATTTTATCAACACAAATAGGTATACATAAAATTACAGTATTATAATGGCGTTTTGTTTATTTCATAAAGAAAACAAATAAGTTGTGATTTTTTTTAAATTTCAGCTTATATTAAGCTCTTCTTCGAGTGACGCGGATGATTCTGCCAATGAAAGTGAAAAGAACCATCGAGCGGAATCTGCTCCCGCCCCTGTTGAAAAAAAGAGGAACAAGAATAACCGTAAGAAAAGGAAGAAGAAGAACAGAGCGGAAGCCAGCGGCAGTGGGACTAATAAAGACTCGTCCGAACACTCCGAAGTAAGACAATAAACTACCTGCATACTACAACTAACTTAACTAATTTTATTTATTTATTTATTTATAGCCTGTATCAGATTTTATTGTGTGTTTTAATGATATGTTTTTCTACTATGTATGATCTGTGTGCCCTTTGGCAAAGGCCTTCTCCAACCCCTTCCATTGCATTCTGTCCTGTGCAATTTTGGTCCAGGATTTACCAGCAACTGCCACTAATTCATCCTGCCAACTTTTAAACTGTCTTCCTCTCTGTCTCTTTTTCCTTGGGTACCATGAGGTAATCGTTTTGCTCCATTTCTCTTCCCGTCTGACCATGTGAGCCCATCTCCATTTTAAGGTTCTTATTTTTACTGTGACATCCTGTACTTTTGTTGCCTTCCTGATGATGGTGTGCCTTATTTTGTTCATTTTCCTTTTCCCCATCATACTTCTCTCAATGCTGTGTTGACATGTCTGGAGCTTGGTTTGTAGGGCTTAGCGTTAGCGCCCATGTTTGGCAGCCAAATATTAGTATCGGAAGAATGCAGGTGTTAAATAGTTTCACTTTGACATTCATGCTCATTATAGTTAATTAGGTACTGACTAACAAATACATAAATTATACAATTCAATTCAATTCAATTCAATTCAATTCAATTTATTTCACAGTTTGTAACATAACAGTACAAAATAGCGTCCAAGGCGTTACAAAAATAGTCATTTAATGTATTACAATATAAAAACTAATAATAAAAAAAAAAATATTATCATGTCATATTATTAATATTATTAGGTAAGTACACAACTAGATATAAATCATACATTATGTAAATATCCACACATAAAATGATAATCATAAAATAATCATAAAATCACCACTATAAATAAAAATTGTAAAATCAATATACATTTTGAGCTATTTGATTTGATATTTGGTAATAGCCTCAAAATTCTGTAAGTGTTTATTTAAGCAATTTAAAATAAAGTAGGATAGGTTTTATGTTCGACTGTATGTTTTTATATATGTTGGCCGATTTATCCGAGATATTTTAGACCGATTTTCGTGATTTTTTCTTAGTGGTAATGATTCTCAAACAAAAAATCTTGTTCATTTTATTATTATTGTAATAAAATGTATTCTAATTTACACATTTAATACAAGTAATAAAAAAAACCCACTTAAGGTGCAGCGGGGCAATTTCGACTAGTAAACTCAAACATCGACTTTGAACTCGTAAAAATATTAGCTAATGTTATTTTATCAAATATGTAATATATTGGGGCTATAGATCCACTATCTATGTTTCATTTTTACAAACTCGCATTGAATTTCGCAAGCGTAGCTAATTACTGTGTTTGTTTCTTTCCTTCGCCAATGACGTAGTGATACGTGTGAGCAGTACAAATATAATATCGTTGTGATGATCTCTCTTTGCTATAGTCTATACTCTAAGGCAGCAATGATCAAGAGTGAAAAGGATCGAATGGTTTTAAATTTAATGTCACCCGCACCATCCTACAGCGCTAATACAGTGCCACCAACTTATGTGTTCCGTTGAATACTCTGCCGTCTCTTTTTAATGAGGCCGTTCCCTGCACTGTTAGAAAGAGATGACGGAAAATCGACCGGAACAGATGGGTGGCACTATACCTACATGTTTTTTCTTTCAGTGCGATGAAGTTGCTAGAGTGGTCGCCGAAGTGAATAAGCTCTTGGGTGAGCCAGAGCCTCCTCCACCAGAACCGGTGATAGTGCCCAGCCATATGCTATTGAAGATTGATCATAAACATCTAAATGTTCACAATGAATTAAATCGATTTTTCGGGCCCGATGAGAATGACCGCGGGTATGTAACTGGTATTTTTAACCGTTTTTAAGCCGACCAACGAATGGAGCCTGTTTTTAAATGACTTTTAGGAGGAGGGTAAAAAGGAGGAGGTTTTCAATTCGTTTGGATTTTTGTTGTTTATGTCAGAACTACGTCATTGATAAACAGATTTAGTTCTTTTAAATTTTGAAATGACGTCCTTTCAGATTGGAACACAGATCAGGTACAGCACCCCGATTCCCAACCCGTCGAAATCGTTTCGATTCGAAATCAACACTCTCCGTCTCCTTCATCCTGAATGTAGATAAAGGAGACGGAGAGAGTAAATTTCGTATCGAAACTTTTTCGTTGGGTTGGGAATCGGGGTGCTGGTCTGTAGATTGGAACCTATAGAAATTATGTCGAAATAGGTTTAGTAGATTGGTTATAAAATTAGCTGGAAAAATATATCGTCCCCCAGTAGGTGGACCGACGATCTGGTTAAAACCGCGGGGAGCCGATGGATGCAGAGGCAAGCAGCCGCAAAAAAAAACAGCAAAGTGGCAGAGGCCTATGTTCAGCCTTAGACGCCTTCAGACTGGTGATGATGATTGCAACTAGGAATATGGAAGTTATTAATTTGTTTGCAGGAACCGTCGTGGAGGCGTGCGCCATACGAGACGTCAAATAGTGATGACTAAGGACACCTACGATTTTTCAGTCAAAGGTGGGAACATAAACGTAGTAGCTCCAGTTGGGCTTGTTGTGCAACCGATCTCTATTTGGTTTTCATGTTTGTTATTGTTACCTCATATCAAATCTCTTTTTATTTGAAAGGATATACTTTCCACTGTGGTCCCATAGCAGTTTTATCAAAATCGGTTCAGTAGTTAGGTTTTTAAATCAAAATAACGGGAAATAAAAATATATGTATGATGATTCATTATACATACATTTCTACAAAATCTATTAAGGTCGTTTCTGCCATTCGTTGTGATGTAACAAACGAATGGACACATATGGATAGATACTGATATACTTACTTATAAGTCTTATTAAGAGCATATACAACGCCAGAATGATTAAAATGACTTAGCATGAGACCGTGCCCTGTCAACAATATTGCAGCAATGACTTTGAAATGAATAAACTTTTCTCGATAGAAAAAAAATACAAAGTAACCTCCAAACCGTACAAATAAACCGCGATTATTCAATGAATACTTTAAATAAGGGCATGAAACTGTGTAGTAGTTGAACTAAATATAATGGAGGGCTTATGTATAGTGGATTTTTAAAATACCCATTATATTCCAGAGTAGTAATAAAATATTACCTAAACTATTGCGTGTTGGAACCATTTTAACTTAGACCGCCCCTGCCGCGCGGCCCCTGGCTCGTCCCCGCTTTGGCCTAGTACTATATATCTATTCTGTGGCTTTGGCTTGGATTCGCGCTAGCCTACCACAAGCCCTTAAGCATAGATTATTTATTATTTCAGGACTGAGCATGAGTTTAATTACAACGAAAAACGGCATTAAGTTTTTTAAATTTGAGCATGGATACGAGTACCAGAAAAATATGCGTAAACTGCTATCGGTCTTGAAAATTGAACAGGAAGGCTACCATGGCCAGGAGTATGAGGTGTATCCATCTAGCACCGTGGAGTCTTTGATACAGGTGATATATTCATCATTGTCGTCTTCATCATCATTTTCAGCAGGCCACAACTGCTGCCCTGCCATACCTACTGTCACGTGACGTCATTATTGATATTTTTAGCACAATTTGATTTGCTCAAAATATAGATTTATAGTAATTAGTTTATTGTGTTGTAATCTTAAGAGAACCTTTCTGGTATTATGAGAAAATGTTATTGCCGTCGCTCTGCTCTCCAAACGTATGATAGAGACAATAGAGCCCATGAGTGAATTTACCTACATTTTAGCGTTTCGGATGCCAACGGTTTTCACCCTCTAATACTTCACAAAAACTTTTGATTTTGGTGTCAATCGTTGCGATAGATTATGATCTATGCTAGTAATCCTTGATTTATTTGAAAACATGTTTTCTGTTCTAGTTACTACTGAACCAAAAATTCGTAACTTTAGTTGGTTATAAATATGAATTTATTGTAAACATTTAAAAAAGGATGACATACGAGCGTTGTTTTTTACTGGGTAGACAACATATAAAAAGTTCATCAAAATCGGATAACATTTACACAACACACACACACACAACACACAACAACACACAACAACAACAACACACAACAACAACAACACACAACAACAACAACACACCCACATACAACAACACAACACAACAACAACACACACATAACAACAATACACACACATACAACACACACACACACACACACACACACACACACATTAACATTTACATTTTTTTTTATTCTTTTTTGTTTGGTTTTTTTTCATTTTTCATTATTGAGTATTGAGTACTTAGAGGTAGAAAGACGTTAACAATTTTTGTATGGGCAACAGCTTGAGTTTGAAAAATAGTTTGTGTTATGTGACTTCATAGATTTTCTTAGCTTTTTTGTCAAATATTGTCTACTCTTTCCAAAATTATAATATTCTAAAATGACCACTCAACTTTCTTAAAATGGTGACGACATACAATTTTCTTTCAGAACCTGGCGTTGTATTTCAGACTGGACGAAGCTGCCATTGCTGCCAATGCTTTGGAACAAATTATATACTTCATGCAAAGTATATTTGAGTTGTCATTCAACTACCTGGATGTAAGTTAATATTGCTAACACAGAAGATACTTGCAAGATTAGTCCATCATGTAGGGTCTAATGCTTTTAATGCGCCTTAAAATCACCTCATTTGATTTAGTCTGCAATGTAGTGAAGATCCTTAATTTCATGGGCATTCATTGCATGGGCTGTAGAAGGCCTGCTGCACACGGTCGGATTCCTGATTCGGTTTCAGAATTCCGATACCCGAATGTATGCAAATGAAGATCTAAAAATAACGAGTACGAATCGAACGTGTGCGGCTAGTTGAACACCTTGTATGAAATGCGTGCCTTTCGGGTGTTCTAACCCTGAATGCCTGAATAACCCTGTGGCAATGGGCGGGCCACATCGCTCGTAGAACTGACAACCGATGGGGAAGAAAGGTTCTCGAGTGGCGACCACGAACCGGAAGACGCAGCGTGGGCCGGCCCCCCACTCGGTGGACCGACGACCTGGTGAAAGCCGCGGGGAGCCGATGGATGCAGGAGGCGAGCAGCCGCTCAAGGTGGCGTGCTCTGGGGGAGGCCTATGTTCAGCAGTGGACGTCTTCAGGCTGTTAATGATGATGATGATGAACCCTGAAAACGAATCTGGAAACCGAATCTGGAATCCGAGCGTGTGCGGCAGGCCGAAATAAGCAAGAAAAAAAGAAACGAAGAATGAAAATACCCCACAAAATACGCACACAATAGAATTAAAAAAATTAAAACAAATTATATCTAATTATGTAATAAAAAGACAAATAACAGATATTGTATGAGGTCAGCAACAGGCCCCGACTCAGCATACAATGATTTATTGGCATATTTCTGATCTGTGCTCAACTTATAACCCGCTCATCTAGTTTTAGGCATATTTTTGATCTACGCTGTTTTCTTAGTGTATTGGCATTCCTCTCCTTCTTGTTCCATGGTATTTCTAATGCTGTGACACGATTCGAACAAGACACGATAACGACGTGGTTTCGTATCGTGTGGAATCTGGGTTTTCATACAGAATTAGGGCCCAGCACCATTAACTTGTATTTTTATGAACAGGGTCAAAGCCGCCTTGAATACGTGCACGTGGAAAACCGCGCATTCCACATTACGCTATTGATGTATCTTCATATATTGACCAATAAGGCATGCCATCGCACTGCGCTAGAGGTTGCAAAGCTAATGCTGAACTTGGACCCCACCGATCCCCTTGGGGTTATATTTATAATAGATACGATCGCTTTACGTGCGAGGGAGCACCAGTGGCTGGTCGATGTATACTCGCAATGGGCCCATGAGAAGGACGCCACTCGCCTTTTCCATATTCGTTATTCGTACGCTTTGGCTATGTACCATTTGTATTTGAAGGACAAGGATCAAGGTTAGTGTTTTACGGTCTCATTGTTGCTTTTTTAGGGTTCCGTACCCTAAGGGTAAAATCGACCCTATTACTAAGGCTCCGCTGTCTGTCTGTCCGTCTGTCACCAGGCTGTATCTCATGAACCGTGATAGACAGTTGAAATTTTCACAGATGATGTATTTCTGTTTCCGCTATAACAAAGAATACTAAAAAACAATAAAATAAATATTTAAGAGGGCTCCCATTCAACAAACGTGATTTTTTGCTCGTTTTTATAGATAATGGTACGGAACCTTTCGTGCACGAGTCCGACTCGCACTTGGCTGGTTATTTATCTATGAACTCTGTTTGATCTCTCTTTTTAAAAAGAGATGATATTATTTATTTGTAGATTAAATTGAACATCAGTCATTACGGTAAATAACGCCGAATAAAGTAAAGATTTATTCTTGTCGTATTCACATACGAAAACCACTAAAATTGAGCAAACAAACAAGCAAACGCTTAACATCAAGCAAACGACTAGCTCGTCACGTCATTAGTTTACATAATAAAGTACAAAATTAATGTTTGCTTATAGACGAAAAAAAAACAAGTACTTATTTTCCCATTTCATAGTGACATATGCTTGAAATATTGCACTTTTTACGTTTCTTTACTTGAAATATTTAAATTAAATTTTAGTATAGTATTAAAATAGCATATTTGCATTAAATTATTACACTTTGACTTTTCAGCGAAATTGCATCGTGCCAATTGCCTCCTCAGACACGCTCTGATAAAGTTCCCCAACGTATGCGTGATGCTAATGGAACAGTGCAAACAAGTAAACGCAGAAGTTAAGAATCATGAAATGTTTGCTAAACTGGTCGATGCAACGTATGTCGCTTATAATTTATTTTACTAAGGTGCGGTTTTTCAATAACCAGATAAAAGTTATTCATTGGATAAAACAAAACACTGTAAAAATAAACAGCGAAGTTGATAAGCGGTATACTGAAAATTTAAATGTTTTTGTTTCAGCTGGTTTATAATTTATTAGTTGAATAACCTTTATCCGGCCATTGAAAAATCACCCCTAAATGTATCAATCTATTGTTTACTTTCATTATATTTTGTTTCCCATCTGTTATCAGACAGATTCCATATGAATTTCGTCAAGACCGGTTCAACTGTTTAGTGGCGAAAGGCAAACACAAAGTGACTTCGGAATTTATCTCATCATCAGCCGGAACATGTCCACTGCTGAACATAGGCCTCCCCCATAAAACGCCACTCTGGACGCTTATCATAAAAGAGAGATTTGCCATAATCGCGACGCTTGGCAGGCGGCTTGGTGATCGCAGAAGACTAATGAACCGAGGAAAATGCTGCTGCCCATTCCCTGGATATTCTCTTAGCCGGCTCGGAACTTATAATTAAGTCCTAACGTGCTGACTGACTGACAACTAAACCGGTGGTCGTAGAAACTTGTAATTTGTAGGCTGTATTTGTCTTAATGCAAAGAGGTGTACTTAAAATATTTTAGAAATTCCACCCCAAAGGGGTTAGAAATGGGTGAAGACGTTTGTATGAAATTTAGATTGAAAACTAACAGTTCTGAAACATAGTACATAATGTATTTTGATTTGATTTAAAAAAAATGAGGTTGCAATATTTTTTGATACGGATGACTCAAGGGGGTAAAGTTGTAGTGATGAAAGTTATTACTATATATATATATATATATGATTAAAGCAAATTTTTTTTATTGTTTGATAGGCTTGTCTTGACCACTATCTCACCTGATGTTAAGTGACGATGCGGTCTAGGATGTAACGCGCTTGCCTAGAAGATACCTGGGATAATGAGTAAATTGCGGGTACGGCATAGTTAATATAATACGGTCGGTTTTCTACTCTGTATTGTATTTTTACTTGATATTTTATTATAATTTTTATATTGTTGCAGAACATCCGCTGATCTCAAGAAGCTACAAATGTTGTACGCTAAATTTGTGTGGCCTAAGTGGCGTGAGTCAAAAATCATTGATTGGGTCATAGAGACAGCGTTGCAACTTGTGGAGCAGTATAACAGGGACGCTACTTTGAAGGTACATTTCAACATTTGATGAAAATTATAAACTGTAATAATATAAATCTGATCATATAGTTCACATCAACAGCCTGAAGACGTCCACTGCTGAACATAGGCCTCCCCCATAAAACGCCACTTTAGACGCTTATGATAGGAGGTTTGTCATAATCACCACGTTTGGCAGGTGGTTTGATGATCTCATGTCTCATACATCAGTTATTATTAATGTTATCATTTATCTGCTTTCTGCCTTTTACGTTAAGGTTCTTCCAGGACAAACATAGTAAAGTCTGTTTTTTCTTACCTGTCTTATTTTGTAAACAAACAACACTACGGTTCAAAATCACAATTTTCCGTAATAATCACGAACGTCACGAACGCTTCGAAAAATACAATTATCAATTTAAAATAAATCGTTGTTGCCGTAAATTACAAAATTATCCGAATGATCGGGCTAGCTACATATTACTGATCTGTAATGATCGGCAATGCAAACATAATTATAATGACAGTGTTTTGACATGCAGAAGTATCGATTGCCAAAAATGGCAACTATTTCTGCTTCCCATAGCTTCTCTAGTGCTTAGGACATATACCTCTTTGGAGTTGACAGACTATTTTACCACTGACAGACTGATTTACCCTATTTTCAGCAGTGGGCCTCTTTAGGCTGTTGATGATGATGATGACTGATTTAGCATTGATAATTTTAAAAGGCGTTTATGGTTACGTGTGTTAATCTGTGTGTTCTTTGGCAGGAGTACATTAGGAAGATAGGGGAGGAGCGTTCCCGCCTGTTCCGTAAACATCCCATAGAGATCAAACGTCACCTCAGCGTGATCGGGTGTATGTCGGATCTTCTTGTAGAAGGAGTGAGTATAGCCTTCTGAACTTAGAGTATAGACTAAAAGCATAGAGAGAACTTGATTATGTGTCAAGCGTACCACTTATGTGGACACTTTTTATATGATGTGGGCATTTTGATGGGAATGACTCTGACAGGTTTGTATAGAGAATAGAGTTGAGTCGAAAAAAATGGTACGGTAACCTTTCGCAAGCGTAGCTAATTACTATATGTTTGTTTCTTTCCTTCGCCACTGACGTAGCGATACGTGTGAGCAGTTCAAATATAATATCGTTTTGATGATCTCTCTATTACTTTTAGTCTATACTCTAAGCTTCTGAATTTATGACTAATCGGAAAGGTTCCGATTTTAAATAATCACTCTGTCTCCTTTGTCCACATTCAGGATAATGGAGACGGAGTGTAGATTCCGAATCGAAAACTGTCCGATGGTTTTTTAATCGAGCTGTAATTAAATAAAGAGTTTGTATTTGAATAAAATAGTTTTTGGAGTGATAAACACATATATAGAAGGTAGATCCTGAAACTGTTAAATTCACTCGTATTCTATAATTATGCACGCAGTCTTTACCTGTAACTGTGATGACACTTAGCAATGTTTCCTCCGAATTGTGTAACCAAACTAGGCTACGGTGTACATTATGTTGGTAATCGTAATAAATAAATAAATAAATAAACGGGTATGAAAATTTTCTAGTTTTCAAAATAAAAGGGGTTTGTGAGTACATCTCACTCATCTTTATTGATCAATAAAATTGACGAGTCCATTTCCGTCAATGTTTTCTCCATACAGTAAACCGAAAAACATTGCACAATGCTAACCCTACACGATCAATGCAATTGATCAATCACAAAGATTGATCAATATAATTGAACGTGTAGGGCCGGCCTTAAGTGTTAGGCTTTACGGTCAAATTGCGAAAACTACTAGTTTTAGAGTTTAGTACTTGAAATTTGACACAATCTAATATATACCGCATTTTATTCTGTCATGGGCGATTTTTGATTTTTAAGATATTTCCCCCAAAAAGGGGGAAGTTCGCTGTGGCGCTAGCTGATGCCTATAATTTTGATAGTACACTGAGACAACTTTTAATGTACTTTGTTTCTTTGTTATCACAGGAGGTGCCAGTGCTCGATAAAACTTTAGCATTCAACCCGTTCCCCAATCAGGGGCGCTGCATTGATGTACACGAATATTACAAGGAATGGGGCGTTGCGTACCCAATGGTGATAACAGGCAGCCAACGTGGCCTCATTCGTACGTTCATTTCGTCTCTGTTACCAGACGCAGTTAGCCCACCGGAAAACGGCGGGGGGTAAGTCTCTCGGAGACAAGCACATAGCATGGACCTTACAATATTCAATGTTTTAAGGTAATTTATCCGGCTTTTTTTATTTATATTTACTTTGCAATATTTATAGATTACCCTTTCTAATGTTTTACTGTGGCGTTTTTTATTTTGAGCTGCCTTGCCTGCTTTGCGGCATAAAATTAAGTAGAATCATGGAACAAGAAGGAGAGGAATGCCAATACACCAAGAAAACAGCGTAGGTCAAAAGTATGCGTAAAACTAGATGGCGTTGCAAAATGAGCGGGTTATAAGTTGAGCGTAGATCAGAAATATGCCAAAAAACCGTTTTAAACCTAGCCCGCCGTAGCTACCCGTATAGCGCGCTCATTTACCAGTACCATCCAGGTTTAAAACGGTTTTTCGGCATATTTTTGATCTGTGCTCAACTTATAACCCGCTCATTTTGCAACGCCATCTAGTTTTAGGCATATTTTTGATCTACGCTGTTTTCTTGGTGTATTGGCATTCCTCTCCTCCTTGATGGTAGAACATATAAATATCATATACCAACATTAAAAAAATTATAAAGAAAATAGAAACTATGGTAGGTCTGGGATTATTAATATTATCAGAATTATTCATTTGGGAATTTAGATCGCGTTATGTACCTTAAATATTTTTATTTATGATTAGGCGGATTATTATATAGGTTATTATATATAAATAGCGCTGCGAACTGCATAATTTGATTATGGTAATGTATAGGAACAATTTGGACGCGTATAATGCGTTTCAAATAAGGCTATTATAGACTCGTGGCTAAGTTCATACTGTAACCAAGTAAAAGTAACGTTACTACCAAAAATTATTCATGATTTAATTATATGTACTATTAGAGTATTTTACACAAATATTGTAATTGAATTGAGTTATCTGAAATAAATGATTTGAAATTGTAATATAAAAAATGTTTTATTTAATTAGTAATAATGATTTGATGGTAATAGGCAAATGTCATCACGTTAACCTGCGTAACGCGCATAACTAAATTTTTTAACCGAACTAAAAAAAATCTTACCTACTTATTTAAATGCAATTAGTATCTTAATATATCCTTGATATTTTTTGCTCACCATACTGAAAACCTAGATTTTAACGAGATTTTCAATCCTATTACAATTATTTTGTTAAGTATTTGATAGAGGAAGTTATCCAAAACATTATTAATCTCCCCCCCCTTTTATGAGTGACTATCCCTTCACGGTTAGTGGCAAAGTTATGTCGCATTTGGCGGAAACAGTAGCCAATATAAAAAAATCTATTCTTATTTGAAATGCATTATAGTAAATGCCACACTAGCTCGACTCAAGTAATGCATGTGGACATGTACTACTCGAGTTGATCACGTAACTGTTGTAGACATGGAATTTCGCACCCACGGACTTGTAAATTGGCGCCTGCCATCCTGCACGCGCCTATTTACAAATCCGTGAGTGCGAGCAAGATAGCACACTATCACCATGACCACCAGACTTACGCGATAAGGCCATGGCGGTTATGTACTCTTTGATTCAGGCTGGGTATGGGAATGAAGTTTTATTTTGGTGCAATTCTCACAAGTGATTCCGACTTTTTCCTATACATTTTCAATTTTTAATTGTATTCAAAGTGATAGCTAACATTAGATAAATTATCTCATGTATTGTACTGATAGTACCTATGCGACCTCTAGATTTGATTATTAGAACCTTTGTAAAGAGTAGTCCAAATAGTGACGTCAATTGTTCTTTATTATGTTTCGCAGATTGTTGTAGATCAAGTTCAATCTTTGACGGCAACTAGTCACTCCCATCAAGGAACAAGTAGAAGAGGAATGCCAATACACCAAGAAAAAAGCGTAGATCAGAAATATGTCAAAAAAACGATAGAAAACTAGATGGCGCTGCAAAATGAGCGGGCTATAAGTTGAGCGTAGATCAAAAATATGCCAAAAAACTGTTTTAAGCCTAGCCCGCCGTAGCTAGCCGTATAGCCCGCTCATTTTGCAGCGGCATCTAGGTTTATAACGGTTATTAGCATATTTTTGATCCAAGCTGTTTTCTTGGTGTATTGGCGTTCCTCTCCTACTTGTTCCATGCTCCCATTTATGTAGCATGCCTTTTAGCGGTATTATCTACGAATTATGGGCCAACTTTAAGTTCTTTAGTTGACAGATCTAAAACTCCTAAAACTGTTGCTGTTCTTGTCAAATAGACGGCAATGTAAGAGGCGGATATATTTTTAGTAAGTTAAGGTGGAACGTTACACTCGCGCGGCTAATTCAAATTTTCTTGCGTTCTTTTCCCAATAATAGCTTAATTACTCAACGTGGTTACATGAAAACTAATTTTGGGGAAATAAATAGAAAGTATCAACAAATTACAATTAAAAGTATCACCTATATATCATGTTTAGCGACAAATGGCAATAAACAAATTTCTTCTTAGTTTTTCAATCTATTGCCATTTGTTTTCATGTAATCACGTTGAGTAATTAAGCTATTATTAGCAAAAGAACGCAATAGAATTTGAATTTTCCGCTCGAGTGTAACGTTCCACCAGGTTGTTTACGTGTGCGTGTAAAGGTGGTTTTCTCGTTGCAGCTGCCCATACCTAGACTTTGAATATCGAGGATTAAACCGTCTTGGGGACTTTTACTACGCGCTACCATGGTGGTCTTTTGAGGTGCAGGAAGACAGGAGGCTGGACGCTATGCCTCGATTACACCCATTGGGAGGTTATCGTGATCTTGAAATACGTGTTTTGCAACGGCACCTCATGTTTATAGGGGCGCCTATTAGTTCACTGCCGTCCCGACGCCCCCAAATATACGGAGCCCTACACGAAACTCTGCTTTTGTATCCTCTTCGCCCTGGTATACAGCAGCACTAAAATAAATAAATAATAAATATGTGTGGACATTTCACACAGCGCCATCTAGCCACTAAAACCTCGACAAATACCTTTATTCCCGGGCTGTAGCACCCAACAACCTTTTATTATTAAGGTAATTGTGTAGTAATATCTGTGGTCAAAACATGAAGTAGTTAAAAGACAGTGAATGTTACGAAAAATCAAATTTGTTAGTGCAGACAGGATGTTTTCGTATATTGTATTTAGGATTTTGTTTTATATAACTTGTTTTTCAACCGTATTCAAGTAGGAGGAGGCTCTGTAATCGATTGTTTGTTTAAATGTTTGTTTAATTCTGAACTCCGTCATTTAAAAACTGATGTGAATTTGTTTATTTGAAAGTACAAACTTTCAGATTGGTCCCATTTTCATCAAAATTTGTTCAGTTGTTAAGTTTTAACAAAAAAAGGTCATATTATAATATTATCGTATCCAAGTAGTCCTCAGTATAAAGTTAAGATATTACCCCTGCCTTTAAAAGGATATTTATCATTTACTTTGATTCTGTGAACGTTTCTTTTAAATAGTTAGTATAGAAAATATCGTGGGTAGGTAAATGTTAAACACTGTAATATTTATATTCCTAATTATAAAACTGAGTGGCTGCGCTGAAAATAAACGCAAAAAAGGATATGATGAGGTAGAAAAGACGTGTAAAGAACTGTTCTTTGGGAACGTAATTAACACAGCACTATACAGTATTCAATTTTCAATAGAATTAATGAAAATGTATAGCATATGATCACAATCCCATCTAACGGTAGAAACATTGTTACCTTTTAATTATTATAATCATGAATATTGATTTGTAATTTAGGTTTGTTTTAGAATTGGAGATTATGTTTAAATTATGATAAGTGTTTTAAGTTTTTATAAAGATTTTATTAGTTTAAGAGCTTATCAGTTTTTTGAACGGTTTTATATTTCTGTTGTTTAATTTGTTAGTAATCTTATTTATATATGTGGATCTAGCATTACTATGTGACCGTCAGATAAGTGCGGTAAAATTATGTAATTTTAAAACTAAGGGTGGGGTTTTTAGCCGTAGTCAAGGTAACCAATGGTTAAAACTTCTTACAAATTTTGACCATTGGTTAGAATTTGTTAGCGTTTTTAACCATTGGTTACCTTAACTGCTAAATCCACTCTAAATACTACTATTCGTGTTGGAAATGAATGGGGTCAGTATTTATATCTTTAATCTTCACGCCCTTGTAATTGGCGCCTTATTAGTAGTACCTATGTCATGTAATTCTGAAATGTAAAATTAGATTACTTCACGGATCTGTAACATTATTGTGTGTTAATTTTTACGTTGCGATAGACTGAAAAACTAAGGCGAAATTTGTTTATTGCCATTTGTAGCTAAACCAATGATATCTAGGAGATACTTTTAATCGTAATTTGTTGATACATTCTATTTATTTGCGCAAAATTAGTTTTCATGTAATCGCGCTGTGTAATTAAGCTGTTATTGGCAAAAGAACGCAAGAAAATTTTAATTTACTGCGCTAGTGAAACGTTCCACCTTAATTAATTACGTTTTTGTAAATGATGTAGGTCGCCGCTGTGCCAAGGATCGTATTCAGGCTTATTCGCAATGGTAACAATTCAAAATCAGCTTATTATCACAACCATTTACAATTATAACATCATGTGCTATGGCAACTGGGGCTAGCTATGTTTCTATATCAAAAGTAATTATAAGTTAAAAACTTCGAACCAGAATTTAAATTTTGATGGGCTTTTTAACTTATATGAATATATGTGTCTAAATTAAGTTGTGTTGTTTTATTTTTAACCTATTGCGGGTGTCCTCTATACCTAAACTCCTAGCCTCGTATTTTGTTTGAAATAATTATGTTATAGACTAGCTCACCCGCCCCTAGTCCAAAGGAAGAGAGAAAGAAGAGGAAAAATGATGAATGGATGAAACTGCGCTTTCACCTTAATCCATTTCCTTTTCCCTTATCTTTTCCCCCTCGCTTCTCTCTTTCCTATAGTACCTACAGGGTATGAGTGGCTTCTTCCTCGTTGCCGACGATGTCTTATTGTAGCCGTAGCGTATGGATCATGTCTCGCATATGTATCTATAGTACACTCTGAGTAGGCCAGCCGTATTATCTTACACCATCATATCACTGAAGTTAGTGAACTTTTCGTCAACTACAGACTCTTTAGGAGGTAGGTACATAATTACATATGGTTTAGTTTAGTTTAGTTTTTATTATTGTAGTAGTTAGCTTGAGCAATAAAGGCAATTTGCCCGTTAAAAAAAAATTACATATACATCTTTGTTGTAGGGGGTTTTTTTTCTTATATTTTGGCTCCACACATAGTGTATTTAGCCAGTATCAAGTATTGTAAATATTCATCGAGTTATGGAATATTTCACGTGTAAAGTAAAGTCTTCAAGTCTTAGTCACAGTCCAGTCTTAGTCAGGTAATCATAGTCCAGTCTAAAACATACCCTAGTAAAGTGGTGGAGACTTTACTAGAAGCTTCTATGGAATTTTGGAAGCAACACGAGAAACCACGTTTCACTACATTATATCACTTGCCCACACTCATGCTCGTAATTCAGCACTTAATGCGTAAAACACCACCAATTTTAACCATTAACACTGGAAAAAGCACAAGTTTAGAAAAATAATACAATGAAACGACGTGAACTTTTTGGAGTTCCCGCCAAAACTCGGATAGAGAACGGTTAGAGAATGTAGGTAGTCTAAGCATTTCTTTATGTTTAAACTACTCTGTGGTTTGAAAGATTTAAACCTATGTACTTACTGCGCCATCTAGTAACAGAAGCTGAACTAGTTTAAAAAAAAAATTCCCCAATACGCGTCTGTGGATTAGAGTGTGAAGCCCTATTCAAACGGGCGCGGTATTCGTACCGCGGTGGGTAGCGGTAAATACCGCGCGGGCTACCGCTACTACCCACCGCGGTTCTACCGGCACGGTACAAATACCGCGCCGGTTTGAATAGGGCTTTAGAAGTGCGCCCAATGGTGCATAACCGCATGGAACAAGGAGGAGAGGAATGCCAATACCTACACCAAGAAAACAGATCAGAAATATGTCAAAAACTGTTTAAACCTAGATGGCGCTGCAAAATGAGCGGGCTATAAGTTGGGCGTACATCAGAAATATGCCAAAAACCGTTGTAAACCTAGCCCGAGCGTTACATGCTCTTTGGTAGCTAGCCGTATAGCCCGCTCATTTTGCAGCGCCATCTAGTTTATTAACGGTTTTTGGCATATTTCTGATCTACGCTGTTTTGTTGGTATATTGGCATTCCTCTCATCATTGTTCCATGGTATTACGCAAGGATGTATCGGATGAGACGTCCATGGTTTTAAAGGAATCCAAGGGAAGAGAGAAGGGAGACTGAAAATTATGAACGGACGACGGTGATAGGGAGGCAGGTGCACATGCTTTCATTCGCTGTTTGAACTTTCATGCACGTTGTGCGCTATACAATTCTTTTTTTGGGAATATCTTTTCGCCGTTTGCCTCCATTCTGATTTTGTCTTTTACTTGTGGATAACTTATTTGTTATCAGAACCATCTATGAGACCGTCAACGAACTAAATAACCTAGCTTGTAACGCTCTTCTAAAGGTAGCAAATGTGGGTTGTATGTTGTATAAAGTGCAGTATCAAGATATTTACAGTAGATAAAAATAGCTGGCGCTAAAAAGGACGTGCGGCGCCATCCATTCCTCATACGAGGAAAGAAGAAAAAAAAAAAAGTAGAAATTCTCATAACGAGGTAGAAAACACGTAATTTAGGTCCATGCACATCACAGAATTCCCACTAGATGCACATAATTTTTTTTTTTCTTGTATTTTGGCTCCACACATAGTGTATTTAGCCAGTGTCAAGTATTGTAATTTTCGTGCTAAAGAATATTTCACGTAATAATATGAAGTCTTTGTCACCGTCATAGTGCAGTCTAAGTCAGGTAGTAATAGTCCAGTCTAAGTCATGCCCCAGTAAAGTGGTGGCAACTTTACTAGAAGCTTCTGTGGAATTTTGGAAGCAACACGAAAAATCAAGTTTCACCACATTATATCACTTGCCCACACTCATGCTCGTAATTCAGCACTTAATGCGTAAAACGCCACCAATTTTAAACATTAACACTGGAAAAGCACAAGTTTTGAAAAATAATACAATGCAACGACGTGAACTTTTCCGCGTTCCCGCCAAAACTCCCCTAATATTATTTTGTCTTTATTACTTGAGGATACGGATACTCTTTATTATGTTTTTTGAGTGACATTGGGATGTCATATGTCATATCAAAATAAAAATAACTGAAAATAACCAAAATACAACTTGTGGTTGTGGATGGAGTATAAAAATAAAAACATAATCAACTTTAATACACATAAAACGTGGTGGTTCCATGCTCCTTGAATACAGATAGACCTGCACAAATGCATGTTGTTTATGTAGTTATTTTACAAATCATTACCTACTATATGTAGATTATAGGTATTATCCATTTCAAGCGGGGTTCAAGTGTTATAAGGCTACGTTATATAAATACCTAATCTCGTGATCATCTCCAATATGATAAGTGGTCATCCTACTTCAATATTTTGTATTATTGCAACAGAATTTTGTGAACGGTTTTCCTTTTGTGGCTTAAGAAGTAAGTTAGTTTTTACAAAAACTTAAGTAGGTAGATACTGACTCAACAGAACCTATGGGCCAGGCCGTCGTGATCATAGAGGCCAATAAGGGATTGTTACAGCACTACTCTCACTTGCTCAGTCAAGTCTTAATGGATTAATAACGCCCAAAGATCACATACATGTTACATATATGGCCCTAACTAAGATTCCCTGTATCTAGGGATCCAGTAACTACGAGGGCCATGGTCCCACAACACCCAGACACAGAATAAGTATTAGTGCTTTTTTCCTATGCAAAAATAACTGGTCCTGTCGCGGGAATCGAACCCGCGCCGTTGAATAATAGGTACCTACAATGCATATGAAAGAAATGTTCTAGTACATTTGTAGATATGATCTACCTAGGTATCTACATCTGTACTAGAACATTTCTTCCCATTTTCTTTTTCTAAAAAATGTGTCATCATACATAATGATACAGTATATCTATTATGTATGACAGATTTTTAGTTAGTACTACCTATCTGTTTTGTGGTAGTAAAACCTAAGGGTCAATTCAGACAGAGCAGCAAAATGCTCGAGCACTTTTAAGTGCTATTGGAATATCAACCTTAGTCCATTTAGGCCCGATTTCACCAAACTAGAATAAATTTTATTCCAGGTATAACTTTCCGAGAACAACCGAGTTACGCGAATATAGCCCTTATATCACCAATTTTGTGAAGGAATAAGGCTTATTCCTTGGATATAATCAAAATGGCGTCTTTTTTGTGTAATTTCATTTGTCAATTAGCTGTATCCAGGAGTAAGGAATAGCAGTATACTTGGAATAAACGTTGGTGAAATCGGGCCTTAGACAAGGCTGAAAATAGTATGCAACCTTAAAATAGCTCAAGCACTTCACAAGGCGCGCGGGCGCAGCGTGGCTCGTAGCATTCGTAGCCAAGCTGCGTAGGGCAGCGTAAGCACACGCTACACGTATTTATACATATTTTCTTGTGTATGTAACGATTGCCATAGATGTTCTTATGACAGCCGGAACTCTCCGAGGCACGGAGCGATGACATCCAAAACTGCATAACTTACTAGATAAGTCATTGGTGCAGGACCGAGGATCGACCCGGTGCCGTAAGATTGCGAAGCGCACATGCTATCTCTTGGCCACCACCGTGTAGTAATAGCGTTTAAATTAAATTATAATAAATTGAATTTTGTTTACGCGTAGCTATACTATCATTGTACTTGAGAAACGTCCTGTGCTTGCATGAGAATGCTGCGACGGTGGTCTACCATATTTTTATCATGATGTGCTACACGATGCCGCTGGTTGGGGCTATTTTAGCGGATAACTTCATTGGAAGATACAGGTGACTTTATAAAAAAAACTTCTTTTTTTTCTACTGACTGGAATTTTGCTTGCATTACTTATGTAGCTACTGAGCCTGTACGTAAGCTAACAAATCGGTTTGACTCGACATTTATAATCCGAGCAGCGAAGGAATGGAACACTTTAGCAGCGTCTTTGTTTCCCGATAAGTACAATCTGGAGCTCTTCAAGTCGCGAGTAAATAATGCGGGGCCTATTTAGTTATAAAAAAATAAACAGGTAAAATAAAATAAACCGCGATGCAATCGTATTCCGTTATTGTGAAATGTCCAGGACATACATTGGTTTCCATTGTACCCATGATCTACGGAATCAATAAAAGTAAATCGTCATTCCATTTATATTTTTCAGGGTGATATTGTATTTCTCAATCATATATTTGTTCGGAACCATACTAACATGCTGCTCGGCTATACCACCACTCATGTTGCCTGCGACGTAAGTTTTTTTATTGTTCGTAACTTGTACGCTGAGCAAATGATGCGCTTCAGCTTTCGGTGAAGACATTGTTATAAAGCAGAGCGCAGGAGGCGCGCGCACCCCTTGGCGCAGGCAGTGCACCAAGCGCGGTAATTAGCCAATTTACCAGGAAGATATAAGTGCATGGAATTGATGGAATTCATCATTTAAAGAAAAGAGCACAAGTTGGTCTTATATCGTATATATACATATGTGTTTTACACCATATCCCCAAATTCCCTTCTATTTCTGTATCCGTGCTTAAGACGAGGACGAAAAAGCATTATATAGGTAGGTGTTCCGGTAATTGCGATTTAGTCTGTATCGCTTTCTCTCTCCCCATTTTAATTTTGAGAAGATACGATTTATTCTCCTTGTCAAGATTAATTGCTGATGCTACTATGATCTGGTCAAAACCACGGGGAGCCAATGCGAGAGGCGAGAGAGCCGCTCAAAGTGGTGATCTATGGGGAAGGTCTAATACGTATATGTAGACGTCTTCAGGCGTGTTATGATGATAAGTTAAATTCTTATTGCAGTAGCACATCAATGATGGGCTTGGCTCTGATAGCAACGGGTACTGGAGGAATTAAGCCTTGCGTAGCTGCTTTTGGTGGAGACCAGGTTAGCACTTATACTGTTTTTATTATTAATATTGTCTGGTATAAGTTTCCAAGTGAAACATATTTGTAATTTGTATGTAAATTTGTTTCTTGACAAAACGGCTGAACTATTTTAAATTACACATAATTTCCTTACACCAAGATCGAAAAAGGGTTTCGGACACCAGATATTTGAGAGTAAATTTAAGAAAATGGGTAGCATGTGCGCTTCGCAATCTTACGGCACCGGGTTCGATCCTCGGCCATGCACCAATGACTTATCTAATAAGTTATGTGCAGTTTTCGATGCCATCGCTCCGTGTCTCGGAGAGCACGTTAAGCTGTCGGTCCCGGTTGTCTTAAGAACATCTAAGGCAATCGTTACGGGTAGTCAGATGCCTGATAGCATCTGTCACCTGGTCTAACCATCCCTGTTACTGGTTCTTTATGGGTTGCGAGGTCAGATGGCTGTCGCTCGTGTGATAGTGTGTAGCTTGCCGCTACAAGTTATATTGGGAGCCGACCCCAATACTCCAAAACCTACATAAAGTTTAAAAAGTTTTTCTTTACACTAAGATCAAAAAAGGGTTTCGAACACCAGATATTTGAGAGTAAATTCAGAAAAATAGGTACCTACGGGCAAAGCCACGGGGTCTTCTAAATCTTTTAATAGGTAAGTACCTACGTAAATAAAGTTTAAAAAACTTTCAACGATATAGATCGAATAACTTCTCTTGGTGTCTCTCTCCAAGGCCAGCAGGGTTACTCTTGACACTCGATTTCAATCGTAATTTGGGATTTGGAACGAAATCGTAGCATTTGGTACTCTTGAATCCGATACTAGCGCACGATTGGAATCTTTGTCCGTGGAATTTTACGGAACTAAATGGAATCGACTCATTTCTACACCATCCGCTTTTTCGGTACTCTTGACGCGATTTGACATTGGCAAATTGAGTTTGAAGTAGAGTTTGCGATAGAATTTTCAGACCTTTCAAAAGTTAACTTTTTTGCGTTCGAGTGTGTTGTGTTAAGTGGTTTCGGAAGCAATTCGGAAGTAAAATGGCACGTTTAGCTCTTATTTTTGATATTTTGGACAATGCACATAGAGAAGATCTAAGGCAACGTCGAAACCTAAGAAGAATGGCGCGATACACTGAGAAAGCTTTTGCCATGAACGACAACGAGTTTAAGAAATGTTACAGAGTGACGAAAGACCTTTTTGAGGTCATATGTGGCGATTTAGAGCCTCTGATGGCAAAGCCTACTCGTCGTAGTGACATGTCCTCGAGATACGAGGTTTGTAAATATAGGTGGAAGTTCTTTCATGCGTGGTGTTTTTACGAGAAGTCTCTCTCCTCCAACTTTTTGAACTTGTAGGCCTGTTTTAATAGTTGCCTTACATAGCATCACAGAATTGGTAATTTCTGTCGTCCCATTTCTTTTTTGTCTCGTATTTGCCATGGGCGGACCGCAACAGACCTTTTGCTATCCCTGGATTGTCCCCAAGGAAATCCGCTAGAGCCTCCAGCTGCTGGTAGATTGGCCTACTCATAATCTTTCCTGTTAGAACGGACGAATATCTCCAACCAAATACTTCAAATCTTGAAAACAAAACCGCTAAACAACAGCTGGAGCGGAGTTTTGGCGGGAACGCGGAAAAGTTCACGTCGGTGCATTGTATTATTTTACAAAACTTATGCTTTTTCCAGTGTTAATGTTTAAAATTGGTGGTGTTTTACGCATTAAGTGCTGAATTACGAGCATGAGTGTGGGCAAGTGATATAATGTAGTGAAACGTGGTTTTTCGTATTGCTTCCAAAATTCCATAGAAGCCTCTAGTAAAGTTGCCACCACTTTACTAGGGCATGCCTTAGACTGGATTATGACTTAGACTAGACTATGACTACTCTGACTGTGACTATGACTTGACTTTAAGTGAAAATTTCCATAATACGATGAAAAATTACAAAACTTGACACTGGCTAAATACACTATGTGTGGAGCCAAAATATAAAAAAAAAACAGCTGGAGCACACAGAACATTGATACTAGTTTTTTTTTCTAGACAACCATGATGTCAATAATGACATTATTCATTCAGCCGTTCTTGATATTATTCGTCGGTAAATAACCGCTTTTATTTCTTTGAAAGTGACTAAATATCATCAAAAGTGAAGGTTTTATGGTAATATATTTTTTATCACTGTTATTAATAAGGTTTTTACATGTTTTCCACAAATTTTGGTATTAATATTTTCTATTATGTGTGCATGGCAACACTTACATAGTGTTGTACTTTTATGGGTCACAATATTAAGTCGATTGCATTTCCGATTTCAATTTCGATCTCGATTTTGTTGAAGAGTACCAAATTGTTTAACATTGGAATTGAGATTGGTTCGGATTAGAATTAGAGTGAAATTGGGATTGGATTCAAGAGTAACCCTGCAGGTATGATTTACGATCTATTTTAAATTGTTTTTCTCTACTGTGTTTGACAGTTTAGGCTGCCCGAGGAGAATCAGCGGCTCCAGCGGTTCTTTTCAACGTTTTATTGCATCGTGAACCTTGGCGGGTTCATGGGCATGGTGATTACCCCAGCATTGAGAAGAAGCGTCATGTGCTTCGGTGATGACACCTGCTACGCGCTAGGATTTGGGTTTCCAGCATTCTTAGTGCTTATCTCTATTGGTTAGTTTCTATTTTAGATAAACATGGCTTGTTGTCAGCATCATCATTGTCGTCTTCCTAATGAACCGAAAGACATCGAAAGCTAAACACGTCTCCACGTTGCGATTTACGTGTGATATTATTGCGGCGCTTGGACAGTTCAACCTCTGCGGTGCGACACATAGAGTTATCGTCTATGTATAGGTACCTACCTATATATTGAACTTTGAAGGCTATATCCTTCCTACTATAATATCGTCGCTGGAAAGGCAAAAGTGCTAAAGCGCCAATATGCAAACTTAACACGGGAGCATTTTAAAGTTTCTTTTTAGGTATAAATTCATATTTTTTGCCTATTAGTTATTTTTTTTGTAACTTATATCTGGTAAAATCATATTTTTTTCCTAATATATTATTATTATAATTGCAAAAGTTTGTCTTTGTGATTGTTTGTTACCTCTAAACGCCACAAGGGTTGGATGGATTTGGATGAAAGGAATAGAGATTGCCTATACTGGATTAACATATAGAATACTTTTTGTCTGCGGGTGTCTTTTTGTTTTCAAGTCAAGCAGGTATCTTCTAGGCAAGCATGCACCACTGTAGGCCGCGTCATCACTTACCATCAGGTGAGACAGTGGTCAAATGCTATGCCTATAAATAAAAAAATAAAAAAAATGAAACCGCGGGGATCAGCTAGATAGAATATAAAACTAAGAAAACCATTTAGATTTCGATGATATAGCTTTACAATGAGGACCTATAATAAAGTAGGTAAGCCGTCAGTTATAGGTTACAGATATAGGCTAACCTATACCTACCTGTATATCAGTCATACTACGAATGGTGGAGCTTTTATGAGTATAACAATCACGTTTTGGCACTAGGTTTTAGTCGTAGTGGTATATAGGAAAACAGATATAGCTTTTTATTCCTACCTGTCCCCCCTAAGGAGGGCAAAATGTAACAGCTCTAATTTTCTATACGATCATTTCTATTTTTGATGAATTAACTTGATTTCAGTAATATTTGTGGCTGGGAAACCTTGGTACAGGATAAAGCAGCCGCGAGACAACATTACAATTAAGTTCGTGGCGTGTGCTTGGGTGAGTGTTATTAGTTTCATCAGGTGAGTCGGGTCGGTAGGTGAATCGGGTAGCTTATTGCGTAAAGTTTGCGACAGGCGTAAACGCAATCATTGTTGTCAAAGCTGTCAAACGTCACTTTGGCAGAGCAGAAAGCGATCGAACGCTAGATCACCGACTGTCGGACAATTGATGAACTAAAAAGTGCATTATTTTGTTTCCGTCTATTGCTGTTCTGTTGCTAGTGGCGCAAGAATCAAAGGCCAAAGTGAATTCAGCGATAGGCGAGTAATAAGCGGGCGACAGCGACCGATTGCTAAGTGTTTGTTTTAGCTCTGCCACTACCGTTGCTTTGCTACTGCTGTTGCTTTGCTGTTGCAATTTTTACATACTTATTTTGTATGAAGTTTCGTTCAAGTTTCGCGCTAGCCGCGAAACTTCAGTACAAAATACCCGCTACCGCCACATATACGCCTCTGTTTACCGCTACCCACCGCGGTAACAATACCGCGCCCGTTTGAATAGGGCGGAGTTGAATTTGACAGTTGGAGTTTGTATGATGTAATGAGGTCCGTGTCTGGGCCGTACAGATAAACATTGTTTTATAATTTCAGTACGCGTTCGTCAAGCGTATAAAATACGACGTGAAGACCGACGGAGAGATGCATGCTCATTGGCTGGATCACTCCATCGAAAAGTATGGAGAGAAACTCGTAGCTGACATGAAAGTGGTCTTCTCCATACTGTATCTATATCTGCCGGTGCCGATATTTTGGTCACTTTTCGATCAGCAGGTCAGTTGATGGAATTATGCGAAATTAGAAATGTCAGAATGTCGTGAAGTTTAATCGCCAATCAATTAGTTTAATTTTGGTATGTTGGTATCTTAAGCAATTAAACTGATGAAAGTAATGAAATTTAGGTAGGTAAGTACTGCATCTCTTTAGTTAAGTGTTACTTAATGGAAGAAACAGGAAAATGTCTATTTCATTTGGCAGGAGAAATGTTTTTTAAACCCTTAGTTAATTTATGATGTGCATATTTTATACGTTGTTCAGTTACTTTCAGTTTGAAGAAAATCAAGTAAAAAAGTACCTACGTTTCAATTTCAATATTATAATAGTATAAACAGAGAAAAAGAACACACTAATATTGTACATTTATGCAAAAGTTTGTGTGTGTGTTTGGTAGTTTGTTACCTCTTCACACCGCAATGGCTGAACGGGTTTCATAAAGATTCGGAATAGAGATAGCTTATACACTGGGTTCATATTATATTATGTATACCTAGGATTAAGTCCCTACATTTTATTTCCTCTATAACATTAATTGATTTTGAGCTTACTAAAAAAAACTCAAACTCGCAAAGTCAAGTTAAGGGCTCAAAGTCGCGCAATGGGCTATGATGGAGAGAGCTATTCTCGGCGTTTCCCTGCGAGACAAGCTCCGGAATGAGGAGATCCGCAGGAGAACTAAAGTGACCGATGTAGCTCATAGAATTAACAAGTTGAAATGGCAATGGGCAGGCCACATCGCTCGTAGAACTAACAACCGATAGGGAAGAAAGGTTCTCGAGTGGCGACCACGAACCGGAAGACTCAGCGTAGGCCGGTCCCCACTCGGTGGACCGACGATCTGGTGAAAGGCGCGGGGAGCCGACGGATGCAGGAGGCGAGCAGTTGCTCAAAGCTCTTTGGGGGAGGCCTATGTTCAGCAGTGGACGTCTTCAGGCTGTCGATGATGATTAATTGATTTATTTATTTAATAGCACACAAAACAGAATGCAATCGGTAAAACCACAAAGTATTCAGCCATTTTTCCGTAAAATAAAACATTACCTACAGACAACGTTTTACTTTTATATATTAGTAGGGATTGTTCTTGAATATTTCAGACGGGAATTCGTTATTTATTCACGAGTCACAAACAGCTTGTATTTTACTTCAATGATTTTTACCTTTGTCTCTTTTTATAAAATTGTTGGAAAATATTTAAAACACGGCATAGCTACGAATGGTGTAACTGAATTTACATATTGTGCAATGTGGATTCATTGGAATACTTTATCACGTAAAACCACTTAAATTTTTAATTTAAGTGAATTGTGATAATACTATGACATTATAACTTAACACGTTTACTAATGTTTTACAAGGTGGCAGGACTTTTCTGCAAAGTTCGTCTAGGAGGTGCCACCGCTTTGCCAGTTATTCTGCCGCCAAGCAGTAGTGTGCAAGCACTACTGTGTTCCGGTTTGAAGGGCATTGTAGCTAGTGAAGTTACTGGGCAAATGAGATTTTATGATCTAATCACAGTCTAGAATTATACATCTTATTACTATATACTGCGTGTGAAGTCTCAGGATGACGAGACAGTGCAATGTCACGCAAAACTATATTAATTTAGAGTTCCGAGTGATACTGCAATCTGGGGGCGTACCGTGAGCTCTTAGTGCGATTCAAAACAGAGCCTACACTGGCTCGCTTGTCAAAATCCCCATACAAAAAAAACAAAGCGATCCAATATAGGCTCAGTTTTGAATCGCGCTAAGAGCTCACAGTACGCCCCCTGTTATGTGTAGCCGTGACGCTTAACATCAGGTGAACGATCATTTTCATTAAAAAAAATACTTACTCGATTCGATAATAGAGAGTTCTCCAAAAAAGTTTTCAAAAAAATCTTCAATGTACAGAATTGAACCTTTTACAGTCTTATTATAAGTATAGATTATGAAGAAACGCAGATGAACCCGTGGGCTGCCTCTAGTCTTTGATAAATAACATTATACATGTATTAGGTGATATATAACATTATTAGACGAAACGCTGTCGTTTGTAATATTATGTACAATTATCGTATAGTTAGTTAAAGTTTAGTTTAGTTTAGCTTAGTTATGCTTAGTTTAGTTTAGTTTAGTTTAGTTTTTATTATTGTAGTAGTTAGCTTGAGTAATAAAGGCAATTTGCCCGTTAAAAAAAAAATTATCGTAAAAGACAGAACATTACGTAGGTAGGTATCGATCGATAACTCTTCAGTGTACACGACTTTTGCAATTTATTATAATTTTTTGTAGGTACAATAATAATTGGTAGACTATTGCTACCTTTGACATCAAAGGAATACATCAAATTGAAATCAGACTGGTTTGTGCTTAGGTATGTAATAATAAAATAAATATTACCGATGCTGATGGTTTCTATTAAACCATACCGGTGTTTAATCCATTCTTTTCTTTTAACTGATCATCGTTTTTTTTAATATACTTAAGTTAAATTAAACATGGTCTAAAACCGGAGCTAAGCTCCAGAACTCACAGCCGATAGGCCGCTAAGCTAAAGTGGGACTTAGGTATGTAAGCCGCACAGCAAAAGCGCTCTAGCTAGGCGGCCGGTCAATTTAAGCTAAAAATGCGGTCCCTGCGAGGCGAGATGGCACATTTTGGCTAAGGACTGGTATAATGATCAGCAGAAGATCGAAAGCAATATAAAAATAGAGGTTATTATTAGCTTTATACCTGCAGGGTTAGCACGGACCTTAAAGTATAGACTAAAGCATAGAGAGAACTTGATGTGTCAAGCGTACCACTTTTTTGGATAATTTTTATATGATCTGGACACTTTGATGTCAATGAGTCTGACAGATTGTAGACTCGAGTCGAAAAAATGATACGGTGATTATCGCAAGCGTAGCTAATTATTATATGTTTGTTTCTTTCCTTCGCTACTGACGTACCGATACGTGTGAGCAGTACAAATATAATATCTTTTTGATGATCTCTCTATTTAGTCTATACTCTAACTAAGGCACGGACGGTAGACAAAATTATTTTTCCTCGTTTTATGTCACTTTCTTTATACTTGCTTACTTTTCAAGTGGAGTAAAACAGGGAAAGACAATTTTGTCTACCGTCCGTGCTAACCCAGCAGCAGTGATGGAACAGTAGTAGTAGTAGCAGTATACCTATACATCCTAATAGAAACTAATACACAACAATAAAGAATTTTTCACCATCAACCGCCTGAAGACATTCACTGCTGAACATAGGTCTCCCCAATAGAGCACCACTTTGAGCGGCTGCTTGCCGCCTGCGTCCATCAGCTCCCCACGGTTTTGACCAGATCATCGGTCCACCTGGGGGGCTGGTCTACGCTGCGTCTTCCAGTTCGTGGTCGTCACTCGAGAACCTTTCTTCCCGATGGGGAAGAAAGGATCGGTTGTCAATTCTAAACTTTATGTTATAGTAAAGAAAAAAAATTACGTACAGGGTTCCCGCTGGACGTTCCAAGCGTCGCGGCTGCGGAGCGAAGTGTTTGGTGTCACGCTAATGCCAGACCAGCTCCAGGTCATGAACCCGGCCATGGTGCTTCTGATGATGCCCGCGTGCCCCGGCGGCATCTGCCCGATACTGCCCGATTTGATGCCGCTTCAAAAAATGTTTATTGGAGGCGTGCTTGCTGCGCTAGCTTTTGTAGCCGCTGGCATTTTGCAGATTGGAATAGAGGTAAATAGATATATCATGTCTGTTTCTTTGAGTATGTCTAGCATAGACTAGTATGGGTAATGTCTAGGCACAGGTTGGGAAGGTAGGTGTTAAAAGTATGGCAGATTTAAGCGCACCTACTTGAAATGGTTAATACGTTATGTATTTACAAAAAATAAATAAAAGTAATTTATATGTCAATTATTATACATATGGTTCATCGGTAATCCGTGTAACTTACAAACTGATGCACCCAACTGACCACCACCACATGAAGCCCGAGTCCCAGAAGTGGAAATATTGGGCTGAATACGGGAGTGGGAGTTTTGGTTCTGGTCAGCTTCGTATTTTTTTAAGTTACTTTACTAATGTACATTATGCCTCATATACAGGGCTATTTTTTAATTTACTGGGAACCTTTTAGGGCGTAACTCACATTATTTAAACAAACAACTTTTGCTGTACCGTTTTTTTCTAATCTTAATACTTCGCCAGTGTTATGGGTGAAAACTTCGCCTAAAAACTGTAATTAGCTTTTTTTGCATGATAAACAATAATAGAGGCTACAGAGCTTATTATTCTGTTTAATTGAGTATTGTCCGTTATTATTATTAAGTTTTTGGTATTTATTAACGCCGAAATAAAAAGTAACAAAACATTTTTGTGAAAAAAAAAACCTTAAATTTTTTAAAGTTTTGCACAAAAGTTTTTTATTTCAGTGATGTGAGTTATGCCCTAAAAGGTTTTATAAATTACGCCTGTATAATAATAGTGTGACGGGTTATAAAGCTATAATCCTGTACAAATAAAAGCAGAGCTATAATTAATAGGTATATGTGCTGACTAGAGCCTAAACCACACTGTTATCTATACTGTGCCTAAACTTAGTTCGGCTCGGATTATAAACTGCATGGCGCAATTTGATAATGGAAGTGTCATGTCGCTTGCACCCAAGCCGACCATGCAGTTTTACATACCTATGTAGTTTCTAATAGTGCTTTATTCTAAGTACACCTCGTTCTTAGAGACCTATTACTCCTATTTACAACAAACATTTAATAATACTAAGCAATTTCCGTATTTAGCTGTGGTATTTAGACTATTTAGTATTATACAAACTAAGAATTGTTATTAAATATACTAAACTTATCCTCTCCATTTCCCCCCTCGTATAACGTATAACTTTTGTAACTTTTTTACTGAGGTGCACTCATCTTATCTCATAGATGGCATGCAGCTCTGCCCTTATAGTGAAAAACGCAGTAACTAACGTTTTTGGTAAAATTGAGTTAGATACATATTTGGAATCGCCAAAAAACCTATATCCTGTTCTTTCTCACGTATCAAAACTCCACCTGGAACCCAAAAACTCAGGAAGTAAGAGTGCAGCAACTCGACTACTCTCGACTACTCGCAATTATTGTCTTCGCGTTTTTCTCGGATTACCTACTTACTGCATTTTTCATAGGGACGGCAGAGCTGATCGCCTTCAGGCTGAATAAAAGCGGCTGAGTTATGACGTGATCTTATCATACTTCACAGCTTTGTCAGTAATATAATTACAATCTATTAGGCAATAGTAGAAGTAGGTACCTAAATGAACCAACGGTATGTTAGCTATAGCGTCTTTGCGTCCTATCGAAGGTATGGCATTACATGGTATGGCTGCAGCATGAGCATATAGATCATGAGATTACTCCATTCGTGGACTATTTATGTATAGTACATTTTACGTCACGGAAACATCAGAGTGTAGGTAGTACTTAAGTAGTTTAGTACAATAAAATCTCAATGTTGTTAATATTGAATTATGAATTTAATAAGATTTAAATCACAAAAAATAAATAGGTAACGCGGAAGAATAGCTATTAAAACTCCTATATGTCTTTTATATGGAAATAGTCTCCCATGAGTCGTTTTACCGTTCATTCCGAATACATATCACAATTATATGACAACGAGTTTCCCAGTTGTCCGCATGATGTTACAAAACTGAAATAACTACTCAGTCTAAGGAGTTCGAATAATAATTTAACTTTGTGCGTTGTGTTTTAATTTGTTTGTGTTGTATAATAATTGTGCATTGTGTTACCTTATTCATGAACGGTAAAACTTAAGTTACTATATTCGGAACCCTTCGTGCACGAGTCCCACTCGCACTTGGCCGGTTATTTGTCTGATAAGCTTGCTTGGCTATAGTAAGAAGATGTAGTGTAGATGTGAGAGTACATAGACTTTTTTTATTGTTAGGTAGCGTTTGCGAAGAGTGCTTACCCAATTAACCAACAACGGTGCACCATTCTATGAGCTATGAAGAGAGCTGTGCTCGGTGTTTCCCTGCGAGATAAGCTCCGGAACGAGGAGATCCGCAGGAGAACTAAAGTGACCGATATAGCTCTTAGGATTAGTAAGTTGAAATGGCAATGGGCAGGCCACATCGCTCGTAGAACTGACAACCGATAGGGAAGAAAGGTTCTCAAGTGGCGATCACGAACCGGAACACGCAGCGTAGGCCGGCCCCCCACTCGGTGGACCGACGATCTGGGGAAAGCTGTGGGGAGCCGATGGATGCAAGAGGTGAGCAGCCGCTTAAGGTGGAGCACTCAGGAGGAGGTCTATGTTCAGCAGTGAACGTCTTCAGGCTGTTGATGATGATGATGATGATGATGATGATGCACCATTTGTAACGAGGCCTTGTGTTCGTGTATTCTTATTAATTTTATTTTATCATCCAAACCGGTTTTAATTCTATCAGCATTCCATTTTGTAGTTAATGTTTTGAAAGGTGGACTCGCTCTCGGGCTTTTAGGGTGCCTGCAGAATAGGATTAGGTATATTGGAACTGATGTTTCAAAGGCACAGTATATATATATATATGTATATATATAATATATATACTACTATACGTAAAAGGGCACTTTGATTTGTACTGGCTTTAGGCCATGTATTGTGTTCTCGTGTTAGCTTAGAGCGCAATACGTCGAACATTACAGTATCGTGTTCTACTACAATGTTAGGTGTAGGTCTGTATTTGCAGCCTACAAAGCGTGAACAGTGTGTGAACGACGTATGTATCATACAAAAAGTACTATAGGTATCTACCGTAGGTACCTACATATAAGTATTTTATATATTATCATCCTTGCATTATTTTCTTTTCATTCACGCAATACACAAAATCCACCATAACACATTGGCACTAGCATGTAGGTGGATTTCGCAAATAAAAACCAAGCAAACAACGAAAAATTCTGGCGTTCCTGGAACACTTAGTACACACACACACATTTACACATTTATTTACAAATCCTTATACTATTTTAATACTAGGTGGTAGGACTTTTCTGCAAAGTTTGTCTAGGTATATAGGTACCACCGTTTTGCCAGTTATTCTGCCGCCAAGCAGTAGTGTGCAAGAGCTACTGTGTTCCAGCTTGTAGGGCATTGTAGACAGTGAAATTACTGGGTAAATAAGACTTTATAATCTGATCACACAGTCTAGTAATCTTATACTATGCTGTGTGAAGTCTCCGGATGACGTGCGCAGGGCAGTGTCACGCAAAACTATATTAATTTAAAGTTCCGAGTGATACGGCAGCTGTGACGCTGAACATCAGGCTAACGACTAGCACATCACGTCATTCATTTACATTTACAAAAAATATATATTTTGCTTTTTGTATATTTAACAGCGTTTTAATTTCAGCGATCTACATTACAAGTACCAAGGCATCATCAAACTGGGCTGGTATTGCTGAACACGCTAGGGTGCCCGGTTGACGTGGCAGTGCAGGGAGAAGGCGTGGCGCCGGTCGAGCAGCACGGCACCGCGTTGATAACGCCGCTACCGCACCAGCTGCTCGCGCTTACGGCTAGCTGTCCCACCAATTGCGCAGGAAGGGACATGATGCAGCACGAGCTAAAAGACATTCTAAAGACCGTCGCGGGAACGGTTAGAAGTCGCTCTTATTTAACTCTTTGTTATTTTATTCATAGGCAAAAGTTACTTTTCGAATTATTGTTACAAACATTTTTGTCGCACAGCCGTGGAAAATGGTTCATAAAAATAAAGTTAAGCCGAGTTTTATCAATGTATGATGTAGGTATATTTATACTCGGTCACAAAAATAATATACCCTTTCGTAAGTATACTAGTACCTCGATTTACCTTAATAGAGGATCGTCTTGGTGCCTGTTTGAATATTATGTTATTACCGTCGCTCTGCGATCTGCACGTGGCACGCGTGATAGAGACAATACAGTGTCGTTATTAAATAATGTGCATTTTAGCGTTTCTCGTTTATCTTTTGTTTTGAGATCATTGAGGTGTGTATTCTACCAGGTACTACCTCAATGCTACGGGGTCAGTAAAATCTATGATATGTTTTGATTTGTTTGAAATAAATGAAATATATGAAATATATAACTTTTTTGTGTGGATAATGGGGGATATACCCTCTTCTTAACAATGGGAGTTTTGAAAGTTAAAGGTTTCTAGGTAGGGGTAAAAAGCATACGTTTATACTGAGTAATAGAGGATTGTGTGCAACCCTACTTCAACTCGGAAGTTATGGAATGACCGACTGACAGACCACGACCAAACTAAACCAGACTTATGAACAACTTTTATTTTCGTGGCGTCTTCCTTTTATGACGTGTTGCACCAAGAAATTATATATAAATTCAATATCTGTAATGAATTCAAATAGAGCATTGAAGATTGTATGCAGGAAAACGGATGAGGCATACTTTTTTTTGGGGGGGGGGGGGGGGGGGGGGGGGAATGCCCACGTATTTCCCTGCCAACACGAGGGTGGAGGCAGGGGGTATGTGGGACTCGAACCCACTAAAAACCTCCCTATGAGCAGTCTACCACCGTGGTGGGACGAGGTGGGGTCACGTTCGCAGCCGAACCATCCCGCTACTGTAACCAGGGTATACCTACTGTAGTTATATTTAAAAAAAAAAAACTAATTTGTGTCGCACTTTTAGTTAGTAAGCCTTCAGGCGGCCTGATAATTATGACACTGGCTACTTTATTGCCTATTGTAATTTTTTTTTCTCTTTCCTAAAAATATAAAACTCTAACTTTTATCGTTTTCTAGTTCATGACTATTGTGATCGGACAAACCTCGGCGGACGAGTTATCTTTCTACTACATGGATCCAAGTCCATATGCGAAATCTTTGACGGGGAAACCAAAACTGAAGTTTGTATTTATTTGGTATAACATTATTGTTACATATATAGGTTTAATGTACCAAGCGGATGTTTGAACCAAGAAATTAGTTGTGTTTTGGTATATATAGAAACTGTAAATTCTACAGTAGGCTGGACCCCGCTAGGTGGTGGTGGTGGCTGGTCAGAACCGCGGAGAGCCAATGGATGCAGGAGGGAAGCAGCTGCTCAAAGTGGCGCTCTTGGGGAGAGGCCTATGTTCAAGCAGTGGACGTCTTCAGGCTGATGATAATGATGATGATCGTTGAGCTACCTAAACTAATTCTTCTTTTTTCATTTTGAACAATATTCATATCATGTAATTATGGCAGCATTAGTAATCGGCTTATCATTTTCTATATAAGCGCAATGTATTCCCGAGAAACATTTTGTTTGGCTCCTGTAACACAGGGTCTACCCTAGTATAGGAGCAAGTTGTTAATTTTAATCTCGTTGTTAACCTTTATACTTACTGCATTATAATACTTATTTAAGTATAACTATAGCTAAGTAACATTTTATAGTATTTGTGGCACAAGATCTCAATTGTATCCAATTTACTTATTGTCATACCCTACTTAAGTATCTCTATTTTTGTGCAATTTTAGGTTAAGTTTTTAATAGCAAATCAATAAAAAAATATTCTAAATTAAAATGATTTATAGAAAATATTTTGCGATTCCCTCAGCTTTTGTTTAACTTTGTTTTTTGTCCATGCCGATGGCAAGGCAACTAACTACTGACATTCGAACTCGTGTCTCGTTAGTACAACAACAGGTTGCATGTCTTCATTAATTTCCCCCTCACAGGGTGGTGTATATAGGGAACACAGGTCCAGACAAGAATGTATCGATCACAGTGGAAACCGAGAAGAGACTGACCGACATTTATTATGTATCACATTCCCCCATCGACCATATCGGCGAGTCTGCCTACATGTGTCTTCAGCCTGGACGGTGAGCATGCTCAATAATTATTTGGCCGGGACTCCAGCAAGCGGAGATGTGCGGTGTTAGCTACAATTAAGGCGAGACTGGCCCAAAAACGCCCTTGTAAGAACAGACTTTTCTCTGAGATAAACCACACTTTTAGATATGAAAAAAATATATGTTATTCTTAAGGATGTCTTTGAGTTAAACCATAAAACTTATACATAAAAGGAATAACTTCACTCGATCGAAAAAAAATCCAAAGTTACCTCTATCTTACATTTTTTGAAATGACTATTCGACTTGTTTTATACGAATCGTATTATTTAAATAATTTTTAATGCATTATGTATTGATCAAAAAATTTAAATCATTAATAAAAATGTTAAAAAGTTAATACGGTAATTTTATATGAATTTATATCTTGGAGTCATGGCATCCGAGCGCGTTTTCGGGGCCGCCAGTCCGCTCGCAGAGCCCGTCGACGCCGGACGTATGCCAAATTTTTGCGCTCTACGACGCGAGGGTACGCTAATCGTAAATTTTAATTTATAAATAGAATAATTTAATTTAATTGTTTATTTCGAGTAACTTAACTAAGAAGTGAATAAAAAAAGATTAATAAAATGGGTAACAAATGTAATAAAAGGAAAAAAAATAAGTTATGCATTTAGAAAATCGTACGAGTCCAGGAGCTAACGACGGTTTGTGTTTGTGTGGGCAAATGTGGACAGGCGTGGGCAAGCGTAAGCAGTTATGTACAAGTGTGAAAAAGCTATGGGCAGGTGAGCCGCTGGTGGGGACAGGTGGGGGCAAGTGTGAGAAAGCTATGGGCAGCTGGGCTGATGTGGGCAAAAGTACCCAGGTGTGGGCAAGTTTGAAAATGTGTTAGCAAGCATGGGCTAATAGGCAGTTTGTGTGGGCAAATGTGGACAGGCGTGGGCAAGCGTAAGCAGGTGTGGGCAAGTGTGAAAAAGCTATGGGCAGGTGAGCGGCTGGTGGGGACAGGTGGGAGCAAGTGTGAAAAAGCCATGGGCAGGTGAGCGGCTGGTGGGGACAGGTGGGGGCAAGTGTGAAAAAGCTATGGGCAGCTGGGCTGATGTGGGCAAAAGTAGGCAGGTGTGGGCAAGTTTGAAAATGTGTTAGCAAGCATGGGCTAATAGGCAGTTTGTGTGGGCAAATGTGGACAGGCGTGGGCAAGCGTAAGCAGGTGTGGGCAAGTGTGAAAAAGCTATGGGCAGGTGAGCGGCTGGTGGGGACAGGTGGGGGCAAGTGTGAAAAAGCCATGGGCAGGTGAGCGGCTGGTGGGGACAGGTGGGGGCAAGTGTGAAAAAGCTATGGGCAGCTGGGCTGATGTGGGCAAAAGTATCCAGGTTTGAGCAAGTTTGAAAATGTGTTAGCAGGCATGGGCTAATAGGCAGTTTGTGTGGGCAAATGTGGACAGGCGTGGGCAAGCGTAAGCAGGTGTGGGCAAGTGTGAAACAGCTATGGGCAGGTGAGCGGCTGGTGGGGACAGGTGGGGGCAAGTGTGAAAAAGCCATGGGCAGGTGAGCGGCTGGTGGGGACAGGTGGGGGCAAGTGTGAAAAAGCTATGGGCAGCTGGGCTAATGTGGGCAAAAGTAGGCAGGTGTGGGCAAGTTTGAAAATGTGTTAGCAGGCATGGGCTAATAGGCAGTTTGTGTGGGCAAATGTGGACAGGCGTGGGCAAGCGTAAGCAGGTGTGTGAAAGTGTGAAAAAGCTATGGGCGGGTGAGCGGCTGGTGGGGACAGGTGGGGGCAAGTGTGAAAAAGCTATGGGCAGCTGGGCTGATGTGGGCAAAAGTATCCAGGTTTGGGCAAGTTTGAAAAAGCTATGGGTAGCTGGGCTGATGTGGGCAAAAGTATCCAGTTTTGGGCAAGTGTGAAAATGTGTTAGCAGGCATGGGCTAATAGGCAGTTTGTGTGGGCAAATGTGGACAGGCGTGGGCAAGCGTAAGCAGGTGTGGGCAAGTGTGAAACAGCTATGGGCAGGTGAGCGGCTGGTGGGGACAGGTGGGGGCAAGTGTGAAAAAGCCATGGGCAGGTGAGCGGCTGGTGGGGACAGGTGGGGGCAAGTGTGAAAAAGCTATGGGCAGCTGGGCTGATGTGGGCAAATGTAGGCAAGTGTGGGCAAGTTTGAAAATGTGTTAGCAGGCATGGGCTAATAGGCAGTTTGTGTGGGCAAATGTGGACAGGCGTGGGCAAGCGTAAGCAGGTGTGTGCAAGTGTGAAAAAGCTATGGGCAGGTGAGCGGCTGGTGGGGACAGGTGGGGGCAAGTGTGAAAAAGCTATGGGCAGCTAAGCTAATGTGGGCAAAAGTAGGCAGGTGTGGGCAAGTTTGAAAATGTGTTAGCAGGCATGGGCTATTAGGCAGTTTGTGTGGGCAAATGTGGACAGGCGTGAGCAAGCGTAAGCAGGTGTGGGTAAGTGTGAAAAAGCCATGGGCAGGTGAGCGGCTGGTGGGGACAGGTGGGGGCAAGTGTGAAAAAGCTATGGGCAGCTGGGCGGAAAAAAAATTGTTCAAAATTATACCTGCATCATGTACTTTTTTAACATTATAACATTTTAATCGTACCATTCATCATTATTATACCTACCTACTGGAAATAAGGTAATTGAAGTCGTTATTACCATGGGACTGGGTAGGTATTACAATAATAATAATAATTACCAAAAATAGCATTAAAAACACGGTTGTATCTCATACGTATTTTTTATCTAATAAAATAACGGTAGGTTCACAATTATTATATTATTATGTCAATCCAGAACATAAGCTAACTCTATTCTCAAAGCGACTTGATCTCCGCTACTGAGTTACATAACGTGGCTAACGAGCGAAACAAGTGCGCGCGGCGCATCGCACACAACTTTTGGGTCGCGTAAATGAATACGTCGTGCGTTCAAAAAGTGCGGCTTGAGGCAGCGTAAAATACCTAAAGATCCGGAAAAGCCTCGCCTTAATAGGATTTAGTTGTTTCCACATCTCGTGACGAAATCTTATTGGTTGTTTCTTTCTAACACACCTACACCTCCTCCTTCCTCACGGAAGAGGTGTAGGAGGTGTGATAAGTTAAGCACAAATTTAATGCCGATTGATTAAGTATTATGTCAAAATTAAATTTAAAGTGCAAAAAATCCCACGTCTTAGGTAGTGTTATGTTTATCCTGCATCGCGCAAACGCTATTTTTCCGCTTTTCGTGTGTCGCATGGCTACGAACAACTGAATAATGAAAAAGTTGCCTACTGAGAAAGTTACGGATTTATTACAAGCATAGATTTTCTGATTTTTGTTATTATTGTTTGTTTGCAACTCACCCAGTCGAAGATGTTGCTCCACTGATCTAATTACGATATAGAAGTGAAAAGATTTTTTTGTCTGTGTCTTTGAACGCACTTCACGTTGGAACTACTGAACGGACTTTGACGAAACTTGGTACGGTTGTGCGAAAATTCCAGAATGACAAAGGATACCTTTCAAAAACAGCCAAGTTAACACGAAGAAGAGGAAGTAATTTTTATACAAGAACTTTTTTAGACCTATTAATATCTCTAACAGATTTGTAGGTAGGTACATTTTATATTGGCTCTGCTTCATTTTACCTACTTTTGATTTCAACGGACTTCATTAACGAGCTCGCTTTGTGTCGAAAATTAAACTGATAGATAACTGAAATGAACTCCTTTATGGCATTAATTTCTCATTTCATCGGCTTGAGATTTCATCATGAGAGGCTCAGGATGCTTTTAACGCTTTACATGATGTTTTTTTAGGCGAATATGCTCTATTTATGCTATAAGCTAAGAAGATAATAGTATCAAGCATCTAAAATTCAGTACTGATTCTTGAAAATGACGGTAATGAAGGATGGACGCGTTGCAACGCCGCGGGCGGCAGCTAGAACAAAATGCAAACCTTTCCTTTTTTTACTTTATTAAATATGCAATATCACAAAGCCGAAAAAAATCCGGCTCTATGGCGACACCTAAAATGTAAAATATATCCACATGTTTATTATCGAAATCGTCTCGTCCGAACCGCACAAGTAATGTTCAACTCATTCATATTCATGTTTTTAGTAGTTTTGTACGAAATTTTTACTTTATGTTATCAATTCGAACAAGAATTTGATGCTTTTTACCCTAGTACTACTTTGCGGTTTTTCGAATCCAATATTTTTTTAATCTATCATTTACTGCTCCATTGCAGTATCATAGTCTGATACATTTAAACCAGTTATAGTTCTGAGAACGGCAGACCTCGCGAGCACAAATGGTTTTGCAACAAAAATTGTGTTCAGTAAATTAAAGTGGCGTCTAAACAGAACTTGGTAAGTCCATAATATTACCAGGGTCGATTCTGATCACCAGGGTTGACAAAGAAGGAAATGGTCTATAAATATCTGTCTACTTTTAAAATCCACTGAAATCAATACTTTCCGCCGCTACGCTGCTTTTCACTCCTCCTCTATGGGTGCTTAAATAGTGTTATTGCAATTTTCGAGGTGCTGTTTAGGTTTACATGGCGCGTCAAGAGTGCTGATGGCAAGATCTCAGGCTCAGGCGGAGGTGTCTTGCGAGCTGGCGGGGTGTACGTCCTCACCGTTCGCGAACGTCTGGGCGTGCTGGACGCAGCAGTGCTCCACGCGCCCAATCCTCCGAATGAGTTGCACCTAGCCTGGATAGTGCCACAATATCTGCTCGTCTCCGTGGCTGAGATCATGTTTGCTGTGTCTGGCTTGGAGTTCTCCTTCACCCAGGTATAAAAAGTAATGATAACGTGACACTTATAATTGAGGGTCAGTATTTTAGTATCAGCTTGAAACCCTTGACTTAATACAATAACTAGCCATAAAGCTCATTGGCGCCTATAAATTAGTAAAGGCTTAACTCCAAAACCTTAAACACCGACGTACGGTTGCCAGCATATCGGTTTTTTACAAGCTGCACTTCGGAGAGTGTGCGATAGAATTGCACAATGTAGGTATAATTCGCCCATCCCCATCTTACCATCGCACTTACAACTAGACGCACGGAAACACGGCATCCGTATATGGTAGAAATTCCTCAAATACGTACAAAGCGTTTTGATTCCTCATTTATAATTCGAACAGAAAATGAATGGAACATCTTACCAGCGAAGTTGTTTCCTAACGAATATAATCTGAGTCTGTTTAAGGCTAGAATGAACCGGTATCTTTAGGCAAGGCATGCTCCATCTTTGGCCGCGTCGTCACTTACCATCAGGGATGAGGCCGTAGTCAAATGTTAACCTATCTACACCACTATTATAAAGAGGAAAGATTTGTATTTTTGTGTGTGTGTGTTTGTAATGAATAAACTCAAAAACTACTGTGCCGATTTCCATAATTCTTTCACCATTGGAAAGCTACATTCACCTCGAGTAACATAGGCCACACCACTACACGTGCGAAGCCGGGGCGAGCCGCTAGTCTAAGATAAAATAATCTAAGTTGTTTTATTGATTTCAGTGAGATAATTTTAGAAGGCCGATGGTTTTATTAGATGCGTTTAAAAAGACATACTGAGACGTTTATAGAGAAGAAGTAGATCCATAAAGCTTTATTCTGATGTCCTATCTCATTTTCCAGGCACCTAAATGTATGAAAACTATCACAATAGCCGCGTGGTACGTATCCGTGGCATTCGGGAATTTAATTGTGATTCTCGTCGCACAAACCAAGATATTCGAGTCCAGGGTGAGTGGGAACGGATTCAGAATAAACGTTGACTCTTGATAAGTCAAAATGATGTTAATAGCTTTCAGAGGTGTTTGAATACCTATAGAGTCATGCAGTGGGCGTAACAAACTATACTTTACAGTATATTTATCTACTCTTGAGACCTATGTTTAGTAGGGGACGTCTTCAGGCTGTTGATGATGATGAGATGACGTTTAAAAGCTTCACTGAGCTGGTATGGGTAGACTTATTTACGAGGCAGAAAATTTTCATATATTTAATTTCCAAATTCTTTAACCTCGTTTTGTTACATAAAAAAAAACCCGATACATCTATTAGAATCCATTTAGAACCCTTATATGTTTACGTTCAAAATATTATTCTATGCCTAATATTTGGCTTTGATAATGGCTTTGTTACTACTTCTTTTTATCTTTTGGAAAATGTCACGCTCAATAAATTAGATATTGTACTAATTACTTTTTTTGTAAATATGTACTTATTAATTAAAGCAGGCTCAAAGTGACGCTCTGTGGGGGAGCCCTTTGTTCAGCAGTGGATGTTTTCAGGCTGTTGATGATGATGATGATGATGACTTAATATTAATTGTGTTTAAATTTAACAAACGTACGAGAAACCGGTGGTAAGGTTTTACTAGGTGCATGGTAGGACTTTTCTGCAAAGTTCGTCTAGGTAGGTATACCTACCACCGCTTTGCCAGTTATTCTGCCACCATGCAGTAGTGTGCAAGCACTACTGTGTTCCGGTTTCAAGGGCATTGTAGCTAGTGAAATTACTGGGCAAATGAGACTTTATGATCTGATCACTCAGTCTAATAATCTTATTACTAGACTGGGGGATGTCTCAGGATGACGTGCGCAGTGCAGTGTCACGCTAAACTTTAATTTTAGAGTTCCGAGTGAGCGAACAACTAGCTCGTCACGTCATTCGATTACTTACATAAAAAAAGTAAGCGATACCGGTGTACAAATCGTAAATATTTAGAATCTAGGGTTTGACTTAAGAGCTTAACATACGCCAATGACCTTGAGCGTTGGACACAAAGTTATTAATAAGAGCCACCTGGGGCGCCACACTCGCAGGTTTGACAATGAGCTAGAGTTTGTCAAAGATAAACAATTCCAGATGAAACTCCGTGAAAAATATATCTACCTATTATAATAATATTATGGTGCCTGGTTTATTACTTATATAATATATCTATCTATATTACTTATAATAAAACTGTAACAGGTCCAAATCTGTACATTGAAGATAATGTATAGAAATTTTTTTTGAGGGCTCCATTTTGATGGCCTTGATAGCTCAGTTGGTAATGGCTCTGCCTTCTGAACTATAGGTTGTGGGTTCAATTCCCACCTGGGACAAACATTTGTGTGATGAACATAGATGTTTGTTCTGGTGCTGGGTGTTGTATTGTATTCTGTGTATGTATTTACAATCAACAAAAGTATCTAAGTATACATAAAAAAATATTATTTTGGAGGCTTGCATTAAATAAAATTAAGCAAGATTTAAAATATATTTTACAAAATACAATCAATCGTAACACTTTTTAAACTTTTGTGACTTTAACTCATATTATTAGGTTGGGGAAAAAGTCTTTTCGCATTATAGTAAGTATGAACTTGTAATAAAATTTCTTTGGCTGTACTATTTGTATCTGGCTGGTTTTATCATTAAAAGTTTAAATTTTAAAGAAGATATTTCCATATTCAAATTAGGAAAATGTGTGATTTTTATTTGTTTTTCGTACTGTGAAGATGAGTGAATCTAATGAAGAAACTCCATACATTTTAAAATTTTACTACAAAAAACATGGACCTAATAAAAAAAGAAGGATGGAGTCCCAATTGATCCCGAACCGAGGTACCCTTAGGAAGTCGGAACGCTAATAAGTACAAGCGGACACGCACACACTCACATCATAGGAAGTCTATCGCCTGCCATTACTGCTACGGACGTCGCCCAAGACGCTTAGAAAAAAAATTATAAAATGCTGTCTTGCGTTGCGAAAAGTTGTCGGAATCATAGTAGTTTGATAAAAAAAACTCAAGGGATCACTTTTCACAAGTAAGCTTGTTATTATTCCACTAATTTTTTGCTTTTTCGATAAAATTATTGAGATGCAATCAATACACAAAACCAGCTTAGTGTTGCCAACAATCAAACTTGCAAATTACCCGGAAGTATGGGAGAATGACGAAATTGTGTTCGAATACAAGTTATTCACCTATATTGATCATAATTAGAGAACTGACTATATGCAAATGCATATTTCCATTATGCATATTATGCATGTGTTGGTCTTTTTCAGGTTAATAAATATTTTACCTGTAATGGACCTACTAATCGTGCATATTTGGGCAGGTTTTCTATAACGTAGAAAAAGTAAAGTGTCATGAAATGTATTAATAGATACTTACTTTTACAAATTAAGACGTGTTTTTGACTTTTTTGGTTGGCAAACTGTCAGAAGGGCCATGATTGGTTGATACTTGATAGGTTGGTAGTGTTGGTACCATCAGCCAATCATGGATGGTTCCGCTCGAAGAAAATTGAGTTTGCTGGGGAGTCCAGCCATTACGAAAATGTCGAAAAAGCAGTTAATTCCCGTTGAGCAGCAGTGGCGTCAAGACATATGACACTTACTAGTATTGGAAGTTTGTATAATAAATAACAAATATACATAATGGAAGATGCAAGTTTCATTTCAAAATTAAAGTAGAAAAATACGAGTGATGTGTTCATAAAACATTTTCAGCAAAAGCCTGGCTATAATTCTTTGTGCGAAATAAACAGTTTTATTGACTGACTAACAGACCCGACCCGGTTAGTTAGTTTTACGCCCTAGCCCTATCCAAAGGAAGAAAGAAATGGGAGAGGAAAAGCCTCAATGGACGCAGGTGCGCCTCTGTTTACCATCATACATTCATCCTTTTCCCCTATCTTTTTCGCTCTCCCTTCCTCTCCCCTATAGCATAAAGGATAATATAGAGTGGCGTCAACTTCGTTGCTGACGATGTTTTATTGTAGTGTATGGATTACATCGCGCAGGTATAACTGCAAGGACTGCACTGCCGAAGCTCGCCGTACTATCGTACACCATGAAATTACCGCTAGGATTAAAAATTTAGTAATCTTTTGGCAACATCTGACTCTAAGCCTGTACAATAAATAATGCACACCAGCTCTAGGTCATCGTAAAGTAGGTAGGTATCCTATAAGTTGAATCTAATATGGACAGACAGATACACAACAAAATAATCCTATACGGGTTCCATTTTCATACTGAAACGGAGCAAATATAGCATTAATAGCGTGTAAAAGTATATATATATTTATGTCGTAATAGTTTTTTACAAATTCAAATAGGACTAACCCTGAGGGATGAAAAATAAAATGACATAAGTTATTAAATTTTGACTACTCTGTTACAAGATCGCGTAGCTTTTTGGTCATACAAAAAGTCACACCAACGTCAGATCTTTTTTTTTGGCCGGTTTCGGGTAATTTTCTTCACATGGCAATTTTTTAATCCATCACACATGTTTAGGTGTCCGCCAGGGCCCAGAAGTATATGACGTCATTCATGGACAACAAAGATAGTGCTATACGTTCGGTACTAAGCAAAAAAAAGATGAACGCAATATCTTTGGTCCTTGTCACCGTTACCGGGTTTTTTATTTGGCTTCGTTTGATCTAAGCCAAACAGGTTAACAATTTTTTTTTAATATTGTGGTTTCTTGTGAAATAATCCAATTGAAATAGTGATTAACGCAATAAATATTTGAGAAATAATGTGTGTGCAGTAGGTGAATGCAGCATTTTATGCAGCAGAAGTCGTACTGAGGCGTAAACATGAAGGAATAATATTTCACAAGTAAGTAGACATTATTTTGTCTATTTTCCCTTTTAGAAGAGTTTATTGTGAAAAATATAAATACGTTACATTTCATGTAATAACAGGTCCTCAGCTTAACAGAAAAACAGCTAAATGATTAATTCATGAATAAAATAACCAAACATAACCAAAAAATTTCATTGTCAAGGTACTGCCAGTTTATGCTTTTTAATTTCCCATAAAACCAGCTAGGTAGGCCATGTTGATTTGCAAATAGTTTATAAGTCGGAATAAATCTTATTGTAAGTATAGTAGCTAATTATTTGCTTGATTTCACTTATTTTTTCGATTGTAATTTGCTTTGTGCTTAAATAAATAAATAAAGTTAAATATATTATTTTATATTTAGGGTCAGAGGGGGTAAGTGAAACATACTTGCACATCTGTCCACTTTGTGAATTCTGCTAGGACGCTAATTTTTTACACATAGAAAGTCTTAATCTGAAATGGCAAATGACGGCAATAAATACTTTTCAAGAAAATAATTTCTGAAAATACAATTTGCATGAAAGAAACATCACTTTAAAAATGGTTCACGATTTTGACAGAAACGTTCCGATTCAATATTCTGACGGTAGGTTGACATTGGGGTTTGATTATTTTGTAGGTGACTATATTGACAGTTTTGTTTTTATTATCTGTTATCCGCAATTATTATCCTACTTATATAATAATAGCTGCATAGTATCTTTATAGCACTTTATAAGCGCAGAATCTCCATCTCTTTCTGTGGGTGCCGTTAAGAGCAGACTAAAGGGCTATCCAGAGAATGGGCAGTAGCACTCTCTTTGGAACATTATAATCTTCTGCGATGACAAGCCATTTGCCAAGCGAGGTGATTATGGCAAACCTCTAACCTCTCTATAATCAGCGTCTAAAATGGCGTTTTATGGGCACGCCTGTGTTCAGCACTAGACGTCTTCCAGCTGTTGATGTGAAATACGCGATTTTCGCCCATCGGACATTTACAATGACATTTGTAATGTAGTAGGTATTTGATTGATTTTATTACCTGTGTCGTCTGTGACTGCAAATACTAACCGCACATTACGCGCCCTTTCATGCATTTTTTTGTGTAAAAATGTACATAAACACTATTAAATTGCTTCATGGCATCAACCGAGTTGTGTTTTGTAAACTTTGAGATTTCTTTTTATTATATGACCTAGCAGAAAGATTGTGTGACGCGTGTGTTAGAGCATTGAAACCATTTCGCCACATAGCATAGAGCTAAACTGCGTGATTTATTGATTACGATAGGGTTTCACTTAGGTACTCCTTCGTTTCACTTACCCCACCTGACCTTGCATTTTAGTTTTTACAATAAATTTGAAACAATGAACACTGGTAAAACATAATTTTTAGGTATCAAAGTAAATTACTCTATAGATAGAGCTAACGCAATCACCCATTATTTACCCAAAATTTTGGGAGACGTTCTTATTCAGGCAGCACCTTGTGTGGGAGCAAGAAACAACTAGGCGGGCACGCGCTGTAAAATTATACTAGTGGGAATTCTGTGGTGTCCGCCATTGCTGTACGTCAGTTCGATGTCAATCAAAACTCACTCCTGTTTTTTTTTAATTCTATGACAAAAAAGGTAAAAATGAAACGCAAGCCGCGAAAAAAAATTGCGATGTTTATGGACCTAGTGCAGTGTCTGTGAGAGTAGCACAAATTTGGTTTAAGCGTTTTCAATCCGGACATTTTGATGTCAAAGATGCACCTCGCTCTGGTCGCCCTATTACGGATAAAATGGATGCCATTTTAAAAAAAAAGTGGAGCAAGAGCGGCATATCAGTAGTTACGACGTAGCTGAAGAACAGCATTGCGTAGCATTTGAAAAAAACTGGGTACACAAAAAAGCTCGATATTTGGGTCTCTCACGAGCTCACTGAAAGAAACCTAATGAACCGTGTACTCATCTGTGATTATTTATTACGACGTAATGAAACCGAACCATTTTTGAAGAAGCTGATAACTGGTGATGGTAACACGTTCAATTTTATTGATCAATAAAATTGACGAGACCACTTAAGTCAATGTTTTCTCCATACTGTAAACCGAAAAACATTGACCAATACTAACCCTAAACGATCAATAAAATTGATCAATCCCAAAGATTGATCAATAAAATGTAACGTGTATGGGAGGCCTAACGCTAATTTAGTTCGACTGGAACCCTACCCTGCCAAAAGAGTTTAAAATACCTATACTGACCTTCTGTGTATACGATCTATTATTGTTCCAAATACTTTTACTGACATTAAAGTCACTAAGAACTAATCAAATGGCTCTAAAACTGACTTTTTCGTATAGTCGATACCTATTTATTGGCTGTTTAATTGATAATTTTCTTACAAATAAGAAAAACATTTAAAATATTTTATATAAAACAGCAGCGCGTCCACCCGTTGGCACATGCCGGGGCAGACTAACTCACGCGCCGCCAAGGGCCTCGCCCTTGGCTCGCCGCAAAATAACGCAAAATATTACTAAACAGACTTAATTTTGGCTCTAAAAATAAAATGATCAATTGAGCTTGTATATTTTTAAATTTCCTATCCGAGGGTGTAAAAATATTTAATGACGCAATCTTCCTTTACGCGGCATTGTACACTGTGTGACTGGAAAGGCGTTCTAAAAGTATTTTTTTTATTCATAATGTACCTAGTAATCGAATATTTTGTTCAATTGATAAGTACAGGTGCAGAATGATCTTATTGGTGATATTTTTTTCATGTCTGTAGAATTCATAGGTTCTTCAGTATGATTAGTTAAAAAGACGCGTTTGGCCTATGTTAAAGGCTTAAGTCGGATCTTTTTAAGTTTTGATTGTAATAGTGTGTTTTAATTATTGTGGCAGGCGACAGAGTATTTTGTGTACGCCGCTGTGTTAGCAGCAGCCATGATGATATTTCTTCGCATGGCTCAAGGGTACCAGTCGAGGAGTATCGAAGGTGACGGGTCGTCCACTGAAAGCCGTCCACTGCTGCACCATCGGTCTAAGGTAACAAATCCGTACTCAGCCTCTGTGGTGTGGTGGTTGAGCAGGCCGGCTCATACCTGGAGTCGGCGGGTTCGACTCCCGCGACAGGACAAGTATTTCTGCACAAACAAAAGCGCAAATACTTGTTATGTGTCTGGGTGTTGTGGGACCATGGTTCTCGTACTTCCTGGGTCCCTAGATACAGGGAATGCTAGTTAGGGTCTACGATCTATGTATGCATGTTAGTAAAAAAAACGGTAATATGGACGTACATACGAAAAAAAAACATTTATTACCAATCCTTTTATACAAACACTCCAAAAATTAAACACTCTAAGGATACTCATTTGTACAGAAAATAAACGTCAAGCATCAAAATACATAAGTAAATTTTTTACAAATATTTTAAAAACACTATCATTATTAGGCATGAATAATCAGCTAATAAAATATAAATAAATCAATAATAATTAATACGAACTAAAATTAATTTAATATAACATTGATAAATATCAAAAATGCTTTATCGTCAAAGTTATAAATAATAATAGAACTCCATCTACCTATAATCGTAATTATTCGCAGCAATTTTTTTAGCAATAACATCAAATCGTTATTTGTTTTTTTTTTAATTACATATTAACAGTACTCGAATCATATTTTTCAAATGAAAGTGACGGATTGACGTATTATCCGCAGAGCTAGAGTCAAATAAACAAATTATTGGTGCCGATATAATATACACAATAACTACACTAGAACTCAAATTATTCGTCGTGCACTAACTCCTATTACACTAATTGTCTTAACACTTAGGCTCTTATTAACAAACGCGTCCTTCCTCCCTCTCGTGTAGGCAAGTGGTCAGCCCTGGTGTCATAATTTTTAGGCCACGCAAAGGCTTCTGACGTGGCTTAACGACTATTGTCTTACGACAACAGCCGGGACCGACGGCTTAACGTGCCCCCCCGAAGCACGGCAACGCTCAGTTGTAAATACCACATTTTGCTGTAGCTGTCACCCATCAAAGTAGTGACCGTAACGAACGTTGCTTAACTTTACCGATCAGTTAGAAACGGCTAGTCGTGCTTCGCTATGAGTGCTACGAGGATGATGGTGATGAGAGGATTATGATGATGTTAGTTACCTTTACTATGGAGAACCCACCCTAAGTGGGGGTAAGTAGAAAGTATTGGTTTTAAAATGCCCACTTGTCTCTTACAATGGTTATTGGGGGATTTTACATCCAATTCAATTTCTAAAATGCCCGGCAGTGATATCGTGGCGATGTTTGAACTAAACCAAATATAAACAATGATTCAATCACAAAGTAACATGAGTGACTATAACGAAAGCTTCAACTTCAATTTAATCAACCCGGACCACCAGCAACAACAAAAAACAACCAAATCTGATGCTCTGTGTCTACTAGGCTACGCTCGCGGTATTTCCCAGTTTGAACACTACCTCGGTTTTCTACTAATTAAAAAGTAAAATTGGTCGGAATTGAAAAGTGCATCGTTTTATTTTGTGTCGGCAAGCACAAGTTTGGCTGCAGATAGTTAATTTAATTAGCGAGCGTCAAGTTTAGAAATTAAAAAGTTACTGTGATGTTATATACGTTTTGGCAATTGGATGTTTTGGTAACTTGACGTTTCGACCACCAGATGATTTAGTAATGAGCAGTTTTAACAACCGGGCATTGCTCTTGATATTTTGGCACTTCGGGTGGGGTTTTTGATTCTCAGTTAAGATAACCAATGGTTGAAATCTCTAACAAATTCTAACCTCTCCTTTGCCTTTTCCCATTTGTTATTGGGGTTGACTCCCAATCTAACCTGTAGCGGCAAGCTACCAGAGTTACACGAGCGACTGCCACCTGACCTCGCTACCCATAAGGGACCAGTAACAGCGATGGTTAGACCAGGCATCAGATTCTATCAGGCTTCTGACTACCCGTAATGATTGCCATAGATGTTCTTATGACAACCGGGACCGACAGCTTAACGTGCTCTCCGAGGCATGGAGCGATGGCATCGAAAACTGCACATAACTTACTAGATAAGTCATTGGTGCAGGGCCGAGGATCGAACCCGGTACCGTAAGATTGCGAAGCGCACGTGCTACCGCTCGGCCACCATCGCTCACAAATTCTAACCAATGGTCAAATTTTGTTAGCATTTTTAACCATTGGTTACCTTAACTATGGATCAAGACACCCACCCTTAGACGTTTTAACATTTAAAACAACGCCTTGCCCAGTACGCCTCTGGTGGGTACCATCTTAAGGCCATGCTCGTCATATACAAAATTAATATTTTTCTCGCACACGTCGTCTACCTTGCACAGGTTTTAGAGTGGTGACTACGAACCAGAAGATGCAGCGTCGGCCAGGCAGACTAATGATTAGGTCAAAACCGCGGGGAGCTGATGGATACAGGAGGCGAGCAGCCACTCAAAGTGGCGGTCTGTGGGTAAGGCCAATGTTCAGCAGTGGACGTCTTCAGGCTGTTGATGATGATGAAGATAAACTATTTTACTCCCGATCACGATTTAAAAAAGAACCAACCGTTTTGGAATCTATCGCTTTTGTTACAGGTTATATCAGTGCATTCTATGTCGACATCGAGTACTCGGCCAACGAGCGTGAGCGGCCCCGCCAGTAGCATGGCGTCGTGTCTGGGCATGATGGAGCGCGCCCAGCCAGCGGCGTGGCCTCCCAGAGCGTACATCAACCTGGGGACGCCTAGCTCGGGCGAACGGCAGGCCACCACTTTGGCACGGGAATAACCTCACGTATTATCCCATTACCAGAATTATAATTATGGTATAAGAACTTAGCCCGGGGGCCATCACGTAACTTTGATTGAAATTAAAATGATAATATACTTACTTACATATTTTTTTTTATAATCTAATAACAATATAATAATATTTATAATGGGTGGAAGTGGTCCGGGGGTGGAAGTCGCAAGAGCTAAAACCTAAGCTCCAGGGTGGAAGTGTTAAAGGGCATAACGCCGTGAGTAGCGTTCAGTGAAAGTGCAGCACACCTCTCGACACCCTAATCCACCCACATCAATGTTGCTTCCTCGCCACCAATATGTGGTAGCCACTACAGGAGACTCATTTAGTGGGTGGCAAGTCATCACCTGCCTCAAACATTTTGATATGACACAAAATTGGCAGGTGTCGTTATCTCATTCCATAAACCAATGTCATCATCCATCTATTGTCCACCACAATAGCCCAGTTTTATTTTTAACCATCATATACATAATAGTTTATAATATGTCATACCATGCTTTGTCAGTTATAATTAATTTTATATTCAACAGGGCCTCTTGGTGTCAGCTTCGGCCCCACCAATGCCTCTCAAATAATAATAGACGATAAGGATAGCTTCATATCTAATTATCAAGTAAGTTATCCTATTTATTGGAGTTAATATCAAAACCAAATCGATGCATTACATTGCATAAACTTTGGTCCACACGTGACCGGTGTCAGGAGTGGATACCTACTTTCAAAGGATGCTAATGAATTCAATTACACCCAGTAGTTAAACTATACCTAACCTAATATATCTACTACAAATGCCTGCAACAGGTTAAATATATTATGAGTGAAATTTAAATGCAGATATTGTGAATGGAGTTCATTCGTCTCTTTGATTGAGCTTACTCCACTGGGAACGGTCATTCAGTCACATTAATTAAGAGCCGTAAGAGCCAAGCTTTGGCAGTGGAAATGATTCATTAAATCTAACTTTCAAAAGCTCTCTGCAAACTCTTTGTGTCTTTCATAGTACGATAACAGACAATGATTAAAATAGTGCATAAGGCTGCAATTCCACCAGAGCTGTGCGAGGATGTGTAGCGAGGGATGTGTTAGTCGAGAACCAATAGCAGTACTTAATTTAACTAGCCTCGCTCAGCGCAGCTCTAGTGGAAACGGTCCAGTGGAGCGAGGTTTTTGTACATGCCAAAAAAATGAAAAAAATGTGTGCTACGGATGTGTTGCGAGGGATGTGTGCGAGGGATGTGTTGCGAGGGATGTGTTGCGAAGGATGTGTTGCAAGGGATGTGTGCGAGGGATGTATTGCAAGGGATAATTATGTGCGATCAGAGGCCTATTATAGTTATGACTGTCTGATGAACATCGATTTTTGTTGTGTGTCTGGATATTATTATATGAATAACGTATTTAAAAAACTAAAAGTAGGTATATACCGATAGGTAAGTATTCTATCAGTTATCTGGTTTCATATTTAGGTACTTTATGTTACAAGCTTTGCTTAAGGTTGAACGTTTCACTAGCGCAGCAAATTCAAATTTTTTGCCAATAATATAAATAATAATAAATAATAAATAATAAATACCTTTATTTGACCTTATAAGTAACACAATTTTAATGAAGCCCTGTCTCCTGGAAAAGCGTTAGCTGTGGCCCAGAAGGCAGTTAACCCCCAATATAAAGTCTAAAACAAAGTTCGTTTAACTAAAAATCTTAAAAATGTTATAAAGGTAATTTTAAATAATTATTGTAATACTTTTCTTACATATACACCACTGACAAAGCTTATTTACTATAATAACATTATTTTCGTGTATGTGTATAAATAGTCATTGATATTATTGTAATAATATATTATGTATTTTATGAAGTAGAATGTTGTGTTTAGCTACTACGTATTTTGTTATTTATGCATAATTATATACTTATGTATAATAAATTATCTATATGTAAATATATATATTTATTAAGGTAATACTTTAATATTAGTATAATTATATTTGAGTGTAGAAACCTTTCTAGCGTTTATCTAACACAATTTATTGATACTATTTAGTTTCATTTCATTCTAGTATAGTTTCTGTATCTTTGTAGTCATATGAATTTAACCACTCCAATATTTTGCTTTTTATTTGAAAGTTGCTTAATGCCCTGATTCTAAACTTTGCCTCAATTTTATTATAAAGTTTCGGTGCAATGTAATTGTAATGCCTGCGTGCTGTGCCACTTTTAAAATAGGGAACAAAGCATCGATTTATCCTCTTGTGCACAACTTGTAACGTGGGAGCGACTGTGCGATGGTACCTGCGAATGCATTGGTAAATGTACAATTTGCGCACACTTAGTACATTCAACTGTTTGTATAACGTGGTAGTAGGAAACCGAAATGGTAAGAAAGACATTGTTTTGAGAAGAGCTCGTTGTGCACGTTCTACTTCCAGCATATGTGTTTTCGCTGCCCCTCCCCACGAGCTAATGCAATAATTTACCACACATTGACAGAGAGCTTTATAAGTTTGCAACAAAAGTTCGGTGTCTGCAACTGACCGAAGATTTTTAAAAATGTAGATGAGCCTTCTAGTTCGTTTCGCGGTTGTTGTGATGTGATCCTTCCATTTCAATTTATCGTCTATTATAACTCCTAAGTAGCGAATATTAGCCACTTTAGTCAGGTTAGAGCAACAGCATCCTGTACCATAATCCCTGTCAAGTATCCTGTTGCAAGGAAAGGTATGCACTTTTATTTCGAAATTTAACGGTGGATTTGTTACAACAGTTTTATTAAAGCACATGTATTTGGTCTTTGATGTATTTAAAGATAACAAGCTATTCTCGAGCCAGTTAGTAACGACAGCTAAGCCTTTCTCCGCTAGTGTTTGTACCTTTGCCCAAGTTTTCGCATGAAACAAAAGTACGGTATCATCAGCAAACATTATTAGATCAGCGTCCATGGCATTTATTGCGCATAGAGAGTTTATATAAATCAAAAATAGAGTCGGACCAAGGGTGCTACCCTGTGGCACTCCATAACTGCAGGTTGAGACGTTGCTTACTAACTTATTGACTTTCACAACCTGTCTTCGATTATCCAGGTAATCCCTGAACCATTCCAAAGGCGTTCCTCTTATTCCGATGTTTTCTAACCTTGTAAGGAGTATTGGAATCGAGACCGTATCAAAAGCCTTTTGCAGGTCCAGGAATATACCCACACATTTATCACCCTGCTCTATATACGACGTTACAAGAGATGTAAGTTTAAGTACAGCATCGTCTGTCGAGCGACACAACCTAAAGCCATATTGGTTATCTGAGAGTAGTTTGTGGCTTTCAATATATTTAACTAGCCTTTTGTTCATCAGTTTTTCTAGAATCTTTGAAATAGTACAAAGCAAGGAGATTGGCCTATAATTAGATGCTATTTTTTTGTCGCCTGCTTTAAAAATAGGGCATACTATGGCTTTTTTTAATATGTCTGGAAAAGTCCCATTTGCGAAACTGAGATTACAAAGGTGATTAATTGGGGCAGATAGTTCAAGCTTAAACTTTTTGATAATTTGAGTTGATATATTGTCACATCCCATAGCGTTACTGTTTTTTAGACCTGTTATAACATCTAAAACTTCCTTACCATCTGTAGGTGTAAGCATCATAGACGCTGAAGGAGTATCAAATGTTTTAGCCTTCCTAGCGAGTTCGTTATCATTTGTCCCTAGCAAACTTAGAGTTTGATTCGCCAGCTCTCTTCCTACGGATGAGAAATATTGGTTAACTAAATCCAGGGACTGAGACGGCGATGATTCTATGGTCAATAATTCAGAATTTGTATATTGAGCATGATTAATATGACATACCTCTTTAATTATCCGCCAAGTCTCCTTGGAGTTTCTAATATTTTCTTTTAGTTTTCGTCTATAATATTGCCTTTTAAGTGATTTTATTAACTTATTGCACAAATTTCTATATTTTATATATTTAGGTTTTAGTTCTTCATCCCCAGTCTTCTTTACTTTTTTATATAAGATATTTTTCTTTCTGATTGATCTAACAATACCTACTGTGATCCACGGTTTTAACGGTTGGTTTTTCTTAGATAGTTTTATAGAAGATGTGTTCATTTTTATTAAGTTCTGTAACATTATCGTTAAAATAGCTTAATAACTTAATGTGATTAAATGAAAACTAATTTTGTGCAAATAAATAGAATGCATCAATAAATTACGGTTAAAAGTATCACCTACATATCAGGTTTAGCGACAAATGGCAATAGACTCAAAAACTAAGACGAAATTTGTTTATGAATATTTAATAATTTAATATTATAATCATTTTGAAATATATTGGTAAGGTTACCTCCTAATATATTGTAACATTAACTTGAATCGTCACGTCTAATTATTTATTATTATTAAAATAAATAATGAATTGTCTACAAGGTAAGTGTATTATTTAACCGTAATAAACCTACTTGATCTAAAAGAATGTAGATAGAGAATTTAGTCACACTATTTAAATATCCGCAAATCAGCTGTTGCATCAGTTCATCCATCTCAATTAGCTACTACGTAAAGTGCTACTCTTTTTTTGTGTGTGTGGGGGTGTGTGTATGTGTTAGTTTCAAGCTACTTACCTACATACGTCTCAGAAGATACGAAATAAAAAAAGCTGTCGTTTTGAAACAGTATCAGTAGCTGGGTTTATGTTATACACGTACCTATTACGACGAGTTCCTACGTTTTATCATACTACTTTGATATGGTGCTCGTTATGTTGGATTATGATGAGGGTGCACTATCCTCGGGATTTTTATAGACAAGGGAGGCATAAGGGCAACCGCTGTTTACTTATATCAAGATCAGAACGAAGGGAAATAGGCCACAATTACTGATCTTTTTTTTCTTATATTTTGGCTCCACACATAGTGTGCTTAGCCAGTGTCAAGTATTGTAATTTTTCATCGTGTTATAGAATATTTCACATAAAGTCAAGTCTTAAATTTCTTAGTTACAGTCTGGGTAGTCATAGTCCAGTCTAAGTCAGGTAGTCATAGTCCAGTCACCAGTCTAAGTCATGCCTTAGTAAAGTGAACCAGTCTAACCCCCGGTTTCTGGAACGTTTGTTAAAGTTAAATTCTTGTCAACTTTGAAATACTGAACGCTCATTGGTTGCCTGTTTATCGTCAACCAATGAGCGTTCAGTATTTCAAGATTGATAAGAGTTTAGCTTTAACAAACGTTCCAGAAACCGAGGGTAAGTCATGCCCTAGTAAAGTGGTAGCAACTTTACTAGAAGCTTCTATGAAATTTTGGAAGCAACACGAAGCACCACGTTCCACCACATTATATCACTTGCCTATACTCTGCATGCTTGAAATTTAGCACTTAATGCGTAAAATGCCACCAATTTTAAACATTAACACTGGAAAAAGCACAAGTTTTGATAAATAATACCATTCAACGATGTGAACTTTTCCGCGTTCCCGTCAAAACTCCATCTCCAATCTTATGGAAAATTGCTAAGAGGTGGATAGTTCACTCTGAAGCGAGGTTAGGTTAGTTTTGACCACACTAGAAGTACACAATACAATATAACGAAGTGATACTGATTAACTATAAATAACCGAAAAATTTACCGTTTTATTGTGAGACACATTGCCCGTTTGCAATAATTCGACAGTTTATAAATAATCGCGATTATTTATAAACAATCGGTTCTTACAAAAAGACGGTGACAACATGAAGTGTGGTTTATACCCTTGTTTTTTTTATAAGGGTTTTAAGTGTATGTTTTTATGTTAACATTTACCAATTTTATCAAACGATCACGAGAAACTTCCGACACGCAGCTATACAATCATCTCAGACTAAAGATAATTAATAAAACAGATAGACGGATCTATTTTCGACCAATAGTCGGAACCGTTGGTTATAACCATATATAACACACAAAGATAGCACGCTTCCTATAAACCTATTATCGGATAGTAAGCTCCTGCACGGGTGGCATGAGCTATAGAAATTGTCACATCTCTTCTCAAGAGAAAGTGCTGCTGATTGCTGTAGTGTGGTAGATTCAAACGGACCGTCCTGGTATTTGATAATAGTATTCCCATCGCTCTGCTATCTGCACGTGTGATAGAGACAATAGAGCCCGTGAGTGAATTAGATACCTATCTCTGTTTGGTTTATAGGCAAACGGGGCGATCACAAGAAGAACCCCCAATATGGTACGATGCGGTTTCAACTTTGGTTGGTTCCTTTAGGCACTTCTATAAATACATCTATCAATAAATATACCAGTGATGTGTTATCCTGTTTGATTTATCAAAGACCTTTAGATAGCATTATAAATAACACTATCACTAAACTATTGCATTTAATCAAGACTTATATTATACCTAATAGCAATAACTGAACTACTAACACAAATCGTACTTATATACCTATCTTGACGCAATCGATGTTTATACCGAATAATAAGAACTGTAATGCAATCAAAATTTTCAATAAATATTCTATGTACACTAGCTATCGTCCGCGACTTCGTTCAAGTAGAAGCCGCTCGGCATTTTGACCGTACCCCCAAACTATTCTTACAAAAATATAAAATACCTAATGAAGCGTTACGAATATTTCCAAACAAAAAATAGCTAAAGCGTTCTAGCCTTTTTTATTTATAGAGAAAGTGCCTCTGCATATAAACGTAAGTAGGTAATTATATGAAAAAGACTATTTTATATTAGCTGGAGAGGTATATATAATATCTGCGCATATATGTAAGCATTGGCGCGGGGACACTTTTGAGGTTAGATTTTCATAGAGAGTGTGTATCTATAGTACCTATATTTGATTTCAGGTGATAGGTAATTAAACTTCATCATCATACGATTAAATGGGGACGTGAATATTTCAGTATGAAGAGCTGCGTTTAATTAAAGTACGAGGGTTATTGGAAGTGGAATGGTATTCAGGTATTGTGATCGGTACACGTACACTAACTTATCTATGTGCAGAAGGTAAATTTGGAAATAACGCTCACGTATGCTGATTGCATATTGCTAGATACAAAAGATGAGGGTACACGTGGTTTTTATTTGCAAAAATATTACGGAACACGTGAGAGTGGTAAGTTGATCATCATCCGCTTTGCCCTTTCCCATTTGTCATTTGTTGGGGTCGGCTCCCAATCTAAACTGTATAGCGGCGAGCTACCAGAATTACACGAGCGACTGCCATCTGACCTCGCAACCCATAAGGAACCACTAACAGGGATGGTTGGACCAGGTGTCTGACTACCCGTAATGATTACCATAGATGCTCTTATGACCACCGGGACCGAGGGCTTAACGTGCTCTCCGAGGCACGGAGCGATGGATCGAAAACTGCACATAACTTACTAGATAAGTCACTGACGCAGGGCCGAGGATCGAACCCGGTGCCGTAAGATTGCGAAGCGCACACGCTACCGCTCGGCCACCATCGCTCTTGACTTGTTTTAGAAGGTGATATTCTGTTAGTGTGTGGTGTGTATTATGCTTGCGCCGTATTGATTACCTACGCATTCTGATTATTTCTGATTCAGTTTGAACATCACACGGCTCGCTAGACTATACTAGTAAGCCCCGTGGTTTTGCTCACTAATTTACCCGTTCACCTGTGAACTTTTAATTTACCGGGATAAAGTAACCTTTTACTAATCAAAGTTCGGTAAATTAATCTGTTAGGTAAAATGTTTATCTCGCTTTCTCACGTGAACCTTGTAGTCGGTAAAAAATAAAATTGCCAGATATAGAACGTTTACAATATAATAAGTGCTCGGTAGGTACGTATTATATTTATTATGCTATATTGCGGAGTAGGTCAACCTCATAATGCAAATTTTATCTAAAAACTAGGTATTGACATACAGACGTTTCACTTTCATACATATTGGTAGGGTTAGGGATAGATCGTATAATTGGAATTGCTGCGGTTACAACTGAAAATTATGTGTTTCATGAACGTGCCATTACCATTTTGCTATATGAGAAATAGTTTGGTAAGTAGGGTGAGAAACTATACTAAATATTTGCAAAAGGAAATTCTACGCAATAGTTATTTGCAGAAATTGCTTTTCGATAAGCTGTGATGTAACTGTTGCTTCTAAGCCCTAAATAAAATGTAGACGGTAGGTTATAAAAATGAAAATTTATAATCAGCTGATAATGTATGTTATATTATTATTCGAACAAGTATAAGCGGACTGCTATATACGTTTACCATTGTGTGTTCCATCAATCATCATCATCTTCATTTAAGTCAATACCAGTTGCACTTGTAGCAGTTATATTAGTTATATCACTCTTGTTAAACCCAATTTCATCGAGCGTATTTTTCCCAATAAACGGCACCATTATTACTGGCACTGTATTTCTGGTTGTAGAAGGAAACTGTATTTTTTTATATTCATTTCGAATGCTTTCGTACATTGCCTCTTTTTCTGCGTGAAAGAAACCATCGCTTACGTAGTCTCTGAAGTCATAAACTCGACCTGGAAAACGATATAAAATGCTACTGTTATATTTCAATGTTCAATTTAAAAAGTATTTACCCGAGCTCCCTGCTCGTTAGTACATTGGATAAAATTAATGATAGAACATAATGTTTCCGTCGGATACCGTATTACTGTGATCAAATCTAGATTTTACTAGGTGGTAGGACTTTTCTGCAAAGTTCGTCTAAGTAGGTATATACCACCGCTTTGCCAGTTATTCCACCGCCAAGCAGTAGTGTGCAAACACTACTGTGTTCCGGTTTGAAGGGCATTGTAGCTAGTGAAATTACTGGGCAAATGAGACTTAACGAACTGATCTCACAGTCTAGAAAACTTTTCTAGACTGTGTGATGTCTCAGCATGTCGTGCGCAGTGTCACGCGAAACTAATTTAGAATTCCGACTAGTTCCGAGTGACACTGCAATCTGTTATGGGCGGCCGTGTCGCTTAACACCAGGCGAATGTCTAGCTCGTCACGTCATTCGATAATATTTTAAAAAAATATGGCAATATAGAAATATTGCTATTACATTTCAACCTGAAAGAAATCAAATAAGCACCTCTGAACTACATTTCATTACAGTATTGAATATCGTTGAGTAGTCGTCTTAAGTGAAGTACTCTAAGCATGATGCAATCTACCCAGCGATTTGTTGACTCAACCGGTCGTATTCGTTTATTTCCGTTAGAATGCCAAGTTTGTCAACTTTATTATTACAATTAATTAGATTTAAGTTTTTTACAATATTCCTTTAAAAATACTATAAAAAACCCTAAACCTAGAGTGCCGCTGGCAGCGGGGCAAGGTCCATGCTACCGGTGGTCAGGGCTGCAGAGTGAGGAACCTCGTGACAATACGTGCCGTGTCAAGGAGTACTGCCTTCTGAATCTGACCCTTGATCCAACCGTCTAGCGAGAGCCTCTCGAGGTGTTGGTCGAGGAACTTTATTATTATTATTTTATTTATTGGGAAGCAAAATTCCTGGCTTATTACTGGTTATGAATCAGGAATTTATTTTTCCCATTAGAATATTAAAATTGATGACTGGTTATCTAGCCAAAAAAAATAATCCTGTTTTGAGTCAACAAATCGCGTGACAGATTGAATAGTGCGTAGAGTACTTAAGGTGGAACGTTACACTCGCGCGGCAAATTCAAATTTTTTTGCGTTCTTTTGCCAATACATAATAGCTTAATTACTCAATATGATTACATGAAAACTAATTTTGCGCAAATAAATAGAATGTATCAATAAATTACAATTAAAAGTACCACCTACAACACCTACATATCATTGGTTTAGCGACAAAAATGGCAATAAACTGAAAATCTAAGAAGAAAATTGTTTATTGCCATTTGTCGCTAAACCAATGATATCTAGGAGATACTTTTAATACTTTTAATAAATTAGTTGATGAATGTTTAGGGGAATATGAAAAATCTCTTTAGATACTTTACGATTACCTAATATAGATTAGAAAATGGTAATGTACATCAATAATACTTACCACGTAATTTTGTTATTTCGTAATCTATATCCAATGGTTCTAGACTTTTGCCGAGCCGGATGTCCAGTTTAGGGGTAATGACTCGCGTTTCAATGAGCCATTGAGAGAGAATAGCAGCTTTAGTGGCCTCAAATATATCTGTGAGATTCTTTTGTTTAATAACGCGTACTGTTCTGATGTTATATGCAATCCATCTATAAGTAGGTAATGGTAATGATACAACAAATGGGACCTACAATATAGGTGGACAAAATATCGTACTAACCCAGTCTAACTCAAGTCATCGTAAGTGTTTATTGAAACTCCCTAAAGAAAAGACAAACAAAAGTTTCAAAACCTTTCTTATATCTATAAACTTATCTGAAAAGTATATGGTATATTATAAATGAATACTTATTATAGTTTCAGGGCTATACTTATAATAAAACTGTTACAGGTCCAATTCTGTACATTGTAAATATTTCGTAAATTTATTTTGGAGGACTCTCTATAATCGATACTGAAGCAAGAAATGTAATTTTTTTCATTTTTGTCTGTCTGTCTGTGCCTGTATCTTGGCTGAGCCTCACGCCGAAAGCACTGAACGGATTCAAATGAAACTTGGCATGATTTGAGTTCATCTTACAAGGTAGAACGTACTTTTTAGGATACTTTTTATATCGATATTCACCACGGTTCCCTCGGGAGAGGGTATGAAAGTTAAAACGTGTACTTAATTTTAATTCATTAACGCGTAGACCAATTTTATTCATTCTTTTTTTGTTAGATAGGAGGTACTAAAAATATTGTCCCGTATATGTTTCAAGGTGGTCTGTTTCGTAGTTCAGAAATTACAGACAATCAAAATTACTTAGGCCTAATCAGAGTGTACATATATATATATATATATATATATATATATATATATAGCGTATGGATATCGTAAGTATATATATATACTTACGATATCCATACGCTACGATAAAACATTGTCAGCAACGAGGAAGGAGCCACTCATTCATACCCTATATACTATAGGAAAGAGAAAGGAAAAGGATGAACGGATGAAGGTGAAAGGAGCGCATGAAGGCGAAAGAGACTTTCATCCATTCAGCCTTACCCCCTTATCTTTTCCTTCTTCTTTCTCTCTTTCTTAGGCCTGGGATAAGGCGTATACAATTAACCCTTGCGAAGCCGGGACGGGTCAGCTAGCCTATCATAAATCTCTGTTGAATGGTGTTATGCTGGTTTACCAAGAATTTCAACCTTCTTGGTGTAACTTAACAAGTTAAAAAATAACAACATGTTCCTGTTTTATCCTAGCAAGGAAACTTAAGAATACTAGGTATATAATATAGTATAAAATATATACTACATAATAAAATTTTCTTATATCCCAGATAAAGGTGTAAACTTTTTATGTACAAGGTACAGAATTCGCCCTATTTAGGTACATGTACAAGGCATATATAAAAGAAATATATAACATCTACCATCACTGACCTCTATAGTACAAGTACGCTGTATTATAGAGGTCAGTGTCTACCATGGAACTACAAGCAACGAACTACCCACCTCCTTTGAAAAGGGTTACTTCCACAGAGTGTTACTTCTTAGCATGAGTTTTTTGTCAACGTGACAAAATGACAATTCATAATAGAATGTTTAGCGTTCGTCGGTGCACGTAATTTTTTTGTATAATAAGAAAATAAAAGCTTCCTAATGCCTGGTAATAGTAGTAGGAAAACCTGTATGACAATGGCAGAATTTGTGGTGATTGGCAGACTACAAGGAGTTTACTTCAGGAAATACACTGAAAAGAAAGCCAGCGAGCTCGGTCTCCAAGGATGGGTCATGAACACCGCTCGCGGAATAGTAGTCGGTCAGTTGCACGGCCCTGCCAATGCAATAGCAGATATTAAGACCTGGCTGCAAAAAGTCGGGGGTCCGGAGGCGAAGGTAAAATTTCGAAGCATAAGCGATCCTATGAAAAAATGTTACACCTTTAGATCTTTTCAGATCCCCGCAGGTCCATGGTAAAACTACTACTACTGCAGGCATGCCAACATCATACCAACTTAAAAGAAAAAACAAAATAATACCGTCTTAAACCATACCTATAAAATGAGACATAGATAATGTTGCGAGCAAGCATTAATAAATTAAAGTAGAAGATACGTTAACTGTTATATCTGTGCACCTAAACATATAGGTAACTACAATATGTAATATATACAGATAGTTCTTACCAAATAAAGATATTGCTATTGTAGTACAATGTCTTGGTTGACATGGTGTAGTTTGGTAACGTATTAACTAAAGCAGTGAAGCTCGTGATACTAGCTCAATCGAAAAGTTAACAACACTTTACAGTAACAATTAAAAACTGTATATGAAGTTTTTATTATATAAAAATGTGAATATGTCTATTTCGGTTTCATTTTAGTCTTTTCGTGTAGGCATTACCGCCTTATTTTAACGGGCTATTGATTTTGGTCTCTACCGACTTGCTGCGTCACCGGAAGGGAAGCTGTCAGCCGTAGGAGGCAACTAGCCTAGAGTATGAGTCTCGGCTTGCACCGTTGCCGGGAGAAGTGGATCGAGAACAGTGGACACTATGCAAGACACCGCCGTTCTTAGACTTCTATTAGCTAAACCACGGGGGTACGTTGACCTCACCGACAAGGCATTGCCTGATTGTATTACGCTGGTATCCTATACCGGTCCCGAAAACGGTACCTGAGCCGGAAGGACTAGACTGGTCCGATATCCTAGCACAGCCATTACTACAGCATGACACTCACCTCAACGCGTCGTCTTGGGCGGCAACGACGGAGTGGAAAGTCTGTTGTTGTAGAGTAGCTTGACGCGTGGACTACGAGATGGTTGGGCTGATGTTTTGCCGTATCGAGATAGTGAATGGTAGGATGCACCCTTCATAAACTGTCGAATGGAACGCATTACAGTTACTAGTATTGTGTGTTACTTACGAAGAGAAATGTTGTACACTAGTATAGACAAGCGGAAGATCGTAGCTGTAGCCGCAGCCGAATCCCCAAGAGAGAAGTCCGACGAGCTTCGCCTTGGCCACTAGCGCAGCTCCTGGCACCCCTAGACAAGGGCACACTTGGTCTTCTTCTCTGGCCACACCGGTACAAAGCATACCGGGGTAAAGTGTTACTTCGTGCTAAAATTGCAGATTGCTGGGATTTTAGAACTCTAATACGCAGTACTATATCTATTCTGTGGTATTACTCAGAAGCTCTTGAGCACCAATTTACGATTGAGCTTAAGGTATGGGTTTATTGATGCTTGTTTAAGGTAACCAATGGTTAAAAAGTCCATTGTTACCTTAACTATGGATCAATAAACCCACCCTAAATCGTACAAGAGATGCTTTCTTCAATGTCATTAATAAAGATATTTGCATAATCATCATGACCAAAGTATACGGTACTCGTATACTAATAGGAAAATGGGTTTTTAATTTATTTTAAGATATGGTATCTATGCGTTGATGTCTTTCCCAAACAAAAACTAAGTGAGACTAAGGCCCGATTTCACCAACGTTTATTCCAAGTATACGGCTATTCTTTACTCTTGGATACAGCTAATTGACAAATGAAATTACACAAAAAATGAAATGAAAATGAAATGAAATGAAATGAAAATGAAATGAAATGAAAATCAAAATCATCAAAAAGACGCCATTTTGATTGTATCCAAGGAATAAGTCTTATTTCTTCACAAAATTGGTGGTATAAGGGCTATATTCGCGTAACTCGGTTGTTCTCGGAAAGTTATACCTGGAATAAAATTTATTCTAGTTTGGTGAAATCGGGCCTAAGGGTTGTAAGTGGGATATCGTACGTAATTTTGACTTGCTAGTTTTCAAGAATTAAATTAGATTACAAGAGGGATTTCAAGATAATAAAAAATCTGATTTTGTTTAAATCAGATTTTTTTATTATCTTGAACTTTGTACCAAAAATAAACGTGATTATGGATAGGGGAGGGGGGTTAAAAAGTGGCTGAAAGACATCAGGTGATTTAATGGACGACCCCCAAGCTCTACCACTTCTAAAAGGTCAATAGAGTTTGTCCTTAAAACAACTGTTTATCATTTATTTTGATATATACCTAGTTACAATTCTGTTCAGCTACAGCATAATAGTAGGAAATCAAAAAGAAAACCTTCGTATCTCACGTTTTTGTATCCATCACAGTAATTGTTGGGAAAGTTCATTGTGAACGACACAGTCCTTAACATGGGGTCCATTTTCTCATTGGGGTAATACTTAGAAGAGCGATCCAGGCAAAGCTCAGAGCCCTAAGGGTTTTAAAATTGAAATCTGTAATACAATACTACTGTTTCTCGGGTCTCCTATCATAGCGAGAGTACAGAACATAAAAATTAGAACATATGTTATACATAGAACATACCCTCTTTTTTGAACGGGCTAATGCTGTTGGGGTCTGCCGACCTTTACAGCGTCATCAGGCGGGAGGGCAGGCGCTTAAGGCCCCAGCCGTCAAAAGTGGAAGGCAACTAGCTCAAGCGCACCCCTGTGGTGCTAGCCTCGCGTTGCCGGGATGAGAGGATCGAGAGAAAGCTACGTCCACTGGAAGAGTGGACCCTATGGAAAGTCGCGACCGTTCTAGCTAACCTACGTACCTACGTCTACCTCGCCGGCAGAGTCGGTGTCTGATTGTGTTATCCTATACCGGCTGCTATAGGATCATCCGGGTCGCTCAAGACGTGTCTTGAGCGGCGACGATGGGGTGAACTTACGCATCCTACAACGTTGACCAAGTAGATGAAGTAGAGGTTGGTAGATGAGCACTTGACTTTGAACGATGGTTTCCTTCACCATTATAAGAGAGAGAGAGAGAGAGAGAGAGAGAGAGAGAGAGAGAGAGAGAGCAAATACGCACATAACTAAAGCATTGATGTGAGATGGACTCAACTACTGAGATTATTTACAGACTGGCCTGATAGCTCAGTTGGTAGTAGTTCTGCCTTCTGAACCATAGGTTGTGCGTTCGATTCCCACCCGGGACAAACATTTGTGTGATGAACATCGATGTTTGTTCTGTGTCTGGGTGTTATATTGTATTTCTTATGCTATGTATTTACAAACAAAATGTATTTTAAATATTCTATTAGTTATCTGGTTCCCATAGTACAAGCTATGCTTAGTATGGGGCTAGATGGCGCTGTGTGAAATGCCCACATGTTAATTTATTTAGTCTCACTACATAGTCGAAGTATAGTTCGTATTGTTGCGTTTGTGCGTTCTACACAAGAGGAGAAATACTTATGTAAATAAGAAGAAACCTTATGATTTATTAAGATATCAAAAACATGTCTAATGATTTTTGTGAGATATTCGAGATCCGATCGTTGATCACTCATTTTTAGTGTTCCGTACCCAAAGGGTAAAACGGACCCTATTACTAAGGCTCCGCTGTCCGTCTGTCCGCCTGTCACCAGGCTGTATCCCATGAACCGCGATAGATAGACAGTTGAAATTTTCCCAGATGATGTGTTTCTGTTGCCGCTGTAACAAGAAATACTAAAAAAATAGAATAAAAAATAATTTAAGGAGCATCAATCAACAAACGTGATTTTCTGCTCGTCTTTGTAGATAATGGTACGGAACCCTACATGCGCGAGTCCGACTCGCACTTGGCCGGTTTTATTTATCTCACGTCACATATGTGTGACTTTATAATAACTTTCACGGAATAATTTTAATTTCAGTTGTGTTTCACCAACTTCTCTGACTTAAGTTTTAAAGAAGTTTCCAAACGTACTAAGTTGTCGCAGCGCCCCCATCCAGTTACAAAAGCGCGAAGACCGTTCAACTTTGCTGTGGGTAAAATCAGTCCTATCGATTTTGCGTTACCTCTGAAACCAAACATGTAGTATGATATAAATATACAATTACACAATTATGTATTGAGTTGGTTGGTGATGCGTGCTGCGTGAAACCTATGTAAATAGGGCAAATTCTGTGCGTGAAACGATACTCTGGGTATATCTCCTTCGTGAACAGCTTTCGCAGTGGTGACAACTTCAAAAGCTTAAATAAAAAGATAGTGCCCCAACCCTTACTACCCTCTCAACATCTAACAGAGAGTTCAGCGTATTACATATTAGGTTACCTAATCGGTATAATGGATATTCTTTCTTTGTGGACAGTGGTTATATTACTCAACTAGCTGACCTGCCCCGGCTTCGCAAGGTTAACTAACTAATTAACATTGGTTTTTCGCTTTATCTCAGTCTAAAGGAAGATATTTTTTCCCGCCTCCCTTCTCTTTTTCCCATAGTAAAGGATAGGAGTGGCTTTGGACCTAATACTAACGGTTGGCTGTCTGTAATTTCTGAACCACATAACCTTGGAAAATTTACGGGACATTATTTAAAGTACCCCCTTTCTAACAAAGAAAGAATGAATTAAATTGGACGACGTGTTAATGAATTACAACTATGTACATGTTTTAAGTTTCATCCCCCTTCCCAAAAGAAACGTGTTTAATTTCGGGATTAAAAGTATCCTATAGCCTACCTCGTAAGTAATATGAACTCCAATAACGGCAAGTTTCATTTGAATATATTTAGTGCTTAGTTTAATCGTGATGCTCAGCCAAGATACAGACAGACTGACTGACAAAAATGAAAAAAAAATAGTTTCGGCTTCAGCATCGATAATAGGGTATTCTGTACATTTAAGATATTATCAAAATTGTACAGAATTGGACCTGTTACAGTTTTATTATAAGTATAGTGTAACCAGGGGTTTGTTTGCAAAGCAGAACAAGTACTTTTTCTCTCAGGGAAAATACTAATCTGATAATCACGCATAATCTATATATAGGTACATTTTTTACATCGGTTACATACTTATAGTGAACTTCTTCGTATATTCGTATCAAGGCTATGTCAGCTTTTAAGGTGTAAGGATCGAAGTCCTCATGGATGATCACCAAGCAGACTGTGTGAAGCATGTTGCCGCGGTCCGAATAGTTCTCTCCCACGACTACACTTAACTCCATTATTGGCACGCTGTAAATAAAAAGCAATAAGGTGGCTATTACATTTTGGCGAGCTCATGAGTCCATGGTAGCCTTTTTTAATAAAAATCAAATTTAATTGATTATTTCTTTAATTACTAAAACAAAAGGCAAAAATCAATAATCTGTTCTATCATTATGGAAGTACGGGATAAGTGGAGTATAATTTAGTTTGGAGACTTACGTTACACAGAATTTGCAAATTATTTAAAATCGGCACCCGTATTATGTAAAAATGGCAACAGCAAAGCAACAGCAGTAGCAAAGCAACAGCAGTAGCAAAGCGACACCAAACACTTAGCAATCGGTTCCAGTCACCCGCCAGTTACTCGCCTGTCGTGGAATTCACTTTGGCCTTTGATATTAGCGCCACTAGCAACAGAACAAAAGAAAAAGATTTACAGCTTTGACAGCAATGAATGCCTGTTGCAAACTTGTTGCGAGTTACGTAATTAGGGGGCCGGTCTCTGTGTGTTTTTGCCAAAACGAACACCAGGAGAATGATGATTACTAAATAAATAACCAAATTAGCAAATTCTGTGTAACGTAACATAGCAAAACGCGTTTTGTTTTCTGAACTTCAGAACGGCAAGCAGAAGCGCGGTGGACAGTTCTGTTCAAAAAAGGCACATGAAGAAATGCAACATTGATCCTTCGTGCAGTTGCAAGTGGAAAACCGCTCTGAATAGCGCCGAATGGTGCAGCGTTATGTAAACGCATTTGAAAGTGAAAGAAGGCGTGATCTTGATTTTATTTACCTAAGCGAGACCAACTTAAGAGTAAACCGCCTTCAAAATATATCCAATATCATTATGTCAACGGTACCCACTGTGCACGTACATTTGTCGCAAAAATAGGGTATATTAGTCATATTAGAGCTAAACACCAAAGCTCCTAAATTAACAGATAAAGGTCGCCGTGGCCGATTTTGGCGACAAAACCTATTTTTAGCGATGGTTATTATCATTAGAATATTGATTGTTTTCTTGTTTTTAATACTGATAAGTTTTGTTTGCGTTTAGCAAGTGTACTGTCAAAATGTATTACCAAAACGTATTATGTATTTTTGAATAAAATTGTTGGTACTATGTTATATATAAAAGCTTCTCGGTTCACTCTCAAGTATTGTTTCCGAAGGTTCAAAAGCTAAAAGCTACTTGGAAGCAACTCTTCGGGTCTTCAAAGCTTCATAGACAACTTCAACATCGTATCAAAAGCTTTCCAAAAACAAACTAATTAGGTGCCAGGGAGAGGAAATCGGAGATGGAGGAACTGTTCTACTCCTAATGGAATACTCTGTGAAACGTTTGTTCAAGTTAGTTTGCGTTGGTTTGCGTTTATATAGCCTCAGTCCGGCTCGAGCTTGGCTCGAGTAGGTAACATTATTACTGGCATTTATGGTAAAAATGAATTCTTAGGTTGTAATATGCTCACTTCTACCACCATTCCAAATCATCATCATTGACCATCCTTTTTTGTATACCTTGTAAATCATACCTCTTTTTTAATTGTTCTGCACTAAAAGAAAAACAGCTGACATCCACACTCCGCAGTTACGTTCTTACCTACAAATCTACCTCCAGCTGGGTTAGCATGGACGGTAGACAATATTGTCTTTCCCCGTTTTACGTCACTTTCTTCATACTTGCTTGGAGTAAAACAGGGGAAAGACAGTTTTGTCTACCGGCCGTGCTAACCCTACAGCCCTAACTCATATTATTCCCCTCCCTTCACCCTGGTGTACCTACATCTAAATTCAGTGTCTGTGTCAGCTACTAGAGACTTTAAGTGTTCTGTGTAACTCCTTGCCACCTATCTCTCATCATTGTCTTTCTATTTACTTATTATATTTATATATACCTAACTCTAACGTGCTTTTCCTTTCAGGTCTATTCTCCTCCTCTATATCATGTCGCCGTCTCCCTCCAGGGTCTGATTAGGTAGGATCAGGACCTAGTTAGGCATCCTAAGACCCTGGGCGGAGCCGCTACGTGACAAGGTATTCCACAGATTAGGGAAAAAACAACTTTGAGGTATTCGCAGCCGATAAAGCTTGGAACGCGAATGCCGCTCTGGAGTTCACCGTTTTCACTTGTCCCTTTATTATGGCCCCTACAGACAGAACTTTTAAAAGTTATCACGTTAAAAGCATAATGTAGTATATCTGTCCTGGATCACGATATATTTAACTTATAAAGTTAGTAAAGTCATTGTTGATACATAGCTTTTATTTCCGAGTAATTATTATTTCTAGAATACAGTTACATTTTTATTACTCGAGCCGAGCTAACCGAAGAGTAGGTATACTATATATCCACACTGGAGATAGGTACAGGTGTAGTTTACAGTACAAATCCTGTACAAATTTAAAACGTGATTTGACGAGTATATTTCTTTTTTAAACTTTGGCGATATTGTAAATTACCACCGCATGACTTTTACTTGCACTTCGCAATAACATTCCTCAAACTTTCTTTGCACAGGGTTTTTTTTTATATAAATGAATGACGTGATGAGCTAGTCGTTCGCTTGATGTTAAGCGTCACGGCTGTCCACAACAGATTGCAGTATCACTCGTAACTCTAAATTAATATAGTTTTGCGTGACACTGCACTGCGCACGTCATCGTGAGACTTCACACGGTATAGTAATAAGATTACTAGACTGTGTGAACAGATCATAAAGTCTCATTTGCCCAGTAATTTCACTAGCTATACAATGCCCTAAACCGGAACACAGTAGTGCTTGCACACTACTGCTTGGCGGCAGAATAACTGGCAAAGCGGACCACCGCTTTGCCAGTTATTCTACCTAGGTACCTACCTAGACGAACTTTGCAGAAAAGATTAATTTGTAAAGGAAAAATACATCTGTAGATTACGCTGAGCAGGCGATACTGCTATAAAAATCATAAATATTGATTTGGGAGGCGTTATCTTTACAGCATTTGTGTTGATGTAACTTGACCGTGCTGGTTGGGATAATTCTTAAGAATTTCTCAATAGATGGCGCGGCCAACCCCGTAAGTTGGTTGTAAAAAGGTGAAGGATAAATTCGGACACGAGACCACTTGTCACGGTAGCTTAAGTAAAGCATGTCCCGGCTTTAGGGACGGATGGATGCGGGTTCAAGTCCCACTCGTGATTCAAATTTTTCCTTTACAAATTAATCTGTAGATTACGCTGAGCAGGCGATACTGCTATAAAAATCATAAATTTTGCAGAAAAGTCCTACCACCTAGTAAACTTACTATTTTGACTGGTTAACAGAATAAGTTTGGAAAATAAAGTTACTTGTCTAATGGATGGGCTACGGAGATGACTAGATCCCTCGTGAGAAGCGTAGCAGTGAGGTAGTGGGAGACTTGCCGCCGGATGCTGACCGTGTACGGGTGCTCTCGAATGGGCACGCGTTGCCCTTTGAATACCTGTATTGTGGAGAAGGACTTTATTTTATTGACCGAGCGATCGAGGTGAGCGAAAGTCTGCTTCAAATCGCGAAATTTTGCTTTCATCTGTCTGGATCACAGACCTATGTCCGGATGTATACGAACTCGCATTTTTCGACGAATCTTAACGAAACTTGGTACCATAGAGTACTTTAGACTACCAACAAGTACCTTCGAGTTCATGGAATTTTTTCACCGATGATTTTTGTTTGGGTGTATATATCCCCCAAAATGGGGGGAAGTTTACTGAGGCGCCATTTATCGGCCAATTTTGATATTTGACAGATACATTGGGTACTTGATTTTAACGAAGTATTTTAAATATTATGAGCAAAACTGGTCAAGAGGTTGTCGAAGTATAAGGCCTGAAGGTCCGGGGCATACTATTAGGTACCTACTATAAATAATACATTATGCCGTGTTGTCCCGGCGCGGTGATTATAGGACCACCCCATCTGTTTCCATGGATACCGTAAAAGCCGGTTAAAGGGTATACTTATCCAGAGAATAAGCAGCAGCAGCACCATTTTCTCGGTACAAGCTGCCTGCCAAGGATTTTAACTATGGCAAACTTCCCCTATGATAACATACAAAGTCGCATTTTAATGGGATAGACCTGTGTTCATTAGTAGACGTCTTCCAGCTGTTGATCTGACTCTTCACAGACTGAACACAAGTAGCAAACACGTTAGTGCTCGCGAGGTCTACCGTTCGCAGAGCTTTTAGTAATTTGTACCTGCCAACACCAGTGACGTGAGGGCCAATACTGAAGTTACAACGTTTCTTACGTGAAAATTAGAATGCTGGATTTGGCTGAATCTAGTATTTTATTTGATCTTACGCCGCAGAAAATGTTTTATTGTTGATATTGCCGACCTAAAGGGAGTATTCTAAGATATTGTCATACGATACTCCATTTCACTCGGACATCATGTAAAATTGATTCAGAAAATATCGTCACGTTATGCATCTAGCAAACTGAATTGTATTTATCATTCGTCATATATCACAGGTTTTTTAGAAGTCTATCCATCCCCATACTTCATATTCAAACCTGACGTATAATTGATGAACGAACGAACTGGAAAGGTGCCGATGAGAGAGACTTTGGGAGCTGGACTGGGGGCTGGCCGACCAGTTTTTGTTTATCTTGTCAGTTTGTTGATGGATAGAATTAGCTAGGCTAGCGTTGAAAGCTAGGCCATTTGCGGAGGGACAAGGAGTAAGAACTGAAGAGATATTTCATAAAAGCTACAAAAATGTGACATAGAGCCATTGGTTAAAATTCGTTAGAGTTTTTGATATTTTAACTACGGAACTCTTATAATATAATTCTTTTCAAAAATATTTGTTGTTACTTTTTTATTTTGACTTGCATATTACATTATCAAAAATATTTACATAATACATAATACATATGGGCCATACTCAAGTTCAAATTAGTTGATATTAGTTGATTATATGTTATATTATAAACAGTGGAAAAATGGAATTGCAAGTAATTTGGTTGATATATTGTGCATGATTGCTATTATGTAAGCAGTTAGTAAGTGCATATTAATAGCAGTTATTACTGGCACCCGCTGAAACCAATTAGTTGGTGTTAATTAGTTTCCCGCGCTATCATAGTTATCATAGCGTGGATTTTACTATGTGCCTATGGGTAATTTAAATTAACGTAATTACATTCTGAATTGCTGCCACTGCCAGCATGTTGGTTACGCTACCTACCGGTAGTGGGCTGGAGCATTTGGACCGTCTATAGGTGAAAGCGGCTAGTACAGGTACGGTACAAATATTCTTTGTAGTAAGTAGTGTGCCTAGTTTATTAGGTAGTTTTTATTATTGCAGTAGTTAGTTGGTCTTAAGTTGAACATGGACAAGATGAAAGTCATGTCTAATGCCCATGTTCCATCTATGATACTCTCGAAGTTGTCGACAAATATGTCTACCTAGGACAGACTGTCCAATTAGGTAGGTCCAACTTCGACAAAGAGGTCGCACGAATAATCCAACTCGGCTGGGAAGCGTTCGGGAATCTCCGACCTATCTTTTTGTCCAAAATACCGCATAGTCTGAAAACAAAGGCTTTCAATCAGTGTGTTGCCATTGATGACTTATGGTCTGCTCAATGTCGCGTAACGAGCTGTGGAGAGAACTATGCTCGCTGTTTCCCTGCGAGATAAGATCCGAAACGAGGAGATCCGCAACAGAACTAAAGTGACCGAGGCTCTTAGAGTTGGCAAGTTGAAACGGCATTGGGCAGGCCACATCGCTCGTAAAACTGACAACCGATGGGGAAGAAAGGTTCTCGAGCAGCGACCACGAACCAGAAGAAGCAGCGTAGGCCAGCCCCCCTACTCGGTGGATCGACGATCTAGTGAAAGCCGCGGGGAGCCGACGGATGCAGGAAGCGAGCAGCCTATGTTCAGCAGTGGACGTCTTCAGGCTGTTAATGATGATGATGATGATGATGATGATGATGATGGTGATGATGATGATGATATATTTCTAACAATAATTAACAAGATAACCTTTCGATTTAGAATAGGGATGTCTCCAGGTTTAGGGTAGTCACGATTGAGCATCATACTGTCCTCTATACTTCTTTCAAAATCGCGGTCTAGTTCACAACGTGTAGTGGCCATTACAAGCATCCACACTGATGAAATGGGAAAAGAAATATTGTAATACATTTAATGGTGTAATATTTCTTATTTCTTTCCTTATTTCTAGTTGTTTTACCATTTATTATAATGAGTATTACATAAAAACTTACTGGTGTAAGGGAAAGTTCTGACTCATAATGGTTATATCTTAGTTATCAGAAGAACGCTTGTATAACTAACTTAATAAAGAAGTCAAACTTACACAGTGAGATAGTTTTTTCCATATTTCTGTTTACTTAAATAAGTGGTCAATATTATGATTATGAGACGTCGAATCATATCAATATGCATATCAGGATGGTCAAGCCTTCGTAAATAGTGGTTTCATATGACTTGTTTCTGTGATCGACATTTTTTTAAGTGTCCGATAAGGCCAAAATTTGACTGCAACTTACCTCAGTGATGTTAAGCGACGATGCAGTCAAAAGTGTACAAACACCGAGCATAGCTCTATCCATAGGTCATTGCGCGACTTTGAGGTTACTAATGAGGCCAACGTTAAGATACCACGTCTCAGTTCCATAAGTTATCACTGGCAACACACACTGATTGAAAACCTTTGTTTTGTCTTTGTAGCCTAGTCTTAAAGAGACCCAAATTATATTTGTGAGGAAACAAGGAAGCTGCGGGTGTGAGTTCCATATGCTAGCAGTTTGCACGGTAAGTGTCAGTGAAACACTTGGTGCGTCCTGACAAATCTACTTAGGGTTGACCGACTCGTATGACTCTCCGCGCCTTGTAGTAGGTACCTACTTAGGTACTACTTACTATGTCGAAATGGCGATGACGGATTCATCTCACGCAGTTCCTGTTCATTGTGTGCCACCTCAGAACCGGAAAATTGATAGATAGCTGAGATAATGTTATTGTTATCGATTCGATAATCCAACAATAGCTTCACGGGGCAGTGTATGTAATTATAACCAGGTGTAGGGTAATAGCTACTCTCTGTATTTAACATAATTGTTACTGACAATAATTGTATGGTCGCATAATATCTACAGAATCCACACTAATTCAGCAACTTCGCAAATGGCGATCAAATAACATCAAGGTCAGCCAATACATTCTCACACCAATTAATATTATATATTCACACCACAAAATAAGAGGAATCCATTTTTTTTAAAGTACCGCGCCTTTTGACTAGCTCTGAGTGAAAAAAATTATAGTTATGTTTAGATCAACTTTCTAATGCACACCACTGAATAAATTTTACAAAATGCACTTATAACTTGATTGAATTTACCATAGGTAGGTATAATAATAAGTACCTAATAATATTTTGTCTTAGAAAAAGTTGAGGATTCCCTATATTATGATTAAGTATTACTTTTTATGTTCTAAATATTTATTGAGTCTAGTAGGTAGCTTATGTAGGTATTAGGTAGGTACTAATATACTGATTTTATTATCTCCCACAACAGGACAAGTATTTGTGCACATGAAAAAAAAAAGCTCAATTACTTGTTCTGTGTCTGTGTATTGTGGGACCATCCACGTAGTTCCTGGGTTTCTAGACACCGGGAATCCTAGTTAAGGTCCAGGATCTATGTATGTGATCGTTGGGCGTTATTATATTATTATTATATATCTAAGTACACAGGCACTCACTTCTAGCTAATATTTACTCGAATAGAAAAAGTAATGAAACACCACCATATTTTGCTGTAATATTTATTTGGCTTTCCATTGGTATATCTGCTATTTTCTACAAAAAATACAATATGCCTACCTAAAATTAAACAACACATTTGACTTAAAATAATCTTAACAACATAGGCATTGAAAATGTTAATGTTCCTAACTGCAAATATCGAAAAAGTTCAGCATAGAATAAAATTAGTATAGAACGTTATACTTTGTAACGCGTGAATCGATATTGTACTTAAAAACATGGAATGTAATGAGATCACTTAATTTTGCTTCATAAAAAGACTTTTATTTTATTATTTAATTCTATGCTCATCTTTTTTCGTTTTTAAAATTTGTAAAATTTTTCAAATATTAGCTGTTAAATATAACAAACTCAGTTTGTAATAAATCAGACACATAATATTAGATATACCTATGTTATTATGAAATAAAAACTTACAAAAGAAATAGCATAAAACCTCTGAGATAATACATTCAAAATTATACACAATATCCTAAATTACAAAAGATTAAGGTTCAGACGCAACCCTACTTTTAATACGTGGTTATACATGACATCATATGGTACTTTAAACACCGCAAAAATATCAAAATCCTATTACATTACAATTTAATTAAAGTTTAACAAAAAGATAATTTAAAACATAAACGTTACCTTCCGTTTTCAGTCAGTCCCATTTGAATACAGGTATCGTAAGTTAAGTCTTTATAATATCGTTCTAATATCGTTTCATGACTGAAATTCTCTCACATATCAAGACCATTCATTCGTTCCAAACATTGGGCGTCATACATACCCATCCACGCAATAGATGACCCATTAAAAGTCACACTCTCAAACACAGTCTTTTCTCGTTACACCTAAAGTACATTTAAGGTTTGCCAATTACGCATTTCGCCTCGCTAGCTTTTGTAGAGCGTACGCAGCGATGTCAGTGAACATCGGCCATTATTCTGTATGAAAACACAGATTCCACACGATACAGAAACCACGTCGTTATCGTGTCTTCTACAAATCGTGTCACAGCAAGGAATCAACTTTTGTATTCTGTAAGACTAAGACCAATTATCTATGACAGGTTTTGGATCTCTCGAGTGCATTCCGAATTAGACTAAAGGATTTATCATCCCAAAACCAGTAAAACATTAAACATAGGGAATAGCTTATATTTATGTTGTGATATAACGAAGCCATGGGTGTTTATTAAAAATTGACAGAAAACATTTAGAAATACCTTCACTTTACATTAAAATTATTTTTATTTTGAATAATTAATATTGGCTTAAGTGGTGGTATAACTTTTGACGTGTTGATGTTTAGGAACGCGTCTCAGTGGACCATATGATTTATGACAGTTCAAATCGCGCCAATTCCACTTAATTCCACATTCATTTCGCGTGGTTTCGTTTTCATTTCATAGAGAATAGATTTTTGCAGATTTCTTATGTAAGGCAAGGAATTCGCGTGGTTTCGAAGCAAGGAATCGTAAAGTGGTCATACAGAATTATGGCCCTTCAAGGGCCGCCACCGGAAAACTATCCCAGTTTTAAAAATTTCTTGTTAATGCTAGCCGAATATACGCTTCACAATCGCTACCTTGACTTAACCACAAATCAATAAACCTTGCTAAAACAAATAACTGCGAATAGCTAAATAAATTCAATTATACAGGATGCCGTTGAATTCATTAGCATAATGGAGTATGTATGATACCTCATCATTTCTTGATGATTATTAAAGAGTAAAGAGTACAAATGAAAATACTTTCTATAAAAAATGATGAAGATTGCCGCGGTGCCTAACGTATAGTTGGCACGAATTATTTTGATACTTTTAAAAGTTTTTTAAGGATCTTGTATGTATTCATTGAAAACAGTACCTATTTAATTATTTTAATTTAATTTTGTACTGCAGCAGTTTATTAAGTTATCTCATTTTTCGGGTTATTATCAATACCAAATCGATGCGTTAGATTTCAAAAATTTTGGCCCACACGAGACCAGTGTCGTGGGGTAAGTATCTAACCTAGTTTGAAAGGATGCCAATGAATTCAATTACAACCAGCAGTTATTATAATAAACAGTCCAAATTTTAATTTAAAAAGCTTTTCTTATTCTATTCCTATCACTTAGCAAAGAGCAATTTATAAGTACAATACAGCCATGAAAATCTACCTATAGAGTTTGAAAATAACACAATGACCATAGTAATTTATAGATTATAGAAAAAGCATTAAATGCTTCCTTGTTTAAATAACTACTAATATCTTCTCATTAGATTAAATAGATAAAATGACATTGATAAATCTCTGTAAATATACGTGAATAAGTTTGTAGGCTCAAAAACGTGTTTACCTACTCCATCGCCCGTATATATCTAAGTATAATATATATCGTATATATCCGTATATATCTATCTTACAAGCGGTTGTAAGAGAAACATAATTATGATGGAATTCCAGGTGCAAGATACACGTACAAGTAAAAGTACCTATAAATTGGAAAGATGTACATACAGATCGTAGAGATCGGAAAATTCGGAAGTGCGGTCAATCGCTCGCCACGCTGCAGCAATTTCTGGATGAAACACCACACAACTGTTATCAACTGTATAATATATACACCGTGGAATTTAATTAAATATTTTCCTTGATTGTATGTACTCAATCTATGCTTTAGAATGTTTATTTAAAGCTAAACACAAAAAAATACCTATAATGTAAAACGTAAAACTAGGTACTATAAAATGAGTCCAAATTCAAATTCTTAACAAAAGGCCTACGACAAGTAATAATTTGGCACTCCGGGACAGCGGGGAGGGCGGTGCAGGTGTTTTAGCTACCTACGAAACTTTTGCCCGCAGCATGTAGTGTGAAATAGACATTTCGGCTAACGGCGAATTATTTTTTGAGGCATTTATTTCATTTTTATCTTTTAATTTAACGCTTTTGTTCTATAGCATGGACTGAGTGCATACATTAGAGGAAAACATCGAATTCAATTTCACGGTGTATAGTACCTAAGCTACATAAATTCTTGCCTTGAGAAGAAACTGGTCCGTAATATTAGACGTTAAACAGAACTTCCATATTTTACTACTTTGGGGTGTTCCATAACATATCTACTGCTATTCCTGCAATCTTTTTCACGTATAAATCGGGTAGGTATATTTAAAAGCCCTAGCTCACCGAGATGCTATGGCGACGTCGCCGGCTACGTATCCAAGCAATTCATTTTGAAATGTATGTATGCCAAACCGTTGCCAAGTTAGTTAACTGCCATACATTTCAATATGAATTGCATGGATACGTAGCCGGCGACGTCACCATGTCATCTCGGTGAGATAAGGCTCTAATATTTTAATCTAAAGACAGGTTTCTACTTTTAACTTTAAGCTAATATTAATAACCTAATATAAATAATGGCGAAATGCAATTAAAAGCTGGCGACAACGACCCATCTCCGCACAATGTACAGTAGGGCGCGGTAGACGAGCCAAGCCCTGGACAAGGTATAGCTATAATTACACGTAAATTATGCATTTGTTGCGTGCGCAAACATGCAAATAAATAGTGTAATAAATAACTTATAAGTAGGTACTGTGCCCATATGCCACGTTTTTTTTCTTTATAAAGAGCTTTTGCGCTTATGCAAATATGGCGCTCTGATGCCACCATTGCCCATATTGCACTCATCTTGTTTGCCGTGGACATACGTTTGCAAAATATGTAGATATGCTCGTTCTAAAATAACTGATGTTTTACGTTGTCGTCCATAAACAGAAAATATTAAGTTCTATTATTACAAATTCTTGAAAAACAGTAAAAAGAAAATAAATTAACGCACCTTAAAACTTATCGCAAACAATATAGGTAATTTGTATATGTTTGGAAGTTTAACCGAGTGCAATATAGAAATGAGAATAAAAAAATGCTACGAAATACGAATACAATCTATTATTGGTATGGTAGGATGTACCATACCAAGAACAGGGCAATCAGCAGCATAAACCTAGATAGTCTAAAAAGGTTCAGGATTGTGTAAGGCTAATAGCGTATAGACTAAACTACGTCAAATAAAGTCCCTGTAAATACAGACGACGCTAGAGATGGAAGCTTTTCAGTTTTTCGCTAGTAACTCAAAAGCGATGTAATAAATAATAAATAAAATAAATTCTTTATTTCACTAAGATACAGGCATTTAAGTCATATTATAGCTATGGCAAAAAGATATACACTTGCAGTTTGTGTTGGGTAGCTGCTGCCGAACTAGACTTAACGTCTGTGCATAGCGAAAATAGTTAAAGAACGTAGTTAAAGCGCAGGCAACTTGCTCTGTTTATATATAATACATAAATCTAAATTAAATAAATTTGTAAATTTGATTAAGTATAAAAACAAAAAATTGCGGAAAATTTAATAAGTTTTAATTTAATTTTAAAGTACCTATTATCGCACGGTTTAAGAGTTGCGGATGAAAAACTAAAAAGGGGACTTTTGGATCTCCTCCTAACCCTACAGCACCTGAATTCGAGGCGACTTTATTTGACGTCGTTCACGTACCTTATTTAGACCTACACATGTTTATGCCGCAGATTTTCCTATTATGCTTGGCCTAATGCGAATGTAAACGTGAAAGTATGCGAAAAACAGACAAGGACGAAAATAAAACAGTGACGATTACAAAAGAAAAATAATTATACGATAAACTCAATTTTCCTAATTTCTATCACCCCGTCGTATCTTAGATCTTTGGTATTATTCGTACTTGTATTAATCGACAACTATATTACTATATTTAACATCAATAATTATACTGTGTAATTTTCTGTGTAGAGTAGGTATAAGGACATCCACACTTAGCTAGCTGCCAATATCTCCTTGAAAATACCATAAAAAGGCAGATGAGACGATGATGTGATCTGATTGAACTGATTTATTGTGTACGTATTTGAGCAAGTATAGCAATAAATCATGATCTTTTGATGAACTGTATAATAATACAGTTCATCAAAAGATCATATATGTTATGACTACGAGCTCAGAAGGATATTACCATTGCCAGATGTGGATGCATCTTGAGCGGCTTAATAGCATCCTGGGCGGCGAAAGATACGCATTTCGGTGGTTGCGACGGCGATCCATTCGTTATGAGTCGAGTCAAACCAGGTCAAACCGAGAGTGTACTTACCGTTAATGTTGACATGTTGGCAGTGAGAGAACCACCAACCACCTTCATAGTTAGCAGCACAATTAGTATTGGAAATATCTCGGTCGCGGTCGATAGCAGAAAACTCCATGTTGTTTTGATACTCAAATGCATCACTAGCATTTCCAGTAAAGCCGCTCACGTGCAATACGAAACCAGTGTCAGCGCTGCCGACAAAGAAGTTCTCGTATTCGGCATACCAGAAGGCACCATAGATATCAGTCATGTCAATTCGCATGGCGGTGCAGTTGTTGGCGGTGATTTGGTGGAGGGTTTCAAGGCCAAGCCAGTGCTCTGTAGCAGGATCTCCGAAGCCTTTGACGTAATCCTTAAATTTCCTGTTGAATTCAACTGATCCGTTGTAGCGGCGTTGGACTAATGTGGTCTTATTTGCACACCAGGCGTCAATTGTGGCGTGTCCAGGGCGGATGATGTAGGAGCCGGGAGGGCCAGAGATGCTAGAGCAGTCTTTCGGTAGCTGGGCCACCAAGTCTTCGTATTCCCGTTCAACCGGCTGAAGCTCCTTCACTTCACCCATTAGTTCCGGGAGCGAGATGACCTCAGTCAAGTTGGTATCCGAAGCGATATAGTTGGCCTCACTCTGCGAACAAAACTTAAACTATAGAAAGCTAATTTAACTTAGTTTGCGACGATTATATCAATAAAAAGTTTACTTGTAAAGTTTGAGTCAGATTGCAGACCACTATATGTAGGCAAGTGATCAGAATGCCACGAAGCACGTAGCAAAGTAAATACGGTCCCCATTAACTTAATATATTCATGTGCTATCTGGAAGGCATTAAGCCGAGGAGTGAAGAACAAACTCAGTTTGGTAGGAGCTAAGTTTATTCAGCTACGTGACTCGGTTAGGTAGCGGTTAGACGACAAAAATTCAACAAATTATAACTGTTTGTATTTACTTTCTAACAATACCAATGTCATGTAGATTTCGGGCTATTAAACTCTGAAAAGGGGTATTTTGCACGGATAGCACGACTTTGTACACAATGTCTATTTATCAAACAACTCTTTACTACTCTGTGTAATGTAAGAGGGGAATCTCAGGCTAAACCTAAAGGTAAGTTACCATTTCTCAAACACAATCATATTCAGTAATAGGTACTGTACCTTTAGTATGTGATCGTTTAATTTGTATGTATGTTTTTTCGTCTGGTCAGTTAACTTGTTGACGGTGTTACGGAGTTTTTTGATTTCATCCTTTTCTTCCTCAACTCGGTCCTGGGCATTGCTCATGCTCACTGCAATCGCTTTCACAGATTGTCTCAGATTTTCCTGGTCTTCTTTCACGTACGAGTAGTGCGCGTTCATCTGTTCAATAGAGTGAAAACGTTAATAAAAATTACAAATAGCATTATGTACCTAACCTAAGTACATAATAGGTAGCTTATATTGCGACTTACTTGTGCCTGAAACACATCCAGCTTAGAGATCTCCTTCCGAAATTCTGGAATAGTTTTATCCATCTTGTTTTCAACTGCTTCCAGGTCTTCTCGGAGCTCAAGCATAGAAATGTGCACTTTCTCTAAGTCTGACACAGACTGCGTATTGTTATTAAGGCGGTCACTGAACACCTTGGCCTGTAGCTCGAGAAGATCTATTTTGGCAGAGATCAGGTTCCAGTTGGGCTCTTCCAAGCGATCCAGGCGACGCTGGTGGTCCAGCATCTGGGTTTGCATGTTCTGTTGGTTTGCATCAAGCTGGTCTTGAGCGCGAGACAATCGGGATATCTGAACGTGAACCATTTTATTATGACGAATCTTATGGTTCCCTTCTGGCGAGGTTTCAGACTCTGGGTGAATGCTATTTGGATTTTCCAATTCACTGATGGCCTCTTCTTGTGCTACGATCTTGTGTTTCACCTGAAACAAAGACCCTTATTATAATAAACGTAGAAGACTAAAACACAATTAATTAATAATTATTTCCTACTAGTTGACCTGCCCCGGCTTCGCATGGGTTAATTAGTTTTACACCTTAACCCTGTTTATGGGACGGCAACAGAAGGGACTTTGCTGCCGTCCCATCCATTCATCATTTTCTCCTATCTTTTTCCCTTTCCCTTCCATCTTCCCTTCAACAGGATGACTAAGTATAAATATTTTTTTTAATGTAAGAACCTTCTGCGAAGTACCTATTAGACAAAATTAATAAAAGACGATGTATGAAATCGGTAAAGCCGTTCTCAAGTTATAGCGTGACCAGGAGAAATAGGGGTTCATTTTTTCCATATATAGATAGTCTGAAGTCAGGCCAGATGTATGAACAGCTTAATGTAAAGGCTGAATTAGGAAGTATGTTGATAAAGCTGGCACTCTTGTGATCAGGCACAACCATTGTAGTTGAGATCTCTGCTGAGCGCTTGACGAGCATACTGCATTGCTAATACGAATCGATGTCGATCACTCCAGGTGAGAGCTTTACGCCATAACGTGTAAGCTTTTCGGTTTAGAGTGAGTGCACAAAGCGTGTCGTATTCTAAAGGCTGAGGTTTATAGAGGTGGAGGCAGACAGCAGGCGTGTTTGTATTTGAATAATGAAGGCGCTGCGTATAGGGTGGATCCTGCGAGTCAAGAGTAGCCTCGACTAAAGGTATTGTGTTGACAAGACCTGAATAATGTAATGCTTATTTTGTTAAGTGTCACGTAGGTAGGTACGACAATAAAGTGTAACAAGGGAACTTGAAAGCTACTTTCCGTATAGGAAGATTTGTATTCTGGTATTTAAAGATACCTACCTATACACACATAGTTAATAAGATTGTCAGAAATTAGCTTATTTCGTATTAATAATATGATGTATTGAACGCTTAAATTTATCAGTAGATAGGAGCTCCTTTTTTGATATATGATTTGGAGCGCCATGAAGCTGTAAAAACGTTTTTTGCACCAGACAAAAAATGTATTACTTTCATGTCAAGCACACTCAAACTGAACGTGGTATTTAAAAAATATGCGAAATCCACTTCCAACAGAGATGTACTTATAAGTACCTATAGTATATAAGTATACTGCGTAAAGAAGAATTTAGGAAACACAGAGGTAAAAATGAAAAGGTTGACAGAAAGTCACGGAATGCTAATGAAAACAGTTGTGGTGCGATGCCAAGTAGACTAGCGGTAGCGTCACACCGGGAATATTCATTCGAATTGCGAATTCCTTGCCACCACGGCCAACTTGCATAGGACTTTATGACGAAAATGTTAAGACTTATATTCCTGTTACAGTTTTTGATTACAGAACCATTCACGCAAACATTACAAAATGCGGTGTCAGCGATGCAAGGACTTCAAGATTTGCGTTAGCTAAACCTGTGGTGTGGATTGGAGAACGCTTCACAGAAAACTTAGATAATAAGTTGATAGGTACCTACAGAATAAATTCTTTTATTTTAAGTTTTCTCTTCCACTTTTTGAATGAGTTCAATAGTCGACTCAATTTATGCTCCATTTATATTTTTGTTGATATCTTCGTAATGGTGGTCCCATTTAAATTTGAGGAGAATGATGCAGTTTGGGATAACTTATAAAAATACTCCAATAAAGATAGCAAACGCATAGTCCTTTAGTTATAATTTTTTTTTTTCGTCTCAGGCCCCGTACACTCAATTCAATTCAATTTCAAAAATCTTTATTCATCATGATAAAATACAAGTACATGATCTAGTGTTTTCATCATTTAATCCTAGATATGACTAACATTCATAATTGAATACATTTTTAAAGCCATTCACTTATAATAAAAATTTATGATATAAATATTTAACTAAGACAATACATGAAATCGAATAAAAAAGAAAGATCAGATCTCAGGCCCCGTACACTGGATAATGCTATGTCTTGTCAATTTTACTAAAGGCACCGCACACATGCAATATTATTGACAATGTATTACACATAAAAAGTCTCATAAATACTCAAACTTGATGAAAAACCATATCGTAAATACGGTAAAACATTTTTTTTATTTCATGCGTAACCAGAATCAAGTTTATCGTAGGTTTATAATTTCAGGAATATTCCATTTAAGGTGGAACGTTTCACTAGCGCGGCAAATTCAAATTTCCTTGCGTTCTTTTGCCAATAATAGCTTAATTACTCAACGTGATTATATGATAACTAATTTTGCTGAAACAAATAGAATGTATCAACAAATTACGATTAAAAGTATCTCCGAGATATCATTGGTTTAGCGACAAATAGCAATAAAAAAGTATCTTCTTAGTTTTTCAGTCTATTGCCATTTGTCGCTAAACCAATGATATGTAGGTGTTGTAGGTATGTGTTGTAGGTGGTACTTTTAATTGTAATTTATTGATACACTATATTTATTTGCGCAAAATTAGTTTTCATGTAATCACCTTGAGTAATTAAGCTATTATTGGCCAAAGAACGCAAGAAAATTTGAATATGTATCAATAAATTATAATTAAAAGTATCACCTACATATCATTGGTTTAGCGACAAATGGCAATAGACTGAAAAACTAAGACGAAATTTGTTTATTGCCATTTGTCGCTAAACCAATGATATCTAGGAGATACTTTTAATCGTAATTTGTTGATACATTCTATTTCTTTACGTTAATTCAGTTTTAATGTAGTCACGTTTAGTAATTAAGCTATTATTGGCAAAAGAAACGCAAGAAAATTTGAATTTGCCGCGCTAGTGAAACGTTGCACCGTTGGTTAACTGTCACCGCGAATGTCTGTGTAAACGAAATCTCAAACAACATAATTATAAGTAATTTCTCCACTCGTTCACGTTGAATGAACCCAACATAAATAGATAACTTTTGCCATCTGCTCAAAATCGAGTGGCTGGCTGAACAGGTTTCGGTCAGGAGGCTGCGTATCTCCATTCCACTACACACGATATTTCTACAAGTAAATAAAGTTTATCTGTAGCGTCCACAGACCCAGAATATTTGTATCGTCGCCATATATTTTCCTCCGGCTAATTTCACTGAGATTTTTCAGAGAGCGCTGATTTCCCCGGGGATTGTTAAAGTTTTATCGCTGAACGGTGAGTAGCCATCCGATTTGGTTGATCACCTGTATCATTGTTGTTGCTCTGCTGATTTTGGATCCTTTTTTATTACAGCAGTTGATTATGTAAGTTATCCCATTTTTGGAGTTATTATGAATAATTCGACCGCCTCTGTGGTGTGGTGGTTGAGCAGGTTGGCTCATAACCCAGAGGCGGCGGGTTCGATTCCCGCAACAGGACAAGTATTTGTGCACAGAAAAAAAAGCGCAAATACTTGTTCTGTGGCTGGGTGTTGTGGGACCATGGTCTTCGTAGTTTCTGGGTACGAACACACACGAGATACAGGGAATCCTAGTTAGGGTCCAGGATCTATGTATGTGATCATTGGGCGTTATTATTATTATTAATACCAAATCGATGCGTTAGATTTCATTTATTTTGGTCCACAGCGAGACCGGTGTCAGGAGTACCTACATAGTTTCAAACGATGCTAATGTATTCAATTACGCCCAGTATAACATTGTTTAAATAATTTACACTTTAATTGCCGCTTGCCTGAAATTAAATATAGGTACCTGTTCTTAATCAAAACCTTTCCAATTTGGTGCGCATAATTTCAAAGTGCCCTTCAGCGTATTGAATTCTAAAGCTTGTAAACACTTAATTGGGTTAGCGGGCGCAATGGTAGGTACTCACCCGTCTGATGACGATGATGCTTTTGAACGAAATTAAAAAAAGAAGATTTTTCAATTCGGCACTCCTTTTTATTTACATTTGTTCATTCCTAATTTAATAGCGCTATTTTGCGTGTTTTTATTCAGTAGGGGTTCGTCCATTAATCACGTGGTGTTTTCTGGCTACTTCTTGACTCCCCTCCCCCTTGATGATACATAGTGAGGTTTTAGAGTAACCCCCCCCCCCTTTCCCTACTTTAATTCCTTTCATAAATTAAACAATGAAACATGATGATGATCCATTGTGAAGACACAATGAATCATCATCAGCCTTAAGACATCCACTGCTGAACATATGTAGGTATGCATTATGCATGTGATGTGATGTATGTGATCATTGGGCGTTATTATTATACGTCTCCCCCATAGAGCGCCACTTTGAGTGACTGCTGGCCTTCTGTATCCATCGGCTCCCCGTGGTTTTGACCAGGTCGTCGGCCTACCTAGTGGGAGGGCCGGCCTACGCCGCGTCATCCGGTTCGTGGTCGCCACTCGAGAACCTTTCTTCCCCATAGGTTGTCAGTTCTACAAGCGATATAGCCTGCCCACTGCCACTTAAACTTGCTAAATCTAAAAGCTATATCGGTGACTTTAGTTCTCTTGCGGATCTCCTCATTCACAACACACACACACGCAACGGAATGGTGTTTGCGGACGCAATGGATACTAAACATGTATCTCACCAGGTGCTTGTTCAGCCATCTACATACAAACCCTCTGGGGCAAGATGACTGCATATGTTATAATACGTAATAAGCATGCCGGTACTTTTAATATAATATGTACCTATTAAGTTGATACTTTGTAACAACTGCTAAAGCAGATGGACGTATGTAAGTACTAGGTGTACATAAAAACTTACGGAACGTATAATAAATACTTATTGGTATTTTAAATGTTTGCGATTGCGAATGTTATGAATTCTTAAGGCTGCTATTACAAAATTATGCGTAGTTGCAAGGTTTTCATCGTCAATATTTGATGCATAGCTTTAATGCCTATACTTAGCCGTTATATGAAAAATACCCTTCATTTCATCTTCTTCGATAATGACAGAGCGAGTTTTAGGTGTTTAACCTATTTATTTAGTAATCATCATTCTCCTGGTGTTCGTTTTGGCATAAACACCCAGAGGCCCGATTTGAGAGCTCTAATTTGCAAACTCTTTGTAACGTAAACTAAATTATACTCCACTAAATACATCCTGTTTGATTCAAGTAATTTAAAAAATATTGTATTAAATTTTATTTTTATTAAAAAAGACGTCAACAAAAGACCCGACGAACGCTGCGAGCTCGGTACCGCGCGCGCGGCACCAAAATGTAATAGCCACCTTAATAAATAGATACTGAGAAATATTGATATATGTATATATTGAGGTAGATACACAAAATTTCCGACGTTGTGGTTCACCCAAAGACTTAGAATCCTAGGTCTATGCATCCATTGTTCTATTTATTGAAATTGAGCAAAACAAAACAAACTCGAACTTATGAAGCACTGTTGCTATAAAAAATAATTTCATATCATCTTCGAAAAGAGGCGAATGGTTTCTCGATAACGAGCTTTCTGTGTATTACAAAGTACTCTGTGGTGCGAGCAAAACGGGTAATTTCCGCGCACTTTAAAACACAATGGCTTTTGAATTTGGAAAACTATTCATTAAAAAGTTTGGATGCAATGCGCTTTGATAAAGTCCTGGCTGGTAATAAAAGAGCGCGCCTGCCGACGCGGCAACTTCTTATTCGTTTTTTGATTACTTTTTATCTAAATATTACAGGCAATTTTAATTTTATTCACACAAATTGAACAAAATATCTAGCAGTGAAAGTGAAATATTAACACCAAAAATATTCGTCGTAATACTAAAAGCATCTCTTATTTATTTTTCTCATAGAGGGGGACGAAAAGCAGACTGTGCCGCATTGTACCAAAATAAGTTAACCTCATGCGACGTACTTTGAATCCCTCGCTACGCTTAGGAGTCTACTCTAGAATCCTTCGCTTCGCTCTGGATTCAAACAATCGCTTTCGCCCTAATTAAATTATTTTGGTTCCTTGTGGCACAATCTACTATTTCATGTATGATTCAGACAGACTACATTATTTGGAATTTATACCTACTGCAGTATAAAAATGAGTTTTATACCTATAGTTATTTACGTCCTCCCAATGTCACAGAAGCTAAACCTGTTGATATTGGCCCATATAAAGCAGTTACGCTTGCATATCGGTACACCTGCTCATTTCTTGTAAGAATATTGAGGCTTAAAACTTTAAACTGAACCTAAGTTTTTTTTTTTCGTATTGTGGTTTAATTTTTTATTTAATTGTATTTGGGTATTACTTCATGAGATAACTTTTTAGGCACTACATAATATTTAACTAAATGGATAGTATTGGTATATCCATCGGTGACGCGGTAGAGACCTACAGCATTACCCGTTAAAAAAATGGATTGGTATTACCATTCCATCAAGTTTTGGGTAGATGTCTAAGTTTATTGTTGTAAAGACAGGTCATATACACTAGAGCTGGGTTACCTTGCGCTAAATTTATTAGAAACACTGATTTTGGTTACTGCTAAAGTGCTCGACCCAATTACTAACAAATTATTCTTCATTGAATCGTGTAATCACAGGCGTTGAGCCGATAATTTATTAATACTTACCTAGATAATTGACGCTTCGGTTGAATAGTCAATAGCAAGAGTGATTCTACTTACACAATAAAAAATTCAGATTGATAATACTTATTTACATTCTTTCAAAAAAGAAGTTACACCGACTTCAATCTTTGTTCAGTCGTCGTCTATCTCCGAATACCTACACTAAATTTACACAACAATTAAAAAAAAACATCTCAACCAGCCTAGGAATCTCTGAGAAATCGGTTAACATACCTACATAAAAAACCGATTAATTATAGTAAAGGAAAAAATTGAATCACGGACGGAATTTGAATTATTCTGTAGATTACTCTGCAGGCGGGCGATACTACTATAAAAAGGCTCAGTCCCCACTCGGCCCAAGTTCCACTCGACCCGAATAATAATAACTATCTAATATTCCCTAAAACAACAAATACATACCTTCGAACATAAAAACATCGTCCCTTTCAAATATAAATACAGTAGATAGATAACAAAATTGCATCAACGTTATGGCTTTTCAATGAATTCACGGGGCAGTGTTAGCCAGACACACATCAGGAATGTTAACACGAGAAGACGCTTAACGTCCTGCCCAAGAAATCTCGAATGCCTCATCATCGTCACTCCAACACCCAACATCAGTGCCACTGGAGCAGCTGTGCCAGCAACCTAAAACCACACTCCGCTATTTTAAGGAGCTGGGATGGCTCGGGTAGATGGTGGCAGGGGAAAATGCACAATACACCCCGAGCGGGACGTCAGTGCAGGACTTATCACCCCCACAAAATTAGAATTAGTGTTAGCTGAAATTATAAAAAATGTAAGGTGGGGCAAGAACACTTTTTTAAAACATTTTTTGGTAGGTACAGTTTAATTACTCAAGTATAGGCCCATTTGTTATAGTACTCATATTAATAAATGAGGAGAAATGTACGTCCCTAGCCCTAAATAAGTTATATTTTCATGTTGGAAATCTACTTATGAAAAAAATGTAGCTTGCTTGTATTTGTGAGCTGTCTTACTCAATGCGAGTTTCTTGTCAGAATCATTTTAATATTGAATGAGACAGCCCTTAGCTGAAAAGTTGGTACAGTAACTCGTACACTTAGCGTCTGTATTTTGAGGTCAGCATCTAATAGAATGGGGCATAGGATAATTTATTTATTCTATGAAAATGGGATAACTTTGTTATAAGGTACCTTTTCCAGCGTTTTGTACATTTATCATTTTCCCCAAAATTGTTTTTAGGGTTCCGTACCCAAAGGGTAAAACGGACCCTATTACTAAGGCTCCACTGTCTGTCTGTCTGTCTGTCACCACCACCAGGCTGTATCTCATGAACCGTGATAGTTAGACAGTTGAAATTTTCACAGATGATGTATTGTACTGTTGCCGCTATAACAACAAACACTAACAAATAGAATAAAATAAATATTTAAGGGGGCTCCCATACAACAAACATTAATTTTTTTGCTCGTTTTTATAGATAATGGTACGGAACCCTTCGTGCGCGAGTCCGACTCACACTTGGCCAGTTATTAATTTTAGTTCACTTCGCATTCAGTTTTGTTCTAGGTATATATTTTTATTCAAGATTTTTATTGTAGGTACTACCACAGATAATATAATAGGTAGGTACTACTAACTACAAATCACAGCTAAAATATTATTGAGTTGTCAGCGTACACTGGTGTAGTGTAATCTGACGGAAACTGACGTCACTCCCACGAGTCTGGACCATTGCTTTTAAATAGCTAAATACCAACGCCTGGCATTGGCAGCATAATAATGTAATGTATTTGCAATCTGTACCTCAAAACTTTTTCCTAATTTTTCTTTTTTTATTCAGCCGCTTTTGTACCGAAGAGATTACGTTGTGCTTAATGCATTAGCTAATAAGGATGGTGTGATCAAAGCATGTAAATGTATACTAGTTAGTTGAGCGTGGGAATCGGCGTGTGACCCGCCTGCAGTGCTAAGTGCAAAATGCACGAAACATGAGCTGATCAAGTGATCAATCACGCGAGCCGATCATCGCTAAACATAAATAATTATCGCACTAGATCGGATTTCGCGAAATACCGTGTGAGGTCTTTTTGGAGTGAACAGAGGTGTCAGCACGCATCTTTTTACGATAAACAATCGTACTGCAAAATGAAAGGCATAAGGTTACTATGCACCACAGAATAAGTAATCACTTTAATTTGGAGTTCCGAGTGATACTGTAATCTGTTGTGGGCAGCCGTGACGCTTAACATCAGGCAAACGACTAGCTCGTCACGTCATTCATTTACTTACATAAAAAAATATATCACAATAGACAGACAGATAGATAGATAGAAAATTCTTTATTGCACAAACAACAATAGTAGGTACATAGGCGAACTTAATGCTATAGAGCATTATCTTCCAGTTAACTCCGGTGTATTGTGGAATTGTTTATTACAATACACTTTTATAATATTGTAAATGCTAAAGTTTGTATGCGGTGTGAATAACTGTGTTTATTGCTTCTACTCGTCGCAACAGCTGTACAGATTTAAATGAAGTTTAGAATGAAGGTTAGCTTATACGCCGGTTTAACATGTAGAATATTTTTAAACCACCGGTGAAACCGCAGGGCGCAGCCAGTACTTGTAGTAAATGGATTGAAATGTATAACCCATATCACTTTTTTTAATTGTGTTAGTAAACAGACATATGACACAACAGACTGATATTTACCTCAACAAAAAATACATAAAAATGAAACGTCACCGAAACCTTCATTGACTAAAATGTGTTTTGCATACATAAATTATTCACGAATCTTTCGTTTTTAGCTCCGAATATGAAAGAACGCCAACCGATGTTATCCATACAATACTTACAGAGCTTTATTTTTGTAGATTTAGAGACAAACGACCATCTCGTTAGTTTTGTCTAACGATGATTGAATTTCCGAAGCACGAAAATTAGAAAAATATTAAATATTTTTGGATTTTTTTGTCTTTCTCTATTTAGTTCGAAATGGGCAAAGACCGACTCCACCCCTCCCTCTTATCTAATCTGAGATTATTTTGCTTGACTGGCCAGCGGCGGCTAAACCAGTCGAGGGGCTATTGTGTTACTTTGCGCCTAACTGAGATATTGTTTTATTTATGCACAAAACAAATCACAATTGTAAAATGTATCTAAGGTACAAAACGTCATTTAGATCTGGATTATAATTCAAGATTATATATATATATTTTATTAGTTATTTTTATATTATATTATAATGTAGGATTTAGCCATATTTTAGCAGAGAATATGTTTCACTCAATTTAACCTACTATTCTAAAAGTTTTCAAGCATTTCTATAGGTACTATTTCTTGCAGAATTAAAAATTACGTAATCTTTGCCGAATCCCCTCTTCTCCTCAAGTTAGATTAGCTAAAATTCAGCTCAACCCCATCCCCCCCTTAAGCACCTCACGTAATGAATCTCCCTAAGCAGTCTTTACATTTCATGGATACAAAAAGTTGAAGTAAACGTGAAAGCTTTTAGAGCGTACGCGTACGAAAACGTATAAGTAAGTATTACATAAGTATCCAAATACATTAAAAAAATATATCATTTAAATTACTATTTTCTTGTAACGCTACATACATTTATTGTACCTTTTTGTGTGTAATTTAACATACATTTTACTTTCAATGTTGTGTTAAATTTTATGAAAGAAAACCGATCTTTAAAAGTACGCTACATTTCTGATGCATTTATTTAAAGCTTTTATAATAGTGCGGTACTTCCATTCAGACGGTATTTACCAGGAACGGGATCCATTGAGGCTTACTTTGTAATTGCAAAAAAGCCTCGCGCGACACTTTTATAGAAATGCCATATGGCGTAAATTCATGGAACGAGCGAAGTTGCCGACAAAGCGTAAGCTCTAGAAAGGCCTTCTTTGAGACCAGAGGTATCTGAGCCGCGGAAAGCTATTCATTCATTGTGTACCTACAGGTATTTATTTTCGAAAATTTAGTTTTTTTTTGGTTACTCTCACAGGTCAGTTTTAAAAGAATTTTAAGCTACTGTGTTTGTGTATGAAAACGCCTCATAACTTGAAGATGAAATGGCAACTCGTCGTAGAAAATGAAAAACTTGTACGTTCTTGTTTGAATTAAGTAAGCCAGAAGTAATTGACTCAATTTTGATTTGAGCTTCTAAAGCAAAATTGTCATTCTCTATTTGATTCTACACGGTATATCTCGTAAGATTTATGGTATTCAAAAGCATGGCTAACTATACTAAAATTTCTATACTTTCTTCGTAAAATGTTTTAGCTGCTTTTCATAAACTTGCTATATTTTCAACGATTGACGTAATATTTCACCACGCTAATTATTGATTAAAATTCAAACGTTTGTTACGCATCACGCGGTCACAGGTTGCGGGCGCAACGGTCACTACGGGGCGGTTATGAGCATATAGCGTGAAGAGGGTGTCCACCTGCCATTATGTCACCTACCACAGGATTATGAACCTTATGTGCATTACTAAAAAAATATTAAAAGAGAAAATGGTTATTAAAAATGTAGTGCCGAGAAGTGGTAGTTTTTTTTGTAAAGCACGTAGGTATATATGCTCAAATTTACGCCGCGGTAACCTGTCAATATCATAACTTAGGCTGTAATTGTCTAGTAAGATGCAAAAATATTAAATAAATATTAATTATTGTTAAATCTGAATAATATAAAATTAGCACCGTGCCAAGTTCAATTTTTTGTGTTACGGAATCGTTACAGACTCATTTGTGAGCACATAATTCGTATATTAACACCAGCGGAATAAGTGAATACAGCAAAAACACACAAAATTCTCATTAGTATCGATTTATTATAATTCAAATCAGCTATAAAATCCATAAATTGTGAAAAATAATCTAAATAATAATAAATGAGAGGTATTGTTAAACTGAAATGCATTCTAAGAAAGCTCAATAACTCTGAAGCCTGCAACAGTTATAAGCGTCACAACACTTAAGTAGCTTTAGGTGTACATTTGCTAAGTAGGTACGCTTTGATGAAGTGTGCTCAGTAATATTAAATTTATAATTAAACACAGAATCCAATTTGCTGAACAAAGTTAAAGGAGCAAAACTGCAACACTAATTGAATTGAAAAAGGCTTTACAGCAAAATGAAAATAAAATAATAATGTTGAATACTCGACATAGGCGATATCAGATATATTTTGAAATACAACATCTGGATTCGAAATCTTTAGATAATAAAAAAAACAGTTGTAATTGGTTCAACCTTTGTGGAGATTAATAGCCTGGTGAAATAACCCTCGCTAGATCATAGAAAATAGAAAAACTGTAGTGTTCCAATAATTTGTTGGCCCCGCGTGGGGCCCCCATGGGGCCGAAAACGTGGGGGACAACAGGAACAACCCTAATTTTTGAGTTGGCGTTGATTGGCGTTTTAACAGATTTTCTATGAAGTTTATATAGATATACTCAATAAACTAGATCCGCCCCCTAATTACCTAACTCGCAACAGGTTTGCGACAGGCGTAAATCTCGCGGTGATTGCTGTCATACATCATTAGTGGTGTCGAGAATGTATGCTTCGCTACTGCTGTTGCTTTGCTAGTGCTGTCGCATTGCTGTTGCAAATTTTACGTAATTACCCCGCCGGCCAATTTCCAGATCACGCAAGGTCAAGGGTTTGTTTCTTATGAGCCAAAAATCTACATCCGCATTCGTTCCGTAGCGCGTATAATCAATCTCGAATTTTATCATATGTATGGATAGATAATATAAATTTTGATGAAGTACCCAGGAACCTCATGAAAATCTCTGTTGGTATTCATATAAGCCGTTAAAATAGTTCTCGCAATATGCCTTCGCAAAAAGGTTTTTCGCAACTATGTACCACTCACAGATTAGAGAAAAAAACAAAGTTACTCTGTGGTACCACTACTAGCACAGAGTAATTTGTTTTTTTCTCTAATCTATGGTACCTAGGACTTCTACACATACACAAGCGCGAGTCGTGATGTCAGGGATAGGTTCAATTGTTTTTTTTCTCTAGTCTGTGATAGGTTCCAAACCCGATATGCGCATAATTGCGTAATTCAGCCTATATAAACAGGCAAGCTATTGTAGTAAACAGTGTAAGTAGTGTTTACAAGACGTATCATTTTCAACACAACGTTGGCGGAGTGGATGGTCGAATTGTATGGGCAGAGGTTAGATCGAGTTTCGTTCAGCCAAATTATTCATCGAAAGAAAACAGTTTGTCTAGTCCAACGTTAAAAATATAGGTTGTACTAAAAACACAGATAATGTGTGATACTACTGAATATAAACTAAAGCTTGCAAATAATTATTGCACATGCTAAAGTCGTATTTTGCGCAACCATTTTATACAGCTGTCTGTATATTCAATTTTAAATAAACAGCGTAATATTGCGCGAACGTTTCTTTCTATCTTTCATTTGAACTAAAAGCTACTCGCAATTCTGACCCATAGCAAACAAATTCCGCCTGTTTGTTGAAGAGTACTTGTGTTCCTTTGTGCTGGGTCCCGAGATATTGCTTCATGGATTCTGCAGGAACCAGACTACTTGAGTAATGAGTGACGTACCTTAGCGACTTCCAAGATTGCATCCCGTTGGTAATATAATTATTAGTGGTCGCGCCTCCAACATACCGGTAATGCATATATTGTTATAGGTTTATAGGTAACTTTATGTAACTAGATAACGTTTGGTATTTTATAGCTGTTCATTACCCACGGCATCAAACTACACTACCAATACCTAGTGATCCTAGTGTCCCGCATTTTGCAGTATTTTTCCCCTTCCTAAAATTAAGCACGACTCTACTGGCCATGGTAGTGACTGGCCAGTAGTGTCATGAGTAATTTTACTAATTTTTATGACTCAATCTTCATCCCTCACAACACTATTAATCATAATAATCGCCTTTGAAATACAGAGCAAAATGAAAAGATGTTTTTTTTTACATTTTAGTAATGATTTGGCCCTTTGTTTTATTTAAAAAACCTATTTATGGATTTGGAACACCCAGTTTGGAACACTAATTAAATAAAACTGAATAATTTTCTTGAATGAACGAGAGTCGTTATGTGAATAAACATTTTTGTCCAGGTAGTCGGACATGACTATTTGAAAACTGCCTTTCCATACAGGAAAGCACAGACCTAGAATTTTTTCGTAAAGGCTGGCTTAAAATGTATTTAAAAAAAAACTTTTGCACGAGTTTGATGATGATGAACATGCAAATATTTCTTCATAGATGTATATAGGGTTGTCACTTGTCTTGACACAGAACCAAAGCTACATATTCAATATGTAATTTAGAACAGAATCCATCATCTACACTCGTACAACTTTAGTCATCATAATATGTACTTACATCTTTAGCGATCAAAGAGATGTGCTTCCTGAATTCCTCAAACTTAATGTCCATGTTCATTTTCTCGTACTTCAGCCGCTCCACGGTACTGCCCATTTTGTCGACACGGGCTTCAAGCATGCGGCCAAGGTTCAGGAAGTCAGCGTTCTCAGAGACGATCTGTTGCATCTGCGGAGGAAGCATTGCCTATAGAACATATTTTTATGTAAATGAATGTCGTGACCTGCCTGATTATTGGTCATAGCCGCCCATAACAGATTGCAATGCCACAATTCTAAATTATAAAGTTTCACGTGACACTGCACCGCTCACTTCATTCAGAGGTTCATTCATTCATGATTTCTAGATCTATTTTGTCCAGTCTATTCATTAGCTATAATGCCCTTCAGACTGGAACACATTGGTGCTCGCATATTTCTGCTTGGTGGCAGAATATCTGGCGTCAAAGTGGGGTACCTACACCTAGACGTACTTCGCAGAAAAGTCCTACCACTTGTTAACAACACGCTGTTATAGAAATTGACGTTTATGTGATCGTAATAGTGGAATGATCAATAAATAAATGGTAGATATATTTTTCGTTCCACGGCAAAACTACGAGGATTGGAGGAATCGTAATTATTGCCAGCGTAGATATATAACTAATATACATTACTGGAAAGATGTCACGATCCCGTTAAGGGGTCTTAGTGTAGAGATCAGTAGGTACCGACTCACCCTTGGGTAGACGGAGCAAAAGTGTACCTTTACAGAAATAATTACAATTTAAAATATTTTTTCAAAATACTGATTGCGCTACTGTAAAAATAAAAATAAAATAACTGTGTTCAGGTAAAGTACGACGTTCTAATATGCATTCATGAATTCATAGATCGATATAGTGATCACTAACGTTTACGAGGAAAACTACAAACTAAGTTAACACGGTTTGAGGTGATGCCGAAAAGCGTTGCAAGGTCCATACTTACATGACATTCAAAACTTTAGATAAGATAAGTTATGCGTGTTTTGTTCAGATCCTATAATTAAGTCTCGATGCCATAGCTCCGTGCCTCGGAGAGCACGTTAAGCCGTCGGTCCCGGTTGTCATAAGAACATCTATGGCAATCGTCACGGGTTAGACGCCTAATAGAATCTGACGCCTGATTTGACCATCCCTGTTACTAGTTCCTTATGGGTTGCGAGGTCAGATGGCAGTCGCTCGTGTAATTTTGGTAGCTCGCCGCTACAGGTTAGATTGGGAGTCGACCCCAATAACAAATGGGAAAAGGCAAAGAGGATGATGATGATCCTATAATTAAGTCTCGCTGCAAGCTCTAGTGTAAATCTACAATACCACAAACACTGAGCCTTCTATTTATCAATTAGATACTTACATAACAAGTGCCTACTTTAACTTCAACGCTATTGTTGAACTATGTAATTTAAGTTTTATATAAATGCTCGGAAAGTCTTCGAAGAAAACCAATGGCAGTTTTCAAGTAGGTAAACCTTTTTCTACAACTTTATAAAGTAAACAAATTATGCAGGAGAAAATTGCTTGTAACCACAGCTTGTACCTAACTGTCTGGTACTCAAGTAGTTTCTTGAACGAGTCGATTTATTTATTAATCCTTGTATAATGTGGACGTTTATAGGTCACATAAATAACAACAATTAAAAACACACGTATGAAGCTTTTGAGCAAAGGCTAGGTTTCTTGATTCCTAGTTAACGTAACCAATGGTTAAAATGCTAACAAGAAGAAAGAAGTTTTAAAGAAGAAGAAAAGTTCTTTGTAAGAAGTTTTAATCATTAGTTACCTCAACTATGGACCAAAAAACCCACCAGAAGAAGCACTTAGAGAATTTAGCGTAGCACTAAAATGATCACCAATATCAACAGCTTTTAATCTTCTTCTTTTTACCTAGATAGTAAATGTTATTTGATCATAGTTCTTACTTTGTTATGCAGATTATGCAACTGGTGCAGAAGGTTGGAAGCGTTCATGGTCTTGCCCACTTCCTTTATTTCAACGCGGAGTTCATGTATCGCATTTCGTGTCCACTCCAGGGTCTGCTTCTCGTTCCTTTCTTCGGTTATTGAGCCAGCGTGTCGGGTGTGGTGCCCGCACAGTTGCAACATGTCCTTTCTGTAACAAATGAAAAAAAATATGTTTAGGTTCGTATCATTATTGTAAGTGTTGTACAAAAATAATATTTATTTATTTCAGACAAAGATTATCCACTTTTTTCGTTAGTATCAAACTTACTCTTTAGGTATAATTATTATTGGATTTATATTAGATCATCAAATATAATATTTTAATTTACATTATCATAGCTCATTAATTAATTAAACTGTCATGTCAATAAATATATATAAATAAAATATTAATATAATTTAATTAATCAATAAATCTACTTCTAAAATTTCATTAAGATCTGGTTCGCCTTATCATCCACTCCATGTAATGCCGCATAAAGGGAGTATTAATCCAGCAAGATAAATGCATAAAGTTGCAAAAGAGAGTATATAGAGTAGATAAGATATTAATATTATTTTATACAGATTATATAGAGGAGAAAGAAGAGAAGAATAGAGCCAAAAACCGGGCTCAGTGGCGTGCCTAATAAACTATGTCTAGCAGTGGGCTAGTATAAAGACAGCAGAGGTTACTGTTACACAAATTGGCAAGGTTCGTCGTGGTCACATGGCTACTCGATTTATAAAGGGATTTGTGTTTCTTACTCCAGTGCTATGCTAACTAAACCAGGGTGATACTTATAAATGCACCGACGCGCGGGATGCAGTGTCACGCAACAATGCGTCTGCACTGCCGCAGTCGTACCGTGTCTCCTGGTGGCCCTTCCGGTTTCGTTTTAATGCCCAGTAATTATTAGCTTTAGATTTCAATGTATTGTATGAGATGGCCTTTCAGAGGCAGTTAATTATATTTAGGTGCACAACAGTCAGACGTAACGCTAAATAGTTAATTACCACAGATAATATTATAATACTATACTAATACTAAGCAAGTCAATTTGGGTATGGATTTTAAAGGATCAGTATTATCCTCATACCATATTGTGATATGTGAAACGGATATATGTATACCTAGGTCAGATCAGAAACACAATACAACTCAGATAAGAAGTGGCAGCTACGGCAAGGGGGATAAAGCCCTTATACTGCAATAATTGTGGTCCAATATTGCCCACTTGCTTGTCGAAAGCACATGCAGTTAGCAGAGTTGTGTAACAGGAAATTAGCTGTCGTTAGCTGCAGTCAGCAGTGTCCATCCCGTTTTGTGCTTATAATTTTACTGTCATTTGTAATTGGGTACGTTGTAAGTATATTAACATTATTTGTTATTATTATTATTATTATTATTTTAAAAAGTAAACATTTCTTCACCTCAATTATAAATGATTAGATACGGTGTAGGTAGGTATATTAACTACATATATTGTTTGTTTTTATTTTATGATGAAGCAAACTTTACTTCACCTCATTTAAAATAATTAAGATAATACGATGGTTACAAATTTATAGAATTTTCAAGAGGTCGGTAATATTTATTTATTTACTCAATTATAACACCATTACAGTTCCCCAATGCGATGTTATAACATAGAACTTATCTTAAAATATTTATTTACGATATATCGTTGTTTTCAATACACCTTATCGACACTTCAGTGAATTCATTCCAAGTCCCACTCAAAATGCCCTCAATCAGGTAACGGTGTTTGACTATAATTCATAGGCAAAAGTGGGGGACGATCAAAGATTCTGAAATCTTCGAGATAGTTATGCAAAGCCCTACAACATTACAGTTGGTTGGTTGTATACAAAGTACTTAGAGCGTTGCATATTCGCTATATTTTTCCAAACAGAAAATTGCTCTTTTTTCGAGTGACCGGCGTAATTGGCAATATCGGCTTTAAAAACACCATGCTCAGATAAAAGCAGTCGGTTGCAACGTCGATAAAACAACCAATGCAAAGTTGCAAACTGTGTGAATCAATAAACAAGCATCACAATATTACAATATTACATACTAGCGGTCCGCTCCGGCTTCGCACGGGTATAATAGTTTTCGCAGCGCACGCGACGTAAAGAATATGTTAGGTAATTTTTTTACACCTTGGGTTACATTATTGGAGTTTTAGTAATGATACTTAATTTTTTTGAAAATTCAATATAGCTTATGTCACCCGGGGATAGTGTAGCTTCCCAACAGTGAAATAATTTTTCAAATCGATTCAGTAGTTTCGGAGCCTATTCAATGCAAACAAACAAACAATCAAATCTTTCTTTTTTATAATATTGTTATAGATTACTAGGTGGTAAGACTTTTCTGCAAAGTTCGTCTAGGTGGGCACCACAGCTTGGCCAGTTATTCTGCCGCCAAGCAGTAGTGTGCAAACATTACTGTGTTCCGGTTTGAAGGGCATTGTGGCTAGTGAAATTACTGGGCAAATGAGATTTAAGAACTGATCTTACAGTCTAGAATTCTTTTTTGACTGTGTAATGTCTCAGGATGTCGTGCGCAGTGCGCATTGCAGTGTCACGCGAAACTTTAATTTAGAGTTCCGAGCGACACTGCCATCTATTATGGGCGGCCATAACGCTTGACACCAGGCAAATGACTAGCTCGTCACGTCATTCGTTAACATAAAAAAATACGCAGGTAAGTAGAGGCCACTCGTGAAGGGTTCCGCTACTTTACAATTTTTTATATAATGGTGGGTAATTTTTTGGAACGGTTTGGTACGGGACCAATGCGTCATCGCATTGGTCCCGTACCAAACCGTTCCCGTTTCCGTTATCGCCGTCGTTGTGGACCACCGCGTCGTCGCCGCCCAAGACACGTCTTGAGTGACCCGGATAATCCTATAGCAGCGTTTGTTTTGGCTGCGCTAGGATCACTGAATCACTCTAGCCCTTTTGGCTCAGGTACCGCTATCGGCACCGCTATAGGATACCAGCGTAACACAATCAGACACCGACCCCACCGGTGAGGTCGACGTACCCCCCGTAGGTTAGCTAGAACGGTCGCAACTTTCCATAGGGTCCACTCTTCCAGTGGACGTAGCCTTCTCGATCCTCTTATCCCGGCAACGGCCCAAGCTGAGGATCGCACCCCAGGGGTGCCCTTGAGCTAGTTGCCTCCCACTTTTGACGGCTGGGCGCCTTAAGCACCTGCCCTCCCGCCCGGTGATGCTGTTAAGGTCGGTAGAGACCAACAGCAACCAACCAATTAGCCCGTTCAGAAAAAAAGCCGTCGTTATGGTTCACAAGTCTTGTGGATATCTCTGTAATGGATTTAATAATTTCATACTACTTAGCTTCTAGAATAGGTATTATATACTTTTTGCTTAGCTTGTTCTTCCATATCCAAGGCCTAGAATGGATATGCTATTGGATCGTCAGTTCGAAGCTCGTATTACGATGCACGAAGCTGAAATTTTAGACGATGGCTTTTCCCGAACTTGATTTAAAACAGATACGAGGCCATAAAAAATATTGTGAATTTATGCCAATGAAAGTGTTTTCGTGGCTTGGATGAAAAATTAAGTTTAAAATAGTATATACTATATAGGTAGGTATACAATTTCCCTACCTATGGATGTTGAGTTGCATTGTCTCCATATTTTTAGAATCCATTGTACTGTGTATATTTAATCATATAAAAATAAAATTTAAATTCCACATTTATTTAGTAGCCGAATATTTGATAAACCATTTTTGTCGTGAATCACAAGTAGCCTCAACTTCGTTTCGGCTAGGACAATAGTAGGACCCCACGCGATGACTGAGTTTAAAGTAAACACTTTTTGTCTCATCATTAGTCCATTTACCGCCCGCGTTTTTGTTCCGCCCATTGTACCTATCTTATTATGTGATTCTCATTTCTATGTTATTATTATTTTGGTGTCAATAAAGAGTTATTGTATTGTATTGTAGTCAAAACATCATAAAAACATTGTTAGAAAATTGCTACATCGAGGAAGGTCCTATTGTCTAATTACCTACAGGGTTCAGGTATTCGGTCTCTATTGTTTTGGCTATGTGCGCGGGGTGCAGTAAACAACCCATGGTAGCTATGACTTAATCTGTGTCAGCAGCTTGCCACTGGGGCGTTACAGTATTTACAAAATTATGTACTTACAAGTTACGTTACCCTAAGATACTGCTCAAAGTGTCCTCCTTCGTTTTCGATGCACAAGTGAGCGCGACGTCTTAGGTTTCCTGATAGTTTTTTTAGCACATTCACGTTTAGTCTCACATGATCAAATGCAGCAATGATTTTTTCTTTTAATTGCACAGCACTAGTAATTTCGTCCGTGTAAACTAGTCTTTTTATTTCACCCCATAAAAAAAAATCACATGGAATTGTCCATAATACCTTAGTCTCTGTGTGGCACCCAGCATCACTTCACGTGTTGGAACATGGCTGTTCGGAAACTGATCGCGAAACATTTGCACAGACTGTGTTAAGCTGTTTCCGCTGATAGCATACAAACGTACCATCTCCACAAGCTCAACATTTGTAAAGTGTTCCATTTTTGTTACGCGATCGTAAGCAAAGTAGGTGCCTACGCAAATTCGGCGCGGCGCCGGTGGCGGGCAAGTGACTGATCGGTCGCTGCATCTGCACGCGTGACATAAGTGCGCTGCGCGGGCGCGGGCGGGTGAGAGAGGGCACCCCGCAGCCCGCCCGCGTGGCTAGTACAAACGGCGGTGGGGCCGGTGCAGCGGCGAGCGTTTGTAGAACTTTGCCGAAAGTGGCGGGTGCCTTTGTGTGTTGTCGGCGCGATAGTTTATGACTCTGCGCTCGCACTGGTTGACTTTATAAAATCATGTTGTTTGTTAAATGAGAACGCACACACGTGCTGTTTTATTTTTGTGCAATGTTTTTTTTATAAAGTGTAAATTTTAGGTATTTATTTTTTCATTGATTCGTGTTCTATAAGTGTAGCATACCTACCTCTGTAAATATGGAGACAATGCAAATCAACATCCTGTATAGTATACAGAGACACACGTTAGGGCCGGCGCCGCGGCTAATTCTGCTGAGCAGCTAAAACGGCGCAAAAATAGTAATCTCGCGTGACCAAAATGCTGGCACTTATTTGGCCCAACGCATCAGCATTGCAATTCAACGTGGCAATGTGGCCAGCATGTTGGGTACGCTACCTACCGGTAGTGGGCTGGAGCACTTGGGCTGTCTATAGGCCATCGCGGCTATTATACAGTCCATAAGTGTTCGTTGTAGTACGTAGTGTAGCTAGTTTAGTTTAGCTTAGCTTAGTTTAGTTTAGTTTTTATTATTGTAGTAGTTAGCTTGAGTAATAAAGGCACATTGCCCATCTGCTGTTATATGTGCGTATATGTCATAAGAGCTCATCAATACACTATTATTTTATGTCTAATCAACCGTTATAGCATGTTACATAATGTAATACCTACTACTATCGATATTCGAGTCGAATTTAGAAAAGTAAGGTCCTAACCTCTATCAATAAATAAAATTGCTAAAGTTTTGGAAAGAAATGTAGGTATATGCTGTCGAGGCCAAACAATACAAAATAATATACTATTATGCCAACAAGGACACGAGGAAAGGAACGCAGGCTATTATCAATACATTACGTTCTAAAAGCAACTGAATAAATATTGAATCAGATAATATTCTCCAAAGATAACTTTTGCCGATATAAGCTAACTTTCGTTGAGTATTACGGTCAGGTGAGATACGACCGAAGTGTACCCTGATAGGCATTACCAACTTTAATAAGGCCCGATTTACCAAAGTAGAATAAATTTTACTCCAATTAGAAAGCTACTGGTTACTCTCGGATACAACTGATTGACAAATGAAATGATAATTAAAATGACGCCATTTTGATTGTATGCAAAGAATAAGCTTCTTATTCCTTCAAAATTGGTGGTATAAGGGTTATCTCGGTTGTTCTTGGAAAGTTATACTTGGAATAAAACTTATTATACTTTGGTAAAATCGGACCTAAGTGTATTTGTTTATTTGAGCTATCTTTAAAGTAACGGATCATTTATTTACGTTTACAGCATTAGCAGTTAACCTATACACCTCTTACAAACTAGTGTGTACAAAATATAGAATTACTAGTTGCGCCCCACGGTTTCACCCGCGCATAAAAAGTATTCTTTCTTTCTTTCTTTAATCCAGCGTATAAGCTGCATTGCAAATTTCATCAATCTCAGTAATTACGGAGATTAATGGTAACAAACATTCACACACACAAACTTTCGCATTTATAATATTATTAAGAATTAGAATTAGGAATTCGTTTGATTTTATCTGTTATTTAATTATCAACGTGTTATTTAATTGGCAACGGTTTTAACAAAAAAATCTCAACAATATAACAGTATAATCAAAATGTAGGTAATGCTTATTTTAAGGAAATATATCATCAAATAAAACAAGATGCCTATGGCTATAGATGATAATATAGCTGTATGTACCTACCTAGGTACCTACATACAATTATAGTATACCTATACAGACATAAGGTTTATCTTCAAAATAGCTGCCTACTAAACGGATTCAATTACAATTTAAATATATGTAAAATACAGTTTTGGTAAAACTAAACTACTACAAAACGGGGAGAGGTTAGAAGGTTTTGCCTTCATTAGCTATTTAAATAATTACGTACATAACCAAAGATTATAAAGCCCGTTAATAGCTCGTGAACATGATTTCTCGTACAAACACGACGCACCTGCGCGGACAGGGGGCGAGGTAACAAAACGAGACAAAGTCATGCGAACTTACAAAGAACAGAGCAGGATGGAACAAAAGACATCAACGGGTTCCCGTGATTTATTACAAATTCACAGTATTTATTAGAAATTAGTGGTTTAAATACACCACTTATTTTCGTATGCGGGGAAGTTGTATCATTGGTCGACTAGATTTATAGTCAATGTATATAACCAACAACGTTCTGTTTATTTAGACTTGATAGGAAAAAGCTTGAGCTCTTTTGCGAAGGTGAGCACTATAAATGCATAATTAAATCATAAAAGCAGCTCGGTCGTCCTGTCAAAGGAAATTCTTTTAGAGCACTCCTACCCTCCTTCCCGCCACCCCAATGTTACTTTCTTTTAACGCTTGTAATTAGAAGAAACTGTATAACACACTATATTAGAGTAATAAAATATAGATATTCTTACTTACATTATGAATGAGGAAATCATATTGCATAAAAAGCTCTTTGAAATACTGTAAAAGGTTTATTTTCGCAATGTTGTTAAAGACATCGTCGAAAGATTTCAGTAAAAGAATATAAACGAAATCATTTCCGATTTTTGGTTGAATTATTCACGCGGATTCAAGCTTCAACGGGATTGAATGTAATATTTTAGCATTCAGAATTTAGGATTTTTTTGTAAAAGCATTACCTATTCAATATTGATACAATAAGACAACATTTTTCAAAGCGGGTTCAATCCCGCTCTAGTTTTGAAATTTTACTAAATAATAAATACTTCATAGCGCTTATCTGAGTGGGTTCCTGCGGTAGTGGAGCGGATGTGATATAACATAACTGTCGCGAAAAAAATCTAGATCTGTGCGCTCTACACGTGATCGATAATATAATGAAAATTAATATTTCGCTAAATTTGTCATTTTCGTAGTATTCTTTCTCAACTTTCTTTGCGTTACTGTCACATTTTTGTAATTTCTCTACAGATTAATTAGAAAATAGATTAATTTTTGATGTGAAGGAAAAAGAATCACGAGCTGCTTTACAAAACATATCATAAACAATTAGAAAATAGGTCTTCAAGTGCTCGTTTCTTCTCGGTCTTTAAAGTTAATATAATTGGAGGACTCATCTTTTCAGTGATGTGGTAATTTTAAGAACTAGTCATGTTAATATGTGGGTTCATTATACGATTTCAACTCTCTGCGATGAAGTAAACCTACAATGTAGTCACTACGTGTGACGTGTACGTGGGATGTGATCATTTTGCTATCTAGTCAATGTAATAATATTAACCCCAAAGAGCATTTATAATCACACGTTGCGATGCCTTCGCCTGACTGAAGTCTCACGTCAACAAAAACTGACCTCCCCTATGATAGGCGTCCAAAATGGCGTTTTATGAAGGAGGCCTATGTTAAGGAATATGCACGGCCTATGCACGTCTCCCGGCTGATGATGTGTGATGTGGTATACCTAATCTAATAATCTTCTTCTTCTTTTCGTATAGGCAAAGTAGTCAGCCCTGGTGTCAGAATTTTTAGACAGCCCAAAGGCTTCTGGCTGAACGACTAATTGTCTTACGATAACAGCCGGGACCGACGGCTTAACGTGCCCTCCGAAGCACGGTAGCGCTCAGTTGTAAATACCACTTTTTGCTGTAGCGGTCACCCATCAAAGTAGTGACCGCAGCGAACGTTGCTTAACATTACCGATCGGTTAGAAACAGCTAGTCCTGCTTCGCTATGAGCGCTGGTATGCCTAATGTAAGATTGCCATAGTTATATCAAGCAGTGTAACATTGATCAAGCGACATGATAGGAAGTTATACCCTGCATTAATACTAATTAAGTTCCTTGTTTTACTCCATAGACTTGGGATAATAAAACTAAAGAAATCGCATTTTTGCACGTAAAATACAAAAAGCAGAAGCGTGTCTTGTCTTGGCATTATTAAAATTAACAATTCCAGAGCAAACCGAAGGCCACTTTCTGCCGAAATTAAAATGTGAAATTCTAATTTATCGGGGCTTTCTGCTACAACGGCGCGGCTATGTTGTTATGAAGATTAAACCGCTTTAATTCTATTACTTTTGGAAATTAAAATAATCATTTTTAACTGCGCCTAAGCAGTTTATTGCTGGCTCGTTGCTTGTTTGCCTGCAGTTGTATCAAAATATGCTTTTTATTTCAATTTCAATAATAGTTGTTAATGCTACGTATACATTATGTAAAAAGCAGCATTAATATATAAAACTTTTATTTATTCCAAACATTACCATTACAAAACATAAAAATAATAATTATACTAAACTAAACCTACAAACTAAACTACTATTTTATAAATCTAAACTACTACAAAACTAAAACTATAAATTAACAATGGTAGTGGTTTGTTAGATTAGTTTTGTTAATACAAAACTAATCTAACAAACCACTACCAGTAGGTAAAGTGCCCAAAATGCTGGCAGCATTGCCACGTTGAATGGCAATACTCAACCTTTGGCCCAAGTAGAGGCCAGCATTTTGGTCACATGTTGCTTCGACCAGGCGTTTGGATAGGTCTTTAAAAATTTGGTGAGCGCTTTGTGTCCCCACGGTCCCAGAGTCCCGACCCCAAAAGCCGCCAATATAAAACCGCTATAAATATTATACATGTATATTATATTAAAATAATAAATTTTGCAAAGACACGTTCTATTACCTATGGAAAAATAAAATACCTACCTACATACATATCAAAATATTGCGGGGAATTACAAAAGCATCATTCTTGTTTCTTGTTTGTATAAATCTGGCCAGTTAAAACTACAAAGCGGGGAGTAAAAAAATAGAGCACATTCCAATCCGGAAACTACAATAACCACGATCCAGATAACAAAGCCAAAAGCCCAAAAATGCAGCAGATGTGATAGAATAGGTCGTGTGTTCTCAGAATGTCAAAAAAAGCAAAACCCCATTTGTGTGAATTCGATCCCTATTTGAGTGGAATTGAGGTTGATTTAAACTAAGGCTTCATCGCAGGCCATATGGCATGAAATGAAAGGCTATTAGATATAGCACCTGCCTTTCGGGCCATTAGATGTTGAATAATTTTCGACCCCTAAAAAGCCTGCCGGTCCTAACACCGGACGCTCATTAATAATAATTTGTGATGTTAAAAATTTTCTGTTTTTAAAAAGGTCAGAACAAACGCATAATAAAAAATAGAGGGTATTTATTATTTCGCTTGGTTTAGCGGATTGTCAGTGTTGCAACGAGGTAAAGCTGTCGGAAGTGGGTTTAATGAATCAAGCCATTTATTATTGATAGCATTTGGATCAAATTTTTGCTCGATTTTTTATTACTTTATACATAATAATAATTTAATCATACATATTAAATAAACATATTTATTTAATATCCATAACATGTATAAAATAATAAAAAAACCAAGCAAAACTTTGAAAATTATATAAAAATTTGTTTGCATTGTGCACAATGCAAACAAATTATTATACAGCGCACAACGCTATAGGTATACTAAACATACATGTTTCGTTATCGAAATAAATAAATCGCGGGCATCGAAAAATGAGAGAATATAACAATGTGGCTTCATTATGTATTATTTTTAAAACATGTTCGAGAAACTAAATAAAACTCATCGTTAGGAAATCCCATCTCATCCATAAACAAAATAAAAGATGCAATATCAACTAACATATTCGTAAATTTGTTATGTTGTTCTCTACACAGCTAATAAGATGGAGATTTTCAGTATCTATAATAAATATTACATAAACCCCTCATGTTTTACAAAGTAGGTACGTTAAGTAAAGTAACTTTCTTCTTATGTTATACCATGGAACAAGGAGGAGAGGAATGCAATAACACCAAGAAAACAACGTAGATCAGAAATATGGCAAAAACCACTTTAAACCTAGATGGCGCTGCAAAATGGGCGGGCTATAAATTGAGCGTAGATCAGAAATATGACAAAAAACCGTTTTTAACCTAGCCCGCCGTAGCTAGCCGTATAGCCCGCTCATTTTGCAGCGCAATCCGGGTTTAAAAAGAAATTTTTGGCATATTTATGATTTCCGCTCAACTTATAGCCCGCTCATTTTGCAGCGCCATCTAGGTTTATAACAGTTTTTGGCATATTTCTGATCTACGCTGTTTTCTTGGTGTATTGGCATTCGTCTCCTCCTTGTTCCATGGTTATACATACAGAATATATCCCACTAGTAGCTAAAGTTATAATTGACTTGTTTATGTACCTATTTATTTATATAGGTACTACCCGGGGCTCTCGTTATAACATTAGAATGATTCCATTAAATTGGATAAGTATAAGTGGAGAGATTAAATTATTATTAGACGGTAATCTGCTTTGAATTCATACAGGTAAACACCTATATTTGCTCAATAATCTTCCTCAGCGAATTTTTAAATTAATCGTGCTCTTAGCAGACCTTTAATCATAATAAAAGTTATGAATTTCTGTTCATTTATTTTTAATGGCCGTTCGTATTATATTACAAGGGATTATTATGCGTAATTATTTTACATTAATTAGGTACGTTTTCCGCAAAACAGTATAGAGCAAAATGATACCTACCAGCTTATCCGTAATATAAACGTTTAGAAATTTCAGAAACTTAAAATGCTATAAATCTCTGTAAATATTTATACGAATATTCACAGAGATTCCAAAGGCTTATTCGTATTTTTTTTTTTTTACATTTAAATAGGCCCGCATTTCACAGCAATCTAACCTGAAGTGAAGTGACGGTGCCATCTACGAATCTACGATGGTACCTACATGCTTGCCTAGAAGATACCTATTCACTCGCGACTTGAAGAGCTCCAGATTGTTATCGGTAAACAAAGACGCTGGTAAAGTATTCCATTCCTTGGCTGCTCGGATTATAAATGTCGAGTCAAACCGTTTTGTGCGAATTGAAGGTATAGCTGTACGTAATTTACTTACGATGATCTTTCTTTTAATAGGTCATCATCATCATCCTTAACAGCCCGAAGATGTCCACTGCTGAACATAGGCCTCCCCCAGAGCACGCCACCTTGAGCGGCTGCTCGCCTCCTGCATCCATCGGCTCCTCGCGGCTTTCACCAGGTCGTCGGTCCACCAAGTGGGGGGCCGGCCTACGCTGCGTCTTCCGGTTCGTGGTCGCCACTCGAGAACCTTTCTTCCCTATCGGTTGTCAGTTCTACGAGCGATGTGGCCTGCCCATTGCCACTTCAACTTACTAACTCTAAGAGCTATATCGGTCACTTTAAGAGCTATGTCGGTCTTTTAATAGGTAGCGTTGTGTAAATTGACCGTGGCACTTTTGCATCCACTGTACCTACCGTGGTTGTGGGTCTCTTAGGAAGATATGAAAAAGGACCTGCTCAAAAATACTTCGTGAGTTCTGGAACAAAACTAATAGTAGTAAATACCTATTCTGATTACTTGAGATGTAATTAGGTAATTATTTTTTAGTTCGTCTGTGAACATAACGACTTTAAGGGAAATAAATATTTCTATGTGGGTCCAGATAGGAACTGGAGTCGGCGAATCTTGTTCTCGTGTAGATACTTCACAGTACACACCGTGTTAGAATTTATTCTGCCGCTCAAAGGCTTCAGGTTTGGCTTGACGATGTTTGTCTGCCCTCCGAAGCACATAATCACTCTTTTGCAAAATACACTTTTTATAGCACTATTACTGAATACTGATGCACTCGATAAGGCATACGCCATTTCTTTAATAGGTATGTGTCGAACTCCTGCAATGGCATTGCACTTTTAAACTTCATTTGCTTTGATCATCTTGGCAGGTATTATGGGTTATGTTTTATAAACTTTACAATTACTGAATACTTATTTATACGTGCAATACGCGTACCATTTGTCTGATGTATACAGGATGTAGGCCCGTGCACACTACTTCCGGTGGTATAAATATAAACATCCCAATTGGACCAGATGTTCTCCTTTGTCGGTTTCGGCTATCCCCATCTAATTTGGAGCTTGGTTTGAATTAACGAAATACTTTAAAAAATTGTTAATTATTATTGAATTACTATTATTCGTTTATATGTTTTTTTTGGTTTGTTTATTGATTGTATGGTTAGTCTATCAAGATCAATACATGGTATTAGGTATAATTTATCATGTTAAATTGGAGATGAAGCCACGGGGCGCTTCGTATCATACATATAAATTAATGAAAGGTATAAAACAAAGGTTAACATGGTTGTAAGATAGGCCATTTCTTCTGATTTTAGGTACTACATTTGATTGAGGCTTCCTCAAATTACAAATGTTGCTAAAAGTCGTTTCTCTACATGCAGCCCATGGGCTTATAAACTTATAGCCTTAATTCCAAAAACTAATTAAAAGATATAGATACAAAAACATTCATCAGAATTATAATAAAATAAGTTTGTTGTGTCATTGGAGCCAATATCTAATTGGCTAAACTAAGCATTTTTCTCTAATACTTTGTAAATAAGATGTTTCCTTTGAAGGATCAAGTACCACGTAAATTACAGAGCTACACTATCCGCGGGTGACATAGGCTATATTATATGTTTTTTAAAGATCGGGATCCTTACTATAACTCCAATAATGTAATCCAAGGTGTAAAAAAATTACCTAAAATATTCTTTACATCGCGTGCGCTGCGAAAATTATTATACCTACCCGTGTGAAGCCGGGGCGAGCCGCTAGTAACTTATAAAAAAGTACTTGATCAAAAAATAAAACTGTACCGAACTCATCGTTTCTATAGATAGATTACCATTTGACGGAAAATAGCCGCCTACAGCAAACGCAAGTTAGAAATAGACGAACATAAAAAAGAACAACTGGACTTTACCAACGAGTCAACAGCGAACACCCGGCGAGGCTGCTTAACAAGTATGCAAACATAGTTCTCCTCAGAATGATATGGATTGAACCTTATCTGGCGCAGGTGCCATCTTAATGACTGCAAAGACTTTTCAACAGCCAAATAAATAACATAATTCGTCGCTCATATGACTAAAGGGCCTATCTCACTTTTTGGCTGTTTTGAGTTAGGACCGCTATGTTAGTCAACGCAAAATTCTCTATCCATCTGACTAATCGTTGTAACTCTTAACATTTTGGATCACAAGATAATTAATTATTAATTAATTAATTATTATTACAATTAAACTTCATTATATTCAATTACCTATTGCAACCTCAAAATGAGGCTGATTAAGTAGTTTTTTATTGTTAGGTACTTGGTAAAGTTATGGTGTTGTGTTGAATTAAATACAGTATTGTAGCATTAAACTTACTAAAACTTACTAAAAAAAAAAACACACTAATAAAGCATTGACAACATAAATTTTGTATATTTATTTCCATACTTAAACTAAAAAAAGTCGTAACTAAAAACAGACAGCTTATTTTAAATAAAACAAAGTTTTCACTAAGTGACCTATCTGTTTTGATTAATCAAAACAGGTATTTAGAATGCAAACAGGTTAAAAGTTTCAACGTGTAATTAAAATAGATACTTGAAATTATCTACAACAGCATATAAAAATAAATATGCTGGACTTGCGAGGAACGAAACTATCTGAAAGTTACAAATGTCAAAACCTTAAAACGCGTTTTTAGAACAATGGACAAAAATGAGATAGGACCTTTAGTCATACGAGCGACGAATTATGTTACTGACTTATACCTATATACCTGTAAACAATACTTTTTATTATATTTTTATATTATAGACACAATAAGTAACCCGTAATATTTATATCCCACACAGAATAATCAGAGGGGCTAGATTATAAAAAAACTTAAGAGACAAGTAGACCCGTGCCCTCCTATTTCATAAAACTACGGTTGACCGACAATTGTCAATTTGACAAATGTTGGTCAAACTACCAACATGCGTGTCATAAAAAATGAATTTTAAATTATCACGTATTTTGTTTCATAAAACAATACAGCTTATAATATTTCTTATAAGCTTATAATATTATATAAGTAAGGTTTTTATTGTATTTATAATACCTATTTATTTATTAATGTGTATGTGTATGTATATTATAATATCATACCTACTACCTATCTGTAAAAGTTATTGTCTACAGAGAGCTAGTTTGTACATTTACCCTATAAATAATAGGTAGCTAGCAACCAAGCTTTTGATGGGACTTTCGTCACCCGAAAGCACTCGAAGCATTTCAGGAAAGAGAACAAAAAACGAGTTCAAAACCCTTGAAGAATACTGTTGAGAGCTGCAAGGCCCATAATCGTGTCGATCAGATGCCCTGGTTCACCACGAGAGCCTCTTGTTGTGGCGATCGCGACTCGCCACTTAAATACTTGGACAAATTCTATTTTATGACACGTCTCGCATCGTTTTTTAAACCAAAGTCGAGAAAATGCAGCATAGTAAGCGGGCGACTCAATATTGCAAAGGCTTATTTGGCGGCACACAGTAGGTATAGCTCACGCATGACATACCTACATATTCAACATATGCCGTCTTCAAATCGCAAAGGTTAAATAAAAATGCAAATTTAGCACATGGTAAATACTTGTTTAGATTTGAGTATCTAATCTGTCTGCCAAACATGATCAAAATAGGCTGGTGAATTGGCCCGAACGTGGCCTTTTTTGTGGGAACTACCCCACCAAAGAAAAATCGCTGACGACAAAAAAATCCCTGAACTTGTAGAACCGGTATACCTACCAAGTTTCGCCAAGATTCGTAGGAAAATGCGCCTCCTACGCGAGTACGGTACATCCGGACAGACGAAAGCAGACGAGTTGAAGCAGAGACCCGCTAAATTCGTTTGCTCGATCTAATACACGTGCCTACCTAATTACACTTTTAATTTAATTTCATGGTGTTATTTTTATTATTAGACAGTTTTCAGATGTTGTAAGCGTATGAAAATTTACATTTATTATTTTAAAAGTAAGGTACTGTGTCCTTGTAACCTTTCACCGCAACGTTTTACAAAGTTCGTACCTACTTCTGACTTTTCAACTTACCACTTGACTTTTTTACTTTATGACCTGATCTCACAGTCTAGAAATGTTAGTCCTAGACTGTGATGATGTCTCAGGGTGATGTGCGCAGTGCAGTGTCACGCGAAACTTAATTAATTAGAGTTCCAAGTGACACTGCAACTGTTATGGACGGACGTGTGCTTTCATTCGCCTGATGTTCGCTGAACATCAGGCGAATGACTAGCTCGTCACGTCATTTATTAACATAAAAAAACTTTTCATCATTCTGTTTCAGATACAAGTACAAAGGTTCGTTAGCTTTAATTAACGGTCATATTAATGGTTGGTATGGTTTGTTGGTTTTGTCTTTTTATTGGTTATTTTGTGGTTGTGGTTTTATTTGGGTTTGGTTGTTTTTATCCAATTGGTGGTGTTGTGAATGTGTTCACATGGTCTTAAGGAACCCGCGAGATAAGCTTGACCTAGTGCAGGGGCCATTAGTGCTTACAGTAACATGTAAATTTACCTTTTGAAATAAATAAATAAATAAATCATATAATTTAAGTCTAATCAAAAAAAATAATTATACTTTATAGGCAAAGCATTTGACCACTGTCTCACCTGATGGAAAGTGATGACGCGGTCTGCGATGGTGCATGCTTGCCTAGAAGATACCTGTTCACTCTCGACTTGAAGACTCCCAGATCATAGTTAGCTGGAAGCAAGGACGCCGGCAAGGTGTTCCACTCATTAGCTGTTCGCACTATAAAGTGCATAGCAAAACGCGTATAGTAGTGCGGGTTGATGGAATTTCAAGCATATATGGGTGCCGTGTTTTTGTGCGTCTTTATGTCCGGTGAAAAAAGAGAGATGAAGGAATAAGATCGTGTAATTCCTTCGCACACTCTCCAAAATGCAGTCTTTATAAACCAATAAACTGGTAACTTTACGTCGGTGCTCTAAACTGTGGAGCTTAGCTTCCACCAACGCATCATTACCAATAAGTATTTTGGCTCTCTCTGAATGGAGTCCAAGGCTTCGAGTGAAAAACGAAAATAAAAAAATTAAAAAACGGAAATAAAACAAATTCGCATCAAATAATATTCTAATTCTGCAAAAAAAATTACATGCAAAGGTAAGAAACGACGCGTCCGAACATTAAATAAGGAGCTTTTTTTTAAAAATTTCTACAATCTCTAAATGGATTAAACACCTACTGTCGCAAAACAATAAAAAAATAACTGTTATTATAATTCATAAATGTTTTCCAGTATACAGATTTGCTCTCAGTGTGTTAATTAGTTTGAGTGAAGCAATAGTTATTTTTCAGGAATAGTTATTTGCAAATGCACTACGAAGCAAAACCACTGCACAGCTGCCTATAAAATTGAACTACAACTAAAAGTCATTTTTCTAAAAACAAAAACGATTTTTTAAATAATGTAAAAGCATTCATTAAAATAAAGATGACCCCCACGGCATGTTTTTTAAATAAAACCGTATTTGTAACCTCATCCACCGCACAGCAGAAGTTTCTAATTCAATAGGTACATTACGCGGGAAAACTTAATCAAACACTCCTCACTGAAACTCTAGCCAAGATTTACTGTAAACCAGTAGAGCTAACGGACTTTCGCATGTTTAATTAAACCTTCTACTTACTTGAACTGCGCCATCTGCTCTCTGATTTCATTAATTTCTTGACGATGCTGATTTTTCTGAGCCTCAAGTTCCTCAGCAAGATGACGCTGGTGATGCAGTGGTTTGTGCCATTTATCTTTTACATCAGCGGATATGGCTGTGCAAAACAGTAATAACATACTAAGTTCTTTAACACGGAATAGCTTCATTTTCGCGGTTTTATTGCGTTCGTTACAGTTCGTTGAAATCGCGAGTCGAGCAGCGAGTGAGCCGACCGGTCGGCGCGTGGTGGCTGCTCGAGGTTTCGGTGAGAAATGGTCGCGCGGCTCTCCCACAGGGGCTGATATAGGCGGCGGGGGTGCGTTAGGGCGCAGATGCAGCGTTCAACAGTTGTGAACTTGTGTCCGAGGCCGCTACCACATTTTATTTTGAGCATAATTACATCAAAGATTATATAAATGATTTACATAGGTAACCCAATACTTTTTTAATGTAGGCGTAAATTGACAGATTAAGCTATGGCTATGGCAGAGCTCTTACTTTACTTATGTTGAATTTGCCGTATTGTCCCATCTGGAATACTTTTGATTTTGAATTGAAATAACTTGGAATTATCCCTACTAAGACGCAGCATAGGCCGGCCCCTCACTAGGTGGACCGACGATTTAGTGAAAACCGCCGGGAGCCGATGGATACAGGAGGCGAGCAGCCGCTCAAAGTGGCGCTCTCTGGGGCAGGCCTAATGTTCAGCAGTGGGCGTCTTTAGGTTATTGATGATAATGATTCCTACTAATTAGATACCTTTCCGATCGATGTCAATAAAGCATTTTATCTAAACAAAAGGTTGACTAAGAAACTGTTTGCCTTTAGAGGAAGATGACGAGGAAGTAGTATGCCTGTAATGCAAAATTGTCTAAGAAGCAGTTTGCCTAAATTCTAATTACCTATACCTAAAGCTGTTTATCAGAAATACATAATGACTGAGCGGCAATACCTATGCTTTATTCACTGTTACGCCTATTTCAAAAGTATTAAATTTTTGAGTTATTGACTGTTTTTGAAAGTTTTGTAGGTACAACAAAGACAGTAATGAATGCAAAAAAAATATTAAGAAAAATTACTTTTTTTGGAGTCTTGTTGAAGTATATAACTCTACGCTCGGGGTATCAAAATCTGAATATCCAAGCTAAAGCCGTTAACGCTATTTACAACCTTGGTCCCTATTTGCTCCACTCTTATTATCAAAGCATACAATTAAATAACCTGTGTGAAGCCCAGACGAAACTGCTATTTTATATTTATTTTTATTTACTGATTTTTACGTTTTTTTTTCTCATTCAATTTCAGTATACAGTATACAGTCCATAAGTGTTCTTTGTAGTAGGTAGTGTAGCTAGTTTAGTTTAGTTTAGCTTAGTTTAGCTTAGTTTAGCTTAGTTTAGTTTAGTTTAGTTTAGTTTTTATTATTGTAGTAGTTAGCTTGAGTAATATTTAATTTCATACTGAGGAATATCGTAATAACTACGCATGGACTGATCCACTGCTGCTCAGTACCTATACATACTTACTACATAGAGCCTGTGAATGTAAATACAAGTCAAGGGCTGTTCATCGTTACGGAATTCTGTATATTGTTTCTTTGCTTAGCCGATTTGATCAACCCACTTGGAGGTACAGATACTAATCATAAGAGGATCGTCCTGGTATGTGAAAATGTTATTGCCGTCGCTCTGCTCTCCAAACGTATGATAGAGACAATAGAGCCCATGGGTGAATTTATATACATTTTAGCGTTTCGAGCGCCAACGGTTTTCACCCTTTAAAACTTAACAAAAACTTTTGATTTTGGTATCAATCGTTAGGATAGTTGAGAATAGATAGCTGTGCTTGTAAGTCTTGATTTTTTTGATAATATTATCGGTGTTCTAGTTACAATTACTTTTCTTATCCATAATTTAGTCACTAAAAATTTAAAAATAGAAACTTAAAAATAGAAGACGTACTTACTGGGCAGACAACATAAAAAATAGAGGAGGGATTACGCTTCTCTTAAGTTATTGCTGCCTAAAATCTATGACCAGGTCAATTTACCACCGTAAGTTCCAGGCCTATCATCAAAAAGTGATCAGATCATATTATCAGCTATATACAATATTCAGCTTAATTAACTAATCTTACTAACACTTATACACCAATAAAGTTTCTACATAAAAACATTGATAGACTTTCTATACCCAGGTCGAATGATCAAACGTCAAAAATTAACTTTGTATTTAATTTCACACAAATTCATTCAAATAACACGGATAATATACGTTTGTTATTTGTTAGGTAATTCTCCATTTTATGGACGCAAGTTTATTTTATTTAAATGAATGACGTGACGAGCTAGTCGTTCGCTTAATGTTAAGCGTCACGGCAGCCCATAACAGATTGCAGTATTACTCGGAACTCTAAATTAATATAGTTTCGCGTGACACTCCACTGCGCACGTCATCCTGAGATTTCGCAAAGTCTAGTAATAAGATTACTAGAATGTGTGATCAGATCATAAAGTCTCATTTGCCCAGCACTTTCACTAGCTACAATGCCCTTCCAACCGGAACACAGTAGTGCTTGCACACTACTGCTTGCCGGCAGAATAACTGGCAAAGCGGTGGTACCTACTTAGAAGAACTTTGCAGAAAAGTCCTACCGGCTAGTAAATCGGTATATATCGCTATGTATATATAATCAGATAGTAAATGTATCGGGTATGGAAGGCTAAATGCAAATAATAGGAGGTCATGTTTATGGAATACCGAAACCCTCAAGACACGAGGTTCTTTCGCTTCTTATCCTCTTATTATATATTGAACTCAACTAAAAATGAAATAGGTTATATACTATCTCATCAAACTGGTGTAACCACCTGTAAGTTTATAGAACGCAATCATTATTGTGCTATAACTATCGAGATACGAAGCCGTTGCGCTGGGAATGGTTTCTCACGCGTGTCATCGCATCGCTCATGGTCATGACCATCTGCTTGCTAGCATGTTTCTTGCTGGGGAGCCATTTGTGATCAACAATATTTTCTGTAATGAACCTTGCATAAACCATGATATAGGAATAGGACAAACCCACCTCTTCCCGTGGATGCCGTAAGAGCTGGCTAAGGAAATATCCAGGGAATGGGCAGCTGCAGCATTCTCCTATGTCTTAATTATAATCTATTGCCATCGTATTGCCAAGCGTGGTGGTAATGGCAGAAACCTCCTATGGTACCCATACTGCCGTTTTAGAGGGAGGCCTATGTTCAGTTCAGCAGTGGTCATCTTCTGGTTGTGATGTGAACCTTGCGTATCCCGCTCGCTCCTCCAATTCCTTCCCACAGTCCCTAAACATAATTATAACTCAGCGGTACATTCACCCCGACCCCCACTTCACCGTAATATTCTATAAGCACCTAATTAATAGTTGCATGACTACTTATTCTGTTTTCTGTCACTCTGGTCGACTCGGGTCCCAAAGTTGTCCACTTTCTAATTCGTCCACTCCTACAACGTCCTTTCTCTACGATTGTACCTTCAAATCCTAATTCGTCTACTTCCTAAAGTGTCAATTGCCCATTAGTCTCTTTCTTATATTTCATCCTAATTCGTCCACTTCTAAAATGTCCTTAAATATTCATCATCATCAACAGCCTGAAGACGTCCACTGCTGAACATAGCCCTCCCCAGAGAGCGCCACTTAGAGTGGCTGCTTGCCTCCTGCATCCATTATGCAATACATTTTTATAAAAGCACAGTGGAAGCCATTTACGTAAAGTACGTACCGCTCGCCAACAATTTAATTGAAATGCTGAAATCTGAGATAAGTAAATGGATAGCTCGAATGTAGGTCAAGTACGCCAGTTAAGGCAGAGAAAAAGAGGGAATTAGTTACTATCTAACCATTGTTTTAGTTTGATGAAAAAAGGACTGTAGATTGTAAAATAATTGCAATAAAGTTTATTTTCCATCTCGTGTTTCTTGTTTTTTTGAATTTTAAAGTTACTACATAATGTGAAGGCTTTATACGGCTGACTTTTTTTGTAAAGCAGAATCTTTTGCTTCTTTTACAAACGCTGGATGAACAGACTTACCAAACTTTTTTTTTCATCTTATTTTTTTTAGGGACGAGTCGCTTTGCGAATATGTCAGCCCCGTAATGTCTTAAAATATTTAAATAAAATGCACATCTTCTATGACTCCGCATGTCTCACCAAACTTGTTGCGTTGAAAAGGTTTTATGCTGCGACTACCTTTATGCAGTCATCCAACATCTTATCTACAGCATTCACATTTAAAGATAAGAAGAAATTTTAGTAGTCTAAATACTACTATATATTGATCGTATCACCTGACATAATAAACTTAATGTAAATGCATTAAGCTTTCAAAATTAAATACATGATATATCATCGCAAAATTCTCCAAACAGTAATTACCTACAGGCTAACCAAAATTCAATTTCGATGGCCTAGATTTATAATGAGTTTGTACCTGCCTACATGATATTCGTTTCCGATAAGCTTAATTACTTAGCGATTAGCGATATTATTATAATTAATTACCAATAGATATTGTACTGCATACGTACTTGCACATTGTTTATAGGTTTAGCCAAGGCTATTTTGGTATTTAAGTCCTTAATATAGGTAGGTATACCTATATATATATAGGTTGGAGGAAAACTTTCTTCGTATATTCCTCGAGAGCTCTTAGGTCTAACGGAACTAGAATAGAATAGAAGAATACTTACTTGCACACCAAAATACACGCAGAAAAGATATACATACCTACTGTGCCTATACAAAATATTGACGAGCTGCATTTTTCCAGACTGGAAACGTCGTCCTCGCCTAGAGATGGTCTGCATACGGTATAGGTACATATTTTTGTGTACTATTTTGTCTTTTATTGGAAAAACAAGAAAATAATATCGTCGATTTTTGTTATTTTCAGTCATTTTTAAATGACCATGTTGGTGGGTATACTTTGTATGTATGTAATCTTGTCTTGTGTGTTTGTTATTGTCAATTAATTAATTATTATAATTAGATTACTAACATTAGGAGTAAGCCCACACTAACCAATGGATTTATTTGTCCGAAAATAAAGAATTTCGAATTTTTTTTTGAAGACGACTTCATGGATGTAGCCCAGAGTATGTTTTACTTTTAATTATGTATATTGCATAACCTACCTGCTTGTAATTATATCCTAACCAGTCAGGTACACTCAAACACTTGATTACTTTTATACCTGCAGGAACTTCTGAACTGCTAAATTTTAAAGATAGTAGCATTCTTGTGTACAGAGATAATAGGTACCCTAATCATAATCCTTTATGATCAGACTTCCCACAAAGCGAAATGCCTAAAAACGTTGCCTAACCTGCAAATAGTAGCTCTGCCTTCTGAACTATAGGTTGTGGGTTCAATTCCCACCTGGGCCAAACATTTGTGTGATAAAAACACATAACATCTAACAGTTAAATAGCCCTAAAATCATTTTATGAAGTTATAGAAAAACATATAAAAATCGGAAACGTTTTCTCTGAACAAAATACTTGATAACTAGGTAAGTAAGTAGGTACTGTTGAACATTTATGTTTTTCATGAAAAGAGCTTTTTGTTTTTGAAACATTTTCACACGTGTCAAAGCTTTCCCAATCTACAAATGCACGGCTGGCGGTCTTAGTAAATAACGATGACGCCACGAAGCGTAGGTATGCATGCTCCTGTGTCTACCTAGATAAGACTAGGGTACCTATAGATATGTCTGTTATTGTTTGCGGTGCCGTTTTTGTGGCCGCCTTTTTAATCAGAGCACCCTTTTGTGCAGGGTGCACTGTACGAATATATAAGAATACCTACTTCTCACATTTTTTTGTTATTTTTTATTTTGGCGTTAATAGGTACAAATCAAAATATATATCATAATACGGGTCACTACTCAATTGACAAGAATAATAAGCTATGTAGCCTGTGTTATTGCCTAACATGCAAAAACTGGTTTCAAAATCACAGTTTTTTCGCGAAGTTTTAAACCCATTATTACATTATTTGGCGAAAATATTAAGATTAGGAAAAACGGTAGAGCAAACGTTGTTTGTTTAAAACTTTAAATGATGTGAGATAGGCCCTAAAAGGTCTCCGGTAAATTAAAAATAAGCCTGTATAGATAGACATAGATAGATAACTCTTTATTGCCCACCAATGAAATATACAAGTATAACTGAATTATAAACTAGTATTACAATAGGCGGTCTAATAAAAGACTAACATGTAAGTTTAGTCACATTCTATCGTCTTGCTGTCAAAACAGGCCACTAACTTGTTATACCTAGTAGTACCTACTTATGGGTACTTTTTATTTCCCACGGTAATTGATTACCTGCCATAGTTACTCAAATTAGTATCTACCGATATGTTAAGTGGGTGGTGGGAGGTAGGTACGGACAGGAAGGTTACTCCGTATCACTGAGGAGCTTTTTGAATGAGTCGTTTATTCAATGAACTAAACTATACTTATCTTTATCCAGCCCTAATATTGGTTTTGGTAGGATATCATTATCTATTGCATAAAATTATTAGAACAATAGTGCGTCAGACAACCTATATAAAATGCAACGGCACAGAATAGATATATATTTAGCAACGGACTAATATTTTTTCTTTGATTGGATTATCTACACGACTGGTACTACTGGCAGGATAATTATCGATATGGCAACTCCACAAACACCAAGTGAAAATAACATAAAGAAATCTTTAATTGATTCATCCCTCTTATTTGTCTTTTGCAAACTTAGTTCTGTAAGTACTTAACTTATTGTTTCTTACGTAAATTATCTTTTCTAACGAAACGATGCATTAGGGTAAAGTAACAAAATATGCCCGAACCAAGCTGTTTTAGTTTTTTGTACGGACAGATGTTTCTTTCACAAAAGTAAAATGATTAGGCGCGAGCGACCGCGTGCTTCTCCAATACTTTGGGAGCCTACATTGTCATTAAAGACAGCTGCCAGACACGTTCCTGTATTTAAAAAACCGGTCAATTTTGAACATCATTTCGTGTCCACCTTCCCCAATCGATGGTAAAAGTTGTCTTAATTGAGTCGAGCACGTTAAAATGTGTAAGGTGTGTTTTGATGGGCCTTACTTATAAACGCTGCTTAAAGTTAGTCATTGCTTAAAACCTTCTGTCAACTTTTGGCTGATTTGAAATGTCACGCGCGAAAACAAGACGGAACATTTTAAACACTGATTAAATTTAAGCAACGGTTATAAGTAAGCCCCAATAGCTATATCATGGGTTGACATTCTCAGAAAGAAAAAGAGAGAGAAAGTAAGTTCCTTACCCTGTCGCTGTATACCTAATTTACCTACATAAGTAATTTACCTACTCGAGTTGGCTGTTCACTCCGTCGCGTCGTCGCCGCCCAAGTCACGTCTTCAGCGGGTATAGGCTACCAGCGTAACACCATCAGAGGAACGCCGGCGAGGTCGACGTACCCCCTCCTAGGTTAGCTAGAATGGTCGCAACTTTCCACAGGGTCCACCCTTCCAGTGGACATAGCCTTCTCGATCCTCATATCCCGGTAACGGCCCAAGCCGAACGTCGCTACCCAGGAGTGCCCATGAGCTAGTCGGCTCCCACTTTTGACGGCTGGGCGCCCTCCCGCCTGGTGACGCTGTAAATGTCGGTAGAGACCAACAGCATACAACCCGTTCAAAGAAAAAAAAAAGAGTCGCGTTGCCTAACCTGCGAGCAAGAAGAGTACCTATAGCTATAGCTATAGCTATATAATACAACCCTTTAAGGGCCAAAATTTAAATTTTCATATCACTATAGATTTTCACGGAATTCACCATGAAAATATTCTGGGTCTGTGAATTTAGGTACTTATTATAGGTACACATAGGCACATCGTTATTGGCAAAACTGTATAAACCTACCCCACACATCATAGGAGCTTATAAGCTCATTGCGCGATCTTTGGGCCGTCAGCTAATCGCACTAGAATACCGTTGAAGCACAACTGCTTCTAAACTTCTACCACCTGGTATAGCTATTACTATAGAATCATATCGATACAATACAAAAGAACAATCGGGGCTACATCACATCTTGGCACATGGCATCACAGATTACACAACAGTCAGTACACGACCGGACGGGCATATGCCGCATCACATCTGTCCTATCTTGAGTAGGTACTGGGTATACAGCGCACGAGTCCAATCCAGATCCGATGAGGAACATATCAGAAAATCAACCGTCGGAGAAGCGTGGTGAGTGGTATGGGCCAAGTTAGATAGATAGATAAACTCTTTACTGACACCAAAGATAACAAAAATAAAAAGATAGGAAAACTTACAAGTAGGGTACAATGGGGTTATTTTTTTACAGAATTTCATAAGCAACCTATGCATTATCTTTTTTATCTAAGTAATTTTATTTAAATTATTTATCGAATATATATGAAGGGAAGCACAGAGTATTTGAAATTGTTTGATTACTTCGATCAAAAGCGCTGTGTATACCTATCGATATCGGCTGAGATCGCGGCGGCAGGCACCTGCAATGCGCCCGCGCACCTGCCCGCCTCTGATTCGCCAAAAACGAATGAGCCGACGACCGCGCTCATCACCTGCTGTACGCATCTGTATAGACAACCGACTCAACGCACAGTATTATATATGATTTGACAGGTTATCACATTTTTTTACTTAAATTTAACTAGGCATTATGTCAATTTTATAGAATGTCTGGTAAAATATTGTAAATTGTTAGGTACTGCATATGACACGACGGTCATGATACACTACCGCTACTAAAGTCTACACAATTCTAACACGAATAAAGTTAATAAAGTTAGCTCTTAGAATTAGCAAGTTGAAATGGCAATGGGCAGGGCACATCGCTCGCAGAACTGACTTACAAACGATTCAAATTCAAATTCAAATTATGTTTATTGTAACATGAACGGCATACCTACCAATTATACATATTACACAATAATAGATCAACATATTATTACAATTAATTATAAGAATTAAAACAATGTCAAGAATTAGAACGGAAATAACATAAATAATAACAATATATAGCTATGTCAAATTACTATCATAAAAATTAAAAAGAAATGTCAAAGGTAGGTAACGTACATCTAAACATTTTCACAATAAGTCAACAAGGCGGGCAGTATTTTTTGCCACTTGTCAAAAGCAAAATCAATATCAGGGTTGGTTACCAGGAGTGCATTGAGGTGACGCAAACAACGACACAGGGGAAGATGGGGATGAAAGGTTCTCGAGTGGCGACCACGAAACGGAAGACGCAGCGTAGGCCGGGCCCCTACTAGGGGGACCGACGATCTGGTGTGTCGACTGTACGTATCATAACATTATTAAAATTCGCCCATAACATACCAATACGGTATGTATAGGTTACCTTGTAGGTAATTATCCCAATACGTGCCAATGAAGCTTAAAATGCGCCTGCATTACTACATACGGCTTCATACGCTATTGGGTTTCATTAAATATTTTCGCAGGGCAGCGCCGTGTTATATTTCATACAGGTATTTTAGGGTACAATTAAAATTATAGTTATAATTACTTTTACATCTCTCATATTTGGTAAGTAGGTCCTTATTACCCCCAAATGGGGCTTGTAGGTAACCAATTAGCGCTCTAGGGTAATAATGTAGCTAGAAAAGCCCTAGGGCGGTAAGTAATTAAAAAAAAACTCTTCACTCTTTCAAAAAGTTCGCGTTCATCTAACCATCATACTGGCAATAGACATCATGCATTCAGCCCAATGACAAAAGAGGTCGCTTCGCTATTCAGCCTTGTCTTCGTATGAGTACAATAGTCATCAATTTTAAATATCGGACGGCGAAGCTCAATTAAGTTCTTGAAAAAAAAAATCGAGTTTTTGGCGGGAACGCGGAAAAGTTCACGTCGGTGCATTGTATTATTTTACAAAACTTATGCTTTTTCCAGTGTTAATGTTTAAAATTGGTGGTGTTTTACGCATTAAGTGCTGAATTACGAGTATAAGTGTGGGCAAGTGATATAATGTAGTGAAACGTGGTTTTTCGTGTTGCTTCCAAAATTCCATAGAAGCCTCTAGTAAAGTTGCCACCACTTTACTAGGGCATGCCTTAGACTGGATTATGACTTAGACTTGACTATGACTACTCTGACTGTGACTATGACTTGACTTTAAGTGGAAATTTCCATAATACGATGAAAAATTACAAAACTTGACACTGGCTAAATACACTATGTGTGGAGCCAAAATATAAGAAATAAATCTAAAAAAAAGATGAAAAAGGCGGGAATAGAAAACTTTTACATTATTCTTGTAGTGCCGGTTTTTTTCTACTTACCTCACAATCGAGATGTAACCCAGAGTAGTTAGCTCGGGTGTAAGCATCAATTGCACCCTCGAACTATAGGCGCCCTCGCTGCGCTCGTGTGCCTAAATATCTCGGGCTGCAATTGATGCCTTACAGCCCTTGGCTACTAATCTACTATTAACTCGCATTATAGACTAACAATTTACTTTAATTCGCAAATAATAATAGGTTGTGTTACAGAATATTATTCATATAAAAAGTGATAAGTAGGTACTTTTTACCTATAGTAGGTATTTTCTGTAATTTCCTACACATGCAATACAACTTTTTATTGTTTACCAGACATAAGCAAAAGCATAATTTGACTCTTAGGGTGAGTTTTTTGATCCGAAGTTAAAGTAACCAATGGTTAAAAACTCTAACAAGTCCTTATCTGATTGGCCTGATAGCTCAGTTAGTAGTTTGCTCTGCCTTCTGAACTGTAGGTTGTGGGTTCGATTCCTACCCAGGACAAACATTTGTGTGATGAACACGTGTGTTTGTTCTGTGTCTGGGTGTTATATTGTATTCTATGTATGTATTTACAAACAAAAAGTATTTAAGTATTGTATCAGTTATCTGGTTCCCATAGTACAAGCTTTGCTTAGTTTGGGGCTAGATGGCGCTGTGTGTAACGTCCACACATATTTATTTATTTTATTTTATTTATTATCAATAGTCAAAATTTGTTAGTTTTTAACCATTGGTTACTTTAACTTCGGATCAAAAAACTCACCCTAAGAGTCAAATTATGCTTTTGCTTTGTCTCATGTCTGGCAAACAATAAAAAATTGCATAAGGTGGCGCACTCTGGGGGAGGCCTATGTTCAGCAGTGAACGTCTTCAGGCTGTTAATGATGATGATGACTGACCTACCTGGTAGATATTGATTATGATTACTAAAACATAGCATTTTATTAAAAGGCTCCAACACCAAGAGTGAGTCCCAAATGCGTCACGAGCATATCAGAAAAAATGTACCTAGGTACATATTAATATACCAAATAATTATATAATATAAAAACAACTGCGTTGACTAATCATCTGCACCGCCCTTATTATCAGAACGCAACGTACTTGTTCCTTACAAGTTGTATAAACGATATGCCTTTGCCAGGGTTTTATTGAAAACCCTGGTACTTATTATTAGTACATTATGATACAAGTGTGCAAAGTTGATCATTGCACTAGAGGCGGTATTATATATGGGAGCCTAGAGTGTAATGATCAATGCACACGCATGTCAAATGACGTTTTTCATCACAGTTGCGAGGAAAAAAACTGAGATTAACTTTATGAATAATGATGTGCACTTGTGTAGGCTTCTTATTTTCACGCGCCGTCAGAGAAAAACCATGTCCAAGCGCGAACAAAATCGACATCGACCAAATCGAAACGAAACGAAACCTGGAACTGGAACTAGAACGAAACGAAACGACGAAAATGTACGTATAACTTGAAGTAAGATACAAACTTAACTGAATCGGGTTATCATATTATAACGTGTGTGGTAATTTAGAGTAAAAAGCACACGTCTGAAATTTGTTGGATTTTGTTTCTAAAAGCGGTGGCAGAAGAGCCACTTTACGAGCAACTGTGATGAAAACGTCATTTAAGTACCTCAAATGTGATACCGCATAATATGTAGGTCAGCCCTTTTTATATTGTTTTAATTTGAACGTTAAATAGAACTGTGCAAATAAAGTCTAAAAACAACGCCATTTAAAAAGCATTTATATTTTTTTCATACCTCTAGCCAGACGCATCGACAACCTGTTGCAAACTGCTACAGAATAAAAATAATAAGTATAGAGCCTAAGGCCATAAGAGCCACCAGGTGCAAGCAACAGATTCGATGTGGAGTGTGGACGCAATTAAAAAATAAAACGATGTAGATATTAAGTCCGGTTTAACCGCTTATTTGTAGTGTTGTACTCACAATTACCCTGATAGTCGGTGACTTTATCACAATTCACTTTTTAACTTAAGTAATTTGGAGACGTTTTGATATTTTATTTTTTTAGGGTTGCGTACCCAAAAGTGTAAAACGGCTATTGCTGTCTGTCTGTCACCAGGCTGTATCTCATGAACCGTGATAGCTACACAGTTGAAATTTTCACAGATGATGTATTTCTGTTGCCGCTATAACAACAATTAAGCATAAAAGCTGACAGAATAAAATATAAAATAAATATTTAAGGGGGCTCCCATACAATAACGTGGTTTTTGTTGCTCGTTTTTATAGATAATGGTACGGAACCCTTCGTGCGCGAATGCGACTCGCACTTGGCCGGTTTTTGTTGAAACCGCATCGGTTTGGTGAGCATTACGTGCACTAATCCATCTTTAGATTGTTGTATGTACCTACCTATGTAAGTTTCTTTATTTTCAGCTCATTCATTACTTAAAACAAAATATTAGTTGAGGTTGTTGATGTAACATTTCTCGACATACACTGGACAACAGCACCACCGTGAATGAAGGCTGCTTGTCCACCGCCCGCCGATACCGACCCGACAACGGTAACGAGATGGGAGAGAGATATACATTGCTAGTAATGTATGTCTGGCTACTTCGGCGATACGTACATTACTAGCAATGTACTTCGATGACGACATCTCGTTCTCGGGTGACGGCTCGGTGACGGTGCGGTGGACAAGCGGCCTTAGGGCTACACTTTGACTTTTGTATACGTTTTATTGTATGGAAGAGATCGCTTTATCCGATAAGACCGCCCATTAGTTACTAAGAGGTACACCTAATATTCTGATTACCGTTTGTTCATATAGCGTTTTAATGGCGATTTTTTTAAAGGAAAAGTGTATACAAGGGGAAGAAATATGCCAGCAGTTTATTTGGATTAATAAGATTGCGTATTAGTTACTAAGAAATCGGAAGATATAGGATGTAGAAAATGCTGAATACGGGTTATAGTCGCGTGGGTTCAATTAGTTGGTGTTACTTGAGAGTAACTACCTATTTAGTCTGTGCCTATTATAATCTGTGATTGAGGGATGAAATTATAATGCAAACACCCTTTTTAAATAGTTTATTTATTGTACTTATATTACATTGGGACGGTGGCTCTATCACAATTAATTTAACTACCAAAACAGAGAGATCAATATTTGAAAACTGTCTCAAATCTTAATTATTTATATGTGCTTACAATCTTAATGATACATTTACATAAACATCAGACAACATGGTATATCCATAAGACAATAGTTATAAAAAGTATTTTATGTAATGGACAATTATTAGGACGGAATCGCTTAATACTAAAAAAAACTAAATAATGACACGATACCTACCACGGTATTATCTGTAACATTGCCTTTTTCTATGTGCTTTTCTAATGTAAATACAACAATTTATTTATTTATATCTTAAAACAATTAGCGCGCAAGTTTTACCGGCAGTGTTTCACAATTGGCGGGCTACGGCGAATACATCGCGCGACAACTTCGTCTGCGCCCGATGCATCTCGATGCATCGTGTTAGCGCCCACATATACGGCCTACGGCGAAGGTTCGCCGTAGGCCGTATATGTGGGCAGTCCATAAGGCTGCCCCCACAATGGGCGCTAGCGATTTTATTATACCATCGTGCAGCGTGTGTCGCCACGATATCGCGATATCGCGCGAAGTCGCTCGAGGATCCCTACCGCCCAATGTGGGGTCAGCCTAACTAAATCTTTATGATGCAGAATTTTTTTCATCATTACTGGACATACATTACTGGATTACTGCTTCAAAAGTATACGACGCGACGGTAGGAATTAAAATCACTTCTGCGGCGGAATTTTCGTCATTATAAACTACCAGCGCCATCTAGTATCATGATTCTGGCACCACATTATTTAACAGCGACATCTAGTGCTGTTGCGTAAACTACACCGGTGAATTTTAGTCATCCTATTAGCGCCATCTAGTATCATATAAAAGCTGGCTGGCACCAAATACAGCGACACCTAAATGCTATTCCGTAAACTACAATTTTGTTTACACGATTCTAGTGATTACGTTCGTTAGCTGGCGCCACAATTTCGTTTATAGTATATTGGGTTTTTTAATTGGGACAGTGGGCAAATCCTAATACATAAGACAAACGAGAAAACTGTCCCAGAATTATTAGATCTTTTTATGATTAAAATAAATATTTATGGCCAAGTACGCGAGTATTCCGCAAAAATCAATAGAACTGTAAAATATTTTTTGCTAGGAATGCTAATTTTCTTAAGAGGACCGCCCAGCGTCCTGGTATTTGAAAATGTATTGCCGTCGCTCTGCTATCCGCACGTATGATGCGACAATAGAGCCCGTGAGCGATTGACCTACATTTTAGCGCTTCGGGCGAAAACAGTTTTCACCCTCTAAATGTGACAAAATCTTTTGTTTTTGGTGTCCATCATTTGGAGAGGTAATAATCTAAGCTTGTACGTCTTCATTGTTTTGAAAATATTTTTCGTATTCCAATTACTACTACTTTTTTACGTCGTAATTTTGACGCCAAAAATTCGTAATTTTAGGCGGCTATAACTACAAAGATATTGCGAATGCTTAAAAAAGGAAGACGTACGAGCATAGTTTTTTTTACTTTGTAGACCACATATTAAGAAAAAACCATTAAAATTGGATAATATTTAGGGATAGAAAAGAGATAGCGCTTTTTGTATGGACAAGAGGGGAGGTACACGTTCTCTTAAGGGCCCCCTTATACGTTCAATTTTATTGACCAATAAAATTGACGAGACCACTTCCGTCAATGTTTTCTACATACTGTAAACCGAAAAACATTGACCAATACTAACCCTACACGATCAATAAAATTCATCAATAAAATTGACGAGACCACTTCCGTTAATGTTTTCTACATACTGTAAACCAAAATACATTGACCAATACTAACCCTACACGATCAATAAAATTGATCAATCACAAAGGTTGATCAATAAAATTGAACGTGCATGGGGGGCCTAAGAGTTGACTAAAATAAGACAGCAGCTGTTTAGATTATACAGAACCGTCATCCAACTTTTACAGAAGTATAAATACATATATAATATACACACATAAAATAATGCTGTGTAAATATACATAGCCTTATACTTGAATCGACTCAACTTTGATAACATCTAATGCACTAGAGGATAACTACAGACGTTGGACGTGGACGAATCTAATGACCGAATGACATACAACATACAGATAAACAAACAAACAAAACAAGGTTCAGTTTTTATACAACGAAATAAAGAACCTTAGTAAAAGAGATCAAAGTGCGCATGTTAGTGTTTCAAACATAGTGTAACGCGTGACAATGAAAAAAAAACGATTCTGACGAAAGCAACAAAACATTGTTTTCCCGCTTCCACCATTATGTCTAAGTGCAGTGGGAGTGAGACAGCGATAGAAACTTCCAGTTTTCAGAACTTTACCTTATTGAAACGCAGTACCGCAGTAACACAGGTTGTTTCACAATCTAGTGCATGATTCCCTCATCAACGGCTAAGTGAAGATAAGTGATGATGATGAAATGTTTTTATTGTTTTTAAATGCTAAAATAGGCATACGTTTCACAACAACTCACCTGATTGTAAATGACGAAGTTGTCTAAAGTGGAGCACGTTTGCCCATGCGATGCCCATTCACACTTGACTTCAAAGGCCCAGGTTATACCCAGGAGGAAACACTTGCTGGAAGAGTATTCTATTCCTTGGCCGTTCGGACTATGAATGACTCGTCAAAACGCTTAGTGCGGACTTGTGGTACACTAACGACGTAAGGATGTGAAGAATCACCAAACCTTGTAGTTCCATGATGGAAAGGGGATGACGGAATGAGCTGATGAAGGGCGTGTACACACTCATGCGAATTTACTTCGTTCTCACGATTCGGTTAAGGTGGCTATTACAAAATTACGCGTAGTTGCAAGGTTTTCGTCGTCAATATTTGATGAATAGCTTTAATATCTATACTTAGTCATTATATGAAAAATACCCTTCATTTCATCTTCTTCGATAATGACAGAGCGAACTTTAGGTAACTTACCTATTTATTTAGTAATCATCATTCTCCTGGTGTTCGTTTTGGCAAAAACACACAGAGACCCGATTTGAGAGCTCTAATTTGCAAATTCTGTGTAACGTAAGTCTCCAAACTAAATTATACTCCACTAAATACACCCCGTACTTCCATAATGACAGAACAGATTTTTGATTTTTGCCTTTCAAGTAATTAAAAAAATATTAAATAAAAATTGTTTTTTATTAAAAAAGGCTTCAACAAAAGGTGAAGTATCTCCGGAAATATACCTAGTTTTATATTACATCGACAAAATATTATTACCAAACTAAAGTTCATCATTTTTCTGAATTACTACAAATTATTTCATAATTTTAAATAATGCTCTTATTTATATATCCAATAAATGAAACTAGATATATTTGGTCAAACCGCCGGACGCTGCGAGCTCGGTACCGCGCGTGCGGTACTGAGCTCGCCAAAATGTAATAGCCACCTTAACATATTGCAGTCTTTAGTTGCTGTCACTGAGTTTACCGCCAAGTGCCGTTGCTGGGACTACCGGGAGTGGATGTTGTCGAGTCGTTAGCCATCGAGTCTTCGGTATCGTCTTCCTGCTTCCGCTCTTCGATATGGTATCGGCAGAATGTACACTGGCCTTTGGTTAACAGCTGAATCTCGTAATCTTCTAAGTAAAACAGCTGTAAATAAGATAACGAGTGAAATAATATTATTGTCCTGAATAATTAGCAAACTTTGTAAATAAATATGTATCCGAAAGTTCGATGTTCGAGTTGAATGTCAAAGATATTTATGTTTTGGCACTCAACACTCCAACTTTAGAATATACTTTTAAAATAGACATTGAGTTTTGGCGGGAACTCGAAAAAGTTCACGTCGTCTCATTGTATTATTTTTCTAAACTTGTGCTTTTTCCAGTGTTAATGGTTAAAATTGGTGGTGTTTTACGCATTAAGTGCTGAATTACGAGCATGAGTGTGGGCAAGTGATATAATGTAGTGAAACGTGGTTTCTCGTGTTGCTTCCAAAATTCCATAGAAGCTTCTAGTAAAGTCGCCACCACTTTACTAGGGTATGACTTAGACTGGACCATGATTACCTGACTTAGACTGGACTGTGACTAAGACTTGAAGACTTGACTTTACACGTGAAATATTCCATAACTCGATGAATAATTACAATACTTGACACTGGCTAAATACACTATGTGTGGAGCCAAAATATAAGAAAAAAAAAAGTAGACATTAGGTTTTGCAATAAGATAGATTCCATCTCGGAAAGCTTGTACACAACTGGTACGAATATATTCCCACAGAATTTTTTTTTTTAACAGTAATGGACTTCTGCAAGGCCAGCGTGAATCCAAGCCAAAGCCACAGGATAGATATATAGTACTAGGCCAAAGCGGGGATGAGCCAGGGGCCGAGCGGCAGGGGCGGTCTAAGTTAAAATGGTTCCAACACGCAATAGTTTAGGTAATTTATTATTACACTGAATATAATGGGTATTTTAAAAATCCGCTATACATAAGCCCTCCATTATATTTAGTTCAACTACTACACAAAGTTTCATGATCTTATTTAAAGTATTCATTGAATAATCGCTGTTTATTTGTACGGTTTGAAGGTAACTTTGGAATTTTTTTCTATCGAGAAAATTTTATTAATTCGTGTTTTCACTATACATTTGCAGTAGCATTAGTCCTGAACTTTACCATATATTAATTTCAAAGTCATTGTTGCAATATTGTTGACAGGACACTGCTTCAAGCTAAGCCATTTTAAGCATTTTAGCGTTGTATTGGCTCTTAAATAGGCATTTATTGGCTCTTAATTAGGCCTATTTAAGAGCCAATACAACGCTAAAATGCTTAAAATAGCAAATAGCCTTATTTGACTGCTATAATTTTATTGCATAAATGAATAAAGTTTCTCAATAAATAAGCAATCCTGAAAACAAAAATTAATATCTCAACAAAATGATGAAGTAGCAAGCATTTTAAAATACAAGAATAGAGACGGCTCAACTCAGTGACGTCAGAAATGTTTTTTCATATGATCTCATTACTAAGCTGTGGTAGCATTACATACAATTTCCTGGCATGTGACGTCACAGCGCCATACTCTACGTTTTGCGAGAAGGGTACAAGCGATGCCCCCTCCAGAAACTTTAAAAGCTTATTACTCCTTGATTTATTTACCGATTTTACTAATTTTTTCAATTATTACATTCATTTTTACACTACTTTATGAAAATAATATTTATTTGTTTATTTTTAATAGCAGGCAACTAGCCTATTAGGGCCTTACTTATAAACTTTGCTTAAATTGAATCCGTGTTTAATATGTTCTATTTCGTTTTCGGGCGTGACATTTCAAATCAGCCAAAAGTTGACAGAAGGTTTTATTTATAAGTAAAGCCCGTTTAATCGAGTTTCGACTGTAAATGTAAATTTCAATACTTGCAATACTTACGTTATGACAATGCGGACACGCTGTAGCGGGTAACTCAGGTAGCATGTTGCGGTATAAGACGGGAGCGAGCGGCGGCCGGTGAACCAACACTACACTAGCTGGGTTTAGCTGCAAGAGGGCGCTGCGACTGCATATCACTACGCCACTTTCATCGTCCTGTCGATCATAACACCTAGGATTTACAAGACCAACAATGACGGTTTCAAGGTGGGACAAGAAATTATAAGAAATTTAAAAAATTCTGTGTGGGTATCTAAGGCTGCCCCCACATCGGGCTGTAGCGATATAACCGCGTGATCGCCGCGACATTTCACTATAGTACGCCGTGTGTCGCCGTGATATCGAGCAAAGTCACTCGAGGATCTCTACCGCACAATGTACGGTCATCCTAAAACTGTTGTTATGATTATGATCTACAATGTTTGCGACAAGTTGTAGTTTTTACTAGTTTTTTATAAGCCCCTATAGTATTTTATATAAAACTAGCAGCGCCCCGCGGTTCCACCCGCGTTCCTACAGGAACCGATCCTGTTATTGGGACAAAAAGTAGCCTATGTTTTAATCCAGGGTATAAGCTACCTCCATACCAAATTTCATCCAAATCCGTCCAGCTGTTATAGCGTGAAAGAGTAACAAACATACACACATACACACAAACTTTCGCCTTTATAATATTATATATATATATATATATATAGTGTGATAAAACAAGCATTTTATTTACTGAGATCCTTCACAACTTTGGCGTAAAATTGCTGAATAATAAAAAAACTGAAACACTGAAATATTGCGATATATCTGAAAGAGCATTCCCAATCTACAAAATAAATAGGCTTTGCAGTCAGATACTTTTTTATAACTAAATAGGCCCGCATTTGACCGCAGTCTCACCCGATGGAAAGTGACGACGCGGTCTACGATGGCATATGCTACACCAAAATTAACAAAATGTCATCATCATCATCAGCCTAAAGACGTTTACTGCTGAACATAGGCCTCTCCCATACGCCTCCCCTCGATGCCAAGCTATGCTTTGTTTGGGACTAAAAGGCACTGTGTAAAATTGTCACGAATATTTATTTATTTTATTATACACGATTCCGTAGAAATACGGCTGCTTCTACGCACCTCATCCACTTTATCCAGGAAAGGGTCAGCAGAGTCGACATCATGGTCTATCCTCAGTATCTCAGCACCACCAGTTTCTTCCTCGTCCACTTCCGGTAGCGGCATCCGATTGATCAGCTCGATCGCTTCCTCGTGAGTGATGCCTTCAGACGGTACGAACTGCACCAGCGGAAGTACTTCTGGAAATGGGACCAGCATTATGCAGTTTAAGAATCACTTTTAATTGGTTATTATTATGCCAATTAGTGGCATCCCAACTCATAAATAAATAACAGTTAAGTACCGTGTGTGGCAAGTGAGTGTGCGGCGCGATGCCGACAGAGGGCGCAGTGGGCGGGCGCAAGTGGCGGCGCATGTCGTCGACAGCGCCAACACAGCGGCGCCACATCTTCATCGCGCGCCTCTTCATCACTTCCGGTGGATGGGTGACCACCGCGAGCGCGGGTCTTCACTGTCAGCAGCTCTACGCTTTCCTACAGTAACAATATAGCCAATTATTATATCATCCTATCCTATCCTACTATCTTTCCTTTCCTTTTTTCTTTTATCCTTTCTTTTATTTCAAAATACAATAACCAGCCAAGTGCGAGTCGGACTCGCGCACTTAGGGTTCCGTACCATTATCTATAAAAACAAGCATAAAAATCACGTTTGTTGTATGGGAGCCCTTTTTAAATATTTATTTTTATTGTTTTTTTAGTATTTGTTGTTATAGCGGCAACAGAAATAAATCATCTATGAAAATTTCAGCTGTCTACCTAACGCGGTTCATGAGATACAGCCTGGCGACAGACGGACAGACAGACAGACAGACCGCGGAGCCTTAGCAATAGGGTCCGTTTTACCCTTTGGGTACGGAACCCTAAAAATCACATTACATCAACAGCCCGAAGACGTCCACTGCTGAACACAGGTCGATCATACTATCTAGCCCCTTGACTATAAATCCAGTTGACCAATGATACAACTTCCCCTCATACGAAAATTAGTAGTGTATTTCAACTACTATATTCATCAAACCAAGGGAACCCGTTGATGTCTTTTGTTCCATCCTGCTCTGTCCTTTGTAATTTCGTATAGCTTTGTCTCGTTGTATTACCTCGCCCCCTACCCGCACAGGTGAGTCGTGTTTGTAGGAGAAAATATGTTCACGAGCTATTAACGGGCTTTATAATCTTTGATCTAGCCCCAAACTTATCAAAGTTGAACAACATGGGGCATTAAAAAAGATTGGTCATTTTAACACATGGCCCAACATCCCATGTAGTGACTAAAAGCATTGAAACTATATGAGGATTTTCGCAACTTACTTGGAACTTCTGCGGTGTTTGGAGTGCTTGAATTTTATCCAGCATCGTTCGCGCCAAGTTGTATGCGTTTAAAGCTTTTGCCTGTTTCGCCAAACATAGGTATAAGCAGCTGGATTTTAAGTTGAGGTTTCATTGAAATATTTCAGTTCTTGCCCCATTTTCTATGTCCTGCCCCAAAGCTAGTCCTTTATTTTAGGCAAGTGGCCGTCAACCGTAACAGAATTTTTATGCCAATAATGGGGCCAATTTATAGGTTTTTTCTCAAACATGCTTGGAAATTTGAGCATTATTTTGACAACCTTCTTCGAGATAAATCGAAATTGCTGTACTGGCGAGCAGCGGCCGGCAAATGTGTATGAAAATCCATCTGTCGTGGTTTAGCGGCCAAATAAATTACATGGTAAACTCATATCTGTCGTGTAATTTAAAAATGGTTCGATCTTTTACTCCGAAACATGGCAACCAAGGAGGTAACTTAACAAAGGCTGCATTTAAATTTCGAACTAGCTTGCAAATAGAAAGCTGTTTATTGGAAAAAAGTAACACTTTATAGTGGGAAAAATTATTATAAACAAAAAAATTTTTTTTTTAATTTCCGCGCATTATTTGAGAAAAGTACTATACAAGCCTTGGTCACAACTAGGCATTGATGGACTTACGTATGTGTGTGTCCACATTTACACGTTCGTCCATCAATGCCTCTGTTGCTGGCCGCTGCAGTAATGTACTTTAGTTGACAGATCTAAATATCCTAAAACTGTTGCCGTTCTTGTCAAATAGACGGCAATGTAAGAGACGGATATATTTTTAGGTAGTTAAGGACTGTCAACTAAAGCCTTCGAAATTGGGCCTAGTACTTAGATAATAATTTTAGGCTCGCTAAAGCTAAATTGCACTTTATTGCGTTGTGGCAAGAGTAACTATTCATTAGTAAATTTCCTATACCAGTCTTCTGTGATACAATCTAGGTTCCTTTCCTTCAAATCAAGAGTCAATAGTGTTAGGACTTCAGCCCAGGTCCCAAATCCCTTTGTTTCTTTGAATTAAAACATCCAAATAAAGGATTAGCAAAAAATATATATTTTATTTCTCCATGACGCGAATGAATCCGATTGACAAGTGTAGAAAAAACATTACTTTTTTCTTTATAGAAACGAGGTCCGAACATGCCGACCACCATGGACCCTCATGGTCCATAACACCATAACAATAAATTAACAACTGTAGTTAACTTAAAATATACAATAAAAACAGAAAAACAAACTTGGGTCCTCACCACAGGACAAACAAAAATCATATTCTGCACTAAACATACAACTACAATGCACACACACAAAAAAACTTAATTAGCATTTCACACTTTATGTAAAGCTGCTGTGGACACCACCAAGAAACTGTTTTTACTCAGCGGTGGGCAGGACACAAAGCTTGGACACAGGTCTTTTTATTTTGACTCCTTTGCATTGTAAACTCACGACACGTGTAATTCCGTCCAAACCACTATGTTTTTCTGTTACAATTCCATACAGCCATTTGGCTGGAGGAAGACCATCTTCCTTAACTAGAACAGCATCCCCTATTTCAGGTTCCTTTGTGTGATGCTGCCATTTATGGCGTTGCAAGAATTGTGTCAAGTATTCCTCTGACCATCTTCTCCAGAAATCTTGAAGCATTTTTTGAGTCAATTGCCAACGCTGTAGACTGGTGACATTTGAATTGTCATAACTATCTTCAGGAACCAGCACCAAAGGTTCTCCTACCAAAAAATGACCTGGAGTGAGAGGACAGGGATCATTAATTGTCTCCCCAAGTCTAGCTAGTGGTCTGGAATTGAGACACGCTTCAATTTGAGCTAGTACTGTGGTAAGCTCCTCAAACGTAAGGGTTGTGTCACCAATTACTCGCTTGAGGTGTTTTTTTGTTGACTTAACCCCAGCTTCCCATAAACCACCGAAGTTGGGACTGTATGGTGGGATTCTATGCCAAGTCGTACCACTTGTTGCCAGACAATCCGCAATCTCTGATGCAATACAAGATCTTTCACTTGCGAGCATCCGTTTCAACTCACGATCAGCACCAATAAAAGTAGTAGCGTTGTCGCTCCATAAATCTGTACAATGACCGCGTCTTGCAACAAAACGCTTAAAAGCTGCAAGAAAGGCTTCTGAAGTAAGGTCACTGACAACCTCCAGATGTATGGCTTTCGTCACCATGCACACAAAAAGACAGATGTAGCCCTTTGTGGAACGATGGCCTCTACCCTTCGTTGTTCTTACCGCGATAGGACCAGCATAGTCCAATCCAGACATCCTAAACGGGCGACTTACACTCACTCGAGCTGACGGAAGTTGCCCCATCATTGGGTGTACAGTTTGTGACGAATAACGCACACATTTTACACATTTGTGAATGTAAGACTTCACTAGGTTACGCAAATTTACTATCCAATATTTTGTATGGATGTAATTTATAACCAACTGCGGACCCCCATGAAGAGTTCTCTCATGAGCATCCGCTATAATCAGCTTTGCCAGATGGGATTCGCGTGGAATCAGGATAGGATGTTTCCGATTTTGAGACAAATCAGCCCTATGTAACCTCCCCCCTACACGCCAAATTCCATCGCTGTCTCTGCTAGGATTCAAAGAAGCAAACTTGCTCTTCTTATTTAATGTGTCATCAGTAAAGTACTGATCCTGACATCGTTTTATGCAAATGTGCATCACTTCTTGAAGCTCCTTAGACTCTAACCATGATGGTTTTGTAAGATCACCAGGTAACCACAACCTTCTGCACCAAGCTAATACCCGAAGAAGTCTTCGCAAAGATGAAAATCGTTCTAGAAAAGGATCGGCTTCAGGACTACTGACAAGCGTGTGACATTTTATCTTTCGCGCTTCTAAATTTGTTTCCTTTAGATCTTCTTTTTTAAAATGTACCTCTTCGCCATGCAGCCATTGAGGACCTTGATACCAAAGTACATTCTTCACACACTGTTCGGGTTTCAAACCTCTTGATGCACCATCTGCTGGATTCTCTTGAGAACATACATGTGACCACTGAGATGCATCAGTAATGCTGAGTATTTCGGAGACCCTGTTGGCGACGAAAGTTTTCCAACGACTAGGGTGGCTACTTAGCCAAGCTAGCACAATGGACGAGTCTGTCCAAGCATACAAATGGCTTTTTGGCACACTAAGAGTCTCTGCTACTTCATTTAAGAGTTTGGCCAAAAGTAACGCGCCACATAGTTCCAATCTTGGAATTGACAGTTGTTTTATTGGTGCAACCTTCGTTTTTGATGTAACCAAATTTACATGCACATTCCCATCACGATCCACTATACGGGCATATACCACAGCTGCAAAGGCCACATTCGACGCATCTGAAAATCCGTGAAGATCTAAACACTTGTCATCTAGATTAGTGTTTATTCATCTAGGTATGTGGATTTCCGAGAGCTTCTGAAGACTACTGCGAAAGTCGATCCAATCATTGAGCAAGGGTTGTGGAAGTTCTTCGTCCCAACCAATGCCGGACAGCCATAGCCTTTGAATAAAAACCTTAGCTGTTGTTATGGCCGGAGCAAGCCAACCTAATGGATCAAACAATCGAGAAATGTCTGAAATAACGCGTCTCTTCGTAACTGGTACTTCTAGTGATGGAAGTTTGACTGTACACTGAAACATATCTTCCTTTCTGTTCCAGATCAAGCCCAGAATTTTCATGACGTCATCAGTCTTTAGTTCTCGGTTGCGTTCCGATTCTAACGATTCGCTGTTAATGAACTTCATAAGCTGGCCATTGTTAGTCGACCACTTTTGAAGTGGGAAACCACCGCGGTTAAGTAAGGCAGTCATTTCTTCATAAATTTGAACTCCTTCAGTATCAGAGAAACAACCGGTCATCAAGTCATCCATATAAAAGTCGGTTAACACCCGACTGGATGCCAGCGCAAAATCAGCTGCTTCATCTCTAGCTAATTGTTGAAGAGCACGGACAGCCAAAAATGGAGCTGATGAGGTACCAAAGGTTACTCTTAACGAGCGGAGATGCTGCAGTTCAGCATCTGGATTTTCACGCCATAAAATGCGTTGAAAATCTACGTCCTCATCAGAAATTCTGACTTGTCGATACATCTTGACAATATCCGCTACTAGAACTATCGGGTAGCAACGCCAGCGCATAATTAAATGTCTCAACTCTGGCTGCAACCTAGGACCAGTCATTAAATCATCATTCAATGACACGCCGTTTGACCCCGAGCATGATGCATCAAACACTACTCGGACCTTAGTTGTAGTCCTATCTTGTTTCACAACCGCGTGATGGGGCAGGTACACGGCATTCAATTTGCCAGGATTGTGAACCACCTCCATATGACCTAAGCTAAGATATTCTTCGATGACCCTTGAATATTCTAAATGTAGTTCAGGATTTTTTATTAAACGCTTTTCCAACATGAAGAAGCGTTTGCGAGCTATCTCCTTTGAACCACCATACTTGCAGAGGGGATCATCGTCCCTGAAAGGAAGTTTAACGATATAACGCCCACACTCATCCCTTCTGGTAGTTCGGGAAAATAATTCCTCACACTTCTCTTCTTCGGGAGTAAGACGCTTCACATCGCGAGGTTCTGCCTCCATTTCCCAAAATTTCTTCAGTAATTCGTTCTCATCAGTATTGACCAAGTGCATACTGAAAATATTGTGGCATTTAACGCTGTGGTTGATTTCATTGGGCGAATGAATTACACCGGAGAGGATCCAACCGAGTCTAGTGTTTTGCGCCACCACTGACCCCGGCGGACCCCTGAGTAAACCTTCTAACAAAATTCGGCTGTACACTTCCGCCCCCAATAGCAGATCAATCTTACTTGGTGTACCCCAAGATGGATCTGCTAGTTCCACAGACGCTAAAGCTGAGAAACTGTGTGCCTCAGACACAGTAGAGTTGGGTAAGAAACACGTTAACTTACCTAAACATGTGCTTTCACTATAATGGTGAAGTTCGGGTGGACGCGTGACTGCAATTTCAATAACACAGTGGCCTTCGACGCTATCGCCGAATCCCGGTCACCGCCAAGTCCACGAACAACACCGGTCTCAGAAGTCTTTCGGAGACCCAACAACTGCACGGCGGACTCAGTTACAAATGATGCCTGAGATCCCTGATCTAGCAGAGATCTTAATACTATAGTCGTCCCGTTCTTTGCTTCCACATTCACTAATGCGGTTGCCAGAAGGACTTGGCTATGAGTATTCAAAACACAAGATGTGATCGGGGCATCTGTATCTGACTCACCGTGTTCTTGTGACGAAGTTGAAGCCGTTACTGTGGCAACCATTTGTTTGCTCACAGAGTCTTCAACCCTAACGGATTCGTCAGGAGATTTCGGGGATTTGGGATGTAATAATGTATGATGTTTCTTTTTACACAAGCGACACCTAGTGGAAAAGTTGCACTGATATACCGAATGGTCGGTATTCAAACAGTTAAAACATAAGTGGTGTGTTTGAGCGAAATTACGACGTGATTCAACAGTTTCTTTGGCAAAGTTTTTGCAGTTGTGTGTTTTATGACCTTCCGAACAAAAGGAGCACACTGAAACAGTTGTGGTAACATGAGTACAGTTGGGTTTGTCTTGTTTTTGTATTTTAAAATCTAGAAATTCAATCGATCTAAACCGGTTCTCTAAAAATTCTTCAAACATAACCATGGTTGGCAGTTCCTGACGTGACTCTGTGACCTTTTGTTCCCATAATTTGCGAGATTCTGAATCAAGTTTCTGACTTACCAAAAATATCACCAAAATATCCCAGGAACGTATGTCAACACCAAGGTTTTCAATCGCGTACAAACATTCCTTAGTAGTGTCCAACAGCAGCTTGATTGCGCTTGACGACTCAGACGTCAGTGCTTTTTGCCCTGTCAACTTTTTCAAAATACCATTTGCCAAATATTTTTTATTGTTGTACCTACTCTCTAACTGAAGCCAACACAGGTTATAATTGTCAGCTGTCACAGGAATGTGTCGCAACAAATGTTCGGCTTCTCCAGTAAGAGAAGTTTTAAGATAATGCAATTTTTGAACATTGTCAATATGAGTGTTGTTATGAACCAAAGAACCAAACAGATCACGAAAGCTGGGCCACTCCGAGTAAATACCAGAGAACTTTGGAATTTCAATTTTCGGTAACCTAACATTGACCGATTCTACGCTCCTATGTTCAGATTTGCCAGATGTGCTGGCAGATATGTTCGTGGTATTTGCATTGAATCGATGTAAAGTATCCTTTAAAATTGATTTTAACTCGATGTACAATTCCTTAGTTCTGTCATATAAGTCGGTATATGTGGTCGCTTCTACATCTTCTGCTTTAACCTCCATAATAATTTTGTCGTGTGTACCTAAAAACCTTTCCCACTGTTGCTCTACTGTTTCCAAACGAGTACTGACATTTGACACATTAATTTTATCTTTGGCAGTTTTTTTGAAATTTACCTTACATCTATTGATTTCTGCTGCAATATTTTCTTGCAATCTAAAATATTGTTCAGCCATTTTGCAAAGTTGACAAAATTCAATATTCAAGCAAATAAAAATTTCATTTCATTTCATTTCATTTCATTTCATTTCACGTCGTTATCGTGTCTTGTTGAAATCGTGTCACAGCATTAGAAATACCTTTACTTCACATTAAAGTTATTTTTATCTTGAACAAATATCGACATAGGTGGTGATAACTTTTGACGTGTTGATCTTTCGGAACGCGTCTCAGTAGAACATCATGATTTTTGGCAGTTCAAATCTCTTCAATTCCAAATTCATTTCGCGCGGTTTCGTTTTTATTTTATAGAGAATAGATTTTTGCAGATTTTTTACATAACGGAATTCGCGTGGTTTCGAAGTAAGGAATTGTAAAGTGTTTCATTTATGCAATTCGTTTAAAAGGATACAACATAGAGACCCCAGCCGGCGGTTCTACATCCAACAGCGATAGTACGTAACGCGCCGCGTTTAGCAGCGAGTCCGGCTGAGACAGTGAGAACGGTTCGTGCACGCAGCGATGTACTACGTCGTATGCGTGGTAAGTGCGAGCGAGACGTTCGTTATGTGCGTATTGTCTCAGGCATTCGTCTCGCTCACTACAAACACAATAATAAAATATTACACAGGAAAGTATTAAGTGCCAGAACAACCATCAATTAACAAAATAATAAAAAGAATAGTAATTCAAGTGTATGCTTAAATCTCACATAATCGAATGGGGCAAGGAACAATAATTATTTTCCAGATTAATCCGTTATAAACCTAGATGGCGCTGCAAAATGAGCGGGCTATAAATTGAGCGTAGATCAGAAATATGGCAAAAAATCGTTTTAAGCCTAAATGGCACTGCAAAATGAGCGGGTTATACGGCTAGCTACGGCGGGCTAGGTTTTAAACGGTTTTTGGCATATTTCTGATCTACGCTCAACTTATAGCCCACTCATTTTGCAGCGCCATCTAGGTTTATAGCGGTTTTTGACATATTTCTGATCTACGCTGTTTTCTTGGTGTAATAGCATTTCTCTCCTCGTTGTTCCAGGAGATAACTTACCTTCCCGTCGCCGTTGTGGCCGTGTCAAGGCACTGCGTTGCAAGCAGGTAGTGTAAATAGCCCGCGTCACCAAAACGTTCCTCTCCAACCGCATTGCCTACCAGTATAGTAAACACCCGCATAGCCGTCGCCTTCTCACCGGCCATGTGGTACGCTAAGCAGAAAAAAAAACAATACTTATATTATGAGTTCCAACGGCAACTAAGTACATTTGCATGTTTTATGTAATAAAGGTAATGATCATATAATTAAACCACAAACCAATTAAAGCCATTAAAATTATTATTAAACAATCACACGAATTCATTCAATATACGACCCTAAACACAAGTTAATCAAAGATAATAGTGAAATGATTGCTTAACCCCATTCTTCGAAGTTCGCACCACTCTGCTAATAATTTTAACGAATTAAACACTCACACGCACTCATATTCAATCAAGTCTACACTCTATATGAGAGAACGTCCAAGTCCCGGCTGGGTTAGCACAGATGGTAGACTAAATTGGCTTTCCCCGTTTTACGTCACTTTCTTCATGCTTACTTGTCAAGTGGAGTAAAACAGGTGAAAGACAATTTTGTCTACCGCACCGTCCTAAGAGTATAGACTAAAGCATAGAGAGAACTTGATTACATAATCAAAAAAAGTGGTACGGTGCTTATCGCAAGCGTAGCTAATTACTATATGTTTGTTTCTTTCCTTCGCCGCTGACGTAGTGATACGTGTGAGCAGTACAAAAATATCGTTTTGATGATCCCTATGTCTTAGTCTATACTCTAAGGCACCGTCCGTGGTAACCCAGCAGTAGGAACGTATTGGGCTGACGTAATGAGGACTAATATTACAGAACATCTAACCGAAGTGCATACCTTTCTGTGCCTCAACGAACTTGTTTTCTTCAGCCATTCGGTGTGCGTACGGCAAATAGACGTCACGTTTACACTCGGGGTGTTCGCGAGCAAGGGCGAATGCTCGCGTCCATTCGTTCGCCGATACAACCACTTGGGCCACTTTACTGGAAACAAATTTTCATGTTTTTTTTTTAATTGTTTCTAGGCAAAGCATTTGACTACTGTCTCACCTGATGGAATTTGATGATGCAGTCTACGATGGTGCATGCTTGCCTAGAAGATACCTGTTCACTAGTTTTATAGATCTGTTAATTATAAAGTCTAATCAATGTCACGTCTTCAAAGTCACGTCTCAGTTTAGTAAAAATCACCAAGTCTAGTCATGGTCAAGTCAGTCACGCTTTAGTAAGGCGATGTGTGAACTGAATATTTTTTGTGAAGGCTTGGAAAGTACATGAAAGGGTACGTTTTTCGACTTTACAAATACTTAATGAATGCATTGTACGTACATAAATACTTATAAGTTTTTTGATCCGTAGTTTAGGTAATCAATGGTTAAAAATGCTAAAAAATTCTAACCAATGATCAAAATTTGTTAACATTTTTAACCATTGGTCACCTTGACTACGGATAAAAACCCCATCCTTAGTAGTAAAGTCGATTATCTACTATTATTGCTAATTAAAACTAAAAAGTAAAACAGTTTTAGTAAACTACTAAATCAGGAATACAACGTTGTCGTTTTTTTTTTTTTAACGGGCAAATTGCCTTTATTAATAAAGCTAACTACTACAATAATAAAAACTAAACTAAACTAAGCTAAACTAAACTAGCTACACTACCTACTACAAAGAACACTTATGGACTGTATAATAGCTGCGATGGCCTATAGACAGTCCAAGTGCTCCAGCCCACTACCGGTAGGTAGCGTACCCAACATGCTGGCCGCATTGCCACGTTGAATTGCAATGCTGATGCGTTGGGCCAAACGTTGTCGTATTCCCAGTAGCCGTTCTGTACTTTTAGCACATTAGTGGGCTAATTAGTACTATAGTAGTGTTACTATGTTTTCAATGGGCATTGTTTTGGGCATTCTCTAGGTAATATTATTAGATGTTTTGCGAGTGTTATATTAGAGATTAAACAGGTAGTGTTATTAAGTATTAAATGGGTAGTTTTATTAGGCTCTCAGAAGGGAAACGTTTTGCTAGGTGGTAGGACTTTTCTGCAAAGTTCGTCTCGGTAGGTACCACCGCTTTACCAGTTATTCTGCCGCCAAGCAGTAGTGCAAGCATTACTGTGTTCCGGTTTGAAGGGCACTGTAGCTAGTAAAATTACTGGGCAACTGAGACTTTGTGATCTGACTTCACAGTCTAGCTAGACTGTGTGATGGCTCAGGATGATGTGCGCAGTGCAGTGTCACGTGAAATTTTATTTTTTTAAAGTTCCGAGTGGCACTGCAACTGTTATGGGCGGCCGTGTCGCTTAACATCAGGTGAACGACTTGCTCGTCACGTCATTCATTCCCATAAAAAATGTTACAAGGTATGCATGCTGCGGGGGTAAGATAGTGTTATTAGGTGTTCTATAAGTTTTCTTACATCTATCGACTTATCTAGCATCTCACGCGCCCACCGTAAGTGACGATGCGATCGAAGGTGTAGCATGCTAACTAAGTAATGTAAAATTAGGTGTTAACTTGTTAAGTGTTGTTTAAACATTTCGAATAGTGTATGCAGCTGATATTTTCAAACTACCTATAGTCACCAAGCCGTTGGTACACATCTGCTGCTGCAGTCGGCTCGCCTGCTTGAACTAATGCCTCAGCCACGTGACGTAAAGATTCGCTAGAGCCTTTATCCAGCTTGCGAGCCAGCTCTATCAACCTGGAAGAAGTATTAATGTTAAAGAATCGCTTAATAACCTGTGAGAACTTCTGCACATCGTCAGCTGGAAGACGCCCACTGCTGAACATCAGCCTCCCCCCTAAACACCACTTTAAACGCTTAACATGGAGGATTTGCCATAATCACCACGCTTGGCAGGCGGCTCGGTGATCGCAAAAGATTTTAAGGTACCGAGGAAAATGCCTATAATATTCCCTTAGCCGACTCTTCCGGCACCCACGGGAAGAGATGGGGTGGTTTTATTTGCATACTGGGACCCCACGGCTGGAGCTTCTACATTCGTCGCTTATTATGTCCTCTTCGTTTCTATTACAAAATTATAAAGAAAAGGACACAGAAAAGTACTTGAGGGGGTAAAAAGTGATACGTGTCTGTTATTTTTCAATAAACTAATAATAACCTATAACAACTGGGGTGAAGGGGGTGCTCAATTTAGAAATGTCTACAAGCGCACAAGGTATGCACATTGCACAAGGTATGCGCTACAAAGTGATGGTAATGCATGGGTGGCATGCTTAGAGTATAGACTAAACGCATAGAGAGAACTTCATTATCTGTCAAGCGTACCACTTTTTTGGACACTTTTCAAGGGCTAGAAGTGCCGACTCACATGTCCCGGCGGCCGGTCTCGGCCATGAGTCGCGCGGCCCGCGCCACGTCACCGGCTGCAAGATACATCTCGGCGGCGGCACGTGAATCGTTCACGTGCCGCGCCCACTCCGCACGCCGCCGCGCCAGCGCCGCCACGCCCTCGCCTTCACACACGTACTCCTACGTTAATACCACTGCCATTCATTAACATTATACCCCGAATATAGACTAAAACGGTCGAATAGTGAACATAGCTCGTGTAAAAGCCAATTTTGGCACAATTGTGGAGGAAGGTGTCCTGAAAAGCATTTTAGTAGTAGTTTCTGCGAACGGTAGACCTCGCGAGCACAAATGTATTAATTGCAGCAATAGGCTTGTGTCGGGCTAATTTTTATTGCACTATTGAGTGGATTTATTTTTTAGTATGGAGGTTAGGAAACACGCAGTTTCAAGTAAGGCTCTTACAACTTGTGGGCTATCATGGTCCCAGTCCCCCCTTTCGGGATAATACCCCAATTCAAACTCAGATAGTATAAGTTGTATACAAGCATTTGAAAGGGACAGGCGATGCCCCCTCCAGAAACTTTAAAAGCTTATTACTCCGCGATTTATTTACCGATTTTACTAATTTTTTCAATTATTACATTCATTTTTAACCTACTTTATGAAAATAACATTAAAATGAGCAGGACACTAGCCTGTTGTGTTCAGTCTGCGAGCAATCCTTATCATTATGGGGGGGGGAAGGGGTTTGCCACAATCATCCGGAGAATGCTACTGCACATTCTCCCTACCCTATCTTTTATGGCATCCATGGAAAGAGATGAGCTGGTCCTATCCTCACGCCGCCACTATGCTGGACCACACGGTATAATGTTTAAATATATACTTTGGTATGTCCCGAATAGACCATTTGGCCTTTCCTATATCTCAACAACCTCTCGACTGATTTTGCTCATATTTGTAATACTTGTTTGGGATCGAGTAGGTACCCAATGTTTTTACAAAATATTAACAAAATTGGCCAACAGATGACGCCGCGGCAAACTTCTCCCCTTTTTGGGAGAATTTCACCTCGAAACAAAAATCACCGCAAAAGATATCCCTGAACTCTTAGTATTTCTAGTGACGTCTTGCGACCGATTGCTAAGTGTTTGCTGTCGCTTTGCTACTGCTGTTGTAACTTTTACAGAATACGGCAGCAGGACAGATGAAAACCAACTTTGCGAGTTGAAACAGATACTTTCGGTCACTTCACTCAGTACAAAAGGACCGATGGGTGGTGGGGCCAAAGATTATAAAGCCCGTTGATAGCTCGTGAACATGATTTCTCGTACCAACACGACTCACCTGCGCAGGCAGGGGGCGAGGTAACAAAACGAGACAAATTCATGCGAAATTACAAAGAACAGAGCAGGATGGAACAAAAGACATAAACGGGTTCTCGTGATTTATTAGAAAATCATAGTATTTATTAGAAATTAGTGGTTGAAATATACCACTAATTTTCGTATGAGGGGAAGTTGTATCATTGGTCAACTGGATTTATAGTCAATGGTGGGGCTCTGTTAAAAGGTGGGAAGGGGCTGTAAGCTGCCTCTATTCAGATTTTTTGTGAATATACCGAAATCTGCGGTGTATAGCAAAAAAGATTTAGATCTCAGGATATACAGATGAGATGAGACAGTGAAGAGACTAGATTATATAAATTCAATCACGTAGAATAAAACTTAAAAGAAAAAAGTAGTGGTACCGACCTGCGCTTTGCTAAACATCCTTAGATCGACGTACATGTTAAGCGCCTTTTCATCTCTTGCAACTGACACAAACGCTCGAGCCGCGTCTGTGTACCGACCACGATAAGCGAGCACCTCGCCGCTTATAACGGCACGTTTCTCCCCTGCGTCTAATCGTTCCTAGAAAACAGAAAAATCCAAACTTTAAAAACAAAAAACGAATTCTTTCAGCCTAGTATCATTTTACTGTCTCACCACTGTACTGTACTCGTTTAGTGCGAGTCATCACATCACCAGCGCTCATAGCGAAGCCCGACTAGCCGTTTCTAACCGATCGGTAAAGTTAAGCAACGTTCGCTGCGGTCACTACTTTGATGGGTGACCGCTAAGGCAAAAAGTGGTGTTTACAACTGAGCACTTCCGTGCTTCGGAGGGCACGTGACGCCGGCGGTCCCGGCTGTTGTCGTAACACAATAATCGTTAAGCCAAGTCAGAAGTCTTTGTGAGGCCTAAAAACTCTGACACCAGGGTGACCCTTGCCTACACAAGAAGAAGAAAATCACCAATCGGAAGACGTCCACTGCTGAACGCAGGGCTCCTCCATAAATAGCCACTTTGGACGCTTATCATAAGGTGCCATAATCATCACGCTTGGCAGGCGGCTCGATTATAGCAGAAGGTTTTAATATACCGAGGCAAATGCTACTACCCAAAATCTGGATATTCCTTAGCCGACTCTTATACGACACCCGCGGGAAGAGATGTGTTGGTCCTATTTTGAAACCAGGATCACACGGCGGTCAAGTCATAAATATTATAAATCAGAGAGTGGGTCGTTTGTCCAATCAATCGGACAATAGTCACAATTCACTAGTCACTAGGTGGTAGGACTTTTCTGCAAAGTTCGTCTAGGTGGGTACCACCGCTTTGCCAGTTATTCTGCCGCCAAGCAGTAGTGTGCAAACACTACTGTGTTCCGGTTTGAAGGGCATTGTAGCTAGTGAAATTACTGGGCAAATGAGACTTTATGATCTGATCACTCAGTCTAGTAATCTGATTACTAGACTGTGTGATGTCTCAGGATGACGTGCACAGTGCAGTGTCACGTGAAACTTTATTGTTTTAAAGGTCCGAGTGATACTGCAACTGTTATGGGCGACCGTGTTGCTTAGCATCAGGTGAACGACTAGCTCGTCACGTAATTCAATCGCATAAAAAAAAAAAAATCAAAATGGATCAAATCATACAATTATCATTCAAAAGTTGCTGCTCAGGTGCTCATAATAAGACCAGTCCAAGAATATGCTGGTGTCCTGCTATTTTTTTATTGCAAAAATGAATAATATTCCTCTAAAAAGAAACAGTCGTGAAAACAAAAATTAATTATCTCAAAAATGACAAGGTTACAACCATTTTAAAATACAGGAATAGAAAGAGACAGTTCAAACGTGCTGTGACGTCAGTTCTTGCTCTTTCATAGTACCTCATTACTGAGCTGTGGTAGCTTTACATCCAATCTCTTTGGCATGTGACGTCACTAATGTGCGTTTTCATAGTAACTGTGGTGAAGCTCTGTTTTGGGAGAAAGGGACAGGCGATGCCTCCTCCAGAAACTTTAAAAGCTTATTACTCCGTGGTTTATTTACCGATTTTACTATTTTTTTCAATTATTGCATTTATTTTTAACCTACTTTATGAAAACAATATTACCATGTTAATTTTTATTAGCAGGACACTAGCCTATTATGCCATAATGACCATACAACTGTTAGACAACAGAATCGTTTCCATAAAGTGGCTAGGATCGATTCATGTATTTTACAAAAAGATTGATTCATAAAAGTAACTATTCAAAATCATATATAAGGTAGTCGTCTCAAAACTGTTTGTATATTTACCTGTAAATGGTCTATAAGATTTAGATACACTATATTTTCGCTGCGCTGAAACGCTTTCCTCGCGACTTCGAAGGAAAGTTCTTCAAGAGCTGCAACACCCAGCCGTTCCCAGTCTAACGCGGTGACGCCTAAACAAGCCACCGCGTATGCTTCGCTGTGGATCACAGAGAACGAATATAACATAAAATATGTAGGTCAATACATAAACTATCAAAATCCAATCACTTCAAAAATATTATACTGATTTATTGCCATAAGTACATATTAAGGCGACGGATAGGGCCATGTAAGCAGGTCAAAATCCGTTCAAAGAAACATCCACCTTAACGTCGTAATCTTTAAAATAAATTCAGTCTGCACTTCAGCGCGGCGCTTTCGACAAAGACAACGCACGAAATTATTGATTTTGGCGGTTTTTAATTTTAATATCTATGTTTATATAGTATTTTTCAAAATGATGTAGTCATCACAACATCTGAATGTTTGTTGGGAATACGCAATTTTTTTTTGTAAAAATTTTTTCGATAGAAAATAGATAAAGTTTTGCGAGGCTTGCGATTTTTTTCTATACTTAGAGCTATATTTATTAATCTTGTATTTGCGATCATCACAAACGACTTAACAAAATGAATTACATGATATATTAAATTCAAAGCTCCACATGCTCTAATTACACTAGGAAACATGACAAAAAACACATTGTTTGCCCTACCCTTCGCCTTAAACCTAAGCTTTTTACAAGGTTTTATTATAATTCACGGCAAATTCTTCACGGTTCTTCGTTTGTTTGTACGGCACAAATCTTGAAACGATTTTAGGACGACTTCCAGGCAGCGGTCCGATTGAGTTGAGATGTCGCGTGGAGCTGTATATGCGATGACGTTAGCTTTCTATGATATTTTGAAACTGGTCTGATGATGATCATCGAAGTTGAATCCAGGATTTTACTAACAGTCAATTGTTTCAGAGTTCTTTCAGACGCAGGCTAAAATAACTTCAATTGCTACGCAATAGTAGTTGTTTTTATTAAATACTAGCTGACCCGGCAGACTTCGTACTGCCTTTATATGGGAAAAAAGGGCTGTTTTTAGGGTTTTCCCGGAAATAATTCGAATTTTTCTCACCTTTTAAACCTTCCCTAGACCTCCACGAACATTTCAAGACCAAGATAAGATAAATCCGTTCAGACGTTCTCGAGTTTTAGCGAGACTAACGAACAGCAATTGATTTTTATATATATATAGAAGATTATTGACTGGTTTCTGGACTCACTTGAACATTTTTTTCTGTATGTATTGGTGCACCGCGTGTGAAAGGGGCACCTGTATGGTTTGCATCGCGTTCGCTTGCAAACAGAACACTCGCCCTCCCTGTAACATGAAGAAGTTCATCATCAAAAAAGAAATTGATCTAGAAAGTACCTAGCAATATTTTCAATTAACTTTTTTTGACAATTTTAATACGTAATAGAGCTCATAATAGCAAAGAAACCGGCCAAGTGCGAGTCGGACTCGCGCACGAAGGGTTCCGTACCATTATCTATAAAGAAAGCAAAAAAATCACGTTGGTTGTATGGGAGCCCCCTTGAATATTTATTTTATACGGTTTTTTAGTATTTGTTGTTATAACGGCAACAGAAACACATCATCTGTGAATATTTCAACTGTCCTAACTATCACGGTTCATGAGATACAGCCTGGTGACAGACGGACAGGGGAGACTTAGTAACAGGGTAAAACGGCCCCCACTCGGTGGACCGACGATCTGGTGAAAGCCGCGGGGAGCCGATGGATGCAGGAGGCGAGCAGCCCCTCTAAGTGGCGCTCTCTGGGGGAGGCCTATGTTCAGCAGTGGACAACTTCAGGCTGTTAATGATGACTTGCATATTTTTAAATAATTTAGGTACATCAGGGGACAACTTACGGTGAACGGTCTATAACCATCATTTATATTACTCGATAGTTGCAATACGTCAAAGTCGAACTCCAGAAGTTACTTTAGCTTGTATACAAAAACCTTTACTACAGGCCTTACAGGATCATATTTATCTACATCTACACTACTATTATAAAGAGGAAAGATTTGTATTTTTGTATGTTTGTAATGAATAAACTCAAAAACTACTGCGCCGATTTCAAAAATTCTTTCACCAATGGAAAGCTACATTCACCCTGAGTAACATAGGCTATATTTAGAACCCGTGCGGAGCCGGGGCAGGCCGTTAGTTCGAAATTAAATTAAAGACGCCCTTCTTTTATAAACTATCTACTTACATGATTACTTACCTGAAATCCAACAACGGAGCCGATAAGCGGGTGCGAAGCGGACGGGAAGTTTCCAGCCTTAATAGACAGCGTGCCACCACCAGACATGCTCAGTAACTCGTCACACCATGAGTTCCAAGACACGCTAGACACGTTCTCCTCCTGAAAATTCTGCCATCATCAGCTTTAAGTAGCGAAATTAATTCTAATAATGGCCTCGATTTCGCTGGCCTATTGTCGAAATCAGAGGACTCCAAACGAGTCAGATATTGCCGAAAAATTATTAAGTTCGGTGATTTGATGATAATTTTGGCTGGCCTACGCAGAGTGTACATATAGCTACTTACAAGACGTGATCCATACTCTACGATAAGACATCTTCGGTAACGAGAAAGAAGCCACTCCTATCCTGTAGTATAGGAAAGAGAGAAGGACGCGGATAAAAGATAAGGGAATAGACTGAGTGGATGAAGGTGAAAGGAGGCAGATGCGCCATACCATGGAACAAGCAGGAGAGGTATGTCAATACACCAAGAAAACAGCGTAGATCAGAAACATGCCGAAAAATCGTTTTAAACCTAGGCCGCCGTAGCTACCCGTATAGCCTGCTCATTTTGCAGTGCCATCCAGGTTTAAAACGTTTTTTGGCATATTTCTGATCTACGCTCAATATATAGCCAACTCATTTTGCAGCGCCATCTAGTTTTATAACGGTTTTTAGCATATTTTTGATCTAAGCTGTTTTCTTGGTGTATTGGCATTCCTCTCCTACTTGTTCCACGGCCATACGTCAAGCTTAAGTAAGGAGCTCATTTTTAACAAAATACTTTTTATTTTTCTTAAAAGTATTTTGTTAAAAATCTGCAATTGTTTTTTTATTCATTGATAGGCTTGCATTTGACCACTATCTCACCTGATGGGAAGTGACGATGCGGTTTAGGATGTAACACGCTTGCCTAGAAGATACCTGTTCACTCTCGATTTGAAGATCCCAAGGTTGTAGTTCTCGGGAAACACAGACGCCGGCAAAGCGTTCCACTCTTTTGCTGTTCGCATGATGAACGTGGAAGCAAATCGCTTTGTCCGCACATGTGGGATGTTAACCATGTATCGGTGGCATTTTTTCGTACATCTGGTTGTCTTATGGTGGAATGGTGATGACGGAATCACCAAAAATTTTTCCTCATAAGAGACCCCTTTGAACGAACTCCCTGTTAATGCCTAAATAACTTACCGTGTACATCAATTCCCCGGTGGACAATGAGTAGACTCGGCAGACGGACGCGTCGTCTACGACGGCGAGGCTCGAACGCGATGCGCTTACGTCGAGGCAGCGAACGCTCGCCGAAGTCTGCAATATCATCTTGGATTTGCCGTCGACTGGCTCCACTTGCCATATCTAAAAGCATATACACACTAGAAGCACCCAGCAGCGGGAACTCTTCATTTTCAAAAAAAAAAGAAACAAAAAGATACTTCATTTTATGCCGGAAAATGAAAAAAAAACTGAAAGGATACTTCCTTTGTTGGTCGTGATTAGTTTATATTAGCTGTGTGAAAACCAAAAACAAATATTCAAACAAACAGTTTTAAAAGACAACATTTTTGCGTCAGACAACACTAAGCGCGTGGTTGGGATCTATCCAAGATCTATGTTTGCATAATTATGCCAAGTTTTGGCTCCAAACAGTGGCAAGAATTGGCTAGTGTCCTGCTTTTAAAAATTAACAACTTGATATTATTTTCATAAAGTAGGTTAAAAATTAATGCCATAATTGAAAAAAATTAGTAAATCAATCACGGAGTAATAAGCTTTTAAAGTTTCTGGAGGAGGCATCGCCTGTCCCTTTCTCCCAAAACAGAGCTTCACCACAGTTACTATGAAAACGCACATTAGTGACGTCACATGCCAAAGAGATTGGATGTAAAGCTACCACAGCTCAGTAATGAGGTACTATGAAGCAGCAAGAACTGACGTCAATACACGTTTGAACTGTCTCTTTCTATTCCTGTATTTTAAAATGCTTGTAACCTTGTCATTTTTTGAGATATTTAATTTTTGTTTTCACGACTGTTTCTTTTTAGAGGAATATTATTCATTTTTGCAATAAAAAAATAGCAAGACACAAGCCTATTCCATTAAAACTCATTACTACTAACCTGACCGTTCATTAATCCTAAAAGCAGCACTTCTTGAAAATACAGCGTTGTGACTTTGACGTATCTAATGGACGAAGGCATCGTCCATGACTTTGGTATCCGCCTCCCAATCATCGTGAGTTTACAATCCTGAAATTACCATTACAGATACACAAAAATAATGTGAAAGTAAAGTTTAACAATTATTTCTTTAGCTTACCTGACATATGAGCAGAGCTTCACTGGTCGCGACTAATAGTGAACATTCGCTCTTTTGAGGAAATTTTTCTTTGACTCTATACAGCATCCCTTCTACGTCCCCTTGCTCGTATACCACAACCCTTTCCGGCAACTGGACCTGTAATGTTCCATTTAGACTCCTGAAGTTACTAACCTCAAATGCGGTAGTTTTATGTTATCAAAATTTTGTATGAAATCTGATGTTTAAAGCTTCAGCCCCAACTGCACGTCAAGTTGCGCCAGTGTCGGCCGTTCGGTACCCATCGTTGCCCGTGTTCGTGGACGGTCGCGCCACGATCACAGCGGGCAGCGATGATTACCGCTTAGTTTCGCGTTGGTGACACTGCCGCTTCGCAGACGCGCAGTTGTGGCTGACGTGGCTTAACTCTCATTGAATTAATACACAGAGCAGGCAAAAAATTACTTTCTCAACACTTGAATATAGTATGGTTTACCTGCGCAGGTGACATAAAATGTATCCAGTTTTGTCATTAATGTGTGCGCTCGGCGCCTATTGTTCGGCACGAATATTGTTTTTAGTACTTTCGCCTCTGTCAAGGCGCGAGCGTGGGAAATTTGTTCTCCTACTCTGTGACTTAATTTAAAATACACAAAATAAAAAACAGCCTTTCTTCGATAAACTATTTCTATCTTAACGTACACTCTATCCTTGGTTTTCACCATCTCGATTTCCATGTCATGGTACGCAAAGTCACAAATATGACTATTTTTTCGCTCATACTTTGTCATCTTGTACTCTTAAGTATAGTGCGTAACACCACAGGTGGTTAGGTCCATTATACAGTAAATTAATCAAAATACGTTTGTGATTACAAGGCACATTATTATTATTAATATTATGAGGCATCATTAACACACTTCTAGACAAAGGCCTCCTTTTCTTCCTCCCAATCGTGATCCAGAGCTTTTGTAGGAAGTCCAGCTCCAGAGTCCAGTATTTGGAGTTAGAAACAACTTCACCACACTAATATAAATAAAATGTATTTCATGCGTGTCAGGTTAGTTCTAATTAGGTGTAATAGTAATTAGACTAGGAGTCTGTTTTTCTTGTGAAACGTAAAGTTACCGTGACAACAGCTGATTTAGTTTTAAAAAGCGGTGATAAGTGTCTACGTTTTTGAATTGCAAGGTGTGTAGCTATTATGTAAATTGTGTTTACGTTGAAATACAGTTTCTGTTGGATAATGTTGTAAAAGGTGAAAGACTTTGGACATGAATTCATTAATAATTGATAATTTCTCGCTTCAGTTCAGTCTCGCGACCACGGACGTATAATCCTGTCTGTATAAAACACAATTCGGAATCAAAATTCAGCTTTCTTTAATTGCAGAGAAACCATACGCTATTTTCCTATTTGCGGTTAAAAACTACAGTTTCAGCCTGTTGTAAAAAGTAATTAATTGTGATTAATTGTTGAGCATGCAACTAGAATCGCTACATTTATTATTAAAATAGGTAATATATACATTTACATCCGTTTTTCCTTCTGTCAGAAAGACCTGTATTCCGAACATATCTAATTGGTCACTGCAGTTTATAATATAAAGCTAGAGTTTTAATGAAAACTCATTTAACGTATCAAAATTAAGCATAAATTGGACATGTTAAATTTAAGCATGCATGACCTAACAAGGTCTGGCCATTGAAACAAAATACGGAATTTGTGAAACAAATAAGTCAACAGGGCCCTTATTCTGTATGACACATGAGATTCCTTGCCAATAACGCGTGACGTCATAACACGCTCGAAACACAAACGCGGGTGCTAACGCGCCACGACGTGGAATTAAAAAAATGTATTCTGTATGCCGCACGTTAAGTTGTCTATGCCCAATGTTTTCTATTTTTCAATATCACGCAGTGCGTTCATAAACATTAGATCCATTCAATTCGGAAAAGTAGCGGTTTTTTTACATATCAATAATTTGCTCCCAATCTTTATCTTACGTTGGTTTATCTGCAATAAAGGACTACTTAACTCTTATTAGACTATTACTTTTGTTTAATTTTATTTAAGGAAGTAAAATAGTCCTTACCGTAGTCTGTTTTTCAAATATTGTAGACTACCGATAGACTACTTTATGAACGAAAATGTCTGACGCTGGTAATGGACTGTGAACATAACCTATCATAATAAACAAAAACAAACATAAATAAGTACTGTAAATAGGTTTGCATTGCAGTCGGTTCAAAAAATAGTAAATATAATGAATGGTGTTGTCCGTAGACGACTTGTAACGCGTTGGCGCCAACAACGCACTAATATTAATAGACGGTTATTAAGGGATTCTGCGGATCCGCTATCGTTAGATCCCGAGCTCTTTGTGCGCAGTTACAGAGTAACTCCAGATTTATTTAAACTTTTGTGCGCTACCCTTGCCGACAGGCTAAGTTCTCCTCAGAGGTGTACCGGTATTACGACAGAAGTTAAAGTGAGTGTACCTTCATTGCAAAAATCCTGTAATTTAAATAGCATAAAGTTAGGTACTATATTTTTACTATATTTCTAGGTACTTACAACCTTGAACTTTCTGGCTACAGGCAGCTACCAAAAGCCTGTGGGAAGAGATTGGTTCGCCCCTGTAACCCCCCTGAAACCCCCCCTGTGCCCTGTTATACAACGACTTGCAGTTGGCTGGCTTACGCCAGCCAACTGCAAGTTGTGGAAGTTGTGGAAGCATTAAATGGGCTTCTTTCTAATTATATAAAATTTCCAACCACAGAGCAAGATAGAAACAACATTAAACAAGGGTAATGTTTTAATTGATAAGTTTTCTTCCAGTATTTGATACCTCTGGAGAACAACAGAGATTTAGTAAAAGAAATATTTCATTTCAGTATTATAATAATATTCTTATTACAGATTCTATGAGAAATTTGGAATGCCAGGGGTTCTTGGTTGTGTGGATGGGACCTTGATTGCCATACTTGCTCCAAGGAATCACCCAAGTGAAGCAGCATTTTTCTGCCGTAAAGGATACCATGCCATCAATACTGCTATTGTAAGTGTACTTTACATAAGTGTAAATCTTGTTCAAACTTTGACTCAAGTGGACAATTTTTTATATCAGAGTGTAAAAATAAACTGCATTGTTTCAGATATGCGATAGTGACTTGAAAATAATTGGCATATGTGCAAAGTTTGGAGGGGCAGCACATGATAGCTTTGTGTGGCGCTCATGGAACATCAGCCATTATCTAGAACAAGAGCACCAGAATGGCAAAATTGGGTGGCTTTTGGGGGGGGCCCCCCCAAAGAGTTCAGTTTCATTGTGAGACTCTGCCATGAAGCCTCCAACGTAGCCCGCCCTTGCAATGTTTGGCTGAGCCCTGAAGCCATGCTAGCATGGTTCTTCATGTACTCAGCCAAATAGCTGAGCTGGGCTGGGCTGGCTTTGCAACGGCTAGCTTGTTGTTTTTGCATTTTGGCTAGAAGTGAAAGCATTAGAATATTATACAGGTAAATGACCAATTGTTTCTAAACAATCACATCAAGCTCTTTAGCGTATTTATTGAGTGTACATAAATTAGGTAGTTACACTGTACTTACATAAATATATTATTCACTCTATTTCACAGAAAAACTTGAATAAAATAGTGGAACTCAACGTGTAAACACAACAAGATACACAGTAAAACGCGCTAAAACGCGCGAACTTGAAGCACGTTATTTTGACAGTCCATAACGTGCGTGTAACGAGCCTTGTCGCGCTTGTCAAGTTTGACAGTGGCATACAGAATAGCATTCCACGCAGATATCGTAACGCGCCGCGTTACGTGTCCGAATGGTCATACTGAATAAGGGCCCAGGTAATTTAAGAAATAAAAAAATCAATTGAATACGAAATCAATTATGAACTAACGTAAATTAAAATTAAAATCAAATTCAAACTACATAGTTAAGGTGGAAATAAATAGTAGGTTTAGGTTTCACGGTACTGGCACAGATATTATAATAATAAGATATTAAAGTTTCCTTGGGAAAACCTCGCTTTTAAAGCAGTCTGCATCAATTTGGAACTGGACAGAGATGGCTTCAGTGAGCTTTCTGTTCAATATTTCTGTTTAATACACGTCAAAAACAATAGATAATGCTTACCGCTAACCGATGCTTGTAAATAGCGATCTTATGCACCCTATCATGGCACTTGATGCGGACCTTGTTCCCCGAGGTGAGATGTTGTATTATAACATCGGTCATGTTTTCTCTGTACGCGTACCGCTCCCGGTATAGCCCGTGTACAGTGCTGAATACCACTTGGTAGCACCATAGAGTACCGTCTTGACATGCCACTGCCTAAAATAAATAATATCCTGTTAAAAAACGGTTAAACCGACTTCTATCGATTTAATTTCTTATTAAGAAGTACTCGAATGACAATAGTTTGTTGCAGTTATTTTGATCGAAGATCTTTATCATCACCGGAGAAATCGATCAGTCGTAACATACATAAACCATACAGTCGAACATAAAACCTTTTACTGTTTTTAAGTAGGCGGTATACTGGGTGTAATTGAATTCAGTAACATCCTTTGAAACTAGGTACCTACTCCTGACACCGGTCACGTGTGGACCAAATTTTTTGCAATCTGCGTTAGATTGCAAAAAATTTGAATTAATTTCCATAAACGGGATGGCTTACTTAATCAACTACTACGGTACAAAATTAAATTAAAATAATTCAGTACTGTTTTTAATTATTAGATACACACAAGGTAAAAAAACTTTTAACAATATCTAAATCATTCGTGTCAACCATGTTAGGCGCCGCGGCAAGACTCAAAATAATTTTCAATAAAATATATTTCCATTTGCACTCTTTACCCTTCAATAATCATCAATAAATGATGTACTATCATGTACTCAATTTATGTTAATGAATTAAATTGGATCCTGTTTATAAAAGAAATATTTACTGTTATGGTTCAGAATCCAATACAAAACTAATAAACTTTTTACTATTCAGTATTCAGTATCCATACAATATAACAAATCCAAAAGTAACTGTCAGTCTTTCTGTCTGTTTGTCACTTATTCACATAATAACAGATTGGTGTACTTTGCTATTTTAACTTAACACCTTTCGTTTTCTAACGTAGTGATACGCTGTCATGAAAATCTTTTACACACCGTATCGATATATATAATTTCGATGCGCTGTACTAAGAGATTTTCTCCGCTGCGATAGATGAAGTTTAAAGCAAAATACGTACAAGCATGTTGAAAGACGGCGAGGGCGCTATAGCCCAGACCCAGTCTTGAGGCGTATTGACTATGGGGACCCCGTCAGCCGTGACGGCAGCCCATCCACCCGCGCCACCCACAACCACAAGCGAGCCCAGCTGTGACATCGATAGCGCTGATATACCTGGAAACAATTCGAAACACTCTTGTCTTCAATGTTTTCATCATCTTCATCGTCAACAGCCGGAAGACGTCCACTGCTGAACATAAACCACAGAGCGTCACTTTGACCAGCTGCTTGCCCCCTGCATCCTGCTCCCCGCGGTCTACCGTCTAAGCCAATCGTAATCGATGAATGGGCTTCATTTCGTCATTTCCGGCAAGTTGGCATTGTGTAACATCTCCATCCATTAGTATTTTCTCACTATTTCTCAATATTATAGTTAATCAATGTTTTGTCTATTCAGTTCTCCGCCTAAGGGACCATAATGCCGATGTATGAGGATTTTACACAACCGTAAATGACCAAATGAAGCCCATTCATCGATTGCGATTGAGTTACACAATACGGGGGCAGATCATCGATCCACCTAGTGGGGAGCCGGCCCACGCTGCGTCTTCCGGTTTGTAGCCGCCACTCAAGAACCTTTCTTTCCCTGTTGTAGGTTCTGCGCACGATGTCGCTTGCCATTGCCATTTAAACTTGCTAATTTTGAAAGCTATGGCGGTGACTTTAATTCTCCTGCGGATAGGAGTATCGCCAGTATTTTGCTTACAAAATGTCTTACCTATACTTCTTTCTTTGTAAACCGGCTGGCCCATTATATTGTAGAACGACAACGTTTCATTCCAATCAGTGACTAAAAGAGTGCTTTTTGAGAATGCAACCGCCCACACGGCCGCTTCTCGCGTCACCCGCTGTATCTCCTCTCCAGACTGGAAACAAGTATATTACTAAAGAGTTCGACCTTGTAGCAGTATTATTTATATAATATACGCCTGCTTAGCGTATCTGCTACATTGTTGTAGCGTATTGCTGCGTTATTTTTACGGCATTTGTGTTGATGTATAATAACTTGACCGTGTTGGTTTGGGTGGTTCCCAAGAACCTTTCAATAGATGACACTGCCAACCAACCCCATACTTATAAAAGGTAAAGGATTTTAAGTGTACATGAGATCACGATTTTGGACATGAGCTGTCATGGTAGCTTGAGTAAAGCATGTTCCGGCTTAAGGAACGGATGGATACGGGTTCAAATCCCGTTAGTGATTCAAATTTTTTCCTTTATATTAAATCCAGGTTGGTATTATAAGTCTTCTAGGAAAGGAGTCATAATTATAAAGTCGATCCAGACTAAGATATTTTTGTGTTCGTTAGACATTATTATTATTTATTTAAATTACATTTCACTGAGTAAGAAATTAAAAATAGTACGTAGAAAAGGGGCAGCAGAACTTGAACAATTCACTGACAAAACTTAGGTTTAGGTAATTAGTATTATTCACGTACCTATTTGTAACGTAATAAGCTAATGTAATTTTACCAAGTGGTGGCTAAGTCTATACCGATGCGATCAATACCACATTTGGAAATATCATTCTGCTGACAGAAATTACTGAAGGTACATAAATATCTGTTATGGGCGGCCGTGACGCTTAACACCAGGCGAACGACTAGCTCGTCACGTCATTCATTTACATAAGAAAAGACTTAGCCAGCAACTATAAAATATATTATAAGATATCACTTTGAGAAATCATTCGCAAGGTTATGAAAGGAGATTTCGCATAACTGCGGTTGGGCAGCGCATGGCCATTAGGCCACCCATTATGTGTATTGACATAGGCCTCCCCATTGAATGCCACAACGTCCAGTCTCAATCTATAATTTGAACCCTGCTTGTCACAACCTTGTCATCACTGTCACTTTAGTTTGGAACAATAACCCAGCGTTGGGCATGCTTACGCTCTTAGCGAATTCGCATTGCACTATGTACAGCAACAAAACACACTGAAAATCGCCAAAACTATGGTGCAACTAACTGAATAAAATTATAAACGCTTTTACAATGTTTTAATACTGCATTATCATTTCAGATGAACTACAGTCATAAATAGAGTAATTTAACCCTTATTTTTCAACTTTTCAGCTTAACTTTAGCATTTCCACAAGTTTTCGTTAATTAGTTTAAACTCACCCTCAATTCTTTTAATTCGCAGTGCAAATAAAAATAAATTAAACCACCCCATTCATCCAGAGCTTTTTTAAACCTCCTGAACTGAATTTTGTTTAAACAAGTTTCTAGCCATCATTTCTTGTCATCTAATGAGCTACTTCAAACAAAAAGACAAAAACCATGTTAATATTGTATTGTCATCTTCTGAGTTATTTCAAACAAAAAGACAAAATCCAAGTTAATATTGTATTGTCATCTACTGAGTTACTTTAAACAAAAAGACAAAATCCATGTTAAAAATGTATTGTCATCTTCTGAGTTATTTCAAACAAAAAGACAAAAACCATGTTAATATTGTATTGTCATCTTCTGATTTGTTTTTAACGAAGAAGGCGTTGTTTCAGACTAGCAACTGATTGACTTAGTTCAGTAATTGCCATCTTCTGAGTTATTTCAAACAAAAAGACAAAATCCAAGTTAATATTGTATTGTCATCTACTGAGTTACTTTAAACAAAAAGACAAAATCCATGTTAATAATGTATTGTCATCTTCTGAGTTATTTCAAACAAAAAGACAAAAACCATGTTAATATTGTATTGTCATCTTCTGATTTGTTTTTAACGAAGAAGGCGTTGTTTCAGACTAGCAACTGATTGACTTAGTTCAGTAATTGCCATCTTCTGAGTTATTTCAAACAAAAAGACAAAATCCAAGTTAATATTGTATTGTCATCTACTGAGTTACTTTAAACAAAAAGACAAAATCCATGTTAATAATGTATTGTCATCTTCTGAGTTATTTCAAACAAAAAGACAAAAACCATGTTAATATTGTATTGTCATCTTCTGATTTGTTTTTAACGAAGAAGGCGTTGTTTCAGACTAGCAACTGATTGACTTAGTTCAGTAATTGCAAAGATAATTTGCTAGAACCAAAGAGCGCTATGCATACAAAAAGCCCGAAGACGAAGCAGTGTACATAATGTTAGAACCATCATTGATACTGATTTCACATTGAAATTGAATCCAAGACCCAGGATAGCACCAACAAGGATTCACAAATACTATGCCCTTTATATTGCAGTAATTCTTTCACACAACATACATATAAAACAATAATTTTGTATTATTAAATAGAATAAAAAATACTACATCGCAACAGGCCAGAAGTAATTATTAATAAGTTTGCATCCATTTAAAAGTACAATCAATAGCATACAAGTGTACAATACAAACATAACTGAACAAAATGAAATTAATATTGTTCCTAACAGGCAATCACTGTTGTCATATGTATATAAATGTACTTGTTAGTAGATGGAATGTTAGGATTGGTTAGAGGGTACTTGTCTACTTTGTTTGTGTTAATAATGTGGACCAAGTGGGTAGTTGAGAATATCCAGTGACATACACACTCCTTGTACTGGCTACCTAGCGCAATACACGATTTGTGGTTAAAATGTGTTCTAATTAATATCTGGACATATTAACTGTGCTATGCAAAATAGCATATATATCATTTTATTGAAATATTCAGTAAAAGGTTTTACTCACTAGCTAATAGAACTCTAATATTGGCTATTAAGTTAATTACTGTCATTGTCTATTACAACATTATTCCATTCTGGCATATTTATATAGGTAAACCAGACATATAGTCAGTCAGGTTGGCACATGATAAAAATGTGAATCATCTCTTCTATGCTTGGACAAATCTAGGATGATTATAAATGATGGTGGAAAGTTTTGTGTTTCAAACAAAATGTTGTTAGTATCATAATTCTAGTGACACGAAGCACACAGCATTTATAACAAACCAGTGTATAAAATCAGTGTTTTTTATATGTCACAGTATATAAAAAACACTGATTTTGTAATAGTAAAGTAAAATCAACATAATATAGTATATTCAAAATACTCATAGTACAACACTTAAAATGAATAATTTGCCTTATACCTTATCTCTTATAGAGACCACTCCACTTGCCAAACCGATTGCCAAGTGCTGACCGTTCCACGACCATGCACAGCTTGTGATCCGTCCGGAGATACGGTACTTTTGCACTGCTTTGACATCCATGGACCAGAACGCAAAGTCTGTGAGAGCACACGATACCAGGTAGTAGCTGGTAGGGTTGTATGCGAGGCATTGGATTGATTCACTGTGTCTGAAACATGAAAATTTGGATTATAGAACACATTTGCAAGTAATTATGGTGAGAGTCAGTTAAAATATCATTTATGATTAATTTTTAAATTAATTATAAAGTCCACCACTGGACATAAGCCTCCACAGAGATTGTCCAGGAAAGTGGAGTAGTCTTCAGTGCTGGCTTGCAGATATTACCCCATTATCTAGTCTACTCATATATCCACTAACATGTAAGAAGATTCCACTAAACCTAACACAGAATAGCTATCCAATGACTTATTACCTTGCTATAAGTAATGATAAAGTCAAAATTAGAGCATTATACAGTTGTTCTGCGTACTAAAAGAGTGCTTACTATTTTAAATACAAATGCAGTAATATTTGACAAAAACCATCATATTTAATCCAATTTTGACAGCTTCTGTGGTTGAGCAGGTCGGCTCATAACCCGGATGCGGCGGGTTCGATTCCCGCAACAGGACAAGTATTTGTGCACATAAAAAAAAGTGCAAATGCTTGTTCTGTGTCTGGGTGTTGTGGGACCATGGTCCTCGTAGTTTCTAGGTCCCTAGATAGGAATCTTAGTTAGGGTCCAGGATCTATGTATGTGATTGTTGGGTGTTATTTATTTAATTATAAATTTGCTTTCACCTTAGCTAAGAATCCATTAATATAGATACTTACGAATATTTTAGAACACCTTCCATCTTTGATGTCCAAATTATAACATTTTTATCAGCACTACCACTAGCAAACTTTTTGCCATCTCCACAGTAAGCCACTGTGTATACCGTGCCTTTGTGAGCCTGTAGCAGCTGTATAAGTGCCCCATCTCTCGGATCATACACCATGACCTTATCTCCTGCACCAATGACCAGTTGGGTGCCATCGGGACTGAAGCATATACTGTTAACACTGATGAATAATTTGTAATATTAGTATCAAAAATTACCTTTATTTGTCTATTGTTGTTTATTTGTCACTTAACAATTATATGTCCCCAATAAATAGTTAAGAGAAGCGTATTTTCAAATATCAGGATGGTCCTCTTAAGAAACAAATTACGTTGAAAAACTAGAAATCCAAAAAAGTAAATTAAATTTTGATTTTCCCACTCGGGAGAAAACTTTCCACATTGAATAGCCTCCTTATAATCTATGCCATGGATTCTAACCCGAGATTCTAAGGACCTCAGACATGGATGGATAGAGAAATTGCAATATCGCACACGCGGAGCATACAGGGAGATCAATCATTTGACGCTATGTGGTGTCCATTTCCACTTCTTCATTCAGCTTTAGAAGCTTACCTGGAGAATTCAACTTTATCAGCCTCATGGATTTTATTCACCCACTTAGGCACTGTTCTCATTTTTAATGTTGGTAATTACTAACTAACGATGTGTTTTAACTTAGCCAATTGTAACAGGCACATTTCTTGGAGTAGTTTTTACAGTTTATAGTCGTTAAAAATAAAGTAATTGCCTCCTTTCTTCTTCCAATCCATGACAACGGCGTCGCTTTAAAAATGTAAACATTAGAAATGTGAGTTGTGACATAAGCCTAACGTCATTCATGCAAGTCACTGTCATTAAAACTGTCGTAGTTTTTTTTTCTTTTATTTTGGCTCCTTTACACATGGTGTATTTAGCCAGTAGAAACATTTCACATAAAGTCAAGTCTTAGTCACAGTCTGGGTAGTCATAGTCCAGCCTAAGTCAGGTAGTCTAAATCATGCCCTAGTAAAGTGGTGGCAACTTTGCTAGAAGCTTATAAGGAATTTTGGAAGCAACACGAAAAACCACCACCACATTATATCACTTGATGCGTAAAAAGCCACCAATTTTATACATTAACACTGGATAAAGCAAGTTTTGACCAATGATACAACTTCCCCTCATACGAAAATTAGTAGTGTACTTCAACTACTATTTTCATGCAAATCACGGGAACCTGTTGATGTCTTTTGTTCCATTCTGCTCTGTCCTTTGTAATTTCGTATAGCTGTCTCGTTTTGTTACCTCGTCCACTGCCCGCGGAGGTGAGTCGTATTTGTACGAGAAATTATGTTCACGAGCTATCAACGGGCTTTATAATCTTTGGTCTGCACTATGCAAGTGTGCAACTGTGTGTGCCTACACATACACACCCCACAACCTATTGTACAAGATTAGGGATGCAACATGTCCAAAGTAATTTACCTAGACTTAAAACATGTTAATAATAAAAATTAGTTAATTAATATTTATTAATAAATCCGGGAAATGGTTTCGGGACTTTAAAATAAAATAACTACAACATCCAGATAATTCTTTAATTACACACGTAAGAAGTTAAAGAGTTTGTGATATGATAGCCTTGTTCTAATGAAACATAAAATATAGACAAACGGTAACACGTATAAAGTATCTAGATTGGGGTGAGCCCGCAATAGGGCATGCATTTCGAAATTTCGAAACTTCATAGTTTCGAAATTTCGGACCATATTTGCATGTTCTGTAATTTCGAAATTGATACCCTAAGTTTCGAAATTTCGAAACTTACTTTTATTTAAATACGGCTAGTAACCCAACGCAGAAAGAAGATTCGTAAACTCTGAATACAAACTCAGGAAGTTCTGAGACTAATGGCAGGCTGAAATGAAATGAAACTGCGATCTTCAGTTGATATGTCAGCCTGTGGTGCACTCAATAGACAAATCTGGAGTTCCCTGCGACACGACTTGCGTGCTTTTTGTACATGGGTACTTCACGTATTAAGACCGCAATTGAGCGGAAGCAAGGCTCTAAAGTGTTCGCAAAAGATTCGTCTATATGGTAAAGCTAAATGACAAAATAGAAGACCAAAAATGGCAGTGTTATTATATCCAAGCATGAGATTCTAAGAGAGATCGAAAACTTCAATGAACAGTTAAACACCTCGACACGTAAGCCCGCTACTAACACAACTCAGGACATCAGAGCCAAGTTCGTCTGACACTATACCAAAGATATCCCGGACATCAGCCTGTACGAGATTAGAATGACTTGAGGACAGCTTAAAAACAACGAGGCGCCAGGCGAAGATAGAATTATGACCGAACTGCTGAGAGTGGTAGACTGGTAGACCGGTACTTGTAATCCTCCAGAAGTTATTTAATTCCGTCATCTTTGAAGGTACAACGCCAGAGGCATGGCACAAGAGCGTGGTGGTGCTCTTATTCAAAAAAGGTGATAAACCTTACTGAAGAACTATAGGCCCATCTCGCTCTTTAGTCATGTGTACAAGCTGTTTTCGAGAGTCATTACGAACCGTCTTGCGCGCAGGTTCGATGAATTCCAGCCTCTCAACAAGCCGATTTCCGCAAAAGCTTTAGCACCATAAACCAAATCCATACGCTACGCCAGATTATACGGAAGTATACGGTATACGGATTATACAGAAAACCGAAGAGTAAAGGCGACCGTTATGCCTAGCGTTTGTGGACTATGAGAAGCAGCCTTAAATTCAGTCAAGGCTGCAGTCTTTATAGCGATGCCAAATCGACTATAGTTAAATATATTGAAGTGTTGTTTGTACAATGTACAGCAAGGCCACTATCTCAGTCCGACTACAGGACCAGAGTAAAGAACAAATCCTATTACAAAGAGGCGTGACACAGGGAGACGTTATTTCTCTGAAGCTGTTCACAATCGCATTGGAGGACGTTTTTAAGCTCTTGGATTGGAAAAGATCTGGCATCAGCATAAATAGCGACATCACTAACCTTCGTTTTGCCTATGATATAATCATAATGGCGGAGTTGCTCGAGGACCTTACCGTCATGCTTAACGACCTCAGTAGAGTTTCCCAACAAGTTGGTCTTTAGATGAACATGGACAAGACGGAAATCATATCTAATGACCATGTTCCGCCTATACCGATAAGTGTGGAAACGACACTCTCGAAGTTGTCGGCATGTCTACGTAGGACAGACTACCCGGTTCGGTAGGTCCAACTTCGACAAAGAGGTTGCACGAAGAATTCAACTTGGCTGGGCAGCGTTTGAGACGCTTCGACCTATCTTTTCGTCCAAAATACCGCAAAGCCTGAAAACTATCAATCTATTTGTGTAGCCAGTGATGACTTTTGGCACTGAGACGTAATCTCTTACTGTTGTACTTATGAGTAAGCTCAAAGTCGAGCCGCCAGCTACGTACAGAGCTATATGCTCGGAGTTTACTTACGAGATAAGATCTGAAATGAAGAGACCCGCAAGAGAACTAAAGTCACCGATATAGCTCTTAGAGTTAGCAAGTTGCAGTGAGCAGGCTACATCGCTCGTAGAAGTAACAGTCTTATCATCAGACCAGACCACTCCTAAAAGTGTCCGAGATATTGCCAAAAATTAAAGTTATTTCATTTAACCCTCGCTGTAATTTCACGTAACGTAGCGTAAACCTCCATAATAGTGCAGACCTTTGTAGATATAGGTAATACGAGACGTGATCCATACATTAAGATTAAAAATTGTCGACAACGAAGATGAAGCTGCTCCTGCTTTTGCTGTAGGTACTAGGAAAGAGAGACAAAAAGGATGAATGGATGACATTGAAGAGAGGCAGGTGCACCAGCTAGTTACCTAGTAATAATAATTGCAACTCCTAGTTCAATTATTCAATAATTAAAAAGTATAATGTATTTCATTGTTACTAGGTAACTACTATGTACATTTTTTATACTTTAATCATTCAAGATTAAAGCATAGAGCAAGAAGATAACGCTAGAAGTTCAATTTGTACTAAATGAGATACGTATTATCAGTTTCGAAATTTCGAAATTTCGAAACTCATGACACTAATTTCATAGGCCAATTTCGAAACTGAAAATCTATGAAACTGCACGCCTTAGCCCGCAAACGTAGTTTCATAGAAACTTTCAATCATGGATAATATTTTCTAGAACTTGTCGGCTTCTGTATTTAAAAAAACTTGTGTAGCAGAGGAATAGATATTTCGTTTCTCTATATTGTAATCCTAAATAGGTAAAGATAAAACACTGAGCAGTTTTAAAGGCTAGTACACAGATTAGAGAAAAAAACAATTGACTAAACAGATGGAGCGAAATTTGACTTTTGCGAACACCAATGCGTACCGTAGGGTCGGTGCAACTTTGCAACATTGCAACCCTACCAAGTGAAGAAATTGCACGAAGTTTTAAGTTGTTTTGTTTCTCCGGTGTCATTTTATTTAGTCGTCTTATGGGCATGCGTAGTTTCTTCAATGATAGAAGCAACTACGCATGCTCGTACAATGACGTTTCAGTTGATGTTACAGAAAACTATGTTTTTTGTGGTTTTTTTATTATATTTTAGTGTTTAGTCAATAAATTTAGCAAAATACTTATTTAAAATAAAGACATTGATGTGTAATGTGTTTGGAATGCATATTCCAATACTCAAGAAGATTTACACAGGACAAATTATTCAGTTTCTATGGTGCAAATACTTTTCGTGTTTACGATATATTTTTGTGTGTAAGTAGATTTGCGTTCACATAAAACATACGTAGAATTTTGTGCAGGATTAGAATTGGGTGATTTGATTGCTGCTACTAAATTAGAATTTGAATTTTGGTACATATCGTAAATCCACAAGAAGGTTATCCAGTTGTTTGCATTTCGAAATTACAGATGATTTTACATGTGTCGATGGGTTATCGATAATTTCGATATATGTATTATATGTAGAAAACTATACACTAACCAATAACAGGTAGTACCTACTGGTTCAATCCTTAGAGTATAGACTAAAAGCATAGAGAGAACTTCATTATCTGTCAAGCGTACCACTTTTTTATATGAAGTGGACACTTTGATGTAAATGAGTCTGACAGATTTGTATAGATAAAACAGTTGACTCGAGTCGAAAAAATGGTACGGTGATTTTTGCAAGCGTAGCTAATTACTATATGTTTGTTTCTTTCCTTCGCCACTGACGTAGCGATACGTGTGAGCAGTACAAATATAATATCGTTTTGATTGATCTCTCTATGCTTTTAGTCTATACTCTAAGGTTTAATGAACTCTTTAGATGGGCATATGATTGAAATTTGATATAATGACACAGAACAAATAATAGTAAGTAAAACTACTACTGTTTTAATGAAAAATGTTTTAAATGAGAATTTAAATAAGGTTTTGTTTGTTCACAGATTCTGCCAACCGTCATGACCACCTTTGACAAACCTACGTCAATGAACTTTGTATTTAGGGCAAACCTACTTATATTAATAATTTGTTGTTTACAATAGCTATTTTGAAATAAAACTTTATTCTCTTTATTTCTCATTAATTATACTTTTCATTCTGGAATAACGTTACGGCAATAAAGCTTAGGTTAGTACGGAATAATTTCGTTGTTGACCACTATCTTACCTGGCGATAAGTGACGATGCGGTCTACGAGAGCACGCTTACCTATAAAAGATACCTAATCACTCCCGACTTAAACTCACTCAGGGAAAAAAGATCCCAGTTAAAAGCTTTAGAGCGCATAGTAATATTATAATAGGTATTATTTTTCTTTATGTGCTTAATATATGGAATATCAACCATTTAGTGACGTTCAACCGCTAGTCAACCATAAAATGATGATGGAAATGATATATCAACGAAATTATTAGGCTCTATTATTTATTTCTTGAACTAGCTGGGCCATACAGTTATGACGCAAAAGAAGTCGGTTCTAGTTAGCAGGGGTACCTAGTATTTTTTCCTCCAGACAGCGAAGATAATTGAGCTTTCCATCATCCCCCCACAAATTAGAGAAAATTAGCTCTGTTTATTTTAGGTGTCAGGCTTTTATAAAACTCTGTTCAATGAAGTATCGATATCGATAAAATAGCGTCTCATGACTATTTTTCAAAAATAGGTACAAAAATAATACACTGATGTTCCCTCTGGTTACTCTGTGGGCTAGTACTTAACTTTATTGTTTTTTTTTATTAAATAGCCGTTTTACACTGAAGTCTATTTGACAAGAACGGCAACAGTTTTAGGTTTTACGAGTTTTCAATCTGTCAACTAAAACCTTTAAAATTGGTCCTATTATACTACAGACCGTTCACCGTAAGATGTACCTACTTATATTATTTAAAATATGCAAGTAATACATATTAATATGTGGGGTGGGTACGTACAAGTTTAGATAATACTTGCATATAACTTTACATTTACGATAGTTGCATATTTTTAAATAATTAAAGTACATCAGGAAACATCTATACAAAATTCTGAAACATTATTAAACTTAAATTCTCATCAACCTCACCCAGAGTCTACATTGAAGTTAATCATATACACAGACCTATCTGTGATCATATAGGTATGTGTATCTATAATACCTACATACAGGTTGACACATTTAACTTAAAATTGTAATCTTTGATAAAGTCACGATATTATTCATCATCGTTTTTGCAAAATACAGTTCTTTTATACATGACATCACATGGTCCATGTTTACATCAGCCAGGGCTCAAGGGCTGGAGGGTTTGGCCACATAACTAGGCTGTTTAAAAGTAAGACGCCTAGGCGACGTTTAACTATCAACATTTTAAAGAATTGGCATATTAATATACATTTTAAATTACAATTCAATATCTTCTGCACCTTAGTTAACTCTCTTATTAATTACATTTATATTTATTATTTCTCAGACATGTTAGTTATAATGAATAATAAATTAATAGATAAATAAACCACAATACAATATACCTACATAATAATCTAACAGTACATACCTATCGCATAGGCTCTACAGCTACAGCCGCACTCGAGCAAGATTATTGTACCAACACACGTCGCTCGTTTCAGTTGAGCTAAAACCTACTTCCCATTAAATGATAAACAAATAAAAATAGCCAAGCTCGTACTTTAATTAAACATGAGTATCTATATCTAGTATCTAAAAATAAGTATTAAATTATAAAATGACAATGACTTTTTACTTAGTTTTACCATGGAACAAGTAGGAGAGGAATGCCAATACACCAAGAAAACAGCGTAGATCAAAAATATGCTAAAAACCGTTATAAACCTAGATCGCGCTGCATAATGAGCGGGCTATAAGTTGAGCGTAGATCAGAAATATGCCAAAAAAACCGTTTTAAACCTAGATGCTGCTGCAAAATGAGCGGGCTATAGGTAACTACGGCGGTTTTTTGGCATATTTCTGATCTAGACTCAACTTTAGCCCGCTCATTTTGCAGCGCCATCTAGTTTTCTATCGGTTTTTGGCATATTTCTGATCTACGCTGTTTTCTTGGTGTATTGGCATTCCTCTCCTATACTATCATAATATTTACTAGTATACAACGTACGCCCAAGTCCACAGCGTTTGCAACAGCATCAAATTACACCTACATGACATAAATCAATACTTACAGATGGATAGATGGAGATTGCGGTTGAGAAAACCGTAACGCTCAATTTGAATAACCATAAATAACGTGAATTAGGCGATAATATATCGCAATAAATATTATACACGTATAATATATAATACGTGTATTATGGTTATCTTTTACCCCCTCTCCAAAAAGGCCGTGGAAATAGCTACGTATTGGAGGAAAGTAATTTAAAATAAGCAATATTTATGAAAATTGAGCCATTTGACGCGAAGAAGAAGAAGAAGACCCCCTCTCCGGTCCATAATTCACTAATTTTGTAAATTACTTATTATACAAGCACCAGTAAATACCCGAGACATTAGCAATGCACATGCCTAATTTCAGTGCCTTGTGTTTTTAATACAGGATATTGCAAAAACGCTTGACAACTTTTTTAATGACTTGAACATTCTTAACAATTAATTAACCGATGTTCTAAGTAAACGTAAACCATACATATACATAGGTATACATAAACATCATCATCATCATCATCATCATCATCATCAGCCCACTTGAAAGATTGTCTTAATTAAACTGATTTTTGTCAACATATAGTAGGTACCTCCAATAGGTACACCAACATGAATGTAAACTTCAAAATGTAATTTAAACCTAATTAACAATCAATACCTACTGTTTTAGTACCTATTTTTAATTAGTATACTCTGTAGTGATACTCATTCGAACAAATAACGCACACGAGACGAGCTTAGTTTAAAAATACGTGGAATACCCACACTAATTCCCTCACGGAATTCCCCCTCGGTTCACATCGTCAAAATCTGTCTGAATATCTCCAGCGTTTGTTTCGAGAAGGACATGGAGACCTGCTCCTTTTCCTTAGCCTTTATCGAGCTACATTTTCTTTTGTATTCTTTTGACCAAGTATTGGTGAGCGCAGGTTAGCATCAAAATCAATTGGTTTGTCACAATCCACTATATTATGAATTGATTCCTCTGTAGATGCTGACTCTATGCTATCTATTGCTGATACAATTGAATTCATTAGCATTGAGTACATGATAGTACATAATTTATTGATGATTATTAAAGGGCAAAGAGTGTAAATGAAAATGTTTTTATTGTAAATTATGAAGATTGCCGCGGCGCCTAACGTATAGTTGACACGAATGATTTTGATACTGTTAAAAATTTATTTTTACCCTGTATGCAATATTTAAAAACAGTGCTTAATTATGTTAATTTAATTTTGTACTGTAGCAGTTGATTAAGTAAGTTATCCTATTTTTTGGAGTTATTATCAATATCAAACCTATGCGTTAAATTTAAAAAAAAAATTGGTTGACATGCGACCGGTGTCAGGAGTAGGTATCTAGTTTAAAAGCATGCTAATGAATTCAATTACATTCAGCATACAAGCTTCTTCTCTTTCCCTCACTTCAGTAATATTGTGGTGGCTATCATCATACTTAATTTCTTCAATGTTTTGAGACTGAACATCTTCAGCCAATTCAATATGGTAGTCGATATTAATTTTAATTAGTATACTGTGTAGTGGTACTCATTCGAACAACTGACGCACGCGAGACGGGCTTAGTTTAAAAATACGTGGGTTACCCATAAAAATTCCCTCACCAAAAAATCCTTCGGTTCACATCGTTAAGTTCTCATTGATGGTGATGATGATGATGAATGTTATTTTCATTTAGTTATTAATATTGGATATTACCATGGAACAAGTAGGAGAGGAATGCCATTACACCAAGAAAACAGCGTAGATCATAAATATGCTAAAAACCGTTATAAAACTAGATGGCACTGCAAAATGAGCGGGCTATACGGCTAGCCACGGCGGGCTAGGTTTAAAACGGTTTTTGGCATATTACTCATCTACGCTGTTTTCTTGGTGTATTGGCATTCCTGTCCTGCTTGTTCCATGATATTACTTTATAAAAACATAGATCGGTTTTTTTGACGGATCAATGCATAATAGATCTTGCTGGTGCTCAGTTGTGCTGGCGCTGGTTTGTTCAGAGTCATCCATATGATCCATATTTGGTGCTGCCTGTGTTTCTTCCTTGATACAAGTGCTCGAAGCTGCATGACGAGTTCCATCTTTGAGGAGTCCTGCAGCTTGGCTTGTATTTGTGGCGATGAGCTTGGCACATGATTCTTCATTTTTGGAGACGTACTTGGCAGAGCTAAGACATGCGATTTGTTCTAAGGGCATTCCATCTTCTTTCTTTATTTTCTTTCTCCTAATCATCTTATCTTTCCTAGCACGTCTAGAAATAACACACAAATCAGACTTTTTTCTAGGCATTTTTGACAAGAGTCTCCTATGCTTTTCGGTACTGTATTTGCACTACCAAATAAATGTGCGTTTCTTCATTTGAAATATGCACTTATCAAGTAAAGAACTTTTTTTTGAAATTTCTATAACTAGGTACTTATGAAAAAGCAATTCTTTTATTTATAGTCTGCTAATTGGGACTCCAGTCTAGTCTGAGTTGTACCTATGTTTCCGACAGTGCAGGTATCTGTTGGTCATGAGTTTATACCTCATATAACTTTGCACCATTGCCTGAAATAAAATAGAAATGCAATTATTAGATTAGAATTGGCTGCTATGGATATGGCTGCTTCTCTTATTGGTTGTGCCAAATTCCAGCTTATACATAATAGAACTGGAAGTAGGACTTTTGGCGGGAACGCGGAGAAGTTCACGTCGTCGCATTGTATTATTTTCAAAACTTGTGCTTTTTCTAGTGTTAATGTATAAAATTGGTGGCGTTTTACGCATTAAGTGCTGAATTACGAGCATGAGTGTGGGCAAGTGATATAATGTGGTGAAACGTGGTTTTTCGTGTTGCTTTCCAAAATTCCATAGAAGTTCTAGTACAGTTGCCACCACTTTACTGGGGCATGACTTAGACTGGACTATGATTAACTGACTTAGACTCGACTATGACTGTGACTAAGACTTGACATTACGTGAAATATTCTATAGCACGATGAAAATTACAATACTTGACACTGGCTAAATACACTATGTGTGGAGCCAAAATACAAGAAAAAAAAACTGGATCTAGCCGAAGGAACTAATTGTTTTTTAACAATTACGGAAAATACCCTATAATTACAATACTACAATACGAACAAACGACATTTTATGATTCTAACGGTTTTTAATAATTTCTTATTTCAATGAATACGCAGCTTGTATTTTTATAGGATTATCAAGCCATGGACCTTAATATTCAACTTGATAGCTTCAGTCATTTCTGAAGGGTCTTGAAAGGTCCACAGGGCAGGGGTCATTTGTCTGGAAGAGATCGCTTTAATCTTCAGCCACACCGGCGCGTCAAGTGGCGTCAGTGACGCGTCAAAATCGGCCATTCGGCACCCATCGCTACCTGTTTTAGTAGAGGGCCGCGGCGCGATCGCCACAGGCCAGCAATGAGTACCCAATAGTTTCGCGTCGCTAACGCTGGTGGGGCTGATGTTTTAAGCTATAGGACCGCCGCATACCTTGCGACATTTAGTTCTAAGATTATATTACCAATGGGGATTGTTCATTTTTTTTAAATTTGTTGTAGTTACAGAAGTATTTCGAGGAATATATGCTTACTGATCACTATTGTACCTACCTGTAACTTAATAATAAAAAATGGTAACAGATTATTATTATTTTGAACAGGCTTCATCTGACCTTATAATGATAAAATAGGCCAGCTGCCCACTATTAAAAATAAACAAGTAAATATTATTTTCATAAAGTAGGTTAAAAGTGAATGCAATAATTGAAAAAATAAGTAAAATCAGAAAATAAATCAAGGAGTAATAAACTTTTAAAGTTTCTGGAGGGGTCATCGCATCGCCTGTCCCTTTCTCGCAAAACAGGAGATTCCCCTGAAAACGCACGTTGTGAAGTCGCATGCCAAAGAGACTGTATGTAAAGCTACCACAGCTTAGTAATGAAGTATTTTGAAGGAGCAAGAGTGACGTCACTGCATGTTTGAGCTGTCTCTTTCTATTACTGTATTTTAAAATGCTTGTAACTTTGCATTTTTTTAAGATATTTTATTTTTGTTTTCACAACTATATTATTAATTTATGCAATAAAAAATTGTAGGACACTAGGCTATTATCACTCATCTCTAATGGGGTAAAAAACTGACTTTTGCTCACTTCAGATGGCAGCACTGCTGAGTGTTCCCTAAATCTGACAAATATCTGTTATCCTCCATAATCATTTTGTAAACAAATAAAAATAACTCAATTTATTTCATTAATATGACGTTGTGTTCAGCTTTGGATTGCAAAAAGACGGGAATCCATGTATTCCCTAAAGATATCAAAAGGAGAAAACAATGTATAAAAGCTTTACGAAGAAAAAATTGGGAGCCAACTAAATATTCGAGGTTATGTGCTTTTTTTCCAGTAGTAATGATGCTTTTCTATTCCGCAACTGTTCTTTTAAATGCCTAACACTCCATGTCGAATACATTTTTGTAGTATTAGGATCGAATTCGCTGGTAAACACAAAGAATCAAAAACGCAATATGGCGGCGATTAGGATCACTCAACAGTGGCGCCACCTACGATTAGCTTTCAGTTTTTAACCCCATTGATGAAGTAATGCCTGAGCCTAAGAACAAAAAAGTGAAGAAAAAAAGATAGTATGTGAATGTACAAGACCAACAATGACAGTTTCAAAGTGGGACAATAGTTTAAGAAATTGTGTGTGTGTGTGAAAAACTGTTGTTATGATTATGATCTTCAGTATTTGCGACAAGTTAACTATAGATTTTACTAGATATTGAACCTACCTACAGGCCCCTATAGTTTAAAAAATAACAGGCATTTTATTTACGGAGATCCTTCAAAGTAACAATAATGTAGATCGTAATTAGCCTGGAAATTTGATGCAAGGTAGAATATTGAACTTGTTCCAACTTGAACTTATAAGAACAGTTAAACAGCTGTATAGGTCTTTAAATGAAATATAAAACGCTTTAAGCTGTTAATTTGGTAAATGTATTACATTTTGGTTTAAAGCAATCAGCGAGGGAAGTACTCTACGCCTTGGCGTCTATCGGTAGAATGCCATAAACGTGTGGAAAATGAAAAGAATGGTACTATTTTTTTAAACTTGAACTCGAATCTAAACTGTGAATGGCCAATGCTTGATGCGAAAACTACGAAAGCAGGTGGAAAGCTGGAATGATGATGAAGGAGGACGATATCATCACAAGTTTGTCTATGCATGTAAATATGCACTTCAAAACAAATGGACATACCATGGATCATGGGTGTATTCAGTAGATGATATGCCGATACTCACACATTAGATCTTATCTCTGCATAGAAGACTTTGTGTATGGTAATTTTCTTTTATTCCTGGAGACTACAAAGTTTCACCGCAAACTCCAGACCTGGAACAACATAAATGCTGTTACACAACTAGCGCATCAAACAAATACACATAATTTTTTTACACTGTAAATGCAAGCTCATAATCTAAACTCTAATATGGTGCAGTCTAAGTAAATTATTATTTTAATATCAATTCAATAATCATAATGTTTATTTCTGTAATATTAATGAATGTTTCAACAATTTTGTATTTCACCACAACCTATACTGATGTCAAACAACACTGTGTCTGTCTCAGTGGCGGTTGAGTTGAAATTCAGTTTTTCATTAAAAAAAGTGCCATGTAATGTTTACATTACAGTTTTACTCAAACACTTCCAAGACAGCCCTAGCACTGCTAATTTAGTTGAACTTCCGTGACCCTCAACACTTAAATGATAATGTTCACAATGATCAGAACAGACAAAATTCTAGATAAAATGCCTATTTGTTTTGCATCTGTGATGCAATAAGGTGTGTATTGCATACATATTATATATATGCATATGCATTGCATTCCACTTTATAAAGTACTTGTAAGTATGTATGTAAGATGTAAGTTTCAAAACTGCAATTTTGTAACTTTACATCTAGCTCTAAATAAAAGAAAGATTCTCACAAGTGGAAAACCCCTAACATTCCATTCATCATCTAGAAAAGAGGAGCTGATGATCATGAAACGGCAGATAATCTTGAAGCTAAGAAAACTCCCTATCAAGCCACTCTTCAAACAAGAAAAAAACTTCAACATAACATAATTTTAAGTGTTTGTTTATGATAATAATTTGTTTTTTTTTTTAAATAGCTCACTTGTATTTTCAAAAATTATATGAATTTGTAAATATTTCTGAAATGGTACACTTAGGTCTGTGCTTTCACCCGTCTCCCCAAGGGTGATTCATTATCTAGTGATCCCTACTATCACCTCTTAATGGGATCATGACATGCCATTTTTCCAGTAACCTTGTATTTATGTTAAGGTTATAACATCCCTTTGTTTGGTAGGGGATTAAAAAGCTACTGTAAGTCATAGTCATGTACTTAATGATAGGTGAATGAGTGATGCCATGGTAGTTCCCAAGTAGTTAGCCAAGTTTCTGATTCTTGAGCTATTCGTGCACCCTAAGAGCACAGTATGGCATTGGCAATATTGTTAAACACTAAACAGCATGCAGCTCAGTAGTAAAAAATACTGTGTTAGGACTTTGTGCTATAGACAAATTCCAGTCTGTCAGTAAGCAACTGAAGTCACTTATTATGTGTTATGTGGATGATCCACCATGGACATAGGTGATTTCACAACGGAACACATCTGATCTGGACTAGTTCCACTGAACAAGTGCTAAATCTTCCAACTTTACCGAGATATATGCTATAAAGAATGAATACAAAAGGAAAAATAGCATTGAGTGCAAGTCGCAAATTGAGCAAATTTTGTATTGTGCAGGTTGCAAAATGAGCGATCTTGAAATGTGCAGGTCGCAAAGTGTGTAAATCATATAATGTGCCGGTTGCAGAATAATAATAATAATAAATATTTATTTCCAAAAAACAAATACTTTTACAAATTTTATAAACACGCTATCTGTAATTTCGTAGGTACATAATATTTTGTTTGTGTAGATATTAATTAGTAATTTGAACAAAATATACGTGAGTGTAGAACCAATATTCATACTAGGTTACCCCGTGTTATGAAATATCCGTGTTAAGAATGAGCACATCTTGTAATGTACATCTTCTGTAGGTATTATTACCTTCAAGCCATATAAATGGTTAAATGAGACCCAAACATACATAATATTGGAACATTGTAGTAGGTAGATACTTTTGGCAATATGGTTTTATATGCAAAAATATATCGCTATTTCTTACGTTTACTTATACATTTATTATAACATAGACATATCACATACCTGATCTGATGGGAAGTGTCGGTGGAGCTCGTTTGCTCATCAGATGCCCATTCGCTCTTGACTTGAGAGTTGAGATACAGGTTAGGTACCAGTGTCACTTGGTCAACCAGGCAATTATCTGAACAAATGTTACACATCATTGGTACTTGTATAATTACAGTCATAGACTTAGTATCATGTAAATAGGGCGAATTCTGTGATTACAGTATTTCAACCGCTATGGGCGCGTTTTTCTTTTTATGCGCTTGTTTTGTTTTCTTGATAAGTATTTATATTTCGGTTTATAAAAAGGTACTCTGTGTATATATACTTACCATGTAAATTGTAAATGTAAATATTCTGCAGCAAACTCATAACGTACCGGAATTCGCCCTATTTATTTACATTTACCACAGAATCTATATATATTATTTTTCTCTATGCACAGAATTCCCACATTCAAAGGAGAAAACCAACAAAGAAGAAGCAGAGACATCACAAATAATATCAGCGCCATCTAGACAAAATACTTGAGACCGACACCGACCGGACCTTACCTTACTATTCCATGATTCACTTCAAGCTTTATGTTGAAAGAACGTAGATGTGCTATAGTTTGAAGTGATGACCGATAGATGACGCAAAGTAATTTAATTTAAATTTATTCATTTATTTATTTATTTAACAAAATCCACTTTGTTTCTGCTACGGAACCTGTGCTTAACGTTTTGCACAAATGTGTAGTGGGTACATACCCACTACACATTTGTTTATACCTACATTGTATTTGTCTATACCTTTATTTATACTGTGATTTATACATTAAATCACAGTATAAATAAAGGTACATACGTACAATATTATAGAAGTATTTGCATCCAAGGATGTTGTCCCGTGTGGTCCCGGTTACGAATAGGACCACCCCATCTCTTCCCGTGGGTGCCGTCGGTCTTGGTGATAATCAATCCTCACCTACTGCGATCACCAAGCCGCCTGCCAAGCGTGGTGATTATGGCAAACCCCCCCCCCCCCCCCTAATGACAAGCACAAATAAAAACGGCCCCCAGTCCCCGGCAGCTCTGCTATCCCGTGGCTACGGTAGCGGCCACGGTAACGGCAGGGCAAGGGGTGCTAAGAATCCCTGGCAGACGCCCGGCTACCAACCCCAACGACGACCCCTGGCCCTGGCAACATAACGTGCGCACACTGAAGGCTGACGAAAGGATGGTCGAGTTAGAGGCGGAGATGTGTAAGTTACGCTGGGATGTATTGGGATTGTCAGAAGTCCGAAGACAGGGACAGGACATGCACGATAATCCTAAATTCCGGTAACTTATTCTTCTACCGGGAGGGAGACCAACTCTCCCAAGGGGGTGTCGGGTTTCTCGTCCGCAAGTCTCTCGTCAACAACGTGGTCAAAGTCGACAGTGTGTCGGCCAGGGTAGCGTACCTGGTACTCCGAATAACCAAATGGTATTCGTTGAAGGTTATACAGGTATACGCGCCGACTTCGGCACACTCAGACGATGAAGTAGAAGCTATGTATGAGGACATATCGGAAGCCATGCATACTTCCGAAACATACTTCACCGTTGTGATGGGAGACTTCAATGCGAAGTTGGGCACAAGGAATAGCGATGAGCTGAGAGTGGGGCCATTTCGATACGGGCAGCGGAACCCTCGAGGACAAAGGCTGGCTGACTTCATGGAGAAGGAGGAACTCTTTATGATTAACTCCTTCTACGAGAAGCGGCCATCCAGCTGGGTTAGCACGGCCGGTAGACAAAATTGTCTTTCCCCGTTTTACGTCACTTTCTTCATACATGCCTGGAGTAAAACAGGGGAAAGGCAGTTTTGTCTACCGGCCGTGCTAACCCTACAGGAAGTGGACGTGGATAAGTCCCGACGGTTCCACTAAAAATGAGATAGACTTCATCATGACGACCAAGAAGCACATATTCGATGATGTCTCTGTGATCAGCAAGGTGAAAACCGGTAGCGATCACCGTATTGTTAGAGGCACATTGAATATCAATGTTAAGCTCGAGAGGTCACATCTGGTGAAGTCTACGCTCCGTCCAAATCCTGTCCAAATCCAAAACCCCGAAGGCCTTCAGCTGGAACTCCAAAATCGCTTCCAGTGCCTAGCCGACTGTAACACAGTGGACGAGCTAAACGACGGGTTGGTGGAAACTGTCCAAGCTGTTGGATTGAAATTCTTTAAGACCCAACGCCGAAAGAAGACTCAAAAGCTCTCAGAAAAAACTCTTGAGCTAATGGCCGACCGGAGCGAAATGAAGCTGCAGTCTTCAGTTGATATGTCAGCCTACGGTGAACTCAATAGACAAATCTGGAGTTCCTTGCGACACGACTTGCGAGTACTTCACGTATTGAGGCCGCAATTGAGCGGAACCAAGGCTCTAAAGTGTTCGCAAAGGATTCGTCTATTGGGCAACACCAAATGACAAAACTGAAGACCGAAAATGGTAGCGTCATTTCATCCAAGCCTGAGATTCTGAGAGAGATCGAGAACTTCTATGGACAGTTATACACCTCGACACGTAAGCCCGCTACTAACACAGCTCAGGACATCAGAGCCAAGTTAGTCCGACACTATACCGAAGATATCCCGGACGTCAGCCTGTACGAGATTAGAATGGCCCTCAAACAGCTTAAAAACAACAAGGCACCACGTGAAGATGGAATTACGACCGAACTTCTGAGAGCGGGTGGTAGACCGGTACTTTTAGTCCTCCAGAAGTTATTTAATTCTGTCATCCTTGAAGGTACAACGCCAGAGGCATGGCACTAGAGCGTGGTGGTGCTCTTCTTCAAAAAAGGCGATAACACCTTATTGAAGAACTATAGGCCCATCTCGCTCTTGAGTCATGTGTATAAGCTGTTTTCGAGAGTCATTACGAATCGTCTCGCACGCAGGTTTGATGAATTCCAGCCTCCCGAACAAGCCGGTTTCCGAAAAGGCTTTAGCAACATAGACCACATCCATACGCTGCGCCAGATTATACAGAAGACTGAAGAGTATAATCGGCCGTTATGCCTAGCGTTTGTAGACTATGAGAAAGCCTTCGATTCAATGGAGACTTGGGCGGTGCTGCAGTCCTTGCAGCGATGCCAAATTGACTATAGGTATATCGAAGTTTTGAAGTGTTTGTACAGTAAGGCCACTATGTCAGTCCGACTACAGGACCAGAGTACGGAACAAATTCCATTGCAAAGAGGCGTGAGACAGGGAGACGTTATTTCTCCGAAACTGTTCACAAACGCATTGGAGGATGTTTTCAAGCTCTTGGAGTGGAAAAGATCTGGGCATCAACATAAATGGCGAGTACATCACTAACCTTCGTTTTGCCGATGATATAGTCATAATGGCGGAATCGCTCGAGGACCTTAGCACCATACTCAACGACCGCAGGAGAGTCTCCCAGCAGGTTGGTCTTAAGGTGAATATGGACAAGACAAAGATCATGTCTAATGCTCATGTTCCACCTATACCGGTAATTGTTGGGAACGATACTCTCGAAGTTGTCGACAAGTATGTCTGTCTACCTAGGACAGACTGTCCAATTAGGTAGGTCCAACCTCGACAAAGAGGTGGCGCGAAGAATCCAACTCGGCTGGGCAGCGTTCGGAAAGCTTCGTCCTATCTTTACGTCCAAAATACCGCAGAGCCTGAAAACGAAAGTTTTCAATTAGTGTGTGTTGCCAGTGATGACTTATGGAACTGAGACATGGTCTCTTACTTTTGGCCTCATTAGTAAGCTCAAAGTCGCGCAGCGAGCTATGGAGCGAGTTATGCTCGGTGTTTCCCTGCGAGATAAGCTCCGGAACGAGGAGATCCGCAGGAGAACTAAAGTGACCGATATAGCTCTTAGAGTTAGTAAGTTGAAGTGGCAATGGGCAGGCCACATCGCTCGTAGAACTGACAACCGATGGGGAAGAAAGGTTCTCGAGTGGCGACCACGAACCGGAAGACGCAGCGTAGGCCGGCCCCCCACTCGGTGGACCGACGACCTGGTGAAAGCCGCGGGGAGCCGATGGATGCAGGAGGCGAGCAGCCGCTCAAGGTGGCGTGCTCTGGGGGAGGCCTATGTTCAGCAGTGGACGTCTTCAGGCTGTTAATGAATAATGAATTTGCATCCAACGGGAAACGTCCCGTTCTTCACAATCGAAATTCATAAAATCGTTTATCATAACTTTGTTACAAAAAAATTGTTACATTTATAAACATCATATTCACATACGTAATGTGACTTAGCTTTAATATAAATAAATCAAAATAAATCGTATATTATAATAGATGCATAAGGCTATGGTCTCCTATAAACGCCGCCGGCCGCGTACAGCGTCACGCCGTACGCCGCGTCACGATGCTTTCTATAGAAATGTACTATTGTGGTCTCTTTCACACGCTGACGTGGCGTGTGGACGCCGTAGGCGGCGTTCAGACGCTTTGCGCCGCGTCTCTAGTTATTTCGAAGCATTGCAGCGTGAATGTCGTATTTGGCGTCAGTATAAAAAGTTGAGAGATAAAGAAAAAGACAAATTATTGATTGAATCAGTCAAATGGTATTGTGCTCTTTTCTTTAAGGTGGAACGTTACACTAGCGCGGGAAATTCAAATTTTCTTGCGTTCTTTTGCAAATAATAGCTTAAATAAGCTACTCAACGTGATTACACGAAAACTAATTTTGCGCAAATAAATATAATGTATCAATAAATTACAATTAAGTAAAAGTATCTCCTAGATATCATTGGTTTAGCGACAAATGGCAATAAACTGAAAAACTAAGAAGAAAGTTGTTTATTGCCATTTGTCGCTAAACCAATTATATCTAGGAGATACTTTTAATCGTAATTTTATGATACATTCTATTTATTTCCGCAAAATTAGTTTCCATGTAATCACGTTGAGTAATTATTAAGCTATTATTGGCAAAAGAACGCAAGAAAATTTTGATGTTCCCGCGCTAGTGTAACGTTCCACCTTAAATAATGAATTCCATGCACCTATTATATCTTGCTGGTAAATTGGCTAATTACCGCGCTTGATGCTGGACTGCCTGCGCCAAAAGAGAGAGAGGGGGGGGGGGGCGCCCCTTGCGCCTCCATCTGTATCCACACCTGCATAAAGTACCTACCATTTAAAAAATTAGCAACACCTAAAATCTTTCATAGCTCTCTCCATACCTTGTCAGTGCCATACATAAGTCATCCATCACTGGCAACACACACTGGTTGAAAACTGACATTTCAGGCTTTGCGGTAGGTATTTTAGATTTAGAAGAAAAGATAGGTCGAAGCTTTCCGAACGCTGCCCAGCTGAGTTGGATTCTTTGTACGACCTCATTGTCGAAGTTGGACCACCTGTAATCTTGCTTTACACACTGTTGCGTCATTTTATTTTGCCGTTTAGCCTACCAAATGCAAGAAATGAGGTGTCACTAAATGTGTTGCCTAATGTGCTCCTAATTAAAACCATAGAATTCCTCTATGACTAAAACTATTTTTTCAAATTAGGTAAACGCCCATATTGCGAAACGTTTGAATAGCTGTTTGGTTTGGTATAAGCTAATTCTGTAAATAAAATCTGCGGGCTGAGTGGAATTCAAACGAGGGTGCGTTGATTTGAAACTCGACGCGTGAGCTAGGTAGGTAGTAGAGAGGAATGCCATTGCCAATACACCAAGAAAACAGCGTAGATCAGAAATATGCCAAAAATCGTTTTAAACCTAGTGAATAGGTAAAAATTGGAATAAAAAAAATTGGTAAAATCAAAAGTTAAGTAAAGTTTTAAGATTTTTTTTTTTTGCTTAAAATTTTTTTTTTTTTTTTTTTTTTATGTTATTGAATGACGTGACGAGCAAGTCGTTCACCTGATGTTAAGTGACACGACCGCCCATAACAGTTGCAGTGTCACCCGAAACTTTAAAACAATAAAGTTTCGCGCGACACTGCACTGCGCACGTCATCCTGAGACATCACCCAGTCTAGTAATCAGATTACTAGACTGAGTGATCAGATCATAAAGTCTCATTTGCCCAGTAATTTCACTAGCTACAATGCCCTTCAAACCGGAACACAGCAGTGCTTGCACACTACTGCTTGGCGGCAGAATAACTGGCAAAGCGGTGGTACCTACCTAGACGAACTTTGCAGAAAAGTCCTACCACCTAGTAAAAAAATTGGTTTAAAACGGTCTTTTGGCATATTTCTAATCTGCGCTCAACTTATAGCCCGCTCATTTTGCAGCTCCATCTAGGTTTATAACGGTTTTTGGCATATGTCTGATCTACGCTATTTTCTTGGTGTATTGGCATTCCCCTCCTTGTTCCATGGTAGTAGGTACACATATAGGTACCGCTGAGCAAGACGCACTAATTGACTATGGCTTCTACCTAATATTATTATAATATCAGTCGTATTATTAAAAAGTAATAATACCTACCTAGATGTACCATAGGTATAGACGTACGTACTATTAGTTATATTCTATGGCTCGTGTCTCGCAGCCAATGCTCTCAATAACGTAGCCACATTTACATTTTAATTGAAGCCGTGGGCCTCGGGCGGTCCGCTGCACCGGATAAATTCCAAATGGATTAATTGTGCTCTGACGTCATTGTGCCCCAACTCCCCGCTTACGCTAAAAGTGTTTTCATAAGGTAATTGAAATAGGGGCTTTAACGTCTGCTGTTTTGATGATGATACAAAATACAAAAACGAAATAATTCAACTGTAGTTAAGCGGCGACTCTATCTTGTGGCTTATTTACGTAGGTAGATATAAATGTACGTATCTACCAATCTATATAACAATATGCTTAGGTATATCTACCTAAGTATATTATTATATGTAGCTTAGCTGTTGTTAAAATTGTCTTTGATTAAAGTACCTATAGTATATATATCTGTGGCTTATAGCGATCTCAGCGAAATAAAAAAGGGCCTTTGCTTGAAAAGGCAGTTCGATGTATTTTACTGTAGATATTGAGTTTCAACAACCTGAAGACGTCTACTGCTGAACGTAGTCCTCCCCACAGAGCGGCACTTTGAGCGGCTGCTGGCCTCCTGCATTCATCGGCTCTCCGCGGTTTTCACCAGGTCCGGTCCAAGGTAGTGGAGTAGTGGACGTGGGTGCTCGAGTACTTACCTATCGTAAACATCCTTATAGTCTTTAGTTACCTATAGTCACCGCTAGGGGGCGCTGAGCTGGTTTATGTAATATTTCATGATACTCGATAGGAGTAGCTTCAAATGTCAGAGAACAAAGAGACGGTATTTTTCCCTCCCAGTAGGGTTAGCACGGCCGGTAGACAAAACTGTCTTTCCCCTGTTTTACTCCAAGCAAGTATGAAGAAAGTGACGTAACACGGGGAAAGACAATTTTGTCTACCATCCATGCTAACCCAGCAGATATATCTTCAATGTATATTCTGCAAAGTTCGTCTAGGGAGGTACCACCGCTTTGCCAGTTATTCTGCCGCCAAGCAGTATTGTGCAAGCACTAGTGAAATTACTAGACAAATGAGACTTTGTGACCTGATTTCAGTCTAGTAATCTGATTACTATACTGTGTGATGTCTCAGGATGACCCGGCTTTATTGCAAGTAAAAAGTAGCGCATTTAGTTTATTAACATAACATAAGTAGTCCATTTTTATTTGTTTGAGCCAAAGTGTACCTACATCCAAATATGAAAAATACTTTTGCGGTTTCATTAAAAAAAATCATCCTTTATTACATGAGTAGGTGCCTCAGAAATCACTAAATTACTAGGCTGAGGATCTAAAGAAGCGTTTCTAATTATTGTATCTATCATTTTATTCACCACAGGCACCTACACCCTTCAATTTATGGTGGTCGGAAACTAGCAAAAAGGTGGTCGTAAACATAATTTTGTTGTGGGAAACTAGCAAAATCGGTACTTTTGGCTTTTGGTCAAGACATTTAAAAAAGGCCAGGTTATTTTACAAAATTTTTGATATTCCTATAAAATAGAGTACCTATATTCGAAATGTAGATTAGAAGCTTGAAGTCAAAAAATGATTCTAGAACATCTTTTTATGCATCCTAAACTTGACAACTCCACTAAGTGGTCGGAAAGTAGCGAAATTACTATGACTTGGCTTTAAGTCTCTTCGTGTAGTGGTGAAGAAAAAATATCGTGGGGGAGCCGGCAAATTTTCCCCCATTGCCCGCTCCCCCCCGGTCCAAAAGCTGGGTACGCCCACGTCAATATTACGTGGTTCTTTCAAATTAGCTACCTAATTACCATTTTGAAGAAGATAATGTGTCATATTAATAGTCGCAACATAGTAAGTAGGTGTATAACTGTAGGACGTATAATATTCTGTATACCTATAATCATTATTATATCTATGCTCACAGAATAGATAATATATAGTATGGTGGTCTCATCGAAATTCAAAGAGAACCGTTGTGAGAGTAGATATGCTGAAGAGGGCGGGGCGGCCCGGCCGCGCCCCTTTAGTCATTTGCTGTCTCATTCTAGCACTTAGTTATTGATTGTTGAACCTGGGGTAGACCTTCCGAGCTTCCAGTTCCGATATAAGGCATTTACGTAATGTATTATACCAAACCAGCCTACCATGCACAGACTAAAGAAAAACACAATTAGTGCTACCTTGCCTACCTATAGACAAAACAAAAGATGGTGATGAGAAAATCTTCCTGGACTTGCAGTCAGGCGCCACCTACTGCCGTAATTGAAAGCATACTATTTTGGAAACGTGATGCTGGAGTACATTTTGTCTGTTATTATATCAGTACAAGCGTGTTGGACCCTAATTCTGTATGACCACTTTACGATTCCTTACTTCGAAACCACGCGAATTCCTTGTCTTATATAAGAAATCTGCAAAAATCTATTTTCTATGAAATGGAAACAAAACCGCGCGAAATGAATTTGGAAATGACGCGATTTGAACTGTCAAAAATCATAATGTTCCACTGAGACACGTTCCGAAACATCAACACGTCAAAAGTTACCACCACTTAATATATCAATATTTATTCAAAATAAAAATAACATAATGTAAAGAGAAGGTATTTCTAATGCTGTGACACGATTTGAACAAGACACGATAACGACGTGGTTTCGTATCGTGTGGAATCTGAGTTTTCATACAGAATTAGGGCCCTGGTTATAAATTAAAGTAGGTACAAACAGCGAGCGAAGCGAGCACGCAAAAATATCAGTATTTGCCACATTTAAATAGATTATAATCTATGCTTGTAGGTACGTCTTAATTTATTTTTTAAATAGGTTTTATGTTCCATTTACAACCACTTTTCTTCTCATATGTTGACGTCAATATTTCGTAACATTAGGTGGCTATAAATACGAAGATATTGTAAAAACTTAAAAAATGAAGACGTACGAGCAAAGCTCTTTACTGGGTAGACAACATATAAAAAAATCATCAAAATCGAATAGCATTTAGAGGTGGAAAAGCGTTGGCACTTTTTCTATGGACAATTGGATAACAGCGGGGTATACGCTTCCCTTAAGCATGATAATCGTTTTAAACTAGGTATATAGGTAGAAAAATTCTGCATATGTATTTCCTCGTAACTAGTACCAAAACAACTGACCCAATTTGTATTAAATTATGCAGGCAGATTGCTTAGGTACACGAAATCAACGTAGAATACTTTTCCCAGGAAAATTAAACAAAACCAATGAATCATTCCGGCACCCCTTGGATATAGGTAGATGTACTAGTTACCTACCTATTAGCCTAACTACCTAACGTTAATAGTATAGTTGTAGCGAAGCTGTCCCTAGCCGATAAATAAAGTTGAGTAAATATCGTTAGCTTGGGTCACCACTTTGATGGGTGACAACTACAAAAAGTGGTACGTATGTAGAACTGTGTGGCTTCGGAGGGCACGTTCAGTCGTTCAGCCGTCAGTCCCGGCTGTTGCCGTAAGACTAGAAATAAATAAATAAAGACAATAGTCGTTAAGGCTGCTGTTTACACAGATCCACTATCTCGCTCGCGTATTGCAACATTTTTGAAGATATTAAATAACTGAATTTACTTACGCAAAAGCTGGCTAAACTATATTACTTATCATGAGCTATATTACAACTATGGTATAAATTCCTAGAATACGTAAAAAGCGTTTTGATTCCTCGTTTATAATTCGGACAGCAAAGGAATGGAACACCTCACCAGCGTCGTTGTTTCCTAACAAATATAATCTGGGAGTTTTTAAGGCTAAGAGTGAACCGCGGGGTAATTACGTAAAATTTACAACAGCAATGCGACAGCAGTAGCAATGCGACAGCAGTAGCGAAGCATACATTCTCGACACCACTAATGATGTATGACAGCAATCACCGCGAGATTTACGCCTGTCGCAAACCTGTTGCGAGTTAGGTAATTAGGGGGCCGGTATCATCTCGGCAAGCATGCTCCATCGTCGACTGCGTCGTCACTTACCATCAGATGAGACCGTGGTCAAATGTTAGCCTATCGTTGATAAAAAAAAACTGTTCAACAAAAATATCATATTATAATCCAAACAAGAGTCCATAAATACAACGGTAAGAAAGTTTTTTTCATTCGTAACCGCTTTTATGTATGAAAACTTATTTGGATTAACATGATATTTTTGTTGAACATTTGTAATGTTATTCATGATCATATGGATTAGCCAGATTTTGCGTAAATTAATTCAGTTATTTAATATCTTTCAAAAATGACGCAATGTGCGTGCAAGATAGTGGATCTGCGTATACAGCTAAATCAGGAGCATACCTAAGCTAAAATGCCTAAAAATTCTGACACACGCTGACGACTTAGTAGTAGGTACCTGCCAAAGTAAAGTATACCCCAAACACATCACACTAATATTAAAAAGGCGAAAGTTTGTGCGTATGTGTGTATGTTTGTTACTCTTTCACGCTCTAACAGCTGGACGGATTTGGATGAAATTTGGTATGGAGGTAGCTTAGACCCTGGATTAAAACATAGGCTACTTTTTATCCCGAAAACGGGAACGTTTCCTGTAGGAACGCGGGTGGAACCGCGGGGCGCTGCTAGTTTGGTATAAATCTGCAATGAAGTTTAGTGTTACGGTGCAAAATATGTAAGTAGGTAAATATGTTCTAGGTAGGCATACTTAGTTTATACTTAATTGAAATTAGCTATTAAATCCAAACTCATTTAATCTTGTACCTACATCATGCATGTAACTGAAAACTATACCTGCGTTCATTTCACATTCAATAATATTAATGTTCACTATATTTGGCAGTGTTTAATAAATTTGTTATGTCGAATATACCAATGTTAATCCTACTATTTCAGTTAATAACACGTAAGTTCACATATAAAATAGGAGTACCTAATACGACCTACCAATAGGCTAGTTGCCTATGCTATTCAAAATTTTACTAGGTGGTAGGACTTTTCTGCAAAGTTCGTCTAGGTAGGTACCACCGCTTTGCCAGTTATTCTGCCGCCAAGCAGTAGTGTGCAAGCACTACTGTGTTCCGGTTTGAAGGGCATTGTAGCTAGTGAAATTACTGGGCAAATGAGACTTTATGATCTGATCACTCAGTCTAGTAATCTGATTACTAAACTGGGTGATGTCTCAGGATGACGTGCGCAGTGTAGTGTCGCGCGAAACTTTATTGTTGTAAAGTTCCGGGTGACACTGCAACTGTTATGGGCGGCCGTGTCACTTAACATCAGGTGAACGACTAGCTCGTCACGTCATTCAATCACATAAAAAAAAAAAAATTAAAAAGTAAATATTATTTTCATAAAGCAGGTTAAAAATGAATGCAATAATTGAAAAAAATAAGTAAAATCAGTATAATTAAATCAAGGAGTAACAAGCTTTTAATGTTTCTGGAGGGGGCATCGCCTGTCCCGTTTTCGCAAAACAGGAGATTCCCCACAGTTACTATGAAAACGCACGTTGTGAAGTCACGTGCCAGAGAGACTGTATGTAAAGCTATCACAGCTTAGTAATGAGGTACTATGAAGGAGCAATAGTGACGTACTGCATGTTTGAGCTGTCTCTTTCTATTCCTGTATACTTGTAACTTTGTCATTTTTTGAGACCCGCCAGGCCTAAGCAGGTTTGATGGTAAGAGACTGGACGGGCTGACCCTGGTGCCATGGAAAAACGGCAGGTGCCTTGTGTGGGACGCCACTTGCGTCAGCACAGTTGCAGTCACCTGGGTCGCACCGTCCACTCTTCGGCGGCGGCTGCGGAGGACGCTGCCGATAAAAAGCCGTCGAAGTATGCGGCATTGGTGGCACGATATATTTTCGTGCCCATCGCCGTGGAGACCATGGGTTCTTGGGGCACTGAGGCCAAGAGTCTGGTGACAGAAATAGGGCGTAGAATCAAAGAGAAAACCGGTGACTCCCGCTCCGGTTCGTACCTGGTGCAACGGTTGGCCATAGCCATACAGCGTGGCAATGCAGCCAGTGTGATGGGCACTTTTGCGGGTTATTCGAATAGGTATTGATTGTTATATATATTGTTATTTGTTTAATTTTTTTTATTAGTTTGATATTTATATTTAAATTTGCAAACTTGTATGACATTGTATTTAGTGTTTATGACATTGTAATGGTTTTTGAGATATTTAATTTTCGTTTTCACAAATGTTTACTTTTTGAGGATTATTATTAATGTATCCAATAAAAAATAGCAGGACACTAGCTTATTATCTATTATAATTAAACTATAGGTAGAGTGTGATTCAAACTTAATGGCGGCTATGAAGTGCGCTGCAAGTCCCGTGACTTCTTTGAGTTTTGATATTCCTCATAGTTTCGGATTTGGCCTATCATACGCCCACTTGAATGATTCACCCTGTACATTATTGTTTCAGTATTTATAAAGTCTTGCAACTCCTTCTACGCGGGGTTATCCAGAGAGCGTATAACAGCCAAATTTAGAAAGATGGACCTTGAACTCGTCATGGATATGGAGAGGAAAATAAAATCTATCCAATTCATCCAGAGGTCTTATTACAAAACCACCACATTCCAAATTGGAAATCAGATGTATGATATACGATCCAAATATAGACAGATGGTTATGTTATACAGCAAAGCTATATTATTGACTCCAGATAAAAATGATGTTGTGCTGGATACCCTTGATATGAAAAACATGGATGTAAGTGTACCTACGACACGGGCGCCGCGCGCCACACCGCAAAGATTGTTTGCGCTCAGTATCCAGATGAAGCATCAAAATTGGCACCCATCGGTGCAAATGTTCGTAGGCGGCCGCACCGCGATCACCGTGGGCAGCGATGGGTACTGAATAGTTTCAGGTTTAGGCGCGCCGGTTTGGCCGAAGCTTAATAATTGATGCTTACCCTCATCAAAAACTTTTTCTAATGTAGGCAATTAACGGTAATGGATTTTATGCGTAGGTAAGCTATAAATCTATAAATATTTTTGGCTGCAAAAGTGGGAGGCAAGCAATTAAGGATGATTGTTGGCTTGCACTGTGGCCGGCAGTAAAGGATGGAGAACATTGCGTCCGCTGGAAGAGTAGATCTCATGGAAAGTCACGACCATTTTAGCTAACCTTCGGAGGGTAGGTACTAAGGTATCTACAGTCAAACTCACTGGTACGAATAGTACCTAAATGATAATTTATAGGTACGCGCTGATATCCTATTACCGTTGCTAAAAACAATATACCTGTCCGCCTAAGTACGGGCGGTAGAGAAAATGGTCTTGCCCCGTTTTATGTCACTTTCTTTATACTTGCTTACTTGTCAAGTGGAGTAAAACAGGGGAAAGACAATTTTGTCTACCGTCCGTGCTAGGTGGGCTGAACCAGAAAGCCTGAGACTGGTCCGACGATCCCATGCAGGCATGCACCTACGCGCGGCTGCGATCGTCGGTCTTGAGTCAGTGGGAGTGAAACAGCATGCTTTTGAGTTTTGCACTGTCCACGTTCAACCTCATTCAATAGGTTAAAGTTAGTTACGAAAAGTTTCGATTATTTTCTTCTCCAAAATTTCTTTTTTAATCAACGATAGGCTAACATTTGACCACGGTCTCACCTGGTGGTAAGTGAGGACGCGGTCGACGATGAAGCATGCTTGGCTGTAAAATAATGAAACATTGAAATTTTTGATTATTTTAAATAGTTTTTTTGATGTGCGAGGCGGGCGACGTGTGGATTATCAACTACCTAACTATACCTAGCGAAAATCTAGAACTGCTTGTCTATTTATTTTATCAACGGCTGTACCAAAAGTATTAAAATGATAAAGTGTCCAGTAAGGAAAGTGTTGAATTAGCGAAAACAGCGAATTAAAGTGGCCAATTAGAGAAAGGGTTGATCTGTTACCGGACCCTCCTGCATAGCTCTATGTACTAGGTAGGTCTTCTACTACTAATAGGTAGGTACTACTATGTAGGTACCTCATATTCTCTGATGGTCTTTTGGATTGCAAATATCACTTTTTACAGCGAACCGATCTTATGATAGAAGTGCAAACTATGTCAATGGATATTGACAAGATGATTTACATGTTAACTGAATTAGAAAAAATTAACGGCCCAAGGTCCAAACTCAAAGATCACATGAGAGACTATTACCGCAGGGGCAATATGGCAAAAGCCCAAAGAGAACAAAAGCAGAAGGTAGGTACAATCATTTAATAATAAGTTGCTCTTAAGGATTAGGTAGGTATTACTTACGTACAATATTAGGTGCAGATTAACTTAGTAGGTACTACAACTTTAGCATGTTGGTCCTCCGCCGACGGCCTATATTACGTCTTCCGGTTCATAAAAAATTTGCAGAGTATACTATCTTGAAATATAGGTATAATGTAATTTAATACTGGCAGTTAATCGCGCGCTCAACGATAAATTCCATTTCGTGATTTTTTACAAACCCCTTCGAACATCCTTTTTTGTTGTCAGTTCTGCGAGCGACCTAAATAACATGATGGGATGCCACAGCATCCCATCATGTTCCCATCATGTTATTTAGGTACCTAACCAATTTACATTTTTAGACAGCCGAAAAGAAGGCGCTGCGGGAAAAGATGAAGAAAATCACAAATCACCAAATACGCAGATTTCGAAATAAACCAGAAACGCATTTTGAAGATGGTTTCCAGTCAGATTATGAGACACTTTGAATCAAAAGATTAAATGAAATGTGTTAACTTTGATCATTCATTTTTGTAACTTCTAACTTTAGAATCGCGTATTTAAATAGTTACCATAAACTTAATCCCAGTGCTCGAAGGTTAGAGGAAACATAAGCAATTGATGCGATTTCTGCACATACGCATGCAACTTGTAACGGGACAGCCGCCGCGCCCGCCGCCGGGATACATTAGTTTACTTTTGGTTCAGAAAATGTTATTGTAAGCCATATGGGTGCAGGACGGCGGCACGGCTTTTTTTTGTTACGACGAATTTAAGGCCATCGTCAAACAATACAGCACATGCTTGCATGCTGCCTTGAATCTTGTACAGTGTATGTGCTAGTTAGAAATACGTGGAGCCCATGATGATGGTGGGGCCAGAGTCATGGGCGTAATTTTGTCTCTTTTTATGTCAGTACAAACGTTCTGTTCATATATTCTAATAAAATACAAACATGTAAAGTGGGAGCGAAGCGAGCGCGAAACATCCTCATTACGGATCTTATCTCGCAGGGAAACACCGAGCATAGCATAGCTCTCTCTATAGCTCGTTGCGCGACTTTGGGCTTACTAATGAGGCCAACAGTAAGAGACCATGTCTCAGTTCCATAAGTCATCACTGGCAACACACACTGATGTTACACCTTCGGTTTCAGGCTCTGCGGTATTTTGGACGAAAATATGCGTATATATTATCTAGGTATGTCGAAGCTTCCCAGCCGAGTCCACTTGGTGCGACCTCATTGGCGAAGTTGGACCTACGGTATAAGGTCAACTGCCTAATCAGACAGTCTGGGTAGACATAGGTATTTATCGACAACTTCTAGAGTATTATTCCCAACAACACTAACAGCTTGTTAACAACAGTTTGTTGTTTTTTATAGTAGGTTTAGCTAAACATATGAACTTTATCTGAAATGTCTTCATTTCAAACAAACCAGCCAGTTCGTAATACGTTTTTGTCTGGTTAAAAACAAAATCTTTTGGTATATCATCCACAAAATATCTGTGTCAGCCTTCAGCCAACTTTATTATAGCTATTAGCTTTCTAGCCGAAGTATAATCCTTACAGATCTCTGCTCAACAAGTTCGCCGGACGCTTTGATGAATATCGAAATACCAATATTCTCGGAGAACTTTGGTTGGTAAGCCCCGGGGTCATCGCGTACTGACTTAACTCCACAAACCCTTAGGAATCTACTTACGAACCAATCGATACTTAATTTATTCTGAGTGCTTCTTCGGACGGATTAAAGCCAATCTTGGAGCACGGACGCCCTGTTAAGGATAATATTGGTTCTTAAAAAGAAGGTCTATAGGTACTTAGATGTTCTTAAATGTTTGTCATGCAGTTTTTCGTATGATAAATGACCACATGAGGTGATGTCCTTTAAATATGGGAGAGGCCTCACCAGCCGGAAGCGGGAACACGTCTAATATAGGTACTGCTGACAATAATGCAGCCCGAGAAGAATGCTGTTGCCCATTCTCTGGAGCAGGGCTGTCCAAACTACAAACCTTCGCGGGCTAATTAAATTTACTACAGAAGCTGGAGGGCCGCAGAAAAACTATTTACAGTTTCCAAGTAAAAAAAATACATGGTAATCATTACTTTATATGTTTATTGATTCTTCGTTAATTTATATTTTACCTACAATCAAATCGATATCAACGTCAACATTCGTTGTTGCCAGACGCATTGCATGAAGAAGTGAGTTATCTGACAGTGAAGATCTATACTTGGATTTTATAAAGTTCATTGTTGAATACGCACTTTCACATAAATAAGCGCTGCCCATCATTGATCCCATTTTCAAGCCAAAATTTGTTAGTTTGGGAAAACGATAGCCAAGGATTTAAAAAAAATCCATTCCAGTTTCTGTTCTACCCTTGTAAAAGGGATCTGACTGTACATCACATAATTCCAACTGCTATTCAGTATTTACGCTTTCGATTTGAATGAAGTTAGTTAAGTATTTATCTAAAACTGCTTTTTAAATACTTATTATAATGTGTAAAATTCAAAGCGGTATATGTACGAAGTGGCGATACGAACTTAGTGAAAGCACAAGCTTAACTAATACGGACACCAACAAATACTCACTCTACAAAAACTAAATACTTTCTGGGAATTCCTCAATAATAGTAAAAGATAGCTTCACTTTTAAATCATGTCATGCGAACGGAATGTTACAAGAATAAAGATAAATAAATTATACGAAAGATTAATTATATAATATGTTTTGACAATGAATTATTTTATCCGAACTATTTATGTCCATTAATATGTCCATTTATGTCCAAAACTATACATGCGTCACGGGCCGCATGAAAGCAAGCCGCGGGCCGCAGACGGCCCGCGGGCCGTTGTCTGGACAGCCCTGCTCTGGAGTATCTTTGGAATCCACTAAGATTTTTTGATAAATGGTATCTCACTAGAAAGCCATCGAAGGACATGTTTCTAAAACAATTTACAGAAAAATGTCAGTCAAGTTTTTGAGATAAATCAATTTTTTTGACAGGATCATCATTAACAGGAAAACATTGTCTTACGTTTAAGCACTGTTTTCAAAAACTATGGTTAATTATGATTAAATTTAACAGTAGAGTCAACGATTTTTTTTTAAATCAATAAGTTACAAGTTAATACCCGTACTTACAGAAATCAGTGATTTAATGCCCCAGTACCTTCCAATTTTCAAAAATTTTGAATAGCTCGAAAATATAAAAAAAATCGTTGAGCTTAATGTTACATTTAAAAGATAGCCCATAGACATAGGCCTCTTCTAATGCACGCCACTTACGGCTAATCTCATCCAGCTGCCGCCAGCCACTCTGCGTATATCGTCGCTCCTCTACCTAGTCGGAGGGCGTCCTACACTATGTTTGCCAAGTTCCGGAAGTTTCGGAAACTTCGAGTTTTCTCGTCGCGTAGGTATACCGCAATGCTGGAAGACCAGTCTAATAATCAGTGCATCCTACCAGTCATAACAAACGGAGCCGAGTCGTGGACACTTACGGTACGACTAGTCCACCAATTTAAAGTTGCTCAGAGAGCTATGGATAGGGCTATGCTTGAAGTTTCTCTGAGGGACCGAATCAGAAAATGGGTGATCCGACAGAGAACTAAGGTAACCGACATAGCCCATAGAATTAGCAAACTGAAGTGGCAGTGGGCTGGTCACATTTGCCGCAGAACCGACGACCGCTGGGGTAGACGTGTTCTTGAGTGGAGACCGCGACACCTGTATATACATACATATTGTACACATATCACAGAAATAGAAAAAATATAGATAAATATGTATATATTACAAACAAACATAAAGACGCAAAGGTACCTAAGTATAAACACAGAGGAAAATATTTTCCCTATATAGTTAAATATTTTTTTTAGATCTCGATGAAGTTATAAATGTTTCATAAAATTGCTTGAATCATTCACTACGGCGTGGGTTGTATCACCAGTGACGGTGCTAACAATATGTCCAATGAATTAACAACCATATATGCCTGAGAATAAATGCTAAGTTGGGTTTCATCATTGATAATATGGGGTATAGTACACTCATATGGTAGGTAGGTACTTTACCACAAATGTCACGGATTATAAAACGACAATAAAAGAAAGTTTACTTTACATTACTCCATAATTGTGCGGCTACGTCGAGCGACTCCGGTTGCATTCTGTAGAGGGGAATGACAATGCAAGTCGGTAGGCCATAATACTATAAGTAAGGGTGGATTCGACCAAACGAGAGTAAGGGTTATACTTAGAATAAATCGCCAGTTATGCGAGAGTAAACCAATTTCGCATTTTACCATCTACACTCAAGCCTATTCGAGAATAATAACTTATACTACCGTTTTTGGTGGAATAATAAATTATTCCGAGAATAGTTTAATGGCGGTAGCGCGCCATATAATTCCAACTTTTACTTACCTGCACTATAATACGACAAATTTGAGTTGATATGACATAAGCTTGAAAACCGTGGCGTTGTAGAACAATAATTGTTAGCTGGGTAATAGTTTCGTTCATCGTTCATTCCGCTATTCACGTATAAGTATACTATACTTCGTACATATTACATGGTAAAACGACTAATGAATTATTCTAGTTTAAGATCGTGGAATAGATTTATTCTGGTATAGTTACTCGCGCATAACTCTAAGTTTGGTCAAATCCACCCGGCAAGTCCAAGTCCGGCAACTTTGAAATGGAATGGCTATGTATGTTCTCTAGCTAGAAGCTGCAGCCGTGTTCTGCATGAAATAAGTGGACTGAAAAGAGCAGAACTGAAAATAGATATAACATAATTGAAAATAGATCTGATAATTGCGACAATGATTATTTGAGAATGACAAAAAGTTTGATTTACTTTTAGAGAATGTACCCCAACAGGGTTTAGTTTGTGCAACAATAACTACATCCAATTGATTTTTTTTCCGAATCTGTGCAATAACCTTAAAAACTTTATTTGCGACTTGACTACATATTTTGCTAGGAAGTTCCATAGTATATTCTACACTAACTATATACCTAGTATAGATGGTACTTGGTATACTACTACAACTACCTTGGTATTTTGTCAATTTAATTATATCTTGTCTATTGGCTTTATTGAGCCTAAATACATGTAGTAGGTCATATCATGCTTACTAGGTTATAGCGAGGTGTTTGAATGATTTCGGTTAGGTACCTATAACGATACGTAGGTAAATGAATAGTTAATAATAGACTAAAACAGAGATTACTGTAAAGTTACTAAAGAATTCCATTATTTATCTATTTAGTACCTACCTACCTACCTACGTAGTTAATGCCTGTTTTTGTTAAAATTAGATTAGATTAGTAGATGTATCGTATCTCCAGAATATAAACCATTCACATACTTTACAGCCAAAAAGAAGTTGTCTGGTTAAACATATGAAATTATTTGTGAAGGTAAAACATAACATGCTTATTTATCAAATGCTTATTGTGCTCACAGCGATGCCAATAGGCACACAAGAAGCCACAAACAACGTATCATATATATCATATTATTATATTCTTTACGTTTAAGTAACATTTACATATTGACTGATTACAAAAAAATTACGTGCGGTTACGTCTGAAAGATCGTCAGTATTTGGAACAATAAGCAATATTCCTATACAACAAGTCACCCACGTAAAGAATGTAATGTACCGTACCAAGTCTATGCTCATGTACAGACAGTACATAAGTGTATATTGATTGTTGGCTGTACATAAGGGTTGGGTGCCGCTCGATAAACTGCGGGGTAGAACGCATGCGCTGCCCTGAGCTACGACCTGAAATTACGGTTTTGTGTGAAAATGTGTAGTGTGTACAGATGGTTCACTTTACCGCTTTGTCTGGAACACTTAATATAACTTACATTTAAAATCAATATTTAGTTATATTAGGTATATAATTGATTTAGTCAACAAGATATGTTTATATTTATTAACTAAAAAAAATTGTGCTTAACTATTATAAATAAAAGTAAACTATCTATATCTTAAACCATGATAAACTTCATTTAAGAGAACTGTCGCCTTGTATTTGAAAATGTTATTACCGTAGCTCTGCCATGAGTGAATTTTACGTACATTTATAGCGTTTCGTTGAAAATGGTTTTTACCCTCTAAACCTTAATAAAACCTACATTTACATGTAGCATCAATCGTTTGGCATTCACGTCCGTCTTCATTATAATATACAGCAATCACCAAGCCGGTTGCCGAGCGTGGTGATTATGGCAATTTTCACACATGACAAGGACAAGCTCAAAGGTGCGCTCTGTGGGGCGGAGGCCTTTGTTCAGCAGTGGGCGTCTTCAGGCTGTTGATGATGATGTAAAGTGTCTATCTATAAATACTTCTACGTACAAATTTTTTTGAAGTTGTTTTCTCACACGAGGACTACACACAAATAATAATTATATTGTTTAAAATTCCCGTCCATGCAAAGGTTGTCTGAAAGAAATCGCTTGATGCGATAAGGTTGTCCGTTGTTCTACCATTTTTTGTGCCCTGTTAATATGATGTTTAATAGAGTATCTTTGTAAGCTCTATTCTAGTTAGGTATTTTAAAATACGATTTTAAATGATGTTTTGAATTAATGCAGTAGGTATTTTGTTTCTTTCTTTCATTTTCTACTTATAAATAGGTTTAAAACTACGGTTATAGTAACTAATTTACAAAATGAAAATGAAGCATTGTAATAAATATGCCCAATTTTCTGAGAGGACTTCCTCGATTCAGCAATGGTTTTATAATCTTTGGTTAACAGTAACTGTAGTAGTTATCACTAAAGCCAGTTATACAACTGCAAAAACTCATACAAAGTAGACGAATCCCAACACCTAATACCGTCGCGAGATAGAACTGAAGTCATTTGAACAAATAAAGCTTAATCTCTATTGTGTCGTCAGGCGCAATAACACAGAGCAGTGCATTCGTACAACAATGGGAATTAGAAGTGTGAGCCATTGTGCCAAATTGGACATTCCGTCGCCCGTGAAATCGCCATTAAAACTGACAGCGGGCGTTAATAAAAACATGACAACATGTCAAAACTGACCAGATTTGGTCGACGACAAGTGAGGCGTATTGTTAGCCTCCTATAGAATTCCGTGTGGCCCGCCCTTAACTACGTGGGCCGTGATGCGATGATGTCTGGAGTCCAGAGTGTTCAGGAATTAAGATATGTTTGCACATCGGATTCTTCATTGGGATAATCTGAAAGGTAAAGAATGAAGCACGCCCGCCATTCATATTGGAACATCAAACTAAGTTTCATAGAATACTAATTAAATTTGAGTTGAATCATAATAATATGTATTGTATCGTCACGTTTCTTATTAATATTATTCCAAAGCGTTAGCCTCTGTGGTGTAGTGGTTGAGCAGGTGGGCTCATAACCCGGAGGCGGCGGGTTCGATCCCCGCGACAGGACAGTATTTTTGCACATGATAAAAAACCCAATAAATACTTGTTCTGATGACTCTGGGTGTTGTGGGACTATGGTCCTCGTAGTTCTTGGGCACCTAGATACAGGAACTCCCAGATAGTGTTCAGTCCAGGATCTATGTATGTGATCGTTGGGCGTTAGGTACTATAAAGTGCACTGCTATGGAAGCTAAGTTAGTATAATGATAGAGGTCTTTCAAGGCTAGCAGCCAAAGTCTTTTAAAAATAATGATGACATTTTTGATTCTGAGTGATAAGGAGAGGTCCTATAAGCTCATGCTTTACACTCTTTCGCTTCTGCCAAATACTGAATACCTTTTTTCTACAAAATACAAAATAAAACAAGAACATCTAGTGTACCTACCGACTACCGATGGGGAAGAAAAGTTCTCGAGTGGCGACCACGAACCGGAACACGCAAAGTAACCACTACCCACTATGGACTAGACAAAACCGTGGTATCCCATGGATGCAAGAGGAAGGTGCAGTCGCTTGAAGACCCTTCGAGCGATTGCAGCTTGGCTCTTAGCGCTCCATGGTGCTCTATTCTATGGGAGAGAACTATGTTCAGCAGTGGATACCTTCAGGCTGATGATGGTGTTTTCTTTCTAAATGATGAGTAGTAGGTACCTAATAGGTATACTATAGGTATTGGTAAAATACTTAAGTATGGAATCAATATGAAAAAATTTGAAGAAAAATGAAATGTTCGGATACTCCCAACAAAAACGTAGGCGAAGTACGTTCCTTTTTAGAAAATTAGCAGGACATTTCGCAAAAACTAAAATTACTAATGATCTTTTACTAAACATGCAAGCAACATAATAAACCTTGCAAGATTCGTAGAACGGATCCCACCAAACTGATCCCACCTATTATTTTTTGACTTTACATGGAGTTAAACCTACATTTGGTATGGGAGTATAATATTTAGAAATGTAAATTTTCAATACAATTGTAAGAATGCATTTTTGGGAAATCCATTAAATAATTACTATCATGACGTGCAGTAGTAGCAAGGGATAGTAGAATCTCAATATTGTTAGACCCAACGTGGATCTAACAGTGTCCATATTCAATAGTTATAGCTATTAGTCTGTAAATAAAGATAGCGTCGTCTTTATTGCTTTCTTCACTCTCTTACATTATTAGATTGAGATTTTTTAGATTTGGATTAGTGCTAACACGCTAACATTACGAATCGGATCAATATGTACTTATACAAATTAAGTAAACATTTACTAAAAGTTTTGGTAAGGTTAACAAGCACCCTAGCCAAGCAGCGGGTGACGGGGTTAAGTTTTAGCAAAGTTGTGCTTTCCGTGATGATCATGGTTTCGTTCCACACCACCGCAGATAAAGTCTAAAACTAAAAACAATTTTACTCAAATTACTAATAAAGGTTTTATGTGTAGTTGAGCATCCTACTTTCTTTGCTTTTACTAACGTGTGTTTATATTGTATTGCAATGCGAATGCAATATTAAAATGTGAAATGCGAGTAGACGTCGTTAGCGTAACGTATAAAGTAGTATAAACTCGCACTAAATTCTGATTTTAAGCTAAAAGCTAGCTAGTTCGGTGACCGTAGTGTAACTGTACCCAGGTATTGGGGCCAATTTTAAAGGCTTTAGTTGACAGATCTAAAACTTCTAAAACTGTTGCTGTCCTTGTCAAATGGATGGCAATGTAAGAGACGGATATATTTTTAGTATTTTAAGGACTGTCAACTAAAGCCTTCTAAATCGGGCCTAAAGTACCTACAGTACAGTAGTTAGTTAGGAAGTATTGTACCGATCACAGACCTACAATATTTTCGTTCCTAGGTTTATGGTACCGATGTAAAAGTACCTGTGTTAATAGAAGGTAAGTTAAATAAAAAGTGGTTTAACTTTAAGATTTGTAGTACATGCACCAACACCCGCTGTCGCTACCTCTTGTGCTCAGCACGCGCCCGACGCCAGCGTCGCCGCTACCTTATTCAAACACACAGCACTAAGTATAACCGCGGCTTAATGCCAAACACTTCACGTTTCAAGTGATAAATTTTAAACTCGGTTTTACGGGGGACTTCACATAAAGTAAGTACTTATTTATGTACAGAAAATTTCAAGCGCCACGCTGCCGCTGGGTCATGCCTGCCTTTTTTTCGGTCTGAATAAGTTTTGTGCTTCTCCTCGTTAGGTATTATTGTAAGGTATTTGATTTTAGTCTACGATATACCTACTTTCATGCGTGAAAGTATATCACTATAACAACCAGCGATGGAGTGATGTTGTGTTGTTGTCGTTGTGCGAAGGGATGAATAGTCTACAATATAACAGAAAAAGGAGAAGAACGAAGGAGAAAGACTAAATAATTGGTTGGGCTGTATGGAAGTTAATTGGTATGGATGGGTGACCGCTATAAAAAGTATTATATTTAGCCATGGTATTAGACCATCGGGCATGACCGTAGAAAGAGAAGAAGAAGACGTTGGCTACCTGTATGTATTCTGTGCCTTATACGACATTTATTACCGTTATTATTTAAACCTTTTACCTTAACCAAGCAAGACTATGGTTTTATCCTTCTTCTTCTTCTCGTGTAGGCAAGTGGCCAGCCCTGGTGTCAGTATTTTTAGGCAGCCCGAAGGCTTTTTGACTTGGCTTAACGACTATTGTCGCCGGGACCGACGGCTTAACGTGCCCTCCAAAGCACGGTAGCGCTCAGTTGTCAATACCACTTTGCTGTAGCGGTCACCCATCAAAGTAGAAACCGCAGCGAACGTTGCTTAACTTTACCGATCGGTTAGAAACGGCGTGTCTTGCTTCACTATGCGCGCTACATTTTGTTCCTGATTATTAAAGATAATAATTTTAGTAATTACTTAATCAAATTTTATTTAACACTTCATCTGCTGACGTTACTTTACAAGTTATACAATAGGTACGTAAGTCGCTTATATATTGTGTTATTATCTTATCGGAAAGATTCTTTGAAAACAAGGAGCCTCATGAATTTTCCCGTTGGATAATTCATAGAAAAATCTATACGACAGTTACCTTGTCGCTGAAAAGCTGTTCCCACTTCTCAGTATCGTTCGAACTCTCAGCAGTTATTAGATAAATAAGGCGTTATTTATCAAACGAAACATATAAATAAGAGTCGAGAGTGAGTCCAGCAGTGCCTCATGCTCAGTGGGGAACAGCCTTGGCTTTACACTGCTCTGTTTATTTTGTATTTTAACCATATCGAGAACATAAATACTAAACTAGAACAGCACAGGTAAAAAATGGAATGTAGCCGTCGGCAGAACGATCTAAGTTGCAAAAATACTACTAGATCTGTGGTCTTACCTAAAAAAAGTTCTAGGTATCATCAACAGCCTGAAGACGTCCACCGCTGAACATAGGCCTCCCTCACAGAGCCCCACCTTGAGCGGCTGCTCGCCTCCTGCATCCATCGGCTCCCCACGGTTTTCTCCAGGTCGTCGGTCCACCTAGTGAGGGGCCGGCCTACGCTGCGTCTTCCGGTTCTTGGTCGCCACTCGAGAATCTTTCTTACCCATCGGTTGTCAGTTCTACAAGCGATGTGGCCTGCCCATTGCCATTTCAACTTGCCGATTCTAAGAGCTATATCGGTCACTTTAGTTCTCCCGCGGATCTCCTCGTTTCGGATCTTACAGCGCAGGGAAACACTGCATAGCTCTCTCCATAGCTCATTTTGCGCGACTTTGATAATAACATGGAGAAATAAAGTAGATACAGAATAATATAATATTAAGTACATGCTCTTTAGACGATAATCGTGAAACAGTTTTTGAATTTCGTTAAGCATAGATTATTATTTATTATTCAACGTCAAGTACTTAGGTATAATACCTATACCTAAATCACTCTTTACAGTCGCTATTATAAAACAAAAGACTAGTAGTGTAACGAGTCTTCTTTTGTTTTCTGGTAGCATGGGACAGAGTTTTTTTTAAATTAAAAAGTGTGGTATACCTATATTTAATTTCTTAAAACACTGTAACACACTTATGATTTAAAGTTAAGCCTTCCCAAACAAGTGGTTAGCCTCGTGGTCAAAATAAATCTGCCCTAACGACTGTTTACATTACACACTCAGTAGTTATCCATCTGCAAGCCAGATTGCAGCGACCGGCAACCAACCGTCGAACGTATTGAAAGGTATCCAAACTGTCAGTTGTTTTGTTTGCGGAGAAGCAAAGGGTTACGGCGGTCAAAATAAATAATAATACATTTTGTAGATTTTAATTCATTTAAGGTGGAACGTTACACTAGCGCGGCAAATTCAAATTTTCTTGCGTTCTTTTGCCAATAATAGCTTAATTACTCAACGTGATTACATGAAAACTAATTTTGCGCATATAAATATAATGTATCAATAAATTGCAATTAAAATTATCATTGGTTTAGCGACAAATGGCAATAGACTGAAAAACTAAGAAGAAAATTGTTTATTGCCATTTGTCGCTAAACCAATGATATCTAGGAGATAATTTTAATCGTAATTTGTTGATACATTCTATTTATTTCCGCAAAATTAGTTTTCATATAATCACGTTGAAAAATTAAGCTATTATTGGCAAAAGAACGCAAAAAAATTTGAATTTGCCGCGTTGAGGAAACGTTCCCCCTTAAGTGATGTTATAGGAATAGAAGACATTTAGACAGCAATTACATTACACTACAGTCGCCTAGTTAAAATTCATTATTAAATGCTATTACACCTTCCTAAATTAGTTCCTAATTAGGCAACTAACTGGTTAGCAAGTAAGCTTCCTTTCCTGAATCCTAACTAGGGCGACTGTGTTTAGTGTAATGATTGCGGCATAATGCTTACTAGCTACGCCCCGCGGTTTCACCCCGGATATAAATTATCCTATGTGTAGTCCAGTATATAAGCGATCTCTATTCTAAATTTCATCCATATCTGTCCAGCCGTTTGAGCGTGAAGAAGTAACAAACATACACATATACACACAAACACACATACAATTTCGCCTTTATAATGTTAGTGTGATAGTGTAATTAGAACCCGCGTCTGCCAGATCCGATTAATATTATACTTTTATAGTGTCCTATTCTTGATAAAGATCTTCTTCTTCTCGTATAGGTACAGGTGATCCCTGGTGTAAGAGTTTTAGGCCGCCCAAAGGCTTCTGGCTTAACGACTATTGTCTTACAAGAACAGCCGGGACCGACGGCTTAACGTGGCCTCCTAAACACGCTCAGTTGTGATTATAAGTACCACTTTTTGCTGTAGGTAGTGGTCACCTATCCAACCAGTGACCGCACCGAACGTTGCTTATATTTACCGATTGGTTAGAAACGCCTAGTCGTGCTTCGCTATGAGCGCTTGATAAAGATATAAGTAGGTAGGGGGGCCAATGTTAAAGGCTTTAGTTGACAGATCTAAAACTCCTAAAACCTTTTAGTCCATACTCTAAGCCTAAAACTATTGCTGTTCTTGTCAAATAGACGGCGATGTAAAAGACGGCTATATTTTTAGTAAGTTGAAACTAGTTTTCAACACACGACTGAATTGGTTTTAAGGGTGGGTTTGTTGATCCGTAGTTAAGGTAACCAATGGTTAAAACCTAACAAATTCTAACCAATGGTCAAAATTTCTTAGAGGTTTTAACCATTGGTTACCATATAACTACATATCAAAAATGCAGTGTCGGACGAAAGCTTCTGTGGAGAGTTGGATTTATATAGGATGTCTATTCTGAAGTTTTTGCTAAAATGAGAATGGTTCGTAAACCAACCTCCATTTATTATTTTTTTATCATCATTCTGTAGTAAAGCAGAACCTACTGTGGGACAAAGTACCTAATTAAGTTATTACAGTAACACTCAGTTGCTATATATTTATAGCGGTTTCAGAGTAGAACTGAACCATAGACAATAGAATTTTACCCATGAGCTTCATAAAAATATATTTCAACGATATCTGAAACAAATTGTGTGCGCGCTAAAATAACACAAATCCTTTATCTACCGTCATCCTTACAACCTTGGCTTACGGTCGAGAATACAATTCAAATAATACATATCCTCTTTCTTTCCTCGGGTTGCCAATATTAGGGGCGCTATGTTTACACAAGGGATATCTGTGTGTATTTAATGTTAAAATAAGTCGTCCGAAATTAGGCGTGGAAGCTAAATCCACAGTGCAGCTGTTGGCTCTTCAGCCGCCTCGACGGTAGGGCAACACTTCAACAGAACGCGAATACATTTAATTTGATACAATAATTACTTTAAAAAAACTGAATAACTTTTGCATGAGTTATGTGTAATAAGAAGAGCCGAATATTATATACAATAAAAAACAATATAACGCAATTATGATATGTTCCCTTAGTTTAAAGAATTAAGTAAGCGCTCGATTTAAGGTGGAACGTTTCAATAGCGCGGCAAGTTCAAATTTTCTTGCGTTCTTTTGCCAATAATAGCTTAATTACTCAACGTGATTACATGGAAAACTAATTTTGCGGAAATAAATATAATGTATCAATAAATTACAATTTAAAGTATCACCTACTTATCATTGGTTTACGGTTGGCGACAAATGGCAATAGACTGAATAACTAAGAAGAAAATGGTTTATTGCCATTTGTCGCTAAACCAATGATATCTAGGGGATACTTTTAATTGTAATTTATTGATGCATTATATTTATTTCCGTAAAATTAGTTTTTATGTAATCACGTTGAGTAATTAAGCTATTATTGGCAAAAGAACGCAAGAAAATATGAATTTGCCGCGCTAGTGTAACGGTCCACCTTGCCCTATACTACAGAAACAAAATGACTATAAGGTTTGTGAAGGTTGCCTGTTGTCTACGTTTACTTCCTGATTTCGTAGCGTGATTTCATAGTGTCTCATCCCTCCTAAACATTGATCATCAACGCGTCAACAACGAACTTGACATTTGAGTGTTGTTCATATTAAGTAATTAGATAGGCACATAATAACTAAGACTCAATGATGACTATCAGCTTTCCCATCACTGGTAAGTATTTTCCCACTTAAAACAACCAAAACGCTCAAGTGTCGCTGCTAATCGGCCGTGCTGACGTCACGCGTCACGCAGCGTCAGCGCACGTCCGCGCGCGATGACTGCTCAATTAATCGCCGCCTTTGATGTGGCCGTCATCGCTTGAGTGAGACGTCCGAAGTATTGATGAGCTGGCACAGAGAAGAAGTAGGCAGCATATGTTGCATAATTTGTAGCTTATCTGTGAAAAAGACAAGTATGAAAACTTAATAGAATTTTGGAATAGCATAAGATTAAGATGAATGAAATATTATAGAGGCTACCACTCCTGCCAAATTAGCCATATTTTTCTGGAGTTTTCGTGATAAGAGGTATCCTAACCTATTATTAAAAGTTGGTAGTGACGTGCACAAAACTTCACCCAATCAAGTAACTATTTATTTATTATTTTTTGTCATGACTACTTTTTGGAAAACACGTTTTGAAAAGTTGAGTTCGAAATAGCATCTTTTGTCACAGAAATATTAGTAACTTAATTACAACTTGTTAGCTACGATATCAGACGGAATTGAAGCAGAGACAGTCACGTGAGACACAGGTTTCAAAAAGAACTATATACTTACTCCTCTCTCCGATAAAAAAATACTTAAAAATAGTTATATAAGTAGGCGAATTTCGTAGAATCAATCAAGCAGTCATAAATTAGGGCCTGTCCTGCAACCGGATGTCAATTTGGTAATAAAGCTCTTTGATATTATGATGAGAACGTTTGCCACGCTGAGTCAGGTGTCAGAAGATCCTGTGATTCCTGTGACGCAGTATTTCGCGACAACCGCTATGTCCGCCTCATGGATTCGCGTCAGACGTTTGATCACGCCCGCTTCTTGATGGATTGATGAGCGGACTCCGTCCAGTAATCGATTCCCCGTTTCCGCTTCAGATTATTTATGCTTTAAGTTTGGCAGACGTCGAAACGGCATCCGGATATGTTTAAAATAAATATCCTAATGATTTTCTTATTCGTTTTTCGTTTTGTAATTTATCTATATTAGGTTACTTTTCTGCTCGCGTTTAAGAAATAGTCTGAGAATATTGCAATCGTTTGTAGAGGGATATATTAAAATGTTGATCCAAAAAAATCAATTACAAAAACACAGAGCCAAAAGCGGCTCATCTTCGTCTAATTTATTGATACCGCGTTGTACTTCTATCACAAAAGAGGGGAGGAATGTAAAATGTAAAGTAAAATATGCTGATCCGAATTGAAATGGAACGGAGAATAAGGTTGCAAGGGGTTGGTGGTCGTGTAGCGAGGTGATAACGTATAGTAACTATTGTGAGAACTGCGGCGTCGGGCGGCAACGGTGGGCGCAGCGACGCGTGAGCTGAGCGCTGAGCGCCGCTCTTGCGTGTCCCGGCGACCCGCGATACCGTCAGGCGTGAACGCTGACAAAGCGACAATGGAATGGGAACAAACCTGCACCCTGCGCTAATCCCACCATTGTGCCCGGAGCCGACCCACCGCGATACCACTTGCTGCGAACAATTAATTTTTACAATTGTATTAGGACAGGCTGTAAAATAAACATGACAAAATGATGCCGTTAAATATAGACATCACGGACTGACGCGGTTAAAGGAAGTCAATTAGTGAAATATCTTGTGAGTTCTTTATATTTATCGTGGTTGTAGAGAATTGATTTTTATTAGATTAGATGTTGAATATTATGAGATATTAGGTGTTTTTCTGTCAGAGACAAAACAACAGGTTTACTATAATAATTTTTACCTATACCCAAAGATAACACTATATCGTGCCTGTTTCATTTAAAGAAGTATAAATTTTTGTTTCTCACTAATTGTAATGATTTCAGTTCAAATTAAGTAGGTAATTAATAAACTACTTAATTTTAACTTAAATTATCGAAGCATGCGTAGGTACTTATGTATACATACATTACCTATATGGGTACCTAAAAGTCACCTACCCTACCTATACATATATAACAGTTGGATAAAGGACAGTACTGTATCTATATCACTATATGTTACTTATACTATTTCTTATACTAACATCCTCATTCATCCTCATTTTTCCTTTACAAATTAATCTGTAGATTACGCTGAGCAGACGATACTGCTATAAAAATCATAAACATGATTACGTAATAATACTACTATTTTATTCTTTGAGTCTAGCTTCTACAAAAACAACACTTCTGTAAATGACTTAGCAATTTTTTTGTGTCCGGATTTATTAAAATCTTTTATTTCCTTTCTAAAATATCGCTGAAAATTAGATTACAAGTTGACGAAGGTCTTTGTTTACACAGCGAATGACATGAATGGATGGCAGAGGAATTCATTAAGAAATATTGCTGGGAAAACTACTCGTTTGAGATTTTATGTGGTGCCACTTGATGTTGAATATCCCACTCTATGGCCTTACAGTAAAGATTAATATTGATGAGTAAAATATAAAATCATGCTTGTTAACAAAAAACGAAGTCCGGACGTGGACGGCCGGGTCGGAATGAATGGTGTCAAAATGACAAGTCAGTTTAATTTTTTGCGGCGACTGGTCGGTGGTGTCAGACCCGATGTCGGGCCTTACTTGTGAGCACTCTGAAGGACCGCTATGCCGCTTCCTTATAGTAATGGCTAACTTTTAATGGGCTACTATAAAACTAAAGTTACTTATTTAAATACTAAAGGAATCTGAAAGAAATAGAACGACTCCTAAAAAAGTGTCATAATGTGAACCATTAAAAGGTAAACCTTAAGGGTGAACTGTTACACTAGCGCGGCAAATTCAAATTTTCGTTCTTTTGGCACAACAAATGGCAATAAACAATTTTCTTCTTAGTTTTTCAGACTATTGTCATTTGTCGCTAAACCAATGATAAGTAGGAGATATTTTTAATCGTAATTTGTTGATACATTCAATTTATTTGCGCAAAATTAGTTTTCATGTAATCACGTTGAGTAATCAAGCTATTATTGGTAAAAGACCGCAAGAAAATTTGAATTTGCCGCGCTTGTGAAACGTTCCACCTTGATATAACTGCTGTGTTTTCACCAAGCGAAAACCTACATAGATCATCGCTGATGTAGGTAACCTTTGATATGGACATTACCTTGTCTTATCTATAAAATTAAATCTCCAGTATAAAAAGTATAGAAGAAATCAGAAAAAAGCCTTCACAATGCGGAGCTAAAAAAACGTAAACGGGGGCTGATCACTTGCCAAAACGTGAAAAAGATTGAGACCACCAACAATAAAGTAAAATAGTCGTTTCATTGTTAACAAATTGAATTAAATCGCCTGCAAAAGACGTTACGTTTACAAATCGTAAATAAAACGTTTTGCTATAAAAAACGTCTGCGGATAAGACAAGAATATGCTCAAAATATTTCAGATGGTAACTCTTAAACGTGGTTGTATCCTGGTTGAAGTTGTATAGAGATTTTGTGTTGGGGTGCATTGCTAAGTTTGTGATGGGATCAGTTTTTGCAGATTATAAATATCCTTGTATTGTGTGGCCCCGCGGGCACAGTGGCGCGCGAGGTGGATTAGCCGCCACATTACCTCGGGGCGTGGGTTCGGTTCCTGAATGCGGGCTTTGCAATTTGTATTATGGAAACTGTTGCGCATTTCGGTATCGATTATTGTGGGAGAATTTTGAACCTGTACAAGCGGTGTGTGTTTGTATCAAGTTTATTGATTGTAGAGTCATATGTTTTCAAAAACCAGAAAGAAAACTTCGCACTTTCGCTCGTTAGCCCTGTCTATTATTTTATAATCAGATATGCACAGTCAGTATTGTTTTCTCTACCAGTAGTGACTGTTACACCCGGACGATTAGGTTCCATCAGTCTGTACCATTAAAAAACTCTATTATATATATCAAAGTTCCTTTACTCAACCATCAGTAGGTATATATATAGTAAAACTAAAGCCCGCACTTTTCCAAGAGCTTTACTAGTTTTTACTCTTTTTATAACTGAACCTAGTAACCGTAACCTGGTACAATACTTATGCAAGAACTCTATTACCCGCGGAAAAACGAAAAAATGTATAGTTACTGAACTCTATAATTTTCTCGTTTTTCCGCTGAAAAAGTATAAAGGGCACTTTAAATTTACAGTTTCACTTTTACTCAGTATAGAGCTGATATAGCTGATAAAGGTCCCAGTAGGGATATATTAGGGATACCACGTGTTCATACTCTATTACTTGTTATGAGTTAAGCACACGATATTCGATCAGGTAGGTTTTGTATTTGTGAATTTCATGCTACCTACAACTCTACCTATGTAGGTATAAGGTAATATGAATACCAATTCCATCCATTATGATTAGGCGCAGAGCATTAAAAAAATAACGCTTTGCACCTAGACGTTGGGTATTTTTTTTTCTTGCTCTGTGTGATTAGGAATAGTCTGCGCTGCACTAGCACGGACTGGGGACAAAAGTTGTATCCCATAATTTTATTATCTTTATGTTTCTCGAAAGTTGGTAAAATAACGGATGAAAAGTTTTGTATTCAGCTAGAGACAGTACTTGGGCATACCGACAGACTCTTGTAAGACACAGGTGGTTCAGCAATATCACCTATTAAAGGAGCAGCCAACATGAAATAGATAATAGTGGTTATGCCAATAAAACTAGCAGGCAACTTAGTGGCCACCACATCGCCTCCGCCGGCGGTCTGGCGTACTTACAAAAATACCAGAATGTAATTAAACGTGGATAACTTGTGCTTTATAGACGGCTGCGCCCGCGCCTTGTTTGTTTTGTTTCTTATATACATACGTGTTTTTACGCAATCTGGAAGTCGTAAAGCAGTGAACACCAAATTATGTCGTTCCGAGGAGTGACTTGCCTTTCCGTGTTTGCGTTTCGTGGATTACTTAAACGTGGTTTCGATTATATGATCAAAATAAAATTATAATTACTATATAATTGTCTTTTTGTTTCTATGCTGTTAAGCAATTTAAAAAATAAACTCGAGTGTCCTTTTAAAAAATTGGGATAAACTACAACCGACTTTAATGATTAAAGTCGGTTGTAGTTTATCCCAATTTTCAAGGCGATTAAAGTTTAATCGCCTTGACTTCACTTGACTTGACTGAGAAAATAATTATACTTGGATGATAATTATTATCATAATAAACAACGAGCTATGGAGAGAGCTATGCTCGGTGTTTCCTTGCGAAATAAGATCCGCAATGAGGAGATTCCCAGAAATAAAGTGACCGATATAGCTCTTAGAATTAGCAAGTTGAAATGCCAATGGGCAGGCCATATCGCTCGTAGAACTGACAACCGATGGGGAAGAAAGGTTCTCGAGTGGCGACCACGAATCAGAAGACGCAACGTAGGCTGGTTACGATCGAACGATGATCTGGTTAAAGCCACGGGAGCCGATGGATACAGAAGGCAAGCAGCCGCTCAAAGTGGCGCTCTTCGGGGTAGGCCTATGTTCAGCAGTGGACGTCTTTAGGTGGCGCGGCGATCGGCCCGTCGAGTGGGAACCGGGCTACGCTTCGTCTTCCGGTTCGTGGTCACCACTCGAGAACCCTACGGGAGGAGGGTTGGTATGTAATTGTAAATATGTAAATGTGTAATTACATAAATTAGGATTCAATAAGCTATTTCATCAAAGCTCGTTTATTTATTTATAATATATTATGTGGAATTGTAATTATTGTAACAATTTACTCAGAGAGATACAAATTTACTAATTTTGAACTATTATTAAATAAATACTGAAAATGCTGAAAATTATTTGACTGTGAAGCCTATAAGATATTGTTTTATTACTTTATAGACATTTGCTTACTAAATGCTGGATTAAAAAATACAAAAGATTTTATGTCTCTTTTATTGCCATATTAATTTACGTTACGTCCATAAATTTGCGCTCTGTTAGACAATCCACAGTTGTTCTAGTTCCGTGGTCAATCTTACCAGTAGTTGTTATAAATAACACATTTCAAAACATTGTCAGATGGCTAATCTCTTGTAAAACATGCGCTCAGAACTTAATCACTGTGTCACAATATGAATTAAAACTGTGTTTTATGTAAAGAAAGATATAATGTTACAACTTTTTTATTATACAGCCGGGTCGTTTAAAGAAACTGATTATAATTAATGCCTAAATTCTATATAAGAAGTTACAAGAACGCTCATCTTTATGGTTCCGTAATCAAAAGTGAAATGAGGACCATAATACAATATACAATACAATATACAATACACAACAACAATACCCAAATCAACAACAATAACAACAAACAACACATGATAACAATAACAAACAACAACACACAATACACAATAACAACAACAACACAACACACAAACAAACCTAACAACAACAACAACACAAACAAACGTTTGTTTTTGTAACAATTATAAATATTTTTTATACCTTTATTTATAGCTACGAGTAGACCAAAGTTTGACTGCATCACGGTGCTGTGGAAGGTGGAGCAAGATTACCTATTGAGGACTATTCACTATCTTAAAGAGACCCACAAATTTTTTTTAAGGGTTTTTTATCATGTCTAAATAACGGTAATATATGTATTAACGCCTCAAACTTAGTTTGATTATGAAATAGTACAAAAGATCAAAAACTAGCCGAACTGTACGTGTTGGACTTGCGATTAAAAAAATGTTAATTTAGGGAGCTATTTTATCTGGCTTTATCGCAAGTATGTTTGTATCGTCCCGTACACATGTAGAGTACATGTGTACGGAACCCTGTGTGCGCGGCTGCGCGAGTCCAACTCACAATAGGCACGGATTATATAATTATTATAAAATTACACTCCTTATATAATGTATTTATTTATTTATATATTTTTGTAACAAAATCCACAGTTCTCAAAACGAATAAGTACATAATATGAAACTTTTTTTTAAATCTTTAAGTTTTTAGCTCCATTATGTACATTCAATTTATATTCTAAGTAAATACATCTAGTATTATCTTAAAAAGTGTCTTGGCAGCCCCACTCAGTGGAAAAGCAAAGACACCTTGTATTACTCTTACATCCGAAAAATTTAACCCATACTGTGCTAGCGTGTGTGCTTTCACAGACTGGGTCCTGACACACTCCACTAGGACATGATGCCCGTAATATGAAACTTACAATGAAACTTAACGCCAATACCGGATTTGCATTTTATGAATTTATCAAAATCACTATAGCACTCACTTAATAAGTACGGTGTCCTGAAAATGATTATAATATTGACGGTTACATTTTCCCACGGGGAATCTCAATTTTCTGGGATTTAAGGTGTCTGCCCATTATCCCGTAGCATACCATGAGCGTACTAGGAACGTTTCCGGCACGGAAAACAGTCCTATACGCTCTATTTTGCCCACTGAAGCGGACCGACAGCGTTCTGAACCCGTTTACAACCCGTATGTAACCCGTATGTAATCTGTATGATGCCCGTATGTAACACGGCAGGAAACCTTTCAATACACTCGTAAAGCATCGGTTCATTCTTGTACAAATATCAGTGTTGCGTAGACGCGTGTGGTGAAATATTGAAATAGTTATGGCTATAAGGAAACTAACGATTAAACAACTAGCAATGATTGCTATCATTTTGGATGAAGAGGAAGAGGAATGCCCAAAAAACACTCGACGCTACTGGATTCACAATTCTATAAAAAGACGCAAAACGGAAGGAGAATATTGGACACTATTCGGGCACTTAGTTGATGACGAAGAAAAGTTTTTTCAGTACTTCCGAATGAGTACATTCCAATTTAACGATTTGCTGAAAAATTTGATAATGACATTGTTAAACAAAACACAAACTTTAGAGAATGCCTGCTACCTAAAGTCATACTCCCCGCTCAGTCACCGTTTAGCCGCCTGCGCGCAGCGTTCTGGCAACGTCGCATGCCATGCACGTAGCGTATCCGCACCGGCAAAATATTCCCTCCGACAAATAGTTGACGGCCCGTGCATGGTACGCTACGGTGTCGGCCGGTGACGGAACGGTCTAGTGGGCATAGTCTCATACTTCTCAATACAAAGAATAGTTTTTTGTCCGAAACGGTCCTAGTACGGTCATGGTATGCTACGGGATAGTGGGCAGACACCTTAAAAATATGCTATGTTGACCCCGGTAAGAAAGGCCATCCATTTGCTAAACATTCAAATCAAACCACTTCAGCTGTTTCAGCGTAAAAGCTGCGCATACAAAAAACTGACAACGTTTCACTATACTTTATTAGCACAGAATAAGTGATAGTACCTGCCTACTAGATAATAATAGATTATAAGTATGGAGTTAGGGACTTAGGCGATGACTATTGACTCTAATATGACCACAGACTACCTACACAATCAGTGTCTAGTACAAGTAATATAACTTTACGTTAAATAAAAGCTCAAAGCTTTTCTATTAGGTATACCTACGTAAATTTAATAGTTTGTTTCAAAAAGTATATGCAATTTTGTATTCCGATTCTTCCAACGATTGAACATCGATGCCAATTCGAAAAATTGAATAAAATGGATGGTTAGAGTAATAGGGGAAGTTTACCCATAGCTTGGCATATGGGGGAGAGTGGGTAAACATTTGGTAAACCATTTCCAACCACGCCCGCAGCGTATTGGAGGGTTGGCGGGAATAGGCAAATATTTGCTCGAAGGGCTGGAAAGCAGCCGACTAATTGTTCTTTAAATACCTCCCACTCTTCAGCAAACAATACCCAAAATCGATTTATTGGTGCCGACTCCCAGCTTTTTACCTTTTTTAAAGCATTACAATATTGGTCTTGCAGCGACGGCTCGCTTACCGAGTAAACATTCTTCCGTCCACGATAAATATTTAGGCAACTCGACGAATGATTTTGTGGATTTAAAATAGGAGTGCAAGGTGAGTGTTAAGTAATAGAACGAGGCAAGCTCTTGTAGAACTGCATGCCCGCGCGCTTTTACTGTTTATATTTTAGTTATACAAGAATCATGCAGAAATAAAATAATTCGTAAAATAGCCCAAATTATTCCGTTCTATCGAATGAGAAGTCTATATTAGTATATTATAACTATGTCCTGGCGTTCGTGGTGCCACAAATGGGTTCCAACTGAAAATCAGTAATTAGGGTCTTGCTTAGGACCTTAATTATTGTATGCTGAGTCGGGGCCTATTCGTGACACCGCGCAGCATTGCACTTCTTGTGTTTACATGTTATTATTTTACTTGTGTTGTTATTGTGTGTATCAGGGTATTGTAATGTCATGTAGTGAAATGTTGTGTGTTATGAATAAATGTATTTTTTTTCTTTCTTTTTCTTTCTTATATAAGTATACCTTTTTTTGTAAAGGACAACGTGCCTTAAACTAACTACTACAATAATAAAACTACTAATACTAAAAGCTACTAACTAGCTCCACTGCCTACTACAAAGAACATTTGGACCAGCCGCTTTCCCGGTAGTGATAACCTAACATGCTGGCAGCATTGCCTCGTTGAATTGCAATGCTGACTCGTTGAGCCAAATACTATAAAAATGACATTGTTTTTGAAGACATTTCTTTTGATAAGTAAGTAGTATAGGTTTTAATTAAAAATTTGCCTAATAGTAGGTGTAGACGAGGAATAGGTGCAAGACACAACAACCACAGAACACCACAGATATACAACTGTTTACCTACAGCAGTCAGCTGAGCAGTAGCACCAACATCATAGAAATACAAAACAAACGTTCACACGCTCTTACTCGGGAACCACCACGCTCTAATTATACCAACTACTAGACAAGAAAAGGAACTATTTCCTACCAATTTTATATTTAAAATGAAAAATGGAATGTCCGACCGGCATTAGCCCGCGAACAGATCGAACGTATGTTCGACTGTCAGCGTTTCTATTTCTGCCGTCTATTTGTCACGCACGTCTAATTTGTGTTAATGTTGATGTGAAGATTTATTATTGGACCGAACGCCGCATTGTCTCGAATAATCGGGATTTCAATGATGCGTGTTTCCTATTTCACTATCTGGTTTTGTGTGACTTGCTTGCTGTGGATTTCTCAAACGAACGATGAAATGCACTATATTTATGGAACAAGTTCAAGTCCCCAGTTTATAACGTTTTAGTAAAACTGGCCTGTTAGCTCAGTTGGTAGTAGCTCTGCCTTCTGAACTATAGGTTGTGGTTTCGATTCCTACCCAGGACAAACATTTGTGTGATGAACATCGATGTTTGTTCTGTGTCTGGGTGTTATATTGTATTCTATGTATGTGTTTACAAACAAAAAAGTATCTAAGTATTCTATCATGCTATGCTTAGTTTGGGGCTAGATGGCACTGCGTGCCATATCCCACACATATTTATTTATTTATTTATTTATTTTATATTTAATATAATGTGCCAAATTGCGTATCAGAGTGCTTAGAATCCTGTCATTTGTGGCATAAAAATAAATTGATGTAGGCACTATTACATAGTATAATATAATCTGTGATGTAGGTAATCTCATATCAGTTCATCACCCCTTGGGCTCGCGGCTTCGTGTCACAGCCGCGGTTGGCAGATATCTGAAACTTATGAACGAAACAGAACCCTAAAAAGAGCATGACTTTGTTTTTACTTCTATTTAAAACGGAACCAATAAACTGGTGCGATACCTTCTGCCTTCAAGGTCTTTGTGTGCGTTAATTTTCGTAGCATCGTTCAGACTTCTAATAATTAAATAAAGGAAAAACTGCATGTTATGTTATATCTGTTGATTTAATTTCCATTGCATTCAAATTTCGTATAAAAATGTATCACAATCGGAAACGCATGTTTACCAAACACACAAATAGACCGGGTTTAGCATATCTTTGATCAGTTCGCGGCTGCTATTGTTATTATTTCCCATCATCGACGCCTTGTGTTTTATATTTGGCCTCTGTAATGATATACTTATCATCAAATTTATAATTTTATACATAAATTATTAATAACAATTTAGATATCAGAAAGTTTGGGTGCATGAGATATAAGTAGGTACTAATATCTCATAACACAGACAAAAATTATTTCTGCGTAAAGTTGTACAATTAACTTTTTGATAGTTTATATAAATATGTAGTATTTTAATATCTTATTTCATTACGACAGTTATTATTTATACAAATGTTGCTTTACAATTCACCTTCGAAGCTAAGTGAAGCCTTTGGGTGGCCAAAACGTTCTGACAACGAAGCAAACCGCACCTCTACACGAGATGGAGGGAAGCGGAAGGAACTGCATTAATATGTATTATGCAAATGAGTGGAATACCTTGCCGTCGTCCTTGTTTCCTATAACCTCGGAGTCCTCAAGTCAATTTCACTAGCTACGATGCCCTTACCCAGAAGTGCCGCCAAGCAGTAGTGCTTGTACACTACTGCTTGGCGGCAGAATAACTGGCAAACCGATGGTACCTACCTAGACGAACTTTGCAGAAAAGTCCAACCTCCTAGTAAAAATTACACGTACACGAATACGATAATACTTATACCGTTCACACGTTCTAAAGAAGTTTTCAAGTATAAACCAATGCAACTAGAAGCCAGTCAAACTAACAAACTATAATTCTTAACTATTCTATTTAGTCACAGCCCGTTACGGAGCCGTAAACTTATAACAATATTACACAATCGAATATAAATCATCCCGGCCGTTCTACGACACGAAAAGAAATTAAAAGTAAGACGAGTGCGTCGTCGTGCCACAGAAGAGATAGTAGTTGATACGTGTCCATATGGGCCGTGTCTCTCTACCCTTTCTGGGCCCACTATTTTTGTAATGACAGTTCGCAGGCGGTCGGCGAGAGCCCCGGTTTCAGGGAAACACCTAATTGTGGCCGCTCGATGGCGTGGGTCGGTGCTTGATGAATGAACACGTTTACATTTTGTTTTTAGTCCTATTGGAGCATCGAGCAACTAAGAAGCTACGAGAATTCAGCCAATTTGTCTTAGTATTGACGGAGCTACTAACAGACTATCGATGTACCTAAATAAGATTGGTCGCAGGTGTTGCTAAAAAATCAATGACTAAAAACTATAACGTTTTTCGAAACATTTGAATTATCTATGTCAAACAGGAGCCCATTCAAGCATAAAAACTCTTTTATAATCAATACTTATTCCTCCGAAAGTTTGAGCAGCTGAATAGCTGCTTTTATTTTCAATTTTGCATACCTACAACATTTTTGACCTCAAACAACAACATTTATAATTGTAATTACCTCAACTACCTGTAAATTTTGGTCCACACTGAAGCGAGAAATTTAAAAGCTTTTGGTACATTTTTTGAATTTGTAACTACCTACTACTGCGTATTGTAGTAGGCTAGCTTTAAATATAAATTACCTGAAGTACCAAAACTTTGAATTTCCCGCTTTATTAATAATGGAACATTAGCAGTATCTAACTGAAGCTTGCAAAATGACTTGCTAAACAGTACCAAGTGTAGAGACAAGCCGGTTGCAAGCCGACGCGAGCTTGATTTCAGTCTCACGGTTATGTAAACGTTACAAGTCAAGGATTGATAGTAAAGTTTATTTTAAAACAGCTTTATTTATTTACTCAACAAGTGCTTAGTAATGTAAACGTAAACTAAAACGTGTGTCTACGCGATACCCGACCCGTGGCCGGGATCCGGGTGGCGCGTCGCTCGCCGGCGGCTGGCGGCAGGGGCATGTCATTTCCGACATCTGTAATTTTTTATTAGTCCATTCGTCATTTGGCTATTAGAAACGTATTTCATTTTAGTGTCACACACATCAGCGTAACATCAGTTTAGTTCGATGTTTAAAATGTTTGCCAATGTTTCTGAAATCATTAGTGGCCTCTGCGTCCGACCCAATCCATATTGTATTTCAACGGCCATTCATACACAAACTAAAGTGTCGACTTTGGAAGCGAAAAATAGAATTTATGAACGCTGAATGACATTTTTGTTGTGTTTTATTACATCGGACTGTACAGCTAGAAATTACTGCGGTTATTAAAGCCGATAAGTTAGTTATTCTATAGACATAATCCTTAAAACATATTATTAAGCCACAATAAAAAAATCACTAGTGGAACGTAGAAGGGCAGCTTCGGGCCACCGGCCACCGTAGTTACCGCCAGTGGCGTGCCAAATTAGACTCGATAAACTAAATATTTATCTAAGTTTCAATATAAACGTGGTAGGAGGTGAGATAACCGTCAAATCAAATGGGTTTCCGAATAGACTGCGGGTGGTGGCCGCCCGCCGCCCGCCGCCAGTCGCCTGCTCGGGTTTCCACTGGGCTTTTAGATTATTGAGAAACTTCACGGAGATTTTGGTTTTAATGCGGAATACGGCTGATTGATAATTAATTACAGTTGCTATGAGTGTGTGGGTGTGCGTTTGTGAAATTGGGTGACAGGTAACGTGTTAATATGTTTTTTTTTTTACGTGATTGAATGACGTGACGAGCTAGTCGTTCACCTGATGTTAAGTGACACGGCCGCCCATAACAGTTGCAGTGTCACCCGGAACTTTAAAACAATAGTTTCGCGCGACACTGCACTGCGCACGTCATCCTGAGACATCACCCAGTCTAATAATCAGATTACTAGACTGAGTGATCAGATCATAAAGTCTCATTTGCCCAGTAATTTCACTAGCTACAATGCCCTTCAAACCGGAACACTGTAGTGCTTGCACACTACACATGTATACGTGAAAGGTTATATTGATGAGTTTTTACCACGTATTAAAATTAAGTAAAATAGGTAGTAAATAGACACGATGGTAACGGGCATTGCCCGTGGTCACAGATAACCCCGTGGTACACCATTTACGCCATTACATTACAAACTTATTGAAGCTAAGTAGGTAGTTTTGTTTTGTCTTTTCATTTAATGTTAAGTAGGTACTTATTCTTCTTTTTAGCCACAGAACTTTAACTTTTACGGTCAATCTTGTGTAGTTAAAGTTACCGTTATACAGTTATTTTTACAACAGTTAAATTGTGCAGAAGTAATATATATGTCAATGTGTGCAATATAATATTTTCGCTTCACATTAATGTTTGTGGCCGATTCGTCTGTAGCCGAAAAGTGGTGATCCCGATTTCCTTTTCAACCGACTTCGAAAATGTAAAGGGTTCTTAATTCAGTTAAACTTGTTTTTTGTGTAGTTTTTGCATGCTCGTGTCTCCGCCGTTTATATACCGATATCATCATGTTTTACTTTTGAGATTGGTCCCATAAATATAAATTTTATCAAAGTCGGTTCCGTAGTTTGGTGTTTAAGTCAAAATAACATATCCTCTATTTCTTTTTTAATTTCTTTAGCATAATGAGTTCATGAGCTCTATCGTGTACCTACACTCTGAAAAGAACTATACAAATAGTTAAGGTAACTATGTACGTCTATATTTCCAACTCTATCGTTACAACTAAGATATTTAGATAATAATATTTTTACCACTTACCTCTTACCACCCCAATCGTCGCGGATCGAACCCCATGCCACTTTAAGTTTAATTTAGCTGCTGTCTGACAAAACTCGGCGTGGCAACGTGGCGTCAGTCAATAGAGTGAGATGACAGTTTTGACAGAAGGGCGTGTGGCGTGACACCGGAGGGAGAGACGCCATTTTGGTTTCGGTTTACCACCTACCCTCCTACTGTATACCTAAATAGATATGTATAGTATGTGAGCATGTATGCATGATATGCTGTAGGACAGGTCATGCATTATTTATAGGTCGTGAATTGGTGTGCCTAACCATGGTTGTTGCATTAGACAGGTATAGTTTATAACGGTCTAATGCTGTGGTCTCTACCGACATTTACAGCGTCACTCTGTGGGCGAACGACTAGAACGTCAAGTCACGTCATTTGTTTACAAAAAAAAACATATAACTAAGGAGTCGTATTATAGCGTAGTAGGAGCTGTAGGCCTCCAAAAGATGTAGAGGGTCTACGCTCGTGTCGTCGTAGATCTGTGTTTTAGCGCTATGATTTTGGCACAATTATTTCATTTTATTTCTATTTTCAGTGTTTTATAATATAATCATAATATTTGTATTCATAATGATATTTTAGGATTTTGAAGAGTTCAGGAGTTTCAGGAGTTGAGTGTCTATTTAAGTATTTGGTGTTTTTTCATTCACGCTACTGTAAATAACGGTTTTTTTACATCCACTAAAATAGGTAAATATTTTGTGCCCCGCATGTGAATTTATTCGTTTTTCCGCGCTATATTTTATTTCCAGGAATAAAAAAGACTAGTCCCTTTTGCCAGAACTACTGTATACTATATCACTACTATCTACTAGCAAAATTACCATTGTAAGCAATCACTTTAGGTCCCAAATTTCATCCAAATCAACGCAGCCATGATGATATGAAAGGCACCAAACAAACTGAGCTATATCCTGACTGACCTATATATATCCACATGTTATACCGCTGTAATTTCTATCGACTTAAAAACTTAATATGTAGGATGGGGTTTTCATCCGTAGTTAAGGTAACCAATGATTAAAAATGTTAACAAATTCTAGCCATGGTTAAAACTCAAGAAACCCAACCTTAGAGTAGTGTTTTTTTTACAACTAAATAGGCCCGCATTTGACCGCAATCTCAACTGATGGAAAGTGACGATGCGGTCTACGACGGTACATGCTTGACTAGAAGACCTATTCACTCGCGACTTGAAGAGCTACTTGATCCGTAAAGAAAACCAATGGTTAAAAATTCTGACTAGTATTACTATTGGTTACCTTAACTACGCATCGAAAAACCTTCCCTTAGTCACCATATGAGAAACTTCCAATGTTATTTTTGTTTTGGTTAGTTAGGCATCGTCGTATACGTTTGATAGACAGTTTTCGGTCAGGTAAATAAAAAAATTACAGAACCTAATGAATGAAATGAAATGAACTTTATTCCTGACATAAAACACACAATATCACATATGTAACATTAATACAAGGACAAAAGAAACTTTCAATACACACTCTTCTCAATACCTTGCGTGGTATGCACCGTACTTACCTACTATATAATAATGTTATTTATTCCATTATACGGTGCGTTATAACGTAGCTGGGTTACTAGTCCAAGTATCCAATAACTTTCTTGAACATCTAGAACCACTCAAGCGTTAAACATGCAGCCCAAATTCCACCATCCTATATTTAACTTTCCTCTGCTAGTCGTAACCACATTTTTTAGGATCTACATGTTATCTTTATAGAGACTCGCGCATAAAAGATTGAAGATCGGTGCTACATCCCTAGTCGTAACTCACGTCGTCGGATTATTTTCTTATACGTATGAGTATGATACATTACTGAGCTCGGATGGTGGTGTTCCGGTGCAACCGGCCTATTAGAGGCATTGGATAAACAAAAGATTAAATTATCGAGTTAAGACAGAGATAATCCATACAGATGAGATGGTTGTTGACCTTCGTGCCCGAGAAAGTGCGCTGGAATGAGTCAGCTCGGCTCATTTTAAAGTAAGACTTCCATATTGTTTCTTGAATGGTTACAAATCGTAAAATGTTGATTTTGCCAGTTTTTTGATGCTGAAATATTTATAGGTATACTATAGGTACACTGTATATTTATCCGGAGAAAAACTCTTTGTTGTATAAGTACGCGTTGAAACCTTTTTCATATGAAGTCTAAAGGCAAAGCTTCTTTTTGAAAACCTGGCCAAAGGTCACTATGTAATTTTTCAGATGAATGAGTTCAGCGCTTCGGAGTTCGCGGTTTAGCGGCGCATAGGTAATAAATATATCCAAGATCTACGAGTGTTTCAAATATCGAGGCTGTATCCAATTCGCTAAACACACATTAAATAAACATAAGTGCTATCGCTAACCCAATTTCTACTTTCATAACTCTTCCACTAAGCATGTAAAATACGCATTCTCTGTTATTGAGTGTATAGTAGTATAGTTCTCGAGTGACGACCACGAACCGGAAGACGCAGTAGGCTGGCCGTGGACCGACGTCTGGTGAAAACTGCGTGGAGCCGATGGATGCAGGAGGCGAGCAGCTCAAAGTGGCGCTCTCTGGGGAGGCCTATTTTTAGCGGTGGACGTCTTCAGACTGTTGTTAATTATGATGAATGATTAGGTAAGATGTATAGCACTGAAAATATTACTAAGTTTTGATGCACAATAATAAAAACAAAATCTCTAGGTCTCAACTCATTGTTTCGTGTGCACGCACAGACCTAGAATTTTTTCGTCACTCTCAAAAGACTCATGAAGCGTGGGAGCGAGAAGTACAAATCAAGTACACACTGCCCGAGACGAAAAGAGATAGTGAAACAATGGCGGATGTGTCAGAGCACAAGAAGAGTTCTTATCGGCTCAATCTGTTTCACGACGAAGAGCGTATTTGATCATGTAACCATAATTCCGTTATCAAAGTGCAAAATACTATTTTTGCGGCTTTTAAATCTTATTCCGTAAGTGAATGTGATGTTACAAAACATAACTAACCCGAACAAATACCTACACGTATCACAGCAGATTTATCACTTTTATTGCATTTAAATAGTTAAATTTTGTTAATTTTGGTGTGGTATCTGGATCTTCTTGTTCTTCTCGTGTAGGAAAGTGGTCAGCCCTGGTGTCCGAATTTTTGACCGGCCAAAGGCTTCTGACTTGGCTTAACGACTACAACACACAACAGACAACAGCAGACAACAGCCGGGACCGACGGCTTAACGTGCCCTCTGAAGCACGGTAGCGCTCAGTTCTAAGTACCACTTTTTGCTGTACCGATCACCCATCAATCTACAATGGATAACTGAAATTGAATAAAAAAAAGTGAAATTTCTTTTCCCATTTTCAAACTGTCATTGTTGGTCTTGTACATCCTATGTCTATGCGTGCACGGTATAAAATTCAGCGAAATGTAAGCGAAGCAAAATCTTCATCAACAACGCAATCATTCATTGTAACGTAGAATGAATGAATGAACACTTCCAACACATCTTACGCTTATTATTATAAGGCCATGGTTACCTGTTTAGCGAGACTTACCATTTTAAACAAATAGAGCTTGTGCCAATACCAACACGGGTGTTTTAGAAAAACAATAAACATGAGAGTTCAACGACCGATACGTGAGATAGTCTGTGTGCCAAAACAAGCACCCCTTACCTTCCTAATAATACAACCGCCTCCAAGATGTAGAACGTAATGAAAACAAATATTTTGCCGTACTATTGTACAGTTAATGAACGATAGTAATCAGACGCTTGTAGCCTTGTATTGTGATTTAAATTTAGACCAGTATTATTTCTTAATGAAGTTCTAGGAATATTTTCAGATTTTGTTATAAACCGAAAGCTCTGTAAAAATTGATTTCTGCATATAAATGACCAAGAGATTGTGGAACCATGCGTGGTGGAGAGTCTTCTTCTTCTCGTGTAGGCAAGTGGTCAGCCCTGGGGTTAGAATTTTTAGGCTGCCCAAAGGCTCCTGACTTGGCTTAACGACTGTTGTCTTACGACAACAGCTGGGACCGTACGTCACAGCCGGGGTCACGTGCCTTCCGAAGCACGGTAGCGCTCAGTTGTAAATACCACTTTTTGCTGTAGCGGTCACCCATCAGAGTAGTGACCGCAGCGAACGTTGCCGGTTAAAAACGGCTAGTCGTACTTCACTATGAGTGCTACCGCTAGCGAAGAGTTACGTAGCAAATCGTCAGAATTTGGCAACACACTGCACAAAAAATATAAACAGATCAATTAGCAATGGACGTACACGCTGAAGATGTTCCCTAAGATTAATAATAAATATAGGTATATGTAATCTATTACATCAGTAATAACGATATTATACTTAGGGTAGGTTTTTTGATCCCTAGTTTGGGTAACCAAACAATGGTTAAAAATCCTAACAAATTTTGACCATTGGTTAGAATGTGTTACAAGTTTTTAACCATTAGTTACCTTAACTGCAGGTTAAAAAACACACCCTTAGTCCTTAAAATTTTAGCAACCAGCTGGATTTGAACCCGCGCCTTCCAACTCACCGCATTAGACGCTCTGCCAACATAGAAGTCGCCACGATTGCTTAGTCGCTAAAAACACATAGTCCTAAAGATTTTCGGAGTCAGCGGTCATGTAACCATAGCTCAGTTGGCAGAGCGTCTAATCCGGTGAGTTGGAAGGCGCCAGTTCAAATCCCGCTGGTTGCTAAAATTGTAAGGACTATATATCTTTATAGATGTACCTCAAGCGTGGTGTACACTATAAAATCAATTCCATGATATCAATAATAATGTATAATTGTGGATTATTAGAATATTCGAGCTTGGTTCGAGTTCCATAAGAGCTATGCTCAACTAACAATGGCTTGAAATATGTGGTTGAAGCGTCCACGCGGGTGGCTGTCCCAAGGATCTGCCACTAAACGTCGGCCACTCGACTCCACGAGACGAAGGTGTCCACTTCAGTTGGATCCCGGACGGGTCCACCGTCATCCTGAAATAACGAACAAATAAGCTGGATCGCGACGGCTCCACGTGCTGTGGGTAGGTACGAGCTTATTGTTGTGACCAACTTTAGCTTCTTGAATCGACACTTGATTTTTTTATCGTTGGAATGCGAGGTCTAACGTCCAGCGCGTCGAGTACCATGCTGCCTACTTGACGCTTGAATCGACAATAATTAAAGTGACGAATATTTTTCAACTTGGTTTTTTGTTTGTTTTATATTTAATCTTGACGTTAACGTTGACGTGTTTGTTTAATCGCTGCACTTTGCGATTTGTCATTAATTTTGTCATGGTTAATTTTAACAGTATTTTGTACCAACCATCAAGCTGCGGGCATTACATGTAGGTATAGGTAAGTACATAAGTTAGCTTAATAATTTTAATGACACATACCTATACTTAAAATAAACGATTTTCTACAGAGAAAATGCAAGCCTCTATAGAAAACTTTGAACATATAATATTGAACCTAACAAGGGCTAAATATGATTGATAAGGATTTTCATACATACTTATTAACAGCTGCTTACCTACGTTTTTACCAGTACCTTACCTACCTGCAGCCAAAGCAATTTTGGTCCATCCTGAAGAAGGTAAATTGAATTATAAATGATGAAAAGCATGTTTGAGTATATGCATTCAGAATTTAGTATGAAATAGGTAACAAAATTATGAAGTTGCTGACTCGCACATCGCGAAGTCCTAGCAGGAGCAGTGGGTAATAACTCGATACTATAGTATAGCTGTATAGGTAGGTACATACATATTATAATAGTTAGAAGTCATCGACAGAAACAAGAGAAGGCACGGTCTACTTGACTGCTTAGTTTACTTAAAATTCTGATCCATATCCAATATTTACAGTTCACACTTCGTACCTAATCATTTGTGTATATTGCCTACTTGTTTTTTTATAACTTAATAGGCCCGCTATTAACTGCAGTCTCACCAAGCAAGTGACGACACGGTCTACGATGGTACATGCTTGCCTAGAAGATACCTATTTACTCGCGACATGAAGAGCTCCAGGTTGTACTTATCGGGAAACAAAGACGCTGCTAAAGTGTTCCATTCCTTCGCTGCTCGGATTATAAATGTCGAGTCAAACCGCTTCGTGCGAACCGAAGGAATATCAACCATAAATGGGTGGCGTGTAGCTGTACTACGTCTTGTCGTCCGATGGTGAAATGGAGATGGTGGAATTAGATTGTGTAGCTCCGCAGCGTACTCACCGAAATGTAACCTGTATAGACACAGATAGGCTGGTGACTTTACGTGTGACCACTGTCTCACCTCATGATAAGTGACGACGCGGTCGACGATGAAACACGCTTGCGTAGAAGATACCGGTTTACTCTTGCCTTGAAAACTAAAATAATATTTTTCAGGAAACAAAGGCGCTGGTAAGTTGTTTCATTCCTTTGCCATCCCCGAAATAAATGTTAGTCTGACAAAGTTACCGCCTTGAAATCCCCGCGAGGATTAAATTAAATATAATTTAATCCTCGTGGGGATTTCAAGGACGTTGAAATCCCCGCGAGGTTTAAATTATATTTAATTTAATCCTCGCGGGGATTTCAAGGCAGTGCAGAGCTAATAAGTACTAAACTAACGTAATGTGTCCAACTGTCCATATACGCTACGATAAAACATTGCCGGCAACGTACATAAAGCTACTCCTTACCCTGTCGATGGGAAGAGGGAAAGGAGAAGGAAAAGAATAAAGAGAGTCTTCTCCTCTTCTCCCTTCGTCATCCCATCCATTCCAATCCTCTTCCTTTGACAGGGTTAGGGCGTAAAATTAGTTAATCTGTGCAAACCCAGGGTAAGTCAGATCGATAAACCCCGCGGTCCGAGATTCACTTTTAGCGCGCGACAGTTTGCTTATATTTCAACTAAAATGTGAATTTTTGAAATAGACAGGGCCGCCTATTTTTAAAATTCTAGGCTCTGGGGGTCTAGCAAAGATGCCTTTCCATTAGCGTTAACGCCTCACGCTAAATCCAAATTGGAATGACATTAGATGCATAAAAAAATTCCGCGGGCAATGTCATTCCCATACATTATGAATTAGCATATGGCGCTAACGCTAATGGAAAGGCATATTTGCTAGACCCCCTAGATTCTTGCTCACCGCACGGCGCTGGTGTTCCTGCGTGGCGCGTATTCGAACATTCTTAACGCCTCACGTTAACTCCAAATTGTATGGGAATGACATTAGCTGCAGAAAAGGTTTCCGTAGGCAATGTCATTCCCATACATTTTGAATTAGCGTTTGGCGTTAACGCTAATGGAAAGGCATATTTGCTAGACCCCCTAGATTCTTACTCGCCGCACGGTGTGCCTGCGTGGCGCGTAGTTCGAACGAATAACAACAGCATGTCAACAAACAACCAATGTAACGGACTTACCAGCAGTTTCTCGTACGTTTGTTAAAATTAAACTCACGTCAGCTTGAAAATACGGGACGCTCATTGGTTGCCTGTTGATCATCGGCTGTCTTCAACCAATGAGCGATCAGTATTTTGAAATTGACATGAGTTTAACTTGAACCGGGGGTACGTACGTACCGTACGAGAAACCGGGGGTTAGTGAACGGAAGTCCAATTTAACGGAAGTTAAGAGCATTAATATTTTTAGTTAACTTATAAGTTAATCCATTAAACATTTTGTTAACTTCGTTAATTAACGATTAACGGATTAACAAGTTAATGCCCACCTATCTAATAGCGTTGTAAAACAGTAATATGTGAATTACATCACTTTCATTAGGCGCGGTCACACGCAACTGAGAGCAAAAACAAAGCATATGCCTTGTTTTAACGGTGCCGTTGTCGAGGAGGCGATCGGGGATCTACCCTATATTTCATCGCAGAATATGACACATTCTGTTATCCCGAAACGAGGGTATTTTGAAACAATACCGTGGAAACGCGCCGATTCCCAGTACTAACCGCTACTGCATCGCCTTCCCGGAGTTCCGTTGAATTTGCTGTTGATTCTTGTAATCTGCTTTAGAAAAGCTATTTTTATAACATTGATGTCATTGATTGGCCATCGGCTCAATCTACGATTATGATCAGTACAATTACATACTATGTTATAGTGTAAGCCAGATATGAGAGCTTTATTAATAGTTTTGAAAGAGGTGGACGTAGGAAGAGACGCTATGTGCTAGAGGCATAGAGACCGTCTCACGAAAGATGACCCGCAGACGCGTCGCCACAGTCGCGCGACGAAATGTGGCTAAGCTCTACTATTTTAGACTCAAAAATTCCAATATAATATAATTGGTGAATATCTATTTTTCTTAGTAAATTAAATTAAACATAATATACTTACATTATACATACAGAAAATTATATGTATTGACAATTAGTTCCACTAATTGCCGCGGGACTTCTTTCGTGAGACGAACTCTAGAGCGCAACTTTTCAAATCGGGCCCGAGACTTCTTTGAGTACTTTTCGCTATTCCTCATAATTTCGGTTTCGGGTCGGATAGGACTTGAGCAATATTATACTTACACATAGAATGTCTAAATCTATCTAGGTATAGGTAGATAAATGGGTAATCCTACTCTACAACTGCATAATATAGCTTAGTATTTTTGTGCTATAGATAAGGGGCAAGCAAATAGAGTCCTGGCGCCTGGCGAGGCATATTTTGATATGCGAAGCGCATGATTTTGCTATTGAGCTTACATAACTATTACTTGGTGAGGAATCTTTATCTAATTTCTTCATCTGCTACAGTAGCGTCGGCGACGGAGAGTCAGGCGACTTTGTGCCACGTGCGTGGCCCCTAGTCTCACTGGCACCGAGGCCCGAAAGCGCCGTGCTGGGCCGAGATGGTGAATACCAGAACGACCCCATCTCGTGTAATCCTAGTATAGATATGTGTGCAAAATGACATCCAAAACGGTTTAGACTATTTAAAGCCACACACAAGCAAACAAACAATGTTTTACCCAGTGACGAGAATCATGAAACGCACAAGCTTTATTATACTTAAATAAATAAATATGTGTGGACATTTCACACAACACCATCTAGCCCCAAACTAAGCATAGCTTGTACTATGGGAACATAACTGATAGAATACTTAGATACTTTTTGTTTGTAAATAAATACATAGAATACAATATAACACCCAGACACAGAACAAACATCGATGCTCATCACACAAATATTTGTCCCGAGTGGGAATCTACAGATCAGAAGGCAGGGTTACTACCAATTCAGCTACCAGGCCAGTCCATTTACCTATGTTTAACTTTAAATTATTGATACTGTCCCGGTAACTGACCGTGTAGTCCCAGCGGTGCACTCCATCTTTTCCCGTGGGTGCAGTAAGAGCTGGCTAATGGAATTTTCAGAGAATGAGCAGCATTCTCTTCGGTACATCTTCTGCGACTACCAAGCCACCTTCCAGGAGGCGTGGTCATTATGGCAAACCTCCTATGCATGATATGTGTCCATAAAACGGCGTGTTATGGGGGAGGTTTTGGTTCAGCAGTGGACGTATTCCGACTGTTGATATGGGATGTGATGTCCCGGTAATTTATAAATACAACTTTTTTTCAATTAGAAGCTTTTAATCCTCTGAATCTTAGATTATAAAATAATAACATAGATAGGCAATGATAACATCAATGTCACTATTATTACAATAAATACATTTACGGAATTACTATACACTCACAAAATTGTCATTTCACTATTTCCACAGTTAAGCAGTAGGAATTTTATATCTAAGAAATCCGGAGAAACCTCTTATAACAGACTAGAATAACGGCACATCTTTCAACTAAGTACAATTTATATAATAATCTAACATCGCTGTCCTTACTTCAATCACACTATGTCTATGATGAAGGCTATCCTACATTCATCTATGTACAATAGATCAATATCGTTCACAAAACATTAACTATAAAAATGCTCGCTCTGTTAATACTGAAAGAAATTAGGTAGGTTTATATACCTAACTACAGCACAACACTTCGGAATATTCGGATTGTCTTACCTAAGTCCGCTGAACCAATATACATACTAAAATAAGTCTTGTGGCACTCTTTAGTTCGTAGGATTCCTGGAGGCACAACTATAGCGTTTGTAGCAAATAAACTGGCCAGCACTGTCACATTGCAGCACTACGAGCACACGAGTTACACTATGTCTTTGCTTTCGACGAACATTGGGTGTTCTAAGTCTATTCTCGGGTCCCTGCACATTGCCTCCCGCATGTATCAGAACATCATACCTGAAACAAATAAAACGGCATTTAATCATTTTTAGCAAACGATTATCAGAATCTAGTGATTCACAATATCTTGTTAAACTTAACCAAAGGCTAATTCTTTAAGCTCAAGATTATTCTTTCGAAATGGACTGTTACACTGATTTGAAGTCTTTATAAAATTGATATTTAAATTTATAGTTTAGATAAACTTTACAAGTTATTGTGAAATACATGTAATAAAGCTTTCAATGTGGCAATGTTGCAAAGGCATGTCGTGTATCAGTATTTAGCAGATAGAGAGTCACTATACATGAGAATAAAGCAAAAGAATAGGCGTTTTTCTTGTTTGTAACTAAATCTTCAGTCTGAAGCTTGTAACAATAAGTAAGTTTTCCAATGGTAAACCTACTCTGTTTTTTTATGTAAATTAATGAAGGGACGAGCTAATTATTCGCCTGATGTTAAGCGTCACGGCTCCCCATAAAAGATTGCAGTATCACTCGGAACTCTAAATTAATATAGGTTTGCGTGACGCTGCAATGCGCACGTCATCCTGAGACTTTACAAAGCCTAGGAATAAGATTACTAGACTGTGTGATCAGATCATAAAGTCTCATTTGCCCAGTAATTTCACTAGCTACAATGCCCTTCAAACTGGAACACAGTAGTGCTTGCACACTACTTACTGCTTGGCGGCAGAATATCTGGGAAAGCGGTGGTACCTACCTAGACGAACTTTGCAGAAATATCCTACAACCTAGTCACTCTACTCTTTTATGTTTGTGTTCTTTTAGTGCTCTACTGATTTATGTTGCCCGTACCTTCTTAATTGATTTGTGTATGGGAGTAAAGGAATTTGAAGCATTTACTCCTTTTTGAAGTAAGTTTTTTTGAAATATCAAATAGATTACCTTTCGCATTATTAAGTGATAATGCGGTCAACATGTAGCTGCAAATTACCATGTTAGCCTCTCACGATATGAACTCGTATACAGTAAACAGGTCGAATTTTTTAAGTGAGCGTGATTGGCCATATCCGTAACTAAAAAGAGTAGGGAGTAGCGAAAAGTACTCAAAGAAGTTTCAGTTTTGATGAAAACCTAATTTGTATCATTGGATTTCTGAAAAATCAATAGTCCTAGCCAGTATTCGAACCCGTTGATTTAATGTATGCCATATGCTTCCCAGAATTCGATCCTTATTATTTAGCATCACTATCGAATGGTGTAATAATAGAGGTTGTGATTTTTTTGTCAAAACCAACATTTACGGTTCCGTTAAGGGGTGATAGTAGACATCATAGGTCCCCTGAGTAGACGGGGTAGGTAAAATTGTACCATTACAGAAATATATAACAACAATTTAAAATATTTTTGAGAATATGGAGTACGATACTTTAAAAATAAAATAAAGTAACAGCCGTAATCAAATAGATAGTGAGTATATAATGGCATGGGTAAGTAATAACAATTATTAGTTGTTTTTTTCTAGCTTCTTAGAGAACCCCTAGCGCCAAGACAAACCTCTGCGAGGTTTACTGATGCTAGTACGTAAGCCCGTGTAAAATTTGATATGTTAAAGACAAAATAAAAGCAAAAAAAAACAGCAAAAAAAATCATTGATTACATGAAAACTAATTTTGCGCAAATAAATAGAATGTTTCAATAAATTAGAATTAAAAATATCACCTACATATCATTGGTTTAGTGACAAATGGCAATAGACTGAAAAACTAAGACGAAATTTCTTTATTGCCATTTGTTGCTACACCAATGATATGTAGGAGATACTTTTAATCGTAATTTGTTGATACATTCTATTTATTTACGTTAAATTAGTTTCAATGTAATCACGTTGAGTAATTAAGCTATTATTGGCAAAAGAACGCAAGAAAATTTGAATTTGCCGCGCTAGTGAAACGTTCCACCTTAATCCCTGATACTATATCGACTGCAAGTCGGAAGAGGCAGCTATGCAAATCGGATTAACATCTAAGCAGAGATTATTTAGGCTCTTACAATGGATGCGGAAGTACATAACGTAATCTGCTCTGCTATAACCTTTTTACAGGTTCTAGATAAGATAGGACGTGATATATTGAGATTTGAGTTGTCCCATTAATTCTTAATGTGCATTCTTGACTTTTACAGCTTCACTGGCAAATAAATGTACCTATGGATGCGGGAGTTTTATTGCTAATATAACAGTAGATAAGCAATAGATAAGTCGCAAAACAATAATACACACATCAAATAAGTCTAAGCAACATGCATGATATTACAAATTTACCATTTATATTAATTAATTTCTAAGTATTTACTCACTCAAAGTGCGTAGGTAAGTAAACTTATTTGTTATTGATACCATACTGGCTGGTTGTAAAAAAAAATCGATTGTTTTGTTTTTTCATAAAATTCAAATGACTGCGAATTTGTTTGAATTTAAGTGCGTTTTAATTGACACGTTTATTCTTGATTTTATAATTTTACCAACCATTTAAATAAAGTTAACGACAAAATTGAATAGTTAGATATTCTTTACGACATGGAGCGATGTCAGAACTTGTCGGCAACGATTATTCATTGAATGAATGAGACTGTTTATGTCATTTTGCGGTATTCGCTCCTAATGGAATTGTAGCAAATCCAGCTGTTGGGTTGTTGTCACTCTGTCCAAGTCCTTCAAAACACGTCTCTGGAGCATGTCCCATGCGTGCTCGATGGGGTTGAGGTCTGGCGATTGTGCAGGCCAGGGCAATACCCGGATGTTCTCCGTTGCCAAGTATTCACTGGTTCGCCGAGCTGTATGTGAACGCGCATTGTCATGCATTAACGTAAAATCGGAGCCAAAGGTTTGTGCAAATAGATGGACATAAGGTCTGAGAATATCCTCAACGTAATTTTCAGCGTTCATGTGTTCATTTACAAAAACGAGCTCAGTTCGCCTGTTCTTCATAATACCCGCCCATACCATAACTGTTGAGCCGCTGTATGGATGAACTTCCTGAACGCACCTGAGCCTTTCAGTATTTCCGGGCTGACGGTACACTCGCACCCTTCTTGTATCAGACCTAAACCCGAATTGCGACTCATCGGAAAACATAATTTTATCCCATTGTTCCTGGGTCCATGTTATGCGTTCTCTACACCATTCATTTCGACGAGCGCGATTCCCGTGACGTATCGGTGGGCACCTGATTGGGCGTCGGACTCGTAGGCCGTACTCATGCAGTTGATTGCGCACTGTTTGGGGAGTTACATCAACACCACTTGAATTTTGTAGCCTCAAACTTAGCTCTCGAGCGGTTAACATCGGCTGGCGTCTTGCAGTCAGTTGTATGTACCGGTCTTGCCGAGTGGTTGTACTCCTTCTACGGCCTGGGTGCTGTTCAGCGGGTTCCCCTGTATTATTGTAGCACTGCCAAAGACGACAAATAACACTTCAATGAATGCCAAAATGTCGAGATACCTGAGATTGATTACTTCCCGCTTACAACATCCCTACAGCTTGTATTTGTATTTCATCTGCCGTCAAACGACGTCGCTCCATGACGTGAAGAATAACTAACGATTCAATTTTGTCGCTAACTTTATTTAAATGGTTGATAAAATTATAAAATCAAGAATAAACGTGTCAATTAAAACGCACTTAAATTCAAACAAATTCGCAGTCATTTGAATTTTATGAAAAAACAAAACATAATCGATTTTTTTTTTACAACCAGCCAGTATGTCATCAATAACAAAAAAGTTTACTTACCTACGCACTTTGAGTGAGTAAATACTTAGAAATTAAATAATATAAATGGTAAATTTGTAATATCATGCATGTTGCTTAGACTTTTTTGATGTGTGTATATACGAATACATACTTAAAAAAATGTTATCGCTTTTTTGGCTGTAAATTAAAGTAACATTTTGTTTATTTTTGTTTTGTTAAGAACTGTTGAATGTATAAATATTGAAAAAACTTCGTATTATGACATAGGTAGGTAATGTTACGGAATGTTCGTACAATATTTTTCCTATTTATTACTTACTTTTGCCATTATAAATCATACATTGATCATACCTTATTAAACATATAAACTAAATCTAACTAGCCATGATAATAGCAACACTTTTTATCAACGATAGGCTAACATTTGACCACGGTTTCACCTGATGGTAAGTGACGACGCGGTCGACGATGAAGCATGCTTGCCTAGATGATACCGGCACTCTAGCCTTAAAAACTCCCAGGTAATATTGGTCAGGAAACAATGTGGCTGGTAAGGTATTCCATTGCTTTGCTGTCCGAATTATAAACGAGAAATCAAAACGTTTTGTACGTATTCGAGGAAGTTCTACCATACACGGATGCCGTGTTTCCGTGCTTCTAGTTGTATAGGTAATGGTAAAACGACGGTGGGGGAATTAAGTTGTGTAATTCCATCGCACACTCTCCGAAGTGCAGCTTGCAAAAAACCGATAGGCTGGCCACCTTAGGTCAGTGTTCAAGGCTGTGTGGCCTTTACTAATTTATCGTCGTCAATGAGCTTTATAGCCCGTTTTTGTATTGAGTCAAGGGCTTCAAGCTGATACTTAGCTGAACCATCCCAGAGATGGCTGCAGTATTCCACACATGACCGGCCTTGTGCCTGATAAAGATCTAAGATCTGTTCTGATGTGAAATACTTACTGTCTGACCTTCCCAAGGATGCCCAGCTTCGTATATTTTTATATAAATGAAGGTATATATTTTAGATAAATGGTAAAATGTAATGCAGTATACAAGGTGAGTTTGAATAGGTGTGTATCCCGAAAAGGGGGGTGCGACTATGACAGCCCACAAGTTGTGAGAGCCTTACTTGAAACTGCGTGTTTCCAAACCTCCTTATTAAAAATAACTCCACTCCACTCACAAAATTGCACGTGCGATCGCTACGAGAGTTAACAAGATACTAAAATAAATAAACGAATTCATTCCTAAACACAGGTCGTGAAACTCATTTAAGTGCATTCGGTCAAGGACGAAGTTCAGCCACCCAGCTGTGCTAGGGCTAATAAATTCGAACGTAATCTTTACATGGCATTTCTTCAATGAAAAGCTATTAATTTAGAAAAGTTGTAGAAGAAACATTGTCTACCTTGGGGAGTAGATTTACCCCCTTTCGGGATAATATACCAATTCAAACTCAGATAGTATACCAAAGCCCACTTCAATCGCTTTATGGTGCCCGCAAAATTAATGAAAAATAAACATTTTTTTATGTATGGAAAGGCAAACGTTTGCTGCAACTTGCCTGATGTTAAGCGACAATGCAGTCGAAGGCGACGATATAGCACGTTGGCCTAGGAGGAGCCTATTCACTCTAGTCTTAAAGAGAGCCAAATTATATTTGCCATGAAACAAGGAATATATAAACATGCATCATCAAGTTAAACAGTTACGATTAAACAAATTACGATTAAAAGTATTACCTAAATATCATTGGTTTAGCAACAAATGGCAATAAACCAATTTCGTCTTAGCTTTTCAGTCTATTGCCATTTGTCGCTAAAGTAATGATATGTAGGTGATACTGTTCATTCCAATTTATTGATACATTCTGTTTATTTGCGCAAAATTAGTTTTCATGTAATCACGTCGAGTAATTAGGTAAGCTATTATTGGCAAAAAACGCAATAAAGTTTGAATTAACCGCTCTGCGTGAAACGTTCCACCTTAACACTTTTCATAGATATAGATCACATTATATAAAATAGTTTAGCAACTCCATGGATCAATAAAACTGGTAGAGGAGGAGCATGCCTATACAGTCCACATGGGGCGTTACGACACGTCAATATAACATCTTTATGTATCTAAAGATCATAAAACATTATCGTAAACTCTACTTCGGAACCAATAAATGTTTCCTGCGTTCCCCTAATTCATAATACGATCAGCCAAACTAGCCGTTTTAATACCTCTAATCAAAGATTTATTTTATTTATTTTTTCTAAACATTACTTTGATTTCGATGATATTTTTCTACTATATTCGATAAGTTCGTGGAACGATACGTGACACCTTGAAAGTTACTTCAAAATGACAAGAAGAAAAAAGAATCGTTCCGAATCGACAAAACCTAGTCATTTGTTTTTTTCTCTAATCTGTGACAAAACCGTACCTATACCACAGATTATATACTATAGGTAGAGACCGTCTCACGAAAGATGACCCAGAGGAGTTTTGGCGGGAACGCGGAAAAGTTCACGTCGGTGCATTGTATTATTTTACAAAACTTATGCTTTTTCCAGTGTTAATATTTAAAATTGGTGGTGTTTTACGCATTAAGTGCTGAATTACGAGCATGAGTGTGGGCAAGTGATATAATGTGGTGAAACGTGGTTTTTCGTGTTGCTTCCAAAATTCCATAGAAGCCTCTAGTAAAGTTGCCACCACTTTACTAGGGCATGTCTTAGACTGGATTATGACTTAGACTAGACTATGACTACTCTGACTGTGACTATGACTTGACTTTAAGTGAAAATTTCCATAATACGACGAAAAATTACAAAACTTGACACTGGCTAAATACACTATGTGTGGAGCCAAAATTTAAAAAAAAAAAAAAGATGACCCACAGCATTGTTTTTTTCTCTAATCTGTAGATGACCCGCAGACGCGTCGCCACAGTCGTGCGACGAAATGTTGCTAAGCTCAACTATTTTTGACTCCCCAAAATTTCAATAGAAAATAATTGGTGAATATAAATTTTATTTAGTAAATTAAATAAAACATAATATACTTACATTATACTTACAGAAAATTATATGTATTGACAATTAGTTCCACTTATTGCCGTGGGACTTCTTTCGTGAGACGATCTCTACCGATTTAGTAGTGTTATTAGCATGCAATCACTTAATTTTTTTACAACGAACGGGCCTACATTGTTGAAAAAAACCAGGGGGCGTACCGTGAGCTCTTAGCGCGAAAACAGAGCCTATACTGATTCGCTTGTCAAAATCCCCATACAAAAAAAACAAGGCGATCAAATATAGGCTCAGTTTTGAATCGCGCTAAGAGCTCACGGTACGCCGCCAGTACTCTTTTCCCGCCCTATATCGCTCTCAGCATCTCTGCTAAGAGCAATGCAATATATAGGGTGGGAAAAGAGTTAAAGTCCAAAAGTAAAAGTTTAGTTAAAGTAAAGATTTGTGGTTGAGTCCTTTGTTTTCGAAGCTAGAGTGATGAAAATTGTTATAAATTAGGTCAATATTTGACAATATTTCAAACTTTTGACCAGAGACTTCTATGTATACACCAGACAGGACATCCCTAACTCGCACTGTCAACCACTGCAAATATGCCAGCCGGCATCTTCTCGCTCATACGATGCTCAGCACTCAAAGCGACTGCACGTGCAGCAGTGAATAGCAGTAATAATTATGATCCGAATGTGCCATTGCACTAGCGCTGCGTGTTGGGATCGTTGGTTAGACGATTTAATCTCGTAAAGCGTTGTAGCGGATTTTAGTTTAATCATACAAAAAATGGCAACTATTTGTGCTTCGAATAGCTTCTCCAGTACGAAGTACATATACCTCTTAGCTTTTGACCCCCTCTTTTTATTGCTTTTAAATAATTTGTATTAAAAGTTAATTAAAAAATAACACACACGTATTTTATTTTGTTTTTTATATAATATGTAATATTTGGCTATTGTGAGGTTAAATGAAGATCTAGCAGGGCTATACCGTCAGTACCTACTAGTAATTTAATTTTCATATTTTCATTTCACGTACTTACCTCATTTATAATAATAATCGAATAGTGGTGGTTATTTATAAATTTTATTGTATAGAATGTTTTTTTTTATATTTATTAGGTAACAATGTGATCATTTTTGGGTAGTTTAATGATTAAATATCCTACCTATGCACGTATACCCTAAAGATACTAAGATAGTGATCTAGGACAAGGTCGTATTATATAGGTGCGACGACGAGCAAAGCGAGGAAGAGCGTTAAGCGGCCACTACACTGCTGGGAAAGTTGGACGAAGTCAAAAAATACGATAGTGCGGAAGAGTACTTCGTGCTACCACACTTCGGCCTACTTCCGAAAGTTCCGACACCCTCCACACTGTTCGTGATGTAGGACGAAGTCAATCGAATGCATTGTGGACTTCATGCAATCTCGCCTAGCCTCAGCCGACTTCCGAAAGTTGTCGGTATTTGCCTGAGTCGAAGTGCCCTGAAGTTGTACGCGGAGTATCCGGAGCATCTCACTACAATACTCGGCTCACTTAACTTCAGTCCGCGTCGAGACAAATACGCACGTATTTATAATACGCGAGAGTTTACATTGCAACGGCGGCACCGAGCGACAAGCATTTTGCAATCTTGCACAAGGGGCGTGGTCACTTATAACGCGATTCAGTAAAGAAGAGAACTGAGAAGAGCAGTCATTCCTATTGCTGTCTCATTCCCTCTGCACGTAAACACAATAGTTCAAGAGGGAAAACAATGGTTTATTATTTTCGTCAGAATCGATTCTTCAATGACACGCGTTGTATGTACTTTGACCTCAGTCAACTTCATGAAGCTGACTTTCCCAGCAGTGTAGTGGCCGCTTTAGGTTAACAGTGACCACACGACGCACTTAAAGCCACTTGTTTTTTTTTTTTTTTTTTCTCTTATATTTTGGCTCCACACATAGTGTATTTAGCCAGTGTCAAGTATTGTAATTTTTCACAATGATAGAATATTTCACGTAAAGTCAAGTCTTAGTCACAGTCTGCGTAGTCATAGTCCAGTCTAAGTCAGGTAGTCTCAGTCCAGTCTAAGTCATGCCCTAGTAAAGTGGTGGCAACTTTACTAGAAGCTTCTATAGAATTTTGGAAGCAACACGAAAAACCACGTTTCACCACATTATATCACTTGCCCACACTCATGCTCGTAATTCAGCACTTAATGCGTAAAACGCCACCGACTTTAAACATTAACACTGGAAAAAGCACGAGTTATGAAAAATAATACAATGCAACGACGTGAACTTTTCCGCGTTCCCGCCAAAAAACTCAGCCACTTATGTTGATATATATATACATATATATAGTAAAGTAGCGATGTTGCAAAAAGGCCCTGTTGAGTGAACCCAATACCTTATTAATGTGAAAAGCAAATTGGCTTGCCGCTCTTCGTTTTCATAACTGAAACTGTTAATTGTTATACTGATCAGGATATCATAATTAACAGTTTCAGTTTCATTTGTTTATAGTGTTATTGGTTTTTTCATGTATGATTTAAGTTAGTTATGGTGATAAACATTATTCTAACTTTTAAGGATGTACCTATTATACGGTTTATGAGTTAGATTATTATAAACAATCCAGGTGATACTAGCCTACCTCCAAACAAAGAAACGACACACTATGCCTGTTTTCTATAAATGAGGATGTTCATGTAATATTATTGTGGGTTTAAGAAAAAAATAGCATAATTTATAGACACCGAAATTAAAAATAAGTTTCGTTCATTATCTAGATAGATTTTAGTTGTATAAAATCGGAATGCACGTTGATAAGAATAAGAATAAAATTTATTGTGTGAAAACTGTGTACGAAAATGGTCTTGAGTTAAATTTAGGTAACAACAGTTTATCTATTTCTCTGGATTAGTAAAAAAAACTGTTTTTACTCTAATCTGTGAGTATTGTATTATAAATGTATAATACAAATTCTTTTATATGACAAAGAGCATGTAATCACTACGGTGATTCCTCACAAAGAGTAGGGGGAGTCCGGGAGAGTATGGGTATACTCTCCCGGACTCCCCCTACTCTTTGTCTCCCCCTCCACTAAAATGCTCATAAAATGTTCTCTAACTACATCTTGCTATTTTCAACGAATTGTATCATAAGCTGCATCATTTAGCTGCATCTATATTTTCTCCTAAGAATGTTTGTTATAACTTTAATGATTTCTCAGTTATTAACGAGTTCTCCCATAATGAGATTTGGCTAATATCTCCCGCCTGGGTACAAGTATCATTCAGCCGCACTTGATATCATTCACCGGCTTCTTCCTGCAGTTTCTGCTAGGCTCAAAACACATAGGATCTGCCATTCTTCTTTCGATGATTGTTACTTTTAATTTTTAATAAAGAAAGTTAGATATATTTAGTAAAAGTATGTTTAATCACATGTCTAATTTATCTCAATTATAAGTGCAAATGTTGATAAGTCGGTATAAATTGCAGTTTCTTTGCAGTGGCTGTAATCGGTGATCAATTTGGGTGTAGATGGTGATAATTATACAGTAGACAATCTCAAAAACACTTAATGAGTTTGCGTTACTGTATAATAGTTTTGATTTTTGTACATAATTTTGTAAAATGAATATAATATTTTTTTTAAATGCCAACATCCTGTACTTTCTAAAGCATTGATCATACAGTAAAAATGAATAGAACTTTATTTGTGGCAAATATAAAAGGCTTTGTCCTGACTGGGTGACAAGACAACACACAGCCCAAACCACTGGACGTAAAGACTTGAAATTTGGAGGGTGGCTTTCTTTTATGACGTAAGCGCGTGCTATGTAAGGATTTTTGAAAACTCAACCCCCGAGAGGGTAAAAGAGTAAAAAAGTTTGTGACTACATTTCGTGACGTTCTGAAACTTGGTACATACAAACAAGTATAAAAATAAATAAAAAAACATTAATTTATAGTTTTTCCAAAATTCAACCTTTATGGGGGTGAAGGGAAATTTAGAAAAATTTACCATATCATACTGAAATTTGAAATGTGTAAAGAACATACAAAATAAAAAGGTAAGTACGGGTCTCGGCTATTTTTTAACTTTATCTACTGAAGGGGTAAAAAATGGTCCCATAGTAAGACGCTCGCACAGCGTAAGCCACTGCAGCTATCTTGAAAATTCGAAGGTACATTCATTACATAGTTACATAATAGTACAGGGGTTGGAAGAATGGATTTCATGAAAATACAGCCCTTAAGGGGGTTGTAATGATTTTTCTTAGCTGTTTGGTGGAATTTTCAACCCCAGAGCCAGGCAAAATGGGTATCTTTGTAAATTTAATAAATAAATGATTGATACAAAATATATATCTGTGTATACTTTTAAAACATGATCGTGTGCCACAATAATATTTTTTCCTGGGTTGGTTTGAAGGCATGAAATTGGGGAGGAAGTTATGTTTCTCTATTTTCTAAGTCACGTTCGTATCGTAAAATCAGATGATAGATCACTGCACGAGACCACTTAAGACTAAAAGGAATCAAAAGTAACCTATTTTTTTATAGTACTTTTAAAACGGCTTTCAAGAAATGAGGGGGTAATTTTATCCCGGAAAAATAAACGGTTCCTGAGGAATAGTCCACGCGGGCGAAGCTGCGGGCATAAGCTAGTATACTATATTATCCGGTAAAATTATAAACGCTTCGTCTACACACATATAACCTGCAGTGAGATACAAACTTGAATGGATCGGGATATCATAAAAAAAACGCTAGTGCAGCAATGCAATTTAAAAAGCACGCGTATAAAATATCTTGGATTATGAACCTAATTACGGTGCAATAAGAGCCATTTTACGGGCAAGGGTGATGAAAAACTATTTATTGAAACACCACATTACAATAAAGAAACAATCGATAATCACAAACATAAAATTATACGCATAGGGGCGGTGTGGCAATTTGTACTGAAATGTGAGGCCGGTAAAGTCATATGATCTATTTATAAGTAAATTAAAAGAATTCCTTCTAAAAAAGGCGTATTATTCTGTTGAAGAATATTTAACTGATAAACTGTAAATAACTTGACTAAGTTCCTATCTTTGTTTGTGTTGTTTATTTTTATTAAATTTTAATTTTAATTTAATTTTATTATGTGAATTGACAACCTAATATACTTACGTATATAATTTGTTTGTAAAATGTTGATATAATGTGACATTAATTGTTAATTTTATTACAATTATTGTAAAAAACACACTGTTATCAAGGAATAAATAATAATAATAAAGGCCGATGTTTTAAATGATATCTTCAGACATTATTGAGACAAGGGGTCTTGGCCAGGCGCGGATACAGGGGGAGGCAGGGCTCCCCCCCCCCCCCCCCCCTTGGCGCAGGCATTCCAGCACCAAGCGTGGTAATTAGCCAATTTACCAGCAAGATATAGGTGCATGGAATACATCATTTAAATAAAAGAGCACAAATTGGTCTTGTATCGTATACTTATGTGTTTCACCACCATATCCCTAAATTCCCCTCTTGGACTCCCCTACTATAATGATTTGTGCGCCCCCCCCTTGAGAAATTTTTCTACCCGCGCGTGGTCTTGGCAAACAGATTGTTACAAGCTGACATAAATATCCGCCTTCCTCATAATGACAGCTCTCGCTTCTTACTAATTCATCAACGATCTATTTAGCATCCATCAGGACATTGTTACAAATTAGATACTTATTTTAAAACTTGGCCCGTTATTGGGTTTTGGCTGTTACTAGCCATCGTCGCCAGCGCTGGTTCGTAAGACCTAGCACCATGCTGAGTTGGGGCCCATTTGTGACAGATTATTCAAAGGGTCCTCTTTTGAGCTATATTTCAATTTTTTTCTGTTACAAATAAATAATTTTTCTTTCTTTTCACAGTTAATTAACTCAAACCTGGTACCCAAAGAGTTAGGTACAAGAGAGTCGAAATACTTACGATTTGAGAAACTGAACTAGTAGGTAAGTCTACGTATCATAAATCCTCATAATAATTTAACCAATCGATTTGTGTAATGCACATGTGTTTGTGTGTGTTTTGTGTGTGTAGTGGTTCACCCGGCTTCGCACGGTTATAATAGTTTTCGCAGCGCACGCGATGTAAAGAATATTTTAGGTAATATTTTTACACCTTGGGTTACATTATTGGAGTTTTAGTAAGGATCCCTAATTTTTAAAAAATATACTATAATTGCCTATCGGGGATAGTGTAGCTTCCCAACAGTGAAAGAATTTTTCAAATCGGTTCAGTAGTTTTGGAGCCTATTCAATGCAAACAAACAAACAATCAAATCTTTCCTCTTTATAATATTGTTATAGATTTCAGAAAATTAACATATTGAAATAACATAAGTATGAAAATATTTTGGGTTAAAGATAAATAACAAAGGATTAACCAAGAAGTTAAATTAGATCACTGACCGGGATGTGGATGTATGTACGATAGACACACAGATTAGCGAAAATAAAATTAAGCTCTTTATGTATAGGGTATAAGACACGTCTTATGCACGTGTGTATATATGTAATACTGTCCTTATTCGTTCTGTGTTATATTTCTACCGTCTATCTATACTATACTGACCCTATTGTATTTTGTTCATGGTGCGAGTCACTTTATTTTGTATGCTAAGTTAAAAGGCTGGCAACAACACTTGGTCACCAGATGGTCAATACTATTTGTTTGTCTAATCCAAAGCAGAACATCGGTTAAACTCACAGCTTTTTTTATCGCTTCCAAGATTTTGTAAACATATTCCAACCGGAGCAGAACGCAGGCTTTTGTTTCGGATTGCTAAATAAAATGCGACGGAGAATTTTACAAAAACTCAGCAAAGGTTAAGTTACTACAAAACAATTTTATTAAAGATTTTTAAGTTTTTTCTGTCTTTAAGTAGGTACCTGCGTAAGTTCTACAACGAATTGTCCCATTGGTAGGTATACTAGGTATATTATGTGAACAATAAAGAGGTATTTTATTTCTCACATAATATATTTATTTAATGTTGTGTGAATTATTGTTGTTATTCGGTTCCAATTTCAATTCTAAAATTTATTATTTTTAAATAAATAATTTTGTTATCCTTTACAAGTTTAATTTTAAGAACTTTAAAACTAACTTAATAAATATCTACACCTAGCTAAAAACGAAAAGCCTAAATATTTAAACATATTATATTTTGTTTATATAAATTGGTGCTCGTACGTAATAGGTATCTGACTTCATTTAAATTAGTAATTTAATTTTAACACAATTTAGTTTTAATATCATCATTTATTTGTACATTTTATTTGATTACTATCAGTTTATCTACCAAAATATGAGTCGAAAGTTACTCGAAAACATTGAATTATAATTTTAATATTTGCGTTGTACCTAATTTTTCAAAAAATCTGCTGGTTACACAAGTCAGTAAAAGCATTAGATAAAAACATATGCAACCGTTAGATACCGATATACTTATAAGTTAGGCACTTTACAGTGCTGCATTTAGGTTAATCTTTGGGGCATATTGAATGAGGCAAATCCGTGCACACACATTGTTTCGTTTAAAACGAGTATTACTTAGGTACCTACTATTATTGTATTGTATCTGTATTGCTGTTTAATAGCAAACACATTAGTTAGTTTCTTCTAGCCAAGTGGGGTTTACAACTTATGAAAGTTGTGTGTGTTAAGTTCCACACGCGAAAGGTTAGTTATGTAAAATATAGATAGTCAATTGTTTTTTCTTTAATCTGTGTGTAAAACAAAACAGCAGTTAAACATTATGAACCTTTTCCCCGTTATTCATTATTCTCTGTCTGTTGCTTTAGGTACGTCATTGCAATTGAACATGATAAGGATGTCTAGGTAAATGGTTCTTATACCTACTTAGGTTGGCACTTGGCGGAATTTTATAAGAGAAGGGAGGGAGAACTTTGTGATAATATGCCTGGTTTAACTTACCGAGTTCTTGGCTCTAATGTTGAGTTGAAATCTCACTTTTGGATGAAACTCAGTGATAAGTAATTATATAAAATTATTTTATCACCCATCATATTAGATATGTAAGTAGTTATAAGTATTTTACAAATTTTCATTCAGAAAAAACACAAAGTTTATCGAAACAGTTAACATAAATTGCGGATACTGCAATGCAACGTTTAATGGTTAATGTACGACTGTAACAACAACAAACACAGCGGCGTAACTTCCGTAACGGCTGATATTCTGATATTCAGCCATTTGGATGAGGTTCACCCACACAACACTGGAGCTGCACGCACACCCTTGAAACATAGCCACTTATTGTTATATCTAGTTTTCAAACACGTGAATTTCCAACATACCTATAGGTGTGAACGAAGCGGGAGGCGGCAGGGTCAGCCGCCGATCTGTAAACAGTGGTTATCGACGCGCCGCCACTTGCCTCTGCGGCATCTCCGGCTACTGCGCTATATTTATCCGCCCTGGAACTGACGCGCGCGGCTAAATCCGTTCGGCGCCGTGTGATGCCAGCCTCCTGCAACCACATCCACGTCACCGAGCGGCCCGGTGCAGCTGCTGATGCACCACAGCGGCTCGTCCCCGCAACCCGCTGTCGAATGTCAGCCGGTACGCGCTCATTTCGCATCAGCCGAATTCGCCAACGTCGCAATTAAGATAAGTCGCAAAGCACTAACATTCATTCATTAGTAATTAAAAGAGACCTCACCTGAGGGGGTTCTCAGTAGGACTTGTGTGCCGGTGCCGGTGCGGCTGCCACGCAAGCCTGGTGGTGGTAGTAGGAAGGCGCCGGCGTGCGGTAATGATGGTGTGGAGGCGGTGAAGCTCGATACGCATCTGGTGCAGGTGAGCCGCCGCGGAATCCCGCAAGTTGACAACTCGGCGGCTCAAATAGATCTCGGAAGGCAGGCGGTAACTGTTCGGCCGGCGGCTCCGGAGCGCTGTACCAACCCGATGTAGCCGCACGGAACTCTTCTGCTGCCAAGGAATACGGCTGCGGAGTGCAGTAAACTGCGGAAGGTGGTAACCGCGGCTCACTGAAGTCATCGAGCGTATCGACGGGCTTGTCGTATCTCGAACACTCCGCACCCGGTTCACGTTTAGGCCGACACTCAAAAATCCTCGGCTTTACGTCAGGTTTAACATCGCGCTGTTGGCCGAGCGCGTCGGCGGCGGTAAGAGCCTCCTGTGCCGCGAGCGCTTCTTGCGCCTGCTGCAACTGCTGCTGCCGTTTTAAAGCTTCTTCTTTCTCTTTTAAAGCATCTTTCTTTTTGAAACGGCGCCGCCGCCGTAAGTATGATCCATTGTCAAACATATTGTAAGAATCAGGATCGAGAGTCCAATAACTTCCTTTCCCCGGTTTTTTATCATCTCGCGCCACTTTCACAAAACATTCGTTGAGACTCAAATTATGTCTTATTGAATTTTGCCAACCTTGCTTGTTCTCTCTGTAGTACGGGAAACGTTCCATTATAAATTGATAAATGCCGTTTAATGTGATGCGACGATCTGGTGCGTTTTGAATCGCCATTGCAATTAAAGCTATGTAGGAATAAGGAGGCTTGACCATATCCTTGGGAGCCCCGACGTGCTGCTGATGCGGGTGCAGGTATGGAGCTCCATACCCGTACCGGTACTGCTCGTAGGCATAAGGCGTGACTCCGGCCGAGTAGCCGCCGGCGGCACTTCCGCGATAAGCGTAAGGACTCTGTTCACCGAACAACGCGTGCATCTTGCCGAAGACCGTTCACTCGAGATTCATACTCAAATCAAAAACACGAGACCCTGAACGCGCTGCTCGTACGGCAACAAAACGATGACTGACTGATTTTGTTTAGATTCACAACAAGGCCCGTTTACATAGCGGACGCTAAACGACAGACGAATAAGCGGACTTGTGGGTTGTGGGCGCAACCGTTAGACGAACATCGACCCGCCCCTAGCAGCCGTCACTGTCTGATGGGCCTAAAAGAGACGTGCTATCCTGCTCACACTGAAATAACGAATAACGCTGAAAAAACTCACATTGAAAAAAGTTTCTATATCACCACAGGGCTGTACATTAAATTGTTAAAGATAGCTTTTAAGCCGTGTAATTATCGTATTATATTTAATTCCCGTCGTAATTAATTAAGTGCTTGTATTTGAATTGTGTAAAGTTTGTTTAGTGACGTAAAACTAACCATTACCGGCCGGTAGAAACGGTTGGTCATTGACACCGAGTTTGGAAAGATAGATTATCTTTCACCAAAGAAACTATTTACTAAACAGGGGAAGTATTGTTTTACACGTTATGTTTATGATCCTTTTTTATAGGCTTTCAACAAAATCAAACACCCAAGTATTATTGACTTACATAAAATAGTTCCCACAGTCCACATTATGTTTAGCATTCTGTTTTCCAAAGTCTATCAGAGCGCCTGGTCGATGCGACGCGTGACCAAAATGCTGGCACTTATTTGGCCCAACGCATCAGCATTGCAATTCAACGTGGCAATGCGGCCAGCATGTTGGGTACGCTACCTACCGGTAGTGGGCTGGAGCACTTGGACTGTCTATAGGCCATCGCGGCTATTATACAGTCCATAAGTGTTCTTTGTAGTAGGTAGTGTAGCTAGTGTAGCTAGTTTAGTTTAGTTTAGTTTTTATTATTGTAGTAGTTAGCTTGAAAAATAAAGGCAATTTGCCCGTAAAAAAAAATGTTTAGCATATTTTCATATTATCAGTATGATTTTAAACAAATTCTGCAAGCTCACTGTTATGTAGAGGCGACCTACCTGTTACTTAGATTTTATTACAGTTTTGCATTGAATATACCAGTAAAACATGATACCAGTGTAAATGTAACCTACAATATCTGTTTGCATAAACTATAAATATGAAAAAAATATTACCCTTATAATAGAAAAAAAAAAATCATAGGTCACTTTATTATTTAGGTCGCTTTTATTATTTATTACAGTATAGTGGTATACCTACCTATTTGCATTAAATAACTTAATATGAGCCCAAATTAAGCCCTTTTAGGTGCCATCAATACCGTCGCCGTGGTCGTTACCTTTCAACTATGGTACATTGTTAGGTTAGGTTAGGTAGGCAACCCCACCTCGCTCCACCACGGCGGTAGACTGCTCATGGGGAGGTTTTTAGTGGGTTCGAGTCCCACATATCCCCTGCCGCCACCCCCGTGTTGGCAGGGGAATGCGTGGGCATTTTCCTCCCCCCCCCCAAAAAAAAAAGGTTAGGTTAGATTAGTTCATAAAATAGGCAACTTCGTCACATACCATCAGGTGAGTTGTTGTAAAACGTATGTGCATTCTGATATAAAAAAATATATTTTAGTTGTTAATAACTGCATTCAATTTAGTCACTAACTAGTGGTTCTGTTCATGCTTCCTGTTTTCCATAAATAATACCTACATGAACAACAAGGTGTCCCAAAAAAATATTTTTTGGTTTTCGTAACGCAAGTCCTCTTAAAATTTGTGTAATTGGTCGTAAATTATTAAGATATTTTTTTTAATAAAATAAAACTATCTTTAGGGATCTACCGGTCTTCAAAGTTTACAATTTCTTTATTTTTGGGTAATATTTTGCTATCTTGAATTTTGGCTCCTGAAATATATTAAAAAATATTTTTTTTTTATTTTAATTAGGTGTAATACATATCACGACGCTTTAATTTGCATGTGTACCTAATAAAACTTTACCAATGGTTCGAAGTTGCGCGGTTGCAACTTACCCTTAGGTAAGTTTAAACTTCTTCGAATTTTGACTCGACTTTACTCGCGAGTTTTCTTCGTATCTAAATCTAAATTATGCTATAAAAGTACAGTTGCGATTGTTATAGTCTTAGCGAATTTTGTGATTTCTAAATAATGAGTTCGAGGTGTAATGAGACTTATACTTGTGCTACGAGTAATATTGAGACCTTACATAGAACTTGACGATCGGCAGCTACTAAGTAAGTATAAGAGACGTCATTAGATTTATTTTATTTGTTAAAAACGAACTGAAATTGAAGCCTAATTAATGGAAAGGATCTATCATATTAGGATATATTTGCGAATTGTTTATGAAGAGATCAACAATATTTGGACCAAATCTTCGATTCCAATCGCAATTAAGGAACGAGGTTTTAAAGTACTGAAATTTTATTTTGAAATGTACCGACCTTACTCCCGAGTTCCTGGCAAAGCATCAGCCAGAACATCTCCGCACAAGTGTTGCAGGCTCTCTATGAAGGAGGTGTGGGGACGCTTAGAACGCTTTGCGACATTAGCCATGTCATCCTCTTGTACCATTAGAGGAAAGTTGGAATCAGACTGTGTTTGCAGTAAATTAGAACCTAGGCCCTAGGTCCTAGGGTAAAACATAATTCGTCCAAGGGTAAAAAACCCTTTGGAGGTCTGAGTCTAAGCGTCATTTTTCTAACTTAGAATAAATGCTTCACTTTTATTGATAAGCAAAGGCAATAGCGTAGCAAAACCAATTTATTAACAGCCGAAAACACGCAGGGATGCAGACCGTAGCCAGCTACTCACTTATGGGTGCGGTCAGTCTTTGTGTAAAATTGTGAATGTACTGTCAATTCAATGCACAGATAACCCCCAAATTCAATGCCATATACCGGCGTTGTAGCGCGTGACGTAAATCGTAGCTTCACGTAGCGGTTCCGTAGCACTCTGTAGTCTGTAGGTGCTGCGTAGCAAGACCACCGCTCGCGTAGCACTGGCCAATAGCCTTATTTTGCGTACCGCTGAGAAATGCCACTGTAGGGTTAGCACGGCCGGTAGACAAAACTGTCTTTCCCCTGTTTTACTCCAAGCAAGTATGAAGAAAGTGACGTAAATCGGGGAAAGACAATTTTGTCTACCGTCCATGCTAACCCAGCTGGTGTTGTGGCGCACGACCTGTCGTTGTCGACTTCGAGCACTGCGTTGGAACCCCACCACCAACAAAATAATTCACCAATGAATATTGGATATCTCCAGGAAGTAACGGCGTAGCTGAGCCAAACAGCCCTCTATCCCGCTCTGCGACTGATAAGTACTCATATTATTTAAAAATATGCAAGTAAAACATATTAATCTGTGGTAGGTACATATACAAGTTTAGATAATGTTGCCGGGAACGTAGGCACTTTTCCCAGATATTGCGACATTCATAATTTGAATACTAGGAACAAAAACAAACTGAAAGTGCCTAGATTCAAGCTGCAGAAAGTTCATGGAGAAATGTAAACGCTTTTTTAACAAGCTGCCTGACGGTATCGAACATTTGTCAATGCGTAAATTTAAATCGTTCGTCAAGTCAAGCCTGATGAAAAATGCATATTACACAATAAATGAGTATATCTCAGACTAGATGATAGACTAGATGATAGACTATATCTCAGACCAAACAGCTTGGCCTGAATGCCCTAAGCTCAATGTGATAAATTTTAGGCTTTGCCTATTGCCTGTTGCTTTGCTATTTTAGTTTTCTATTTGTAATTTTTATTAAGATTATTACAATATTCTCTTTACACTGGTGTGAAGTATATAGATCCCTTGTAGTATGTCTCATTATGATGTATTAATTTTAATGAATTATAAATATTGCAAAACATTTAAAAAAAATTAAACAATGTCATTTTTATTAAGATTTCTTCAACATATTCTCTATACACTGGTGTGAAGTGTATGTAGGTCCTTTATAGTATGTTTCGTTATGATGTATTATTTGTAATAAATTATAAATATATTAAAATATTTGAAAAAATTAAACAACAAAATAAAATGGCATCACTGTAAAGTTTCATGTAGCTTCTTCTTTACAGATGTAATCGAAGCTACGAATAGGAGTTGTATAATCTGCATTGTGCTGGATCGCTTGCACCTGTAGTGGGAAAGAGAACACCTTTTTTTTCTAACTTACATAATATTGTAATTGGATTGCTATATAATATTTGACACTTTATAATGTTCCCTATAATTTTATTATGCTATTTTAATATTTTACCCATGCTAAAAATAAAATTTATTATCACAACAACTTAAAATATATAAAATTACTTAACTAGGCCTAAAAACTAAACAATAAAATACAAAATACAATTACAAAAACTAAATTAAATCTAAACTAAGTATTTATCTAAAACTAAAACTAAACTTATAAATAATATTTTAATATTTTAAGTACCTAATATCATCTTGACTTGTAAAAGTGCTAAAAATAGCCTATTTGCAATAAAAATTTTGACTTTTGACTTTTTTGACACGGTCGTTTGTACCGCAGCACACGCCTAGGCTTAAGCTCTCAGCTCCCCCTTCGTGCTTCACAAAGCTCTGCCCCCTTTTCAAAAAGCCTCACCCTATCCCTGTATCATTTCATTTCATTGTGTCGTACTAATGTATATCTATATTTTATGGTGAAGGTACGTGAATGGAAGTAGATTAAAAGCTCTTTAGTCAAACTGCTATGCTGATAGTCAAGTATTTTTGCTGCTGGCGCTTTCAAGCTTAAAGTGGAACTTTACACTAGCGCGGGAAATTCAAATTTTCTTGCGTTCTTTTGCCAATAATAGTTTAATTACTCAACGTGATTACATGAAAACTAATTTTGCGCAAATAAATAGAATGTATCAATAAATTACAATTAAAAGTATCGTCTACATATCATTGGTTTAGCGGCAAATGGCAATAGACTGAAAAACTAAGACGAAAATTGTTTATTGCCATTTGTCGCTAAACCAATGATATCTAGGAGATACTTTTAATCGTAATTTGTTCATACATTCTATTTATTTCCGCAAAATTAGTTTTCATGTAACCACGTTGAATAATTAAGCTATTATTGGCAAAAGAACGTAAGAAAATTTGAACTTGCCGCGCTAGTGAAACGTTCCACCTTAACCTAACGTCATACATTGCCAGTGGCAGTGTCAACAGGGGGCAACGCGCCACCCAAAGCCCCTAAAAGACATAGACTCACCGCCAAACCGAACCCCACAAATAGTATAACACAACAATAGTATACACAGTCATAGGTACCTACTTATACTTAAACTCATTAGGTAGGTAGGTATAGACAAAGCCATGATTTTTGGCCAAGAAGTTTAAATAAAGATCATGGGGTTTGGGTTAGAAAGATATTTGACTGGACTCCTTCTGAATTTTAAGTTATGGGTTCGATTCCCATCCAGGACAAACATATTTTGTTTGATGAACACAGGTGTTTATTCTGTATCTGGGAAATATATTTTAAAACAGTTTATGTAGTGAATCCATAGAGGAGTAATAGTGTTCTGTGATCCATAGACTCCTGAAGTCAATATCGCTGAATATTGATAACGGACAATAGTTAATTTAAGCAGATAATTTTTTTTTATGTGATTGAATGACGTGACGAGCAAGTCGTTCACCTGATGTTAAGTGACACGGCCGCCCATAACAGTTGCAGTGCATAACATAACATTTACATAACAGTAAATTAAAAGATGCTTCGTGTGATTGGTTTATAAGCTTACTTAATTACTACATTATTGATTAGGTACTAGTTACCTATCTATAAAAAAATTGCTGAATCCTATGTAACTTCTGCGCGCTTTAGTTTGTATTCGTGGTAAAGCGAATACAAACTAAAGCGCGCAGAAGTTACATAGGATTCAACTATAACGATTATTTTATGATAGTTAAAGAAGGTTAATGCGTATACATATACACCCAGAACCATGGGACAAAAAAGCCTCAACATAGGTAAGATTTGCGTTTCACAATAAGGTAAAAAATAAAAAAAGCCTTGACGAACTAATAGCAAATGTTCAGTTCAAGTTTTCTCTTCGGTTTTAGAAACAGCAAAACCGCTTTACGAACTTACTGTTAACTAGGAGCTTCTAGTTGACAGCTAGGCAAGATATACTTTATGCTAGAACATCTGGCTGTTATACTAAATATTCGGTATACGATAGGTAAGTGCGTACGACAGGTAAGTACGTATACCCATACCCATGTTCGAATATCACACAGATAACATAATATTCTACGTACCTGGCAAGTAGGTAAATATAATCATATAGGTATAGGCAGGTTTACATCACCTAGGTAGGTTAGAGTTAAATATAAAAGATGGTAATATAACTGAGAGGAATCAATTGTTTTTTTATCTGTAGGTAAAGATAAAATTCAAGAGTACCTAACCAATATAGCTCCCAAAGAATCCCACAAAACCGATCCCAGCATCTATAGAATTATTATTTGCTTATTTTAAATAAATAAAAGAAATAAGCGTGGACATTTCACACAGCGCCATCTAGCCCCAAGCTAAGCATAGCTTGTACTATGGGAACCAGATAACGGATAGAATACTCAGATTCTTTTTGTTCGTAAATATACATACATAAAATACTATATAACACCCAGATACAGAATAAACACCTATGTTCATCACACAAATGTTTGTCCTGAGTGGGAATCGAACCCACAACCTATAGTTCAATGCATCGGATCCCAATCAACATTTTACCGAGATACCTAAGCATCTAAATCTAAGATAAAGCAAGGCATTTAGGTATATAGCAGCAAGTTGGTATATAGAAGTACGGTATAATAAAGGTATCAACTTGCTGCTTATCTAATGGCAACTGGCATGTTAATGGTTTAGGACAACTGAATTCGCAAAGATTTTAATAATTATGTAGATTTAGGCTTTATTCTACTATACCATGCTTTAGGATATATAGTAAATTAAAGCTGGAACCATAAAAAAGTCTTTGTATATTTATCTTTTAAAAAAATGCCGTTTAATGAGTCATTTGGCTAAGCGTCGGAAGTCGTATAACCATGGCGGTGTTGACACAGGCAAATGTGAAAAATGAGCACAAAAACCGTTAAACCCCAGGATTAAAAATATTATAGCTTATGTTCGAGACCCCGGAGTCGTGTAGAGCACTACACTTTTCAGATTTACCCGTGGTTCACCTATTATTCAGTACACTACGGGCACTGAATAGATATAAAGTAGGTAGTAGATACTACGGGTACAAAAAGATACCTACCCACGTGCACTAGGTGAACCACGTAAGTAGGTGTTCCAAGGGTAAGAAACCGTCTCTACTAGGCATCGCTCATTTCATAAGGAGCAGGTGAAAAATCGTATGATTTTATTTTTCATAACTCACTCTGCTACACATCACTGTGTATAATCATATAATTATTGTGCCTTCGGATTTCAAAATACGAGAGTAGCACATCAGCGGTGAATATCAAAAGCAATCATTTCCATGCCTAGTCTCTTCGCTGTTTGCAACTGCCCGGCTTAATTTAGAAATATAGAAACAAATTAATAAACACTCATTACGGCCGGTAAGTCATTTGTTTATTTTTCAAGAGGTTTCTGTGTCGTTAAATCTTACTACTCAAAATTAAATTGGGGGTTTTCACCAACTTAATTTCTAAAAATAGCATAAACGAATATTATGCAGTATTGACGAGTTTGCATTGCAGTAAAGGGAGCTTGACGAATATGCAGTAGGTAAGTATTGACGGTAAATATTTGCAGTAAAAAGAGCTTGACGTATCTGCAGTATTGACAACTTTGCAGTAAAAGGAACTTGACAAATATGCAGTATTGACGGGTCTGCAGTATAGGTAGCTTGACGAATATGCAGTATTGACAAGTTTGCAGTAAAAGGATGTAATGAAACGAGTGTCTTAAGCCCGTTTCACCACACTACTATGTCAGCCCTGAGGTTCCTTTCCTACCTATAAATAAGTAAATAAACATGTGGCGTGTGTACGCGCCAGAATATTGTACAGTTATTATTATTATTTTTCTATTCGTCCAAAATACCGCAGAACCTCAAAACGAAGGTTTTCAATCAATGTGTGTTGCCAGTGATGACTTATGGAACTGAGACATGGTCTCTTACTGTTGGCCTCATTAGTAAGCTCAAAGTCACGCAACGAGCTATGGCGAGAGCTAAGCTCGGCGTTTCTCTGCGTGATAAGCTCCGGAATGAGGAGATCCGCAGAACTAAAGTAACTGATATAGCTCTTAGAATTAGCAAGTTGAAATGGCAATAGGCAGGCCACATCGCTCGTTGAACTGATAACCGATGGGGAAGAAAGGTTCCCGAGTGGCGACCACGAACCGGAAAACGCAGTGTAGGCCGGCCTCCCACTCGGTGGACCGACGATCTGGTGAAAGCCGCGGGGAGCCGATGGATGCAGGAGGCGAGCAGCCGCTCAAGGTGGCGCGCTCTGGGGGAGGCCTATGTTTAGCAGTGGACGTCTTCAGGTTGTTAATGACGATGATGAGTAGAACACTATGGAAGTCTATGCAGTTCCTCGTAGTTATGGGTATTTGGTACAAACCTAATTAATGTATGTCTGCCAGTTCGCGCTAAACAAATACAATGAAATTAACATTTGATTTGAGCAACTAATCTATGGCAATAGCGTTTCATCGCAAAGTTCCTCGAAAACAGGAATATGTTTGTCTTCTTTGTCGCTATGACCGCCCTCTTCAATAGAGCCAGGTAACTAATATAGATCCATTACATTCAAAGGAAAGGTGGAATCGTGGCTCACTCTCAAAACTCTCAACACTACGTTAGTGCAGCGTAGCGCAAGCCTTTGAGAAAAGCTCACGTAGACTCCGTTCCGAGTTCCGATAGATAGCGTTAGTGTTGTAGTTTCAACAGATGGCGCTGATGTGGCATTATAATAAACAATGATTATGAGTTTTGGCGGGAACGTGAAAAAGTTCACGTCGTTGCATTGTATTATTTCACAAAACTTATGCTTTTTCTAGTGTTAATGTTTAAAATTAGTGGCATTTTACGCATTAAGTGCTGAATTACGAGTATAAGTGTGGGCAAGTGATATAATGTAGTGAAACGTGGTTTTTCGTGTTGCTTCCAAAACTCCATAGAAGCCTCTAGTAAAGTTGCCACTACTTTACTGGGGCATGACTTAGACTGGATTATGACTACCTGACTTAGACTGGACTATGACTACCCTGACTGACTGTGACTAAGACTTGACTTTACATGAAATATTTCATAATACGATGAAAAACTACAATACTTGACACTGGCTAAATACACTATGTGTGGAGCCAAAATATAAGAAAATAAAATAACAATGATTATTTTTTTCTTATATTTTGGCTCCACACATAGTGTATTTAGCTAGTGTCAAGTTTTGTAATTTTTCATCGTATTATGGAATATTTCATGTAAAGTCAAGTCACAGTCAGGGTAGTCATAGTCTAGTCTAAGTCAAGTAGTCATAATCCAGTCTAAGTCATGCCCTAGTAAAGTGGTGGCAATTTTACTAGAGGCTTTTATGAAATTTAGTAGTAACACGAAAAGCCACGTTTCACTACATTATCTCACTTGCCCACACTCGTGCTCGTAATTCAGCACTTAATTCGTAAAACGCCACCAATTTTAAACATTAACACTGGAAAAAGCACAAGTTTTGAAAAATAATACAATGCAACGACGAACTTTTCCGCGTTCCCGTCAAAAACCCCAGTGTGTAGGACTTGATTTGTACTTCACGCTCCCACGCTGCGTGAGTCTTTTCAGAGTACCTACCGAAAAAATCTAGGTCTGTGGTACTATAGAGCTCAGGTACATACAACAGTTGTGAATGGAACAATTAAAATACATACTACACTCCTCATTAACAAGTTACTTTATTCGCGGTTATATTAGACACAGATTGTATGCATTACAAAATAAATTTTAGGTACCTGCATACACACAATAAAATATCACAGATAAAGTTATATACAAGTTCATAATTACAATAAAAACCTACACAACTTCTGTTCTGTATACCTAACATTTTTTTTGCATAATTACCACTTTCCTCAAAATAATTATTTTAAGTTGTTTTTGTAATTATTGTATTTAAACGAACTGTGCTGTCGCAGTGCAAATAAGCATAGCTATAGCGAAAGCACACAAGTTTTGCATAGTTAATTGATGTATCAATCAGTTAATCACAATTTATAACAGTTCAGACACATTGCCGCTACAAAGGTTGTAAGGCAAATTATTTTTGTATGCAACAATGTCCAATAAATAGCATAATCATAAATTACATTTCAAAATTATTGTAATTAACCATAAACAAATCAGTCGTAAATATTATACAACATTATAATATATTATATTATTCAAGTCAATGACTAGATAATATGTTGAAGGGTGTTTACTTATGTATTGCAGTAATTACAAAAAATAATATTATATATCATAAAATCATAATTAAATACAGCATTATGTTACATTTAACCATGGTTTACTATACATGGTAGGGTATAGTACATATATAGCAGCACTAATGTTACTTTAATCTATCTAAATATTGTATTAAAATAACTGCAACCTTACATTTACATCTTTGATGATGACTCCAATTGGTAATGAGGTCAACTTGCAATTCGTGGGTTGTGGGTTAAAATCCTGCAATGAACTTGAGCTTCCGGTGAAGGAATATATTGTGATGAAACCAAACCACAAGTTAGGATTCCTGAAAATGAAAAGTTCCTGCAAAAAATGTGAAAGTGCGGCCTTGGATGGCTCAAATGTACGACAGTTAACCAGAAAATAGTATACACCTAAATAGTAAATAACTATGGTGGACAGATGAGATCATTAGGCCCATAAGTTTACCACATTGGACATAAAATACAATAATTTATCAATACAGACCTAATTGTCTGTTGATGATTCAACCAGGGTTCTTACAAGATGCCAGCTCTTTCTCACAGGTAGCTAGTTTTGCTTTAAGCTCTTTGCTCTGGGCTTGCAGTTGCTGTGTTTGCATCTGGAAATAAATAAGTAAGGAGGTAATGCCTGCAATGTCAAGACAAGTGTCCTATTAAAATTAATTCGATACAAACCTCACATATCCCCATGTGATGTTTCAGGACTTTGTAGTTATTTGCATATTCTTTAATAGATTCCTTTTGTAAGTTGCTCTCACGCTGAAGCTCGCCTAGTATAGTATCCATTTTCTTTTTATATGTTGACACAGCTGAAAAATCAAATACTACATCAAACACTAAGCAAAATCAGGCAATAAGTTAAATAGTAAGTACCAATTATAGCGAAGCTCGAAGAGAGGTTTGATGAAGTTTAGTAATATTGGTTGTGGTCACTTTGGGATAGGTGACTGCTAGAGAGAGTGCTTTTTACAGTTGAATGCTATCATGCTTTGGAGGGCATGTTAAAATGCATGTCCCTAGGGTTGCCATCTCTAAAATTGGCCAACCTGGACAAGACACATTAAAACCCCAGATTTTAGAGCCCAGAACCCGGATGTGTCAACAGGTTTTTTTAAACAGTAAGTGTAATAAAAAGCAGGAGAAAATGTCATAAATCACGTTTTAATTTATTTTCAGACCTTATATAAATGTACCTAACAAAACAGAATCCTAATACTGTTTGCTATAAATTACTAAAACCATGTTGAGTCCCTTAGGTGTAGGTAGGTACGTATTATTGGGGTTGTTTTATTAGGTACCTGTTTATTATTTACTAAGTTTATGTGAAAACCTTAGTATGTATACATAAGCAAGTATGTATACTCTAAGGTGAAAACTTACTGTCCAGTTGGTACTTCACATTGGCCAGCTCAGATATGCACCTATTTCTTTCTTCTTCGTTGTTCATATAGTTATCGCGAACTGGACTACTAAACATATACAGTAAAACAATGAACACTATAAAAACCATAAAAAGGCTTTTTCGTGACATAGATATTCTTTGTCTGGCTGGCTGCCTGCCAGCACGAATACCATGATTACCCAGCGGCATTTTTTTGGAATGTTCTTATCTTAGAGAGATAACGTGTATCACCGTATTGAACACAGAATTCGAGTGGATGTTCCGATACTAGTAAATACGAGTAAGTACTCGATACTTTTCTTTCGATACCTACTTGGTATCGGAAAGAAAGTACTAGTATTAAATCGAATCAATGCCGCTAAGTCAAAACAGGATAGAATCGCCAAAAATTCAATGCCAAACAGCTTTATTTTACCATGATATATTTTTTCTTTAAAGAAGCGTAGTATGCCCTAACTTTAAGTCAAGTAGCCTTTTATAGGACTTTTTAATGTAGGTATAGTTAGGACTAAAACAACCCCATTTTTAATTTAAGCAGGATTCAATCGAGTGTAAATTTAATTCAAAGCGAATACAGTTGATACGCACAAACACACCTCCACACACACGTTATACTTAATTAAAATAATTAAATTAGATAAACACGAATCATTCTCGCGATACCTACTCGGTATCAGAATGAAAGTTCTTGCATTAGCAAGAAAATACTTGTATCAAAAAGAAAGTACTTGTACAGAATATTATCAAATAAAATATCCTAAGCGCATCCTTAGTGTACAAATGTGTGATTCTTCGCACCCAAACACTTGGGAATGTAGTACAGTCAAAGAAACAACAAAACTTTGCTGCAATAAGGTAAAACTTGATTATTTTTTTCAGTCTTGATAAATAATAAAAAAAAAATGAATCAATATGAGTAGGTATCGATACTTTTAGAGTACTCATATGAGTAGTATCGAATCATGATTTGAGTACTACTCATATGAGTAGGTATCGATACTTTAGTGGTATCGGAACATCCCTATTCGCCCTATTTACATCAAAGAGTATATAATTTACTACGTATAAATTTACATAGGAGATACCACAGATTAGAGAAAAAAGCAGTTGAATAAGATACTAAGTCTATGGCTAAAAAAGTATTCTGTGGGCTAGTATTGTTTCCCATAAAAACGAGCCGAGCGAAAGGTACGCTGAGTTAGAGCCTATCTCTTTCTATTAGGGTATCCACAAGTTTACGAAGTAAGTATACAGAGTCATGGTCTACAGCTACACAATGGTAGGTGTTTATAACACGTTTCAATAAAGAAAAGATTTTAAAAGCGCAGATATTTCTATTACATTCTTACTCCCACTGCACTTGGACATAATGGTGGCATTGGGAACACAATATTTTCATTCTTTCATTGGAATGGTTTTTCGCTAGGCCATAAAATAACATGAATGAAGTGCAATAGTAAAAACATTACAAAAAACAAAAACGAGAATATCTAGAGGTATGTTTATCATCGTTAGTTATTATTTCTTTACATAAGGCTGTAGCTGTTACTACTTAAATATATACCTACGGTGAATTGGTTGGCACAGGATGATAGCGTACAAGAAAAGAGGCCTATCCTGAGCAGTGATCGATTGCACGAATATCCAAATAAATCCCACAGAGGACCTGTGTGGAGAAAAGTGTTGGCTGTCCTAACATGGATCCATGTTAGGGGCGGCTAGTGGACGGAGTGCAGCCTTGGTTTCGTACGAGCTTCATACGCTGTTGTTGTCTCATAGCGAGGTAAAATGCAATGAACGCAAGAAAAAATTAAATTGATATATCGCATTCGCAAAAACCACATTCATGGTTTGCTGTGGCATTCTACACTTCAAGATCTTTTCGATAAGCATAATAACATGTAGTTTCTTCTTTTAATAGCAGTACCGAATAAAGGACCGCAGAACACACCACTACGTTCACCACTTTGATTTTTACCACCACCACTTTGGTTAGATCGAGCACACCTCAACGTATATTTGGCATGAATATTCAGATGTACGGAACTGATGTACCGTAGTTTGGTTCTATTCTATTCTTATTCTATTGGTAGGTAGTTCTTTCATATAATCATCATCAACAGCCTGAAGACGTCCACTGCTGAACATAGGCGTCCAAAATGCCACTTTAGACGCTTATCATGAGGCCTCCGTAATCATTACGCTTGGTGATCGCAGATTTTAATGTACCGAGAAGAATGCTGCTGCTGCTGCTGCTGCCCATTTCCTGGGTTTTTTTCATTTTACCTTAGGCGGCTCTTGTGGCACCCTTGGAAAGAGAGGGGTGCTACTATTCTGACACGCGGTAAATGGACACCCTACTGCATCAATATTTGAAAGCTTGAAAATTAGCTCACCTGTGGATAAGTCACGCGCAACTGCGATACCATTTCTTTCTACAACTATTTACACAAAAATACACGATTTCAACGATAAAAATATATAACAGAAAAGATAATTTATAATCAAAATTAAAATCCCGCTATGTATTTCTTTTCGTTTTTTTTCTAACCAGTGTGCACGCATAATTATTATTCATAAAATACTAATACTACCAATAAAACATTTTGATATTGTCATCTACTTTATGTTCGATTTTCCTGTAAAAAAATTTACTAATCAATTATTACCGCTGATTACGTAGTCTGTACATCCGTGTATTCACCATCCCTTCATGGTTAGTGTGGGTTCCAGTAGCTGCTAAAAACGCCAAGAACGCTACGAAATTATGCCACTTTTTACCCAGACAAGGCCATATCACATAATAATATGATCGTTCCAGTCAATGTGAACGAAAAAAACGAACATAACGATAATTTTGTTCAAATGGAACCCGCTTTTAGGGGCAAAATTGTGCCGCATTTGGCGGAAACAGTAGCCAATATAAAAAAAACGAATCGCGGTACCCCGCACGGAGTTCCGCCCGGAACTCCGCGCGGTTTTTGTTAGGTAGTCAGTAGGATATAATAAAAACTTTAAGTAATCAAAAATAATAACATCAATAATAATTATAAATTGTGATTTTATTTACAGTAAATCATCAAAAATTTGTAAGTAGCTAAAACAATCGTGATACCAATATATGTTTAAATCGGATCTAAGGATAGTCTATTACGGACACATGTCTGTCAAAAATACGGACGTTAAAAAACACTTGCCATACAGCTTCTTCAGTTGATAAATTGCAATTATAATTTGCACCTTTGCACATTACTCATTGAGTTGAGACAACACAGAATAGACCCTTTTAATACTAAACAACCAAATAAGTATTACAAATGGACATAAAAAAAGATCCTGCGTATTAATTGAAAAATATATTTTTACTGTACTTATAATGAGCTTAACGATTCGTATGTATAATAAATTAAAAGCTGTCCATGATAAAAATGTTTGATCTATAAAATGCAATTACATAAAAGCAACAAAAATTGATTTTACAAAATCAATAAATCGAATACTTACAAACAATAATAATTATTTATCGATCTTTCTATAACTACAATAACACCAAAAGTTAAAAGTGGAGTCCTCGTTATTCAAATATCATTCTGAGATACACTTTGTTATTAAATTTTATCCATACAGTTTAAAAAACCAATTAGTGGGTACAGAGTAAAAATATGAATTTTAATTGCCTTCCAATAATTAAATTACTAAAATTACTTTACTTGTTTTAAAAAAAGGCTACCATCTCAAAATGATACTTGACCAGTCATCCCATTAACACTTACAAACGTAATATTAGATTAATTGCATTGATTTAAAACATAGATTTAAGAATTATGTACACAGTTAGTGTTCACATCGGTTCAGTGAGGCAATACTGGCAACAGTATAGTGAAGCTTAATACGAGTCGAGACATTGAATGTCGCTCAAGTCATTGGTATCATAGTATTTGTGAAACCGCCGAGGTTTACGTAAATGTGTAATAACGTAACCTATGACTTGCCCATTGTTTGATTACAACTTAGTTCTTAGTACCACTGACCGTGTACAATGACCGAGTCAAATACCTTCGCCTATTTCTGGTCTTTACGGCAAATATTTGTACCCATTTATTTGGAAGCTGTAGCGCTATTTGCAACTAAAAACTCGAATCGTAATAGTTCATGATCTATTTTAATTGTTAGGTTAACTACAAGTAATCAATTAATTATAATATGTGCTTCACGAAACATAGTTCAAGTTAAGTCTAAGCACAAATTTAGTGTTATTTTAATGTAGGCAAACCACCCCCACTGGGGGCCGTTGGGTCGTTGGGAATAATCCCCTTTTTTACACAATTTACAGCTTCTTCGTTTGGTAAAATGCACATTAAAACTTTTAGTACGTTTGCATTTTTTGCACTACAGTATCCAAACATGGTTGCTTAAAAGGGTCAAGTCAGACAGAGCTGCAAAATGCTCGAGCACTTTTTAAGTGCTATTGGAATATCAACCTCAATTCATTTAGACAAAGCTGAAAATAGTATGCAACATTAAAATAATTAAGATTTTCCAATAGATATTCCAATAGCACTTAAAAAGTGCTCGAGCATTTTGCTGCTCTGTCTGAATTGACCCTAATACGGCAAAGGATATTTGGCAGAATAAAATATACCTTATTCATTATAACCCGAAAATATAAAATTACACCAAAACCCACGCAATAGCTATTATTTTACGCAAAATGTACACAAAATCGCTTTTCATAGGTAATATATATATTACTAATCAGTGTATGTACTTACACACACATTGCACAATATTTTTATCGATACGAATGTAACAACCTTTTTATACTTTTGTGGTATCATGAAACAAGTAGGAGAGGAATGCCAATACACCAAGAAAACAGCGAAGATCAGATATATGCCAAAAACCGTTATAAACCTAGATGGCGCTGCAAAATGAGCGGGCTATAAGTTGAGCGTAGATCAGAAATATTCCAAAAAACCGTTTTAAACCTAGCCCGCCGTAGATAGCCGTATAGCCCGCTCATATTGCAGCACCAACTGTTTTTTGGCATATTTCTGATCTACGCTCAACATATAGCCCGCTCATTTTGCAGCGCCATCTAGTTTCATAACGGTTTTTAGCATATTTTTGATCTACGCTGTTTTCTTGGTGTATTGGCATTCCTTCCCTACTTGTTCCATGGTGGTATATATAAAATATTGATTTTTTAAAATACAGACATTACGTCCATGCAGATTCTACTATTCAATCATCTTTGTTGAATTTCGAATAGTTATGTACTGGCTGTGTATAAGACCAATAATTAAGCTTATACTAAATTTTATACTAATCTAAAATATTCCAAAGTAATACATATAGTTTTCTAGATACAAAAATTACATCTACTTAATATCTTTTTTTACATTATGGTCGGAAATGTTTGTACGATGGTTATTCGAGTAATGATATATTTATATTGCAGACTTATTAGTTTCACAAGCCAATATTACACTATACATATTAGTAAATTCAACCCTGTATTTGTATAATTTAGTATGCTGTATATCAAAGTCTTGTTTTTATTTTGTTTACAATTGAATGATACCGACCAGCCTTTATATTACAAAATCATATTATTGATGGATACTAATTCACACTGTTTTGTCTGCAGTCTAACTTGCGTAAAATGCCCCGTGTTAGAACGAGACAAAGTACACATTTGTGCCATCGGAAATTAGAAAATTAGCTTTCGTATAAAACACGTGAATTTGAACCACAAAGCACTGCTGTGAAAATGAAATGTACAAATAATGAATCAGCTCTGATCGTTTGAGTTCATTCTATTGACACGAGAGTTGGATATGAGTGCATTGACGGCTGTACTGCCCGAACCACAGACAATAAAATGATACTATACTAGTATCTGAGTATACGTTTTGCTTAGCCGTCCACTATTAGTATTAAGGTAAATTTAATACTGCCTTGGAAGAATTAACCAGGTTAATTCATCTACAGTATTATGTGAGAAAGGTGATAGAAACTTTAGTTAGAACTTATCTCAAGCCAAATAACGTTAAAAGAAAATGTAGCCAGTGAATTTATATTTTGTCGATACGTTAGACGTTCGAACAGGTCCACGTTTTATTCGTTACTGTTTCAATGTTACTATTACCAGTTGTGTTGGAACGTTACACTAGCGCGGCTAATTCAAATTTTCTTGCGTTCTTTTGCCATTAATAGCTTAATTACTGAACGTGATTACATTAAAACTGATTTAACGTAAAGAAATAGAATGTATCAACAAATTACGATTAAAAGTATCTTCTAGTTATCATTGGTTTAGCGACAAATGCCAATAAATAAATTTCATCTTAGTTTTTCAGTCTATTGCCGTTTGTCGCTAAACCAATGATATGTAGGTGATAGGTGATACTTTTTATTTGTGCAAAATTAGTTTTCATGTAATCACGTTAGTAATTAAGCTATTATTGGGAAAAGAACGTAAGAAAATTTGAATTTACCGCGCTAGTGAAACGTTCCACCTTAATTGATTGTAATCCGAGAGTGAACAGTTCATCAATTCACTGAGATGAAATTCTACTGAGAATACTCTGAGGTCTGAACACTCAAGATACATACTTATATGATCGTTTCCGAACGAACCACAATCATAGCTCAATTTGATTATCAACGCGACAGATAACCGGAGCGCTTATTTTTACGTGATGCGGTTTACCATGTAAATATATCTTAAACTTGGCCCAGTTTCTATGGCGAAACGATTAAACAACTGCTCCACATCTTAGCTACCAGTTGTTGTATATCAATTAAAAAGTTATCTAATTATCTATTTATTTCTAGAGAAAACAAAAATTCCTGATCCTCACCTACTATAAAACCGTTACATTATATAAACTTCTCAAAAAGATAGATATTAAATGTTAGACCGATGTATATACACGTTTTGATGTAGTCTCTCTCATGTAAAATACTGCATGCTAATAAAACAACTGTATATTCTTATTTTAGAGGTTGAAAAATGTTATGATAATACCTACTAATATACATATGTATTACTATATAATACATACTACTATTGATCATTGCACTCTGGAACTATTGGACTGATTCGAATAACATGACTCATGAGTCAAACATGAATCCGACTCTCATACATTAAATTAGAAGAGACAGATAATAGCTTCTCTTGTCTTTGTTACCTACATTCAAAATAGGATTTTTTTTTATGCGATTAAATGACGTGACGAGCTAGTCGTTCACCTGATGTTAAGCAACACGGCCGCCCATAACAGTTGCAGTATCACTCGGATCTTTAAAACAATAAAGTTTCGCGTGACACTGCACTGTGCACGTCATCCTGAGACATCACACAGTCTAGTAATCAGATTACTAGGCTGAGTGATCAGAGGATGATCGAGATGTGGAGGATGCATCAGGATGCACGAGAACCAGTGGGAGGGGATGGTGATCACGTAACTTTACACGTTAACTTTGACAGAAACGCTGAAGGCGAAATTAACGAGTAGTTTGGCAAGTGTAGCAATACACAGTATATGTGCATAGTTATTCACTATGTACGAGCTGTTTATTGGAACTGTCAAATCCCTAAGTGGAGTCTCAATCAGTTTTAATGAAGTTACGTAATCACCTATCAAGCCCAAATGATGTACCTACAACTCCTACAAGGTTACATTTCAACACGATGCTCATTTGCAAAATACAAAGCATGATCAAATTATGCTCACAACGATACAGAGACAACTTGCTCTGCTCATGCTTCCAATTCAAGCGTGTCACGTTTTAGAATAAAACCACAATTATTTACTTGCGCAGTTGACATAATAATATCGAATTGAATCTTAGTTAGTGGCTTCTGCGGCAATTTCACCACAATTTCATAATATAATGTATTGTTTGACATTTAGTTTATGCGCTCGGCGCCTGTTATCGGCATGACATTCGACACCAATTTCGTCTCTATCGGTGAGCGAGCGTGATTTTTTCCTTTCTCCGTGTAAAAACAAAGGTTTCTAAGGTTGATCATAATAATATAAATGTTTAATGTGAATGATGTTTAAAATAATACAGCAAAAAAGTTATCTAAGGGCCAGCCTTCTCACGCTCGGTTTCATGAATGACTTAACGAGCTAGTCGTTCGCCTGATGTATAGCGACACGGCCGCCCATAACAGTTGCAGTGTCACTTAATTATAAAGTTTTTCCGTATTTCAGACACCCGAACGCACGCATTACATTCAAAGTGTTTTACATGCCGCATACATTCGATTCGTATACGTTATAGATTCGGAAAAAAATCAATTCAGAGAAACGAGCGTTTGCGGCCAGCCTTAACCTGTTTAAAAATAAGATTCGGTGACGCTTTATAAGCAAGAGGAAAGTAAACTAGCACAAAGGTAAGCCCATAACCGCGTCAAACGCAAGAGGTCTGACATAAGTTTACATTAATATACATAACAAAACAATTATAAAATACTTAAGTTTGAATCGTGTGTTCGCTTGGAACTGATCAAGTATACTTACTTATACTACGCACAACAACAACAATAATTATTTTCTATATACTGGGTGGCGCAAAAGTAAAGACCCTATTTGGTTCAGCTATAACATTTTTTCTAAATTAGAAAACTAGATTTAGGTTTTTTTAAATGTATATTTGTGCCATTAAATTTCGTACCATTAGGATTTAAAGATGATGTCTTTTAAATGGTGACCTCCAGAGTTGATACACATTTGAGCCCTATTTATGACATTTTGCATAACTTGCCGTAACACTTCCTGCGATATGTTCGTTATTTCTTGACGAATGTTTTCTTTTAGAGCTGCGAGAGTCTGTGGCTTGTTCACATACACCCGAGATTTCAAAAAACCCCAAAGAAAGAAGTCTGGACTGGTCAGATCGGGTGATCTTGCAGGCCAAGGCAAATCGCCAAAACGAGAGATAACTCGGCTTGGAAAAGCGTCCCTCACTAAGTCCATAGTGTCGCGCGCTGTGTGTGCCGTAGCGCCGTCTTGTTGAAACCAGATGTGCTCCAGCCCCAATTCGTCCAAACTGGGTATCAAAAACTCACGTAACATGGTTCTGTAGCGTTCTCCAGTGACAGTTATCGCATTGCCTCCAGCGTCTTCGAAAAAATAGGGTCCGATCACTCTGTCAACACAGATGCCACACCATACAGTAACTTTTAGTGGGTGTAGAGGTGTTTCTTGAATAATGCGCGGATTATCAGTGCCCCAGAACCGAGTATTCTGCTTATTGACATGCCCTGAGAAGTGTTACGGCAAGTTATGCAAAATGTCATAAATAGGGCTCAAATGTGTATCAACTCTGGAGGTCACCATTTAAAAGACATCATCTTTAAATCCTAATGGTACGAAATTTAATGGCACAAATATACATTTAAAAAAACCTAAATCTAGTTTTCTAATTTAGAAAAAATGTTATAGCTGAACCAAATAGGGTCTTTACTTTTGCGCCACCCAGTACATGGCGTTATTTCAACTGGATGTACATAATGGGGTTAAAAACTGAAAGCTAATCGTAGGTGGCGCCACTGTTGAGTGATCCTAATCGCCGCAATATTGCGTTTTTGATTCTTTGTGTTTACCAGCGAATTCGATCCTAATACTACAAAAATGTATTCGACATAGAGTGTTAGGCAGTTAAAAGAACAGTTGCGGAATAGAAAAGCATCTACTACTGGAAAAAATTACATAAGCTCGAATATTTAGTTGGCTCCCAATTTTTTCTTCGTAAAGCTTTTATCCATTGTTTTCTCCATTTGATATCTTTAGGGAATACATGGACTCCCGTCTTTTTGCATTCCAAAGCTGAGCACAACGTTATATTAATGAAACAAATTGAGTTTTTTTTTATTTGTTTACAAAATTATTATGGAGTATGACAGATATTTGTCAGATTTAGGGAACACTCAGCCAGTGCTGCCATCTGAAGTGAGCAAAAGTCAGTTTTTTACCCCATTGAAGGTAACAAGATAAACTAAATAGAAATCGTTTTGACTTTAGCTGGTCTTAGTTTTGCATTCGCACCTGTACCCAGTTGGAGATAAACATCGTGTATAATAAATCTACAATAATCTAAGCGTTATTATTTAGTTTGGCCGCCGTTTTTGAGTTTGTTGAATTCAGTGAAAAGGTCTTTCACGTCTTGCAGAGACCGATCGATCTGGGCCACAAACTTTGACGAGTTCTGTTGGAAAAATAAACATTATTAAAAAAAAAATTTGAGGAAACATGTAGACTGACTGGCTCTTTTAAAATGTTTTCTACTTTGAGGAAAGAGTAGTCAATTGAGCAAGTAGGATTCTGTGTCTGTGTGGGGAAAAAAAATCACCAGACAAAATGTGGTTGATTACAGGCTAGCAAATAAAAAAAATTAAACACAAATGTTATTGAACTGATGACTTACGGCTACAAAACCATTCCTTGATAGCTAAACAAAAATTTTGGTTTGTAAAAGATAATGCCAATTTATTTTCAGTTTAAATCACATTAGCGTCTGACTTAGGGCGGGTTTTTTTATCCGTAGTTAAGGTAACTATGGTTAAAAACTCTAATTCTAACCAATGGTCAAAATTTCTTTGAGATTTTAACCATTGATTACCTTAACCACGAATCAAAAACCCCGCCCTTACTACTCTCAATGTGTTAGCTTGAATGTCCTGTTCATGTATATCTTATCGTCATGACATCAATCTCCTAACCATATCCCAATGGATAATATTAATTTCAAAAAGAAGACTCTCTCTTCTTTTCAATGAAAATGAGTGGCAAACGAGAAGGCAGTCCACCTGATGGTAAGTGGTCACCGCCGCCCATGGACATCTGCAACACCCAAAGCATATGCCGGTGCGTTGCCTACCCTTAGAGAGGACTCTTTCAACATTTTCCTTGAAGCTCCTCATAGGTGAGTTATGTGGAAAATCACAAAAGGAAGATCATTCCACAAATCCACATCTTGTAGGTTCGTGGAAGAGAAAAAAAGAAAGTGCTTCAATCGCGTCGTACGAGACGTTTATCGAGGAAAGGGACAAAAAATGTGACTTCTGCTAGAGCTGCTGTTACTTTCCGAATTCATACATTAAATAATAATTCATAAAATCATTCATAATTCATAATACTGGGTGGCGCAAAAGTAAAGACCCTATTTGGTTCAGCTATAACATTTTTTCTAAATTAGAAAACTAGATTTAGGTTTTTTTAAATGTATATTTGTGCCATTAAATTTCGTACCATTAGGATTTAAAGATGATGTCTTTTAAATGGTGACCTCCAGAGTTGATACACATTTGAGCCCTATTTATGACATTTTGCATAACTTGCCGTAACACTTCCTGCGATATGTTCGTTATTTCTTGACGAATGTTTTCTTTTAGAGCTGCGAGAGTCTGTGGCTTGTTCACATACACCCGAGATTTCAAAAAACCCCAAAGAAAGAAGTCTGGACTGGTCAGATCGGGTGATCTTGCAGGCCAAGGCAAATCGCCAAAACGAGAGATAACTCGGCTTGGAAAAGCGTCCCTCACTAAGTCCATAGTGTCGCGCGCTGTGTGTGCCGTAGCGCCGTCTTGTTGAAACCAGATGTGCTCCAGCCCCAATTCGTCCAAACTGGGTATCAAAAACTCACGTAACATGGTTCTGTAGCGTTCTCCAGTGACAGTTATCGCATTGCCTCCAGCGTCTTCGAAAAAATAGGGTCCGATCACTCTGTCAACACAGATGCCACACCATACAGTAACTTTTAGTGGGTGTAGAGGTGTTTCTTGAATAATGCGCGGATTATCAGTGCCCCAGAACCGAGTATTCTGCTTATTGACATGCCCTGAGAGATGGAAATGCGCTTCGTCACTCATAACCAATTTTGAAGGAAAATCATCTTGCAAAATGTCATAAATAGGGCTCAAATGTGTATCAACTCTGGAGGTCACCATTTAAAAGACATCATCTTTAAATCCTAATGGTACGAAATTTAATGGCACAAATATACATTTAAAAAAACCTAAATCTAGTTTTCTAATTTAGAAAAAATGTTATAGCTGAACCAAATAGGGTCTTTACTTTTGCGCCACCCAGTATAAGTGTTTGTTATGTCTGGGTGTTATATTGTATTCTATGTATGTATTAAAAAACTGAAAGTATCTGTGTTCTATCAGTCATCTGGTTCCCATAGTACAAGCTTAGTTTGGGACTAGATGGCGCTGTGTGAAATGTCCACACATATTCATTATTGTTATTATTCCCCCTTACCGACCAATTTTAATTCAATTCATACATTAATAAGAAACTTATTAAATACATTAAAAAAAAGTCACAAAAAACAGTGGATCAATGTTTTACTTTATCAGCAAAGTAGGGCCAATTTTAAATTAGTAGACAGATCTGAAACTCCTAAAACTGTTGCTGTTCTTTTCAAATAGACGGCAATGTAAGAGACGGATATATTTTTAGTAAGTTAAGGACTGTCAACTAAAGCCTTCAAAATTGGGCCTAGTATTCGTCTACACTGTAATATGCTTTAGCGAGCACCAGCGTTTTCAACTTGGCGTGAAACGAGCTCCAGCTTGGCGCATTAGTGATGTTACGGGAGCGTGTTGTACAGCTTCAGACCTTCTGCCCGCTTCTATGACTCAGTAGTACTGAGTCATAGAAGCGGGCAGACTACCTACATATTTTCAGAAATAAAATGTGGCAAATATAGAAATTTTTTCACGCTCGCTGCGCTCGCGCTTTATTATTTATGTTTTATTTTTGTTTGCGATCAGTGTGCTTATATTGACGCAACAAATCTACTAAAAAGTTTATTACAATGATGTTATGCTCGTAGCAGCAGCAATGCTCAGCCTAGATTTTAGATTTTATGATGGATATTAATGATGGATTTCTGAGGTAACAACCATTAAAAAACATACAACCGAATTGAGAACCTCCTACGTTACTGAAGTCGGTTGAAAATAAAACTACAACGTCAAGCTTTTTTTATTCCTGCTCTGTGAGAGGACCCCATTTGGTGTATTTGCTACGGGCCTCAGATGGTGTAGTTCCGCCACTGCTCAGTACGTCGGACGGAAGGCAGTCTCGATTAAATACTGGATGCTATACAAAATGGTACATATAGGTATTACTACTGCTATTGTATAACGAGGATACTTACAGTGATGACACAACTCTTCTTGCTAGAGACGTGGAAGAAGATGGTGTCTTCTCCAACGATAATGTAGGAGACGCCGTAGCCGTCGTCAGCGACCGGACCGAAGCCCCCACCGGCGCTTATGCAGTTCGGATGTTTCTTTAGATCGAGCATGCTTGTTTGACCTGGAAATAATAGTATTTGTTTTTAAATGAGTACATTCCTTTACGAAAAAATGTTCTTAATTCAGTAATATTTTATTTTTTAAACCTCGCTGTTTTTGTTAAACCGAGATAGTTTCATCAAATTCGGTTCATTAATTTAGTTTAGAAAAAATATGTCATCCAAGTAAGAAAAGTGAATCAGTACGAGATTTGTGGTATATGTGGGTAAGCATTTGATAAATTATTAATGTTATATAAATAGTAGGTAGTTACTAATTAAGATTTCTAGGCTAGGGTAGTTATGTAAGTTTTGAGATGGCCATTCGAAATACAGCTGTGTCCCGAATTACAAGTGCGTTATTATTTGATTCGCCTCCTGTGGGAACTTTACATTGGCGACGGGGATGGGAAGGATATTTTTGTGGTGAGTCGCGGTTAGCATATTTATCTATAAAGTTTAACAGGTAAGTTTACAGGTAGCCTAGGAGTTGGTGTCAAGCGATGGTACAGATGTAGAGGACCGAGTGACCCGAATCCAGCCCATGTTGTTGTCCACGTTTTTATGTGGGAGTCATGGACATTTATTTGTCGTTGTCAGACGAATCTCCAGTGTATTTGAACTGAAGAAGCTACTGCGGCTAAAATGGCAACACCAAAATCATACAATTCTGATTATGAGGGATGATAATTCCTCCACTGACGTGATGTTTTATGCATCTACCAACATTATAAATAAAAAAAAATGATGTTACATAAAATTGGGCATTATATTTATGTACTGAGCAGAACTTAGTTCATCAGTAATGCAGTATTGCTTTTTACGTTAAAGTTTAATTATCTTAAGTTTCAAAATTATACCAATAATAAAGCTGTTGTAAACTTGAGAATAGCGCCACCTAACAAAATTTCAAGCCAAACTTTGAGGCGTCATCTGCTGAGAGATGACCGTTTATTAAAACTCTCTACCTCTCGAGCATAATATTTCACTTAGTTCAAGGATTCAAGTTCCTAAGCATGCGTGAAGTTACGCCCAATTTCGCTAGATGGCGCTAACAAAAAAAAATGTGCAGAAATCATCGAACCAAATAAACCTATATTATTACCTGAGTACGGCAAAGCAAAAACAGGCGTTATGTTTTTTTAATTTTTAAAGAAGCTACTTTTGTTTACTCTTGTGATACATGGCTTTCCGACGCTAGTCTTGTAAAAATACGCGCATCACTTTCCCATCAAATCACATTTTAATTAATAAATTAATGACAAGCTTGCCCACCCGGGGTTAGCACAGATATCCATAGCCTTTATTGGTTCATGTATCATTTTGCGCAAATAAAGTTGCATGTGCATGATATAGGCATTTGACACATTCGACATTATAATATATATATTTGACAGAAAACATTCGCAATTAAACTGGCCAAAACCAACGTTTGCAATGGAATTGTTGAAATAACAGCAAAGCAATTCATACAAGTACGTAACCCTCATTACGAATTCGCAGCGTTGGCGATGATAATGATACTACAATACAGCTTAAGCATCATCAGGAGTTCATCCCTTCTATTAGCCAAAACGCCCGGAGTTTGAATCTTAACTTTTACTCGCATACTATGTCCCTGCTCATCGGTACAGAATTTATTCCGCAAAGATACTAGAACTGACTTTTGAATTTACTTTGAAAATGATATAAAATCGTCGATTTTGGAGGACTTTTCTGCATAATAATTTGTCATCACACACCCGATTAATATCTGTTTGTCCTTACGAAATGCCACCACATCTTGGGCTCACATACATGCATATAGCATAATACCTTTAACAGTTGGCCAGAAATAGCTAAATTATATAAGTTAGCGTACACTGTAGTCCTTTTATGAAAAATAGGTTCTAGTATACATGTATATGCAAGCTTGTTTTAAATTGTATGTACCACCATCACCATTTTTCTGTTTTTATCTGGGATGCATGTTTAGTGCGGGCTGGTTTGGTACCTAGTGAGGTTGAGGTCACTGTGTTGCGAATAGGACCACCCCATCTCTTCTCGCGGGCGCCGTAAGAGCCGGCTAAGGGGGGGTCCACGGAATGGGCAACAGCATTTTTTCTCGGTACGTTAAAATCTTTCGCGATCACCAAGCTGCCTGCCAAGCGTGGTGATTATGACAAATCATCTCTAGGATCAAGCCCAAAGTGAGAGAGGCTGTGAGGTTGACTTGTGGTAGGTCGAGGGTTCGACCATACAATGAGCATCAGTGTTCAGTGCACAAGACAACGTCTATATAGCTACTACTCTTACCCCCGGTTTCTCGTACGTTTATCAAACTCATGTTAACTTAACGCACCAAATACTATACGCTCATTGGTTGACGACAAGGCAACCAACGAGTGTTCAGTTGTATAACTTTAAAAAACCTACGTAACCGGGAGTTACGTAAATAACCGTCGACGAACGGCTCAGAAACCTTTATAAGATACTTGAGCGCTTGTACTATTCTTTAACCTGTGCAGAGCCAAATGTAATGTTTCTCCGCCACCGGCTATATCGTCACTGTACATCAGATTTCATGTTGTAAAAATCAAAAGATCAAATAGGAAAATACAATAAGAAGAACGCATGTTTGAAAAAAATGTTTCGCAATCGATCAGCTATAGCCAGTAAAGTATATGTAGCTAATAAAATATAAAGAAGAATAATCAACTTCGCAGACGCTTTAATTATAAAAATGCAGTAATATAAGAGTAAACAAGAGCTATACAAATAGGGCGCACGCATTAGCAGAAAAAAAATGTACTTATAAAATATACTAAATAAAAGGCGCTTACCATCAGATAAAGGCAAAATGCCACGTCTAGTAGAAAACCCTGGTTATTACGTTCGCGTAAGCTTGATTGAATTTATATAAAATTTATTTACATTGATGCTCTTAAAAACTTTTTACAGTTTTTTTTTTTTTATTGTTCGAAAGGCTTGCGCTTGACCACTTCCAGGGCAGTTCAATACATAAATATTTAAAAAATCCTTACACGTTTCATGTTACATAGTTAAAGAAAATGAAATCAATCAATGAAGAAACCGCTGTTAACAGAAGCCGCAAGTAATCACAAATTAAAACGTAACGTAAAATCCGGGCTTCAGTAGTACTATATTATCTATGGGAGAAACTACGGAAGGTTTTCTTGAGAGAAAAAGAGAGGAACTAGGAGAAACTCGTTCCTCCAATCTTAGAAGCCAATTTTGAAGGTGCTGCCATTAGATTAAGTAAATACGTAGGTAAACATTTTATTGCCAGCTGTTACTTAATATCTGTCATGTTATTTATTTCCGAGTCATCCAAGTTCGCCACAATATCATAAGAGTTAGTTTATAATAGAAATAAAGTGGCTATCACGGAAAAAATTGTAACTGTGTTGCCATTTTACCATATTTCAAATGCCCCTAGACTTAAAAACTGTGAATTACACACACCCATATTTCTATAACACCTAGATGTAGTGATGATTATGATGTATTGCGATGATGAATGTTTTATTAAGATTGGTGGAAAGCACTCACGACTCGTTGAAGTTTTTCGAATGCAACGGCTTGTAGCTCTCCAGATAATTACGGACAGTAAAAATAACGAACGAATGAATGAACTCAGTAGTGACGAAAGCTTACCATGTGGAGTCTGACTGGTGGAAAGCCGCCACGGTTCATTGAAGACTTCCTGAAGGAACGGCGACTCGAGCTCCAGATATTTGGAGACTACGTAAAGGCAGAACAAGTGACGGTCGATGCCGCGCCCTGCCATCGCATCTTGGTAGCCTAGCTGGTGACGCTGTGCTGCCTTCACGAACAAATCCATCCGCTGCTCGATCTGGAATTATGATTATAAATATTACCCTATTAAAATTATCCAATTTAAAGAAAAAAATCAGAGCGATTTGGATTGTAATCTAATGCACAGGTTCGTAGCATTCGCTGGTTTGATGTCATTATTATTGTTATGCTTTTGAATTTATAACATCAAAAAGATTTGATTAAAAAAATTAATAGGGTATTTGACCGATATATTTTCATTGCATAAATAAATAATTATATTACTCAAAAATTAAATTAATTATCTCAGAAATTACTAAGTTACAAGAATTTTTTAAATGCATGATTAGAGAAAGAGACAGCTCAAACACGCAGTGACGTGAGAAACTATCACTTCTAGTTACTGTGACCCTCTGTTTTGCGAAAAAGGGGCAAGCGATGCCCCCTCCAAAAAAAGAGTATTACTCCGTGATTTATATACCAATTTTGAAAAATATGACGCTTCGTTAAATAACTTCAGATTTCTTAATTTTTCTTTGAAAATTAACTTCGCAATTTTGAATAGTAGTCAAATAGCTAATGGTGCAAGGGCGACCGTCCTTGTCCATCCTTCCCGGAGCAAACTAGTCAAAGACTAGGTGGTAGGACTTTTCTGCAAAGTTCGTCTAGGTAGGCACCACCGCTTTGCCAGTTATTCTGCCGCCAAGCAGTAGTGTGCAAGCACTACTGTGTTCCGGTTTGAAGGGCATTGGAGCTAGTGAAATTACTGTGCAAAAGAGACTTCAGTCTAGAAAACTTTTCTAGACTATGTGATGTCTCAGGATGACGTGCGCAGTGCGCAGTGTCACGCAAAACTTAGTTCCGAGTGCCACTGCAATCTGTTATGGGCGGCCGTGTCACTTGACACCAGGCGAACAGCCCGTCACGTCATTCGTTTACAAAAGAAAAAGACGTCTCATAACTATGTGAGACACGTTTTGTGCTTTTCTGTATTGTGATATTTACCGTAGCGTTAGGGTCAACCATCGACTTAACCCACGCCGAGCTTTCAATGGTGCAAGGGCGGACAGTCTCCGTTCGTCCCTCCCGGAACAGCCTCGTCATGGACGCTTCGTACGTGAGGCAGAAGCGGTCAGCATCGCGGTAATACGATAACTGCAGGATCAGTTGGATAAACGCGTCCGGTGATACCCGGCATTTCTTCATAAAACCTGGAATCGTAAATAGAAAATTCTATAAAACAACCAGTAAACAGTGTTAGCAATAAAAGTTTTAAGTGCTCATCAACTCCGGCATTGCAACTGAGTGTTTGCTTTACTAGAATATATAAACTGAAGAGGCATCCCAACCATGTCTTGCATTGATCGACTGGACACAGACCCCTTCCCCCCCTTATAACTGATCTTCAGCTATTCTAATCCTGGATGCCACCCCAGTCGCCACCCGGTGACAACTGGGAATATTATTCCCGAATCACCCAGGGGCCAATCCATGTGGGGGCAACTGGGTACAGTACATACCCAACGCAGTAATGCCTCTTAGAATAATTTAACTTGATAGTAATTACCTTTGTACAATATAAAAATCAAATCAAATGGCTCCTGAAATACAGTTTTAAACTAGTTCAGGAGTCTATGGACTCAACAATATAAAATGTAAAAACCTTTATGTCAATAAAATATTATTTGATTTGAAAAAGTTTTTGACCTTGTGTACTTTCATACCAAGTGTAAGCGTGGATATGTGATACGATGGTGTGAAATGATGGTGAATGGGGGTGATAGATGGAGTGTGTGTTAGTGTATGGGGTAGGTGATAGTGTATAGGATGTGTGTTAATGTTTGTGGTGTGTGTTAGTGTATGTGATGTGTGTTGAATAAACTCACCTTTCCCATATTTAGTGTACATCAGTATCCTGAGGTCAACATCGTTCAGTAGTTTCTGTGCGACGCTGTAGGATATGTCGATGGCGGACTGCAAGTCATCGTTTTGAAGATCCCATTGAAGACGGATGGGCGCGGGCGGTGGACCGGTCACAGTACCGATTGTGTTTCCATCTGGGGCATATCTAAAGTGAACAAAAATAGAATTGATTAAAATCACGTATATGGTTTCCACCTGACAAGAAAATTGAAAATGAAAAAGACAGTTGCTTGCAAGTGTAAAGTTGTAAGCACTAGTTTACACTGCCAAGCACTAGCAGGCCCTAAAGAAAAGGGATAGCACAAAGTAAAAAAACCGATGAGTATTATAAGGGGTAAATAGACCAGAAACCTGCACATTACACGATTTGTACGCGTTTTTGTTACTTTTCAGGTCAAATGGTGCCCAAGGGAAGTGAGAAAGAGAACTTTTTTTCTTCAAACTCGTATTGTATTAGGCTTGTTATAATTATTTTATTTTGACATTGCACTGTGATTTTATTTAATTATGCTTGCTCATTATGTACAATAATTTAATTTTTATTATTTATAAGTACATTATCTAGTTTTAACTTGTAAAAGTGTTAAAAATAGCCTATTTGCAATAAAGAATTTGAGTTTGAGTTAGAAGGCAACCCTTGGTCACCATTTGACCTAGCCTATACTATAAATTACCCGATTTCCAGTTCGGACCATATCACGTATTCCCATAGATGACCCATCACTGGTGCGTCTGCCCTGAAACACGATTATTACGATGAGCTTACAAAAAAGTACATTATCATCATCATCATCATTAGTCTGAAGACGTCCACTGCTGAACATAGGCCTCCACCAGAGAGCGCCACTTTGAGCGACAGGTTGCCTCCTGCATCCATCGGCTCCCCGCGGTTTTCACCAGATCTGGTGACCTAGCTTATACACAAAATACAATGCGATTAAAATACGAATAAGACTGCGTCTGCACGAACTTCTCACTTAAACAGGTGTCATTTATAAACTTGGCCTTGCTGGCACACCTTCCTTCATGCTGGCCACTTTAAGCTAAATTCTGGAGTAATCAAATACTACTAGAACCTAGAAGATTGCTTTTGACCTACAAGGCCAGACTAATACAGGTGACACGGAAATCTGTTATGGGCCGCCATGATGCTTAACACTTGGCTAACGACTAGGTCGTCTCACGTCTTTCGATAAATATTAAAAAAATTTACACTTTGTGTTTGAAATTTTCAATAAAAATGTTAAATTAAATGAAAAGTACGAATGGCAAAACAAAAGTGGTCGCTTAGCCGTCAAATCTGTACCAAATCCAACCCAACTGAAGTTGCAGTTTCAGTTGTGACGTCACCGACCAGCGACCACTACTCCTTTGTACCTATTTATTTTAGCTATAATATTTAGCGCATGGTTTATGATAAAAATTCAAAAGAAGTTTCTTGAACGGCACCATTCTAAGATAGACATTTTATTAACGTTTGTAACAATGATAAAATTATTGACGGAGCTTCAAGGATATTATCCATTTTATATTAGTCATTCATGACGACATATCAGATGACAGGGGCTTAGACCGGCTCCCTGCCACGACCGGTTAACTGAGTAGCTAGGGACTCCCCCAAGGATGCTTGACTTACCAGGTGTGCTCAGCATTGAAGCCGACCTGTAATAAACCACACAATAATTTAATAACATGAAATTGTTACATAATATTACATAGAGTCTATTTTGTCATCACCACCTTTAGCAAAATCCCAGCTCCCAGAGTGAAATGATAGTCCACGATTGACAATTGATATTTTATTTCTATTTTTGGACTATCAACAGGTCGCATGGTCCATATGTGTCCAGAGTGGGTGGAGTTTTAAAACCATGTCCAAATCGCCATTTGTAGCGAAAACGACCTTTGAGCTAAAGTTAAAATTTTTCTTTTTTAAATATCGCCACAGTAAAGAGAAAGAGTTTCAAAACATAGTTCAATCAAAAAAATGTTTTTGATATAAACATATTGGAACCCTTATTCCAACTTAAGGTTAAACGTTTCCCATACAAACTTTGCTTGACTTAGGTTCAGTTCCTGGTGTGATTTAAAAGTCGCCATAACTTAACATAGCCCTTATTTAGGCTTGTGTAGCCGCAAAATCAATAACATTATTGTATAATAGCTAGGAAGTATATTATTTTAGCCTAGTAAATTCGACAAATTTTACATTTGTAGTGGTGCATTGTGCGTGCGACGTTGTCAGTTTGTGCAAGGTGTAAGCAAGTACACATTACTTTGCGAGAGCAGAGCGGCGCTATGTCGCAGCGCGCGATGTTGCCGATCCGTGTCCGTGTAACACAAAATCGTAATAACAAAATAATTCAAACTGTGAGGTATTCAACTCAGTGCTGCCAGAACTTTCCAAGTGTACATTTTGAGTTACTTATGATAATTATACCGTTACACCCCCGCTATTTATCTGATTGTATACTATTGGAAATTTTCATAGAGATTACGTATAATTTCTATTGTAGACGCGTTTCCTTTGAAAATGTCATTCATATCAGCAAAGAAAAGTGTTTTGCAAGCTGTATCACTTTTATCAGGAAAGGCAAATACAAGATCCAAGAAACTTTTTGACCGCTGTGCACTGGCAACACAAATTCAGAGTCTGTCGTCTGTTTTAGGTTAGGTATACTGTTTGTATTTTGTAAGTTTGCTGAACAGAAAAATGAATACACCTAACTTCTCACAATCGAGTATAAAACTCACGGATATTCTGGGCTTATAAGTAACCGAAAACGGGTTCATGCTCAGCTCAAGCGTTTCCATGGCGAAGATGTTTCGTAAGTGTTGAACCTATACACATAAATAGAACTATTTTTTTTAGTACAAAGACTATCCTAGATTCCGAGTGCTTCGTCCCTACTTACTTATTTCTTTTTTTACAGACGGGCAGATGCATTGCAAAAAATCTAAGCCTACCATAGGTACCTAGTTAGAGGTTAGAAATTCAGTAGTGTTTCAAGTTGCCAAGGAAAAAAACGTTTTTCCACTTATATTCATAGATGGAAGACTGAAAATGAATGAAAATCACAATTATTATTACCAGGTATGTGGATGTGGATATTTGGATATGCAGTGTGAATACAAATGGATAATATTACGTTAGTACAGAAAATGTAATCAATATAGCTTTGAGAATCAGCAAGTTGAAGTGGCAGTGGGCAGGCCACATCGTTTGTAGAACTGACAACCGATGAGGAAGAAAGGTTCTTGAGTGGCAACCATGAACCGGAAGACGCAGCTTAGGTCGGCCCCACAAGGTGGACCGACGAAGTGGTCAGAATCGCGGGGAGCCGATAGATGCAGGAGGCAAGCGGCTGCTCAAAGTGGCGCCCTTTGGGGGAGGCCTATGTTCATCAGTGGACGTCTTCAGGCTGATAATGATGATGAAAGAAAATGTTGATGGTGTTGGCAAAAAAGTGCAGTACCTCTATATAATAAATAATAAGTAAAAACATGTCATAATGTAATATATTGTTTTGTCAATTGTTATATACCTACTCAAGACATTATGCGGCTATAAAATGAGAAGTGGTAATACAAAAGAAATATGTACTCGGAAAACATAAACCTCCTTGCGTAGCTGGGTAAAAATAAAGACTTGGTGGCGAAACATTTTCTATGTTCTAGCTTATGGTAATGCATAAAATCTTATGTGTTTGAAATAAATATTCATATTCTTTGGATTACAGGTACAAGGCCAGGCTAAGGGTGACAAAAATGCAGAAATATTACTTTGTGTGCTTCATTTCACCAGTGCAACCAATCACTGTGTTAGAAATACCAAGAGACGAAGATTTTATTGAGAAGATGGTCCAGAAATCATCATTTTATAAAAAGTGCGTGCTGCCAAAAATCTTACTAAGAAGAGTAAAAAATAAATGCTAAATGTATAGATTTATAATAATTGAAAATAAATCTTTTTGAATGTAATCTGGACTTTTTATTTTACTTTTCAATCTAGTGCAGTACGTTGCGTACACTAAGCTAAATTTTTACCTAATAATAGCAATTATTGATATTATTACTCAGCGCAATAGATAGCCAATATATAATGTTTAAAAGTTATAGCAAAATAAAACTACGAGTATTGAGATTCGAACTCGAGTTACACGATTGCAAATCTACCAATGTTACAACTGCGCCATTTAGAAGCTTGACAATGTGGCCAATTTCACAATACACTAACTTCAGTTTTACTTTCTGCTTATGTGTGCGTTATTCGATTACATTATACAGGAATTGGATTTTGATTGACTTACACTCAAAAGTATAGGTATTACTAGGTTCAACTATGTCTAATATATGCTAAGAACACAATCAAAAACCCGCAAAATAACTTAAAATGAGTTTATTTCTTGTCTCTTCATCGTAAAATATATAAAAACATGTTTTCGGGGAAACAGCGCCATCGCGCGGATTTTGGTGCTTAGCAACACCTGACATTTAACCTTAACATCAGGGCCCTAATTCTGTATGACCACTTAACGATTCCTTACCGCGATACCGTAGAGAAATTAACTGCTTATTCCTTACTTCGAAACCACGCGAATTCCTTGTCTTACATATGAAATATGCAAAAATCGATTCTCCATGAAATGAAAACGAAACTGCGCGAAATGAATTTGGAATTGGCGCGATTTGAACTGTCAAAAATCATAATGTTCCACTGAGATGAGTTCCGTAACATCAACACGTCAAAAGTTACCACCACTTATGGTCAATATTTATTCAAAATAAAAGTAACTTTAACGTAAAGTGAAGGTATTTCTAATGCTGTGACTTGTGTGTGTGTGTGATTTGAACAAGACACGATGACGACGTGGTTTCGTATCGTGTGGAATCTGTGTTTTCATACAGAATAAGGGCCCAGCGGGGTGATCATGTAACTTTGATAGCAATGCAACAAAAGAAATTTCAATCCAAATTTGAAAATTTCCATAGTAACTCTGTACATAAGCTGCGTACTGCAACTGTCAAATCCATACATTTTTGTGTTTCTATCGGTTGCCAACAAGTTACATGATCGCCTAGCTGGTGATATGATAGATAAAAATTAAGTTACTAATTTTATTACTCACAAAGCCATTGGTGCTAAAGCACATATTGAAGGACTTGTCGAACCATCTATCGTGGCCTTTGCCGTGAAGAAGCACTCTTCCAAACTGGTCCAGTTTGCTGGGATCAGATGGATCGAAACCGTATTCTATGTCATCTGTCAACAAAAACACAGTGTATGATCCCGTTATTTTAATATTGCCATACAAATAACTATAATTTGTCATCAATCATAATATTTTCTTTTGGAACTGGGTTTTTACAGCATCCCTTCGCAAGCGCCTAATCATTTCATTAAACGAAAAAAATTCTTTCGTTGAAATTACCGTAGTGCGGATGTTTTTAGGTAAAGAATATCTAGGCCAGCCTAAATCTCCGACATTGCAATAGTTTTATATATTTTATCCATAGCAACCAGGGGCAAAGGCTATGAAGCTGCATGAAAACTTTTACATAGGCACGCCACATCAGCCACAACCAGAAAAATGGAAATAAAACGGCACCCGTATTATGTAAAAACTGCAACAGAAAAGCGACAGCAGTAGCAAAGCGACAGCAAACACTTAGCAATCGGTCGCAGTCACCCGCCTGTTGCACGGCTGTCGCTGAATTCACTTTGGCCTGATACTAGCGCGACTAGCAACAGAACAGCAATAGACGGAAACAAAATAATGCACTTTTTAGTTCATCCATTGTCCGACAGAGGGTGATCTAGTGCTTGATCGCTTTCTGCTCTGCCAAAGTGACGTTTGACAGCTTTGACAGCGATGATTGCAAAATTTACGCCTGTTGCAAACTTTACGTAATTAGCTAGCGGGTCTACGCATATGGGCCGTCAGATCTCAAAGACCACAAAGAGCACCCATAAGAATTATGCTTTACCATACTCTAGCACATACATTCTTGCATTACCTGCTTAAGCCAAGCGACCAATGCTGTTCTCCGCTATTTCAAGGAGTTAGGGTGGCCAGGGTCAATAGGCAGGCGGGGGTAAATGCACAAATCACCCTATGCGAGACGTCAGTGCACGCCTTATACCACTTAAAATAAGAACCGGAAAAATTGGATAAGATCACAAAAATAAATACATAATATCCCTCACCTAAGCACACATTGAAGGCGGCCCGTTCAATGCAATGCAGCGAAGTCCTGTTGTTTCCTCTGTTGAACATCGTTTGACGGATATGAGCCCAATGTGACCTTTCCCCAGCCGTCAGCGCAGCCAATTTTTCTTCGTACGCGACCGGCGGTGATTTGTCATCAAGGATTTGTTGCATTTGTCTGAAGCAATAACTTAAACTTAGGAAATCGTTTGGTAGTATCAGATAGGACTGAAGTATTAACAACGATTTGTCTGTGTACATAATATAGGGAAGAGATTGGCTTTGCTAACGATTACTTTATCTATGGTCACGATGATATATGTAACCATAATAGTGCAAGGGGTTTGCCTGCCCCAATCACCACGCTTGGCAGGCGGCTTGTTGGTCGGAATTTAATGTACCGATGTAACTGCTGCTGCCCATTCTCTGGATAATCTATTTCTTCTGTGATTATACACATAGTAACGAACAAATGAAATTCTAAAAACGATACATATTAGTCGCCTTAGTGGCAGCTAAATAAATAACATTGCATTATTCAAAAAAATTTGGCACTTAATTCAGTTACAGTTATCATTAAAATTATGTAGATTTCAATAAGTACTAAAGCCTAAGAATTAATTTCTAATCAATATAATCAAATGTCCACTGTGTAAAGTAGATTACAAAAGATATTATAGTTCTAAAAAACGTAGTCTGTTTATTTATTATACGACCCGCTGTTGTATTATGTAAAGATTGCAACAGCAGTAGCAAAACAACAGCAGTAGCAAAGCGACAGCAAACACTTAGCAATCGGCCACAAGGTGTCACTGGAAATCGTTCGCCTGTTGCTCTCCTGTCGCTGAATGCACCTTGGCCTTTGATACTAGCGCCACTAGCAACAGAACAGCAATAGATGGAAACTAAATAATGCACTTTTCAGTTCATCGATTGTCCGACATGCGGTGATCTAGCGCTCGATCGCTTTCAGCTCTGCCAAAGTGATGTTTGACAGCAATGATTTCGAAATTTACGCCTGTTGCAAACTTGTTGCGAATTATGTAATTAGCCAGCCGAACACGTGTAGGAACTGGAGATCAATCAAACTCATACGCGTTTGCGGAAGAGGATTGGCACAGCAAGCAGGGCCAGCATTAACTAGTGACGGAGAAATGCATAACTTTGATACCCTTTTGAAAGTGACTTGAAAACTTCATCAAGTAAGACCGGGGCAGGTAGTAAAAATATGTAGATTCTTGAAAATGCCGAGCTGTTGCAAGCAGGCATCAGATCAAAAAACTCTTCGGAAAAGAGCGGAAAGTGCTGGTTTTCTGTGTGGAAAGTGTGGGATCGTCGACAGCACAAGTGGCTCTCCGCTGTAGGAAGTCGAGAGGTTGCAGCAAATACCATTGTGCACTATTCATCCCACAAGTGCACAACGCTTGGCAAACTAAAGACAAGATATTGGTATATCTTGTCTTTAGTTTGCCAAGCGTTGTGCATTACAGGATGATACGTCCATGATTACAGCCTACACTCTCTCAGTGAGAGAGAAGTCCCGTGTCCCAGCCCAGACGGTAGACAAAATTGTCTTTGTATTAGGCTAATTCTTTAGTTTACAGACACAAAATGAAAAAGCAGACGTGGCTGTACAAGAAAAAAGAAGTACTAATCGTACATAAACTACGACTGCATAGCTTGTGTACACAAACTATGCAGTCGTAGTATATCATACCGCGAGTAAACTTTGAACAGTACAGGTTTATCAACTTTCACACTGCCATGTTCTTTTGATCTGGTAATGTCTAACATTATTAACCACATGTGATTTTCGACCTAATTCCTAGAAGCTGTAAGAATGTATTTTCTTTGTATGCTTGTCGGAGAGTGGCCTCAATTAGTGTAGCATGCACTGCAGGTTACTTATTTGCGTCATAACATAATATGTAAAAGTACATACATTAATCTTGTTAAAATCGTTCACGTATTATTTCAAGGTTGATCATTTATTATGCGTATTTATGTGCGTGTAATTTAAGTGATTCAAGTGACATTGTTAAATGGAGAAACAGTGCAGTATTAATTATTAGCGTGTATTCAGTAAATGTATACGATTGATAGGAAGTTGTATAAAAACAAATGAGTGTTCCATGCGTTTATCGTTGTAGATAACAGTCTATGATATGTCTGCAGTTTGAGAATGTACAATATCAATTATACCTACAACCAGTTTAATAACAGCAAGATAGTGATATCACATAAAAACATTAAACTAATTATCTACTTATCGTATACACTAGCTTGAAAACCTCGTAACAAAAATGTGGGCATACCAAATTACTAAGCGAAACAGCTATTAACTTCCGATTTCATTAACTATAGCATTTTCTCCGATTTCATTAAGGCTGCTGTATACGCAGATCCACTATCTCGCTCGCGCATTGCGACGTTTTTGAAGATATTAAATGACTGAATTTATTTACGCAAAATCTGGCTAAACTATATGATCATGAATAACATTACAATTGTTCAACAAAAATATCATATTAATCCAAATAAGTTTTCATACATAAAAACGGTTAAGGATGAAAAAAAACTTTGTTACCGTTGTGTTTATGAAATCTTGTTTGGATTAATATGATATTTTTGTTAAACAATTGTAATGTTATTCATGATCATATAGTTTAGCCAGATTTTGCGTAAGTAAATTTAATTATTTAATATCTTCAAAAATGTCGCAATACGCGAGCGAGACAGTGGATCTGCGTATACAGCACCCTTAACTATAGCATTTTCTCATATAGTTAATCAAGTATATATGTATATTGCGGTAAACCCATAGACACGTGTCTACAAATAGCACTGGGAATACCAGTCGCACTCCAATGTCATATTGGTTACGCGACAATTTTTCTATAACAGGGCACATTATGAGCTCGTAGTTCCACTACGTTGTTCGTAGGGCCAGGGTCAATTCAATTGAGGTCTATAGCGACATCTTATGTAAGGATGTTACGACGCAAACACGACACCAGTTTAGGTCTATATAATGTGTAATAAGTCCTTAAAAGTGTACATTACCCACTAGTTTACGTACTAGATATAACACAGAGCAGGGAACAGGTAGATGTATAGTATGTAAATATAACATTATGCAATTAGTCACGCTACGTGGATTACTTGCAATTTATGTCCATGTTCTTTATTTTTATACGTTTAGCGCGTTGCACAGCATCAGTAATAACTTTTAGCCCGCTAATCTTTTGTTTTAGTAAAGAAAGTTATAATCAGTCCATCAATGTTATGAATGTATCATTTATCGACGGATAAAGTAACGTTTGCCGTGTGGTCCCAGTTTGTGAATAGGACCACCCCACCTCTTCCCGTGGGTGCCGTAAGAGCCGGCTAAGGGGATATCCAGGGAATGAGCGGCAGCATTCTCCTCGGTACGTTAAAATCTTCTGCGATCACCAAGCCGCCTGCCAAGCGCAGTGATTATGGCAAATCCTTCCTATGATAAGCGTCCAAAGTGGAGTTTAATGGGGAAGGCCTATGTTCAGCAGTGGACGTCTTCGGGCTGATGATGATGACGACGAAAGTAACGTTTAAATTTATAAGAACGCTTTAGAGATAGAAATAAAATTAGCAGGGTGTTTTTTATTTACGAAGTAATGTCATTACGTCTGATAATGTAAAATGCGTGTTATATACCTTTTGCGTGTAAAACATACACAATCGCGTGCTCATACGTTCAAGGCAACGTAATACTATAGTGAAAACTGTTAGATAGACAATTGATGACAAGGCCGAAGAAAACGAGCGTGCGGTCCATACTTATGCTACCAACCCAAAACAGGGCGCAGCGTAGGCCGGTTCCCACTACGTGGACCGACTGACGACCTGGTCAGACCCGCAGGGAACCGATGGATGCAGGAGGCAAGCAGCCGCTCAAAGTGGCGCTCTATGGGAGGGCTATGTTCAGCAATAGACATATTCAGTCTGATGATGATGATGATATTGAGATACTAGACTGATTTTGTAAATAAATTGCTCGTTGCATGCTTTTCATTGAATGGCGAAGCCTGCTAGCAGATGCGTCAGAATGGGTGCTTACTGTCACAGGTGACTAAATAATAATATTACTACTTTTACTACTGTCCAGAAACGGTCGTTAAGTAATTTGTCTGCCAACTGTGGCACACGATCAGTTGTCAATTGAACTGGATGTTACATTGTAGCTCAATTTCTGCGACTGTAGTTATATTAGTCGAGCAATTTGAATATGATGTCACTGCAAACTTTTTTCTTCATCTAGTTCCTTCTTTGTATAGGCAACAGTGAAACGACCAACTCAACTCTTCCCGCGAATGCCGTGAGAGCCAGCTACGGGAATATTCACGGAATATGCAGCACAATAGGCTAGTTGCCTGCTATTAAAATTTAACAAGTAAATATTATTTTCATATAGTAGGTTAAAAATAAATGCAATAATTGAAAAACTAAGTAAAATCGGTAAATGAATCAAGGAGTAATAAGCTTTTAAAGTTTCTGGAGCGGGCATCGCTTGTACCCTTCTCGCAAAACAGGGAGATTCCACACAGTTACTATAAAAACGCACGTTGTGAAGTCACATGCCGAAGAGACTGTATGTAAAGCTACCACAGCTTAGTAATGAGGTACTATTAAGAAGCAAGAGTGACGTCACTGCATGTTTGAGCAGTCCCTTTCTATTTCTGTATTTTAAAATGCTTGTAACTTTGTAATTTTTTGAGATATTTAGTTTTTGTTTTCACGACTGTTCATTTTTTTAAGAATATTATTTTTTTATGCAATAAAAAAACTGCAGGACACTAACCTATTCTCCTCTGCATTATATCTACTACGATCACCTTGGCCCCCCTCTAATGGGGTGGGCCTATATTCAGTAGTGAACGCGAGGCTAATTAATGATGTGATGCGTGGATATGCATTATGCAACTGGTTTGAGATTTTTTTTATGTAAAAGAATGACGTGACGAGCAAGTCGTTCACCTGGGCTTAAGCGACACGGCCGCCCATAATAAATTGCAGTGTCACTCGGAACTCAAAAGTTAATAAAATTACTATACATATAATCTCAAAGGTTACGATCATGTACCCTTAACTTACTTATCCACTGTCTGAGTATGTTATTGCAGGGTATCATGTAAATGTATTACGCATGACCTCGGGTCTTCAAGTAAGTAGTTGGCGATTTTGTGTGTGTATAACTACAATACGAATCCTCTTTTTAATTGCCTAAGTATAAATAAATATCTGTAATTTCTGATAAGTATTAACACTGATAACTTATCATATTGTACCCCGAAATGACAACTGACACGGCTCGAGGTAGGGCTGAAAATCAACTGTGCTGAGTCCTCAACCATTTCATGGCACTTAAACATAACAATAAAGTACAATAGGTATTAGGTAAATCAAAGTGTAAAGTAGGTAGGTTGTGGTACTTATTATGCATAATAAGCTAGCTAGTTTTAAGTTTTCTACTACTGCTTACCTACTTACTATTAATTAATTACTGCTTATTATTATTGTACTTGATTGCCAGTGAATAAATGCCTTATTTATGTATTAATTTTTTAGTCAGCTAAAGATCAACAAAAGTGTGGTGGGCGGTTCACTGTCGAAACTCATAAAATCATTTATCATAATTTTGTTACAAATAAAAATGTTACTTATAATCATCATTTCACATAATGTGATTTAATATACTTTCACTACATCTAATTTTATTTATTATAAATCAAAATTAATAATAATCCAAATTTATAAGAATGAAACTCATAAGGCGTATATTATATAATAGTACAAATTTATAATGTTCTTTTACCATAACTAAGTTAAATCATAAAACAAAATATCAATAATACTGTAAATTAATGTGACTGGAACTGTTGATTGTTATATTTAACGTAATCAGTTATAAAAACGTAGTACGGAAAGCCAATTTGCTCTTCAATCTATGCAGGCACTTCATCCAGTCAAAACAAACAAGATTAACGTGTGGACTGTGTGCGGGTAATTGTAAAATAACTTATATTTTTTCATGTCATGTTGGTTTTGGTTTTGTTGGTGAACTTTGTGCATTATTTTAATAAATAACTTGAAATGTCTATAAAACACATGTAAAATATTTAAATCAAATACAGGTAATCTGAAACTTAATATAGATGGTTTCTGACGTTTCTGTAATTTTTTATGTATTTTTTTATATAAGCATAAGTGACTTCTGGCACTTCGCCGGCCGCTGCCGCGGCACGCTCGCTACGCTTCGCTTCGCTCGCTCGGCTCGTGCGATGTATGGTCACAGTTAACCTAACGCTCCTCCTCGCTTCGCTCGTCGTCGCACCTATTTATGACTTTGCCTTAGACTAGTATCTTAGTATCTTTAGGGTATACATGCATATCTATATAATGATGGGCGGCCGTGTCACTTAACATCAGATGAACGACTAGCTCGTCACGTCAGTCAATCACATAAAAAAAAAAAAAGATTTAACTACTTCAAAATTATTATTAAGTTAACTAAAAAAATATGAAAAAAGAACATTATAAACAATACAAATTATGAATGCTGATTATTATGAAATTATAAGTAATGAAATTTATAATAAACAAAAATATGATAAAAAAAATCTTAACATTAACATTATAACATAAAATTTTATAAATTTAAACATTATTTGAATAAATTGTATAAGAAAAGATCAATATAAAAAGTAACTATTATGAACAAAGCTATTTATAAATAACCACCATTATAAATTTCATCATTATTAAAAATGAGGTATATGAAATGAAATTATGAATAATGAAATTATTAGTATAGACTGATAGACCGTCTAAACATATTATAAGGAACGATTTTGAGTACGACATGGACACAATGATTTTAATTAAGCAGCGTCTTATAATAAAAGGGGTCAGTGTGCTTGTACACAGTATAAATGTGGATTCTAGATATCATGTTAATATTTGTGTACAAGCCATAATGCATTCTTAGTAGACAGAAGAAACCAGAAACACTTTGTTTTTTTCTTTCTCTGTATAGTTATTATTACATTTTACATTATCAGCCGGAAGACCTCTACTATTACATAGGCCTCCCCCACAAAACGCCACTTTGGGCGCTTATCGTAGGGTCGGATTTGCCATAATTACCACGCTTGACAGTCGGCTTAGTGGATCGTAGAATATTTTAATGTACCGAGGAGAATGCTGCTGCTGATTCCCTGGATATTCCCTCAGCCGGCTCTTACGGCACCCACAGGAAGAGATGGGGTTACACGACTCTTTGAAACTCTACCTTTCTTTGTACTTTTCCCTTTCTCTCTCACACAGGTGGAAAAAAGAAACACATCATTTTTATAGTACTGGTCACGTAAAATTAATGCTGGCCGTTTACCTAGCGGTTTTTTGATTCCAAAGTACGATTCTTCGTACTTCATAATTAAAAACCACTCAGCACAATAGGTACTTTATCAGCAAAAGTACCTATGGGCTGAGTGGTTTTTTAATTCGAAAGTACTAAGTATCGTACTTTGGAATACCTACCCATTACGATTCTATAAAAAATACTGTAGAAACAAAATAGCACTAAACCACATATAGCTACCACAATAGTTACTACGCAGGTAAACGGCCAGCGTTCCTTTTACGTAACGGAACCCATAAACACTCCTCGATTCCCGATTAAAATGCTCACTTACACTTGTATTTCCGCCGGTTTGAGCAGCCTTCCGCGCGAGTACACCAACACTTTGAAGTACCGTCCCTTGTGGTAAACAGTGATGTGGGAAGAGTCGTGGTAGTGCACTATCTTGTCTGTCTCCACGCCCGGCACTCGGACAGTGTTGAACAACCTTTCGTACTGCCACGAGCATAGCGGCACCATGTTCTGCAGCATTATCTGGAATAATTAATAAATTGGTGACATCTTTTATAACCACAGATAATATAATACTAGTAAGCAGAAACTAAGCAATGATTTTATTACTCAGTCGAAAAGAAGAGAGAAAGAAGAGGGAAAAAGATAAGGGATCAGGATGAATGGATGAAACGGCGAATGGAGGCCCTGCCACTACGTCGCCGCACTGCACAGGTGCATCCATTATTATTAATTAACTAGCTCCGCCCAGCGGTTTCACCCGCGGATAAAAAGTAGCCATGTGTTAATCCAGCACATAAGCTATCTATATTCCACATTTCATCCAAATCTGTCCAGCCGTTTGAGCGCGAATGAGTAACAATCATACACACATACACACATACAAACTTTCGCCTTTATAATATTATTGTGATGCGCAGGTCACGCGATAAATCAGCCAAAGCTCAAGTTATTTGCCGGACAGTAAACTTACCGGTTCCAGTTCTTGGCTGTCTATGAGTTTCCTGAACTTCAGACAGAGATGGACGATGACGCCTGCCCTCGCCGCCTGTATGGAGGTATGTCTCAGGAGTATGGCATCGGTGCCGTAGAAATTTGAGTTTACCATAAGGGGTGATCTACCTCTGAGGTAAACGTACTCTTCCCACCAATCAGATACGTAGTTGCTGGACCACCTAGAAAATTGTATTGTTTCTTGCATAGCTGTATGGTATAGGTAATAGGCACAATAGGTGCATGTAATATGTACCATGTTGGCGACGAGATTTCTTTTGTTTTTGGAGGCGGGAAGGTTCCTCTCTCTCAGACAATAGTTATCAAATAGGCGCCTAACGCTTCTACACTGTTATAACCAGGGGCTAGCACCTTGAGCTCTGGGCGGCGAACACGTGATCATCGCAGTAGCAAAAATGCGTTGATCACATGGTGCCACATGTGCCTGGCTAGTTCAATGATGAGAACTATTTTAATATTTGCAGAACTAAATGGCAAATAAATATATCCGCATGACTAATATTATAATATTTAATTTGATTCTCGTGTCTAGTCCGGACATTTGGGAGGCATTGGTGGGCCGAAGCTAACACCAAGAGGCCCTGTTGAGTACAAAACTAATTATAACTGACAAGGCATGGTATGGCATATGATAAACTATTTTGTATAAGTAGGTAAAGTAAAAAATAAATCTGGGCTATTGTGGTGAACTTTTAATGGATGATGTACATTGGGTTATGGAATGAGATAGCGGCACCTGCCAATGTTGTCTCATATCAAAATGTTTGAGGCAGGTGATGACTTGCCACCCACTAAATGGGCCCCCTATAGTGGCTACCGCATATTGGTGCCGAGGAAGCAACATTGGTGTGGGTGGCTTAGGGTGTCGAGAGGTGTGCTGCACTTTCACTGAACGCTACTCGCGGCGTTATGCCCTTTAACACTTCCACCCTGGAGCTTAGGTTTTAGCTCTTGCGACTTCCACCCCCGGACAGCCAGTTAAGGCAAGCCAGGGGTCAGGGGTCTCATTTAGCCCCTTGGAATCAGGGTACGCGGTGTCGCCACTCACCGACGGCTCGCCACAAAGCCGCCCCTGCGTTTATAATATTATAATTATTATTATGTATTAAAAAACAACTGAGTAACTTAAAAGTAGAAATTATCGAAATGTTTATTCGGATTTTGAGCACAGCAGACGGATTTCGATAGCAGATGTTATTGTAATCGGTAGTCCCTATCGGGCGCTGACCGCTGATAGCACCTAGTCGAGTATTTTGGCGCGTGGCAACTTAATTTTTGATATAACCGGTATCATGCCGACTGATAGTCACTAGACGATATAGATCCTCTTGGATACAGTAAAACGCTGTTCTACAAGCGGTACCAAGGTTCTACTAGTTACAGAGGTTGGAAATTAGAACTCTTAGAGAGAAATGGAGAAAAATAATAAAAACGAGAAATAGTATCCAACCCTTTAATACAAATTCGTTGAACCAATTGTACCAAATTAGCTTGATCCAAATCTAAATACAAATTGAAATGCTCAATTTCATTTTATTCACACTGTGTGCGGATTATAATAATATGAATAGGTAAAATAAATTTAATATTACAATGTGAAATTTTCCCAATTTTGCGTTTTTTCTGATAAGATTAGATTTAGCACTGGCGTTGTCAAAGTTCTTTATAATGGTACTTATAACAGATTTGATCCGTTGCTTTACATTTCACGTTTATAAAGAGTCGTCTAAATCTATTCTTTTGTTAAAGAATTAACCTAACTTAACCTTATATCGTTAACTATTGAGTGCAGCAGCGCGAAAGAATAAATTTATTAAAGTAGGTCATCGCGCGTAGTGGCGCTAATATTAAGCACAATACAACTCCAACGTCGGCGTCGCACCGACTAGCAAACGTATGTCACACGTCACACTGCCAGTCTATAAAGACGCCTGACGTCTGGATACAAATACACAATTCAGACTTTGGACCAAAACCTTGATTTAAACGGTGGTCGACGCCTACGTCATCGGCGAGTTGGTTGGTATTCGTATACGGGTGAATGACCTGTAACTAGCAACGGGGATTTAATTTTAAATTCATCTTGCAAATGTACCTAGGAGCCCAGAAAATGACGCAACTATACTACGTAAAATATTTTCTGAAAAATGAGTTTTTGGTTTGCGATTTAACAATCATGACAATAGCATTTATAATTCTTTATTTAGTAATATACTTACCAAGATTTCAGTACTAAGTAGCGCTGCAATTTGACGGCAATGGTCTCCTCGAAATCTTTAGCTAACTCCTCTACTCTTTTGTAATTCTGATCGTCTAGTAGCGGCCGGACGCTTATCAGGTACTGGAATGAAGGGTCAAGATTAGGGTCGGCGCGTGTCCTATTAGATACGTTTCCATTATACTTTGAAGGCTGGTACTGAGTTTAGTGGCATAATGGAGCATTAATTATAGTATGTAGTACTAGCATTGTCCAATTGTCTGAAATCGTCGGATGTGCAGTTGTCGATTGTTTGTCATTATATGTATATATATATGTATGTACCTACCCTACATGTAATAACTAAGAGTATCTTAAAATGTACGCCGCATTTTATGATATGGGCTTTTAGTTATTTTATCTCGAAGTCTTTTTACAAGCTTTTTTTATATTTCATAACGAATTTATTTCATTGTACGTAATTCTGTTAATTTCATTTAACTCTATTTTTGTTAATCAAATGTGAGTGTCTAATAATCGTACCTACTAATATTAGTACCTAACCATTGCGGATTAATAATTTTTATATTGACTTATGGTTTTTGACATAGAATGTAAGCTGTATTGTATGCTAAATGAATAATGTGCATTCGTTTCAAAGTGTGGTGTGTGTAGGTTAGAGTCATATCGTTTAGGTTGTAAAAAGTATGTAAACAAAATGTCTCAGTTGCAGAATGACTATATAGGGAAAACGTCGAGGTTTCACAGGTCTGGATTGCAGAAAGACTATGTAAGCAAAATGTCGAAGTTTTACAAAAACTGTTTGAACAAAAGTTTTCGATAGAACGAGCTATAGGCTCCCGAGGGTTCAAACTCAATTCAATCTCAATCAGGATGCGGTGAAGATTGCACACTCGTAGCGTAGTAGTACACTTTATTAAATGGCTTCTTTGCTACGGAACAAATCTATAAAGTATCAATTACTTTACAAATGAGCATTTTCACGCAATATACGTGACACGTATATTGAATGAAAATGTTATATCATGCTGGAAGTGTGAGTCCATGGGAGCGTTGCATTTTGATACTCATGATCTCAATGCGGCTACTATCGATGGCAACATTAACCTCTATTTCAGCTGGCTGACGACCGCTCATGCCAAAACGCTATGGTAGACATAAGTATCGTTCAATCGAAATTTAAACATTTATTTGTAATTAAAATAATAATAAACGAGGCGCAGTCAGCAATGATAAACTATAAAGATGCCGAAGACTTCTATGTATACACTAGACAGCATATCTCTAACTTGCACTGTCGACCACTGCAAATAAGCCGGCCAGCGTCTTTCCGCTCATACGAAGCTCGGCACTCAAAGCGACTGCACGTGTAATGCAATAAAAATTATGATTCGAAAATGCCATCGTGCGTGCTTAGATACTAAACCAGTCGGGTAAAACAAACAAACGCGACGGAATCAACAAAATACACCTAAATAAAATATTATTTTGTCGATTTATAATGGCGCCAGAGCGCGCGGCGGCAGCCATGTAGGCAGAGAGAACGAACACTGACCGAACAATACAATCTACAAGCACTAGCGCTGCGTGTTGGGATCGTTGATTAGACGATTTAATCTCGTAAAGCGCTGCAGCGGATTTTAGTTTATATATACCAAAAATGGCAACTATTTGTGCTTCCCATAGCTTCTCTAGTACGTAGTACATATACCTCTTTGAAAGATGCTCATGCTCACTTACCCTTCGCATAGTTTCATTGACAGGCGGCAGCGGAAGCCTCGGCAGAGATCCTTGGAAGCTGTACAGTCTAGGTTTGTTCCAGCCAGAGAGCACTTTGACCACGCTAACCCACAACATGGTTTTTACGGAAATCCTAGACCCAGGTGCTCGGGACTCGTACATCCAACCCTAGAAAAAGTTTTAGATTAACCTTCTTATTTTGGTCGTGAAAATGTTTCCATCCAGTGAGGCTACAATAGATTCCCGGGAAGAACGAAAAGTCACATAATAGAAATAGATTTTATAGATTATATATTACTAGCGGCTCGCCCCGGCTTCGCACGTGTAGTGGTGTAGCCTATGTTACTCAGGGTGAATGTAGCTTACAATGGTGAAAGAATTTTTGAAATCGGCACAGTTGTTTTTGAGTTTATTCATTACAAACATACAAAAATACAAATCTTTCCTCTTTATTATAGTGGTGAAGATGGGGTTCATTTCACATTATAAATGTCACTATTGGCCCAAATCCCTCAGACGTAGTGGTCGCGAAGTGATGATGATGACGATGAGTCGAGACTCGGCTGTATTATGAATTGTTGTCAACCTAAGACGTATTGCAACTTTCTGCGTCATACCCTCAGATGAATGAGTCCGGTGTACAAGAGTCCGGCCGTTTAGCGTAGCAGCGCGTGTCCAAGATCATTTGTCAATCACATCTCCTATACAATCAAGCATTGGTTCAAACCAAAGATTATAAAGCCCGTTGATAGCTCGTGAACATAATTTCTCGTACAGACATGACTAACCCGCGCGGGCAGGGGGCGAGGTAACAAAAAGAGACAAAGTCATACGAAATTACAATCAATTATATATCAATTACCCGTGATTTATTAGAAATTAGTAGTTGAAATACACCACTAATTTTCGTATGAGGGGAAGTATCATTGGTCAACTAGATTTACAGTCAATGGTTCAAACATTTCAAATCCTATTATGACATCTTCGTTACCATTTCGATACAATAAAGAACGAATCTCGTAATGCGTAATGACGTAAATCTTTCAAATAAATAAACAATACCTTGTACATCAGTAGCAGTTTAAGAATGTATCGCATTAGGAAGATGACTGACAGCCACATCGTGAGTGCTGCCAGCAAACAGGCCACCACTTGCCACATTGTCGAGTCACTATGGACAACGGAAACTTCATTAAACCCATAAAAGAAGATTATAATGGCCTAATAAAGTCCTAAATATCAGTTTCCGAGGTCGCGTTTTTCCTCAATATACTTCACGTGTGTGTGAATGTTTGTTACCATTAATCTCCGTAACTACTGAACCGATATCGATGAAATTTTGAATGTAGATAGCTTATACGCTGTATCCAGCGTATAAGCTGCACATCCACCTCACAGCGACACATAAGATAGGCACTTCCTATCCGCGGGTGAAACCAGTTAGGTAGTAATTAATTCTACACATTGTGTGGGCTAGTATAGTGTTATATTATCTGTGGTGTGGATAATAAACTAATCCATTTCCATTGTACTTGCTGCGGCTGCAACGTAAAATAACTATTCTACGGCTACACAATGCTTAAGTTATTGAAGTAAGGGGGTAGTTCTGTATACTTTTGTAACTTTTATACTCTTTGTACGAAATTTATTTGAAGGATTAATGAAGTACCTACCTACAATATATTATAATTAGACCAACGCATTAGGATCCGGAAGCATGTATATAATATACCTAACCCTGATGCGTGTGGTATTCTTCTTATCACAGTAGCAATGTCACGCATAGATAAATATACTGGTACGAATATACGAACCGGATTCCGCTAGAAACTAATTTAAAGATAGTAGCTAGTTTTTTTTTTAAATGTAATCGATTACGTGACGAGCTAGTCGTTCGCCTGGTGTTGAGCGACACGGCCGCCCATAACAGATTGCAGTGTCACTCGGAACTAGTCGGAACTCTAAATCAGTTTCGCGTGACACTGCGCACTGCGCACGTCATCCTGAGACATCACACAGTCTAGAAAAGTTTTCTAGACTGTGAGATCAGTTCGTTGTCTCATATGCCCAGTAATTTCACTAGCTACAATGCCCTTCAAACCGGAATACAGTAGTGCTTGCATACTACTGCTTGGCGGTAGAATAACTGGCAAAGCGGTGGTACCTAGACGAACTTTGCAGAAAAGTCCTACCATCTAGTAAAAAGTTAAAGTTATGAAGATTATTGAAATACAAAAATTAATCAACTACTTTTGTATTTGGGGCGATTGTAGTGGATGTGTACCTACTTATGTGAAACTTTGAGGATGGGTGCATCAGATCAATAAGTGTGATAGACTAATATTAGTGTGATAGTGTGATTGACAAAGTTAGACAAATGGTAGCATTGATAAGATTTGAGATAAAGTTTAAGGAAATAATAATGTTGGCATCGTAAATAATTACTATTATTATAGGCCCAATTGTTGAGGCATATCAGATACATGAATTACTTATGTAGCCAAGATTAACATAATTGAGTTATAAAAAAAACAAATATTAAAACCTGCTCAGGAGTACCAAAAATACATTACAGCAAATGACATCAAAATTCATCCATAGTTTTTGTGTGATGAATTTTCATTCAGACAAACAAGAAGATATTTCTTTGGCTATAGTCAAAGAGATATTTGTATAACCAAGCACTCACCCAGGTAATATGACCAAGGCCTTTTGTACTAAACCAAACGGTATATTGAATCCTATAAAATGCACTCCCACAAGCAGTGACCACAGCACATAGAGTGTTTGCATATGACCAGGATACACCCCATTGTTGATGCTGTTCTGTAAACAAATAAATTATTGTATTCTATGTATGTATTTACAAAACAAGTATAATTTCATTATCTATAACGTGACCAAACTGTAATTTATATTGAGTCATCATCTGGGGGAGCACAGAACCCTATAACACAGGCTTTCAGCTTAGCATAGGGTTCTGAGGCTTATCACTTTTTATGAAAGTATTGCTGCTGATTTGTTGTTGCATGATAATTATCTAATTTATATTTCACTTGTGCTTTCTTACCTAAGAGAATGTTACAAATAAAGGATTTGATAAAGGATTTGATAAAAAACAAAAAGTATCTAATTATTGTTACGAGTATAGTATTATATTATCTGTGGTATTGTATCAGCTATCTGGTTCCCATAGTACAAGCTATGCTTAGTTTGGGGCTAGATGGCACTGTGTGAAATGTCCACTTATATTTATTTATTTATTTATTTATTATATGCTTGTTGGAGAAACTCCTCATTTTTTTAAATTGGTTGAAAATACTGTAATGTCTAATTATGAAGATTTATTAATTAAGAAGACTCATAACTATCTTTACATTGAACTTGCAACAATGTGATAATTTATTGGGTTTCTTATGTAGGTTTGCCATGTGGTGCCGGCAATTGGTGTGTGAATAGGATCACTTCATCTCTTCCAGTGGGTGGTGTAAGAGCCAGCTAAGGGGATATTCAGTGAATGGGCAGCAGCATTCTCCTCAGTGCATTTAAATCTACTGCAATCACCAAGCCGTTTGCCTTTTGATTATGGCCAACAGCTACTATAATCTTATTCTTATTCTACATGGGGGCGATAAGTCCTGCACTGACATCCCGCTTGGGGTGTATTGTGCATTTCCCCCTGCCAGCATCTACCCGAGCCACCCCAGCTCCGTAAAATAGCGGAGTGTGGCTCTAGGCTGCTGGCACAGCTGCTCCAGTGGCACTGATGTTAGGTGATGGAGTGATGATGATGAGGCATTCGAAATTTCTTAGGTAGAATGTTGTGTGTCTTCTCATGTTAGGGGTCCTGATGTGTATCTGGCTTTCTCTGTAGCTGTGCAGTATCTCAGCACATGTTCCACAGTCTCGTTTTCTTTCAGGCACCCTCTGCATAGGGGGCTATCCGTGGCTCCGGTCTTATACAGATGGTAGCTACTATAATAAGCATCCAATTAGGCGTTTTATGGGGGAGGCCTGTGTTCAGCAGTGGACATCTTCCGGCTGTTGATGTAATGGAATGCCCTGCCAGCGTCTGTGTTTCAGGCAAAATATGACCCGGGCGTGTTCAAGAGAAGAGTGAATAGGTACATAGCTATCATGCTAGTTTGATTGCATCGTCACTTGCCATCAGGTGAGAGCATGGTCAAATGCTAGATAAGTCTGTTGTGAAAAGAAGTGTAATGTACCTTAAAACAATTTAACTTACTCTGAAACGTGCAAGGCGCTTCTTCCATGACCTTAGACCGGACTCCCAGACAAGATATAGAACTTCACGATCAAAGTTTACATCCCATCCATCGTGGGTAATTGCAAATGAGAATGCAACCGCTGAATGGGCTTCTGCCATCTTAGCTTACTTTTTTGCCTGTGGACGAACATAACAATAAATATAATTATGTTGTAGGTCCTGTATATTTTACTTTGAAATGAAATGTAACATCCAAAAATTACATTTCCATTCTTAGACAAGAATGTAACAAAAACAAATACCTACTAAAGTTAACAATGCAGGACCTTTGCCTCATGGTATTTCATTGCTGGGCTCAGAATTTATGCAGATAGTAATTCAGGGATTTTACAGGTGAATTGTCATCTGCATAAAATCAGACACAGATGGCCCTCTGTGTCAAGCTTGCAAGCAGAGGATCATGTGCTGCTGCACTGCAGCCATGAATTACGCAAGAATAGAAATGGGTCTACACTTGAGATGTCAAAACTCTTCAGCCTAAAGCTTCACTCATCATCATCATGCTTGGGCTAATCCATATCAACTACTTTGTCATCAATACCATCATTGGAACAGTTACGTCAGCAACCCAAGGCTGCGCTACAATATTTTAAGGTGTTTGGTTAGCTAGGGTGGGGGAAATGCACAAAACACCTCAATCTGGATGTCAGTGCAAGCCTTAATCACCCCCAATTAAAATAAGAATAAGGGTTCTAGGAAATTTTATTTAGCAATACCACATTTTATTCTATGTATCAGAGTATATGTTATTCCCTACTAAAGGCATCCAGCAATTTCTCCTGCAATTTATTCGCTAGATAATAAATTTAATAAAGAAAGTTTTTAATTTACCGTACATAAAATTACCCTATCAAGCCAATCAAATAAACAAATAACTTTTCACTGACTTACAATAATAGCAATAGGATCATACATTTTTTATTATAGTGGGTAGATCCTACAAACACTTTCACATTCACCTCCCTAAGTTTTGTTTGTGTTGGTCAGGGTTTTTGTTGGACAACTACACACACACACACACACACACACACACCCACACACACACATGTAAAAGGTGTCAAAGTCTAATTTCAGAACCGCGCTGCTTTTACGTAAATGCTGCTGAGTTCTTTCAAAAACTTTGTTGACTTTCTAATTTAAAATCTTAGAATAAAATCAACAAATTAAATTGAAAATGGCAAGATTCCACGTAATTATTTGTAATATATTTTGGGGTCAAGTCACATGCTTTCCACAAGAGTTTGTTACTGACGAATAAATAATTACCAAATATTATGCGAGCGTTCTAATAAAATATTTTTTGACTACACAACTGCGTGTTTTTGTTACAAATTTTGTGATCTTACCTTTGCTATTATCTTTATCAGCACCAAAACTAAACTCCAAGTAGCCAGTTAGCCACTACACACTAAACTAGACAGACAGGTACACAGGCACAAAGTGTGTACCAAAGTTATTTACACGATAAAATAAAACATTTTGATTGTAGTGATTACGTTTTGTAATTTGTAATACTGGGACTGGGAATCACATCCACATCAGAGTTTTCGTTTTCACAGTCTCATAAAATTGTATATGTGTGCACCAAAGAGTGTGTAACGCTAAGTGTGCCAAAGTACTCTGTGACTGACATTTGAGATAACACCACAGTCAAAGAATTCTTACTAGTAGAAATCTAATTCGCGTGGCCGCCTAGTTGTTTCTTGCTTCCACACGAGGAGCTGCCTGATTATGAACATCTCCCAAAATTTTGGGTAGATAATGGGCGATTTCGTTAGCTCTTGTTAGGTTATTTGGAGGGGATACCTGAATGTCCAGTGCTGTAATTAAAACATCTTAAGCCCTTGTAGCCATATATTTATGGAGAAAACAATTATAACTATTGTACCTATATTTTTCACATACGACAGTAGATGACATAAGTAATTGAAGGATCGAATGCTTCTCTCTATGCACTACAGGCGTAGGTTGGTATTGTGCCCGAAAAAGGTTTCATACCAACACTCCTCCTCACAATGACAACCCTAAGCGTTTCCTTAGCTCCAGGTGCCGAGGTCCCGGCATCCCTTTCGTTAACATATCAGCTAACATATTTGAAGTGTCTTTGTAGCGCACACTGATTACTCCAGACTGGATGTGATCTTTTAAAAAATGAATCCTCAGATCAATGTGTTTTGTTTTGCTACTTATGATGTCATTTTCACATAGCTTTAATGCCGCTTGGTTATCATTAAAGATTGTTATCTTATTTTGTTTCAGCGCTGTTATGTCTTTTAGCAATAGTCTTAGGTGCAGAGCTTCTTTAACAGCATTTGAAATCGACATATATTCTGCTTCCGCAGTAGACATAGCAGTTGCTCTCTGTTTTCTTGATTCCCAGCTTATAACTCCGTTTGCTAGCATAAAACAGTAACCGGTATAGGACTTTCTATCAATAGTGCATGCTGCCCAGTCGGCATCTGCATATCCCATCATTTCTTTGTTTTCAGTGTTTTCGAAACTTATCCCCATTGTTTTTGTTCCTTTTAGGTATCTCAAGATTCTCTTAGCAGCTTTGAAATGTTCACTTCCAAAACAATTGTTGAACTGCGAGAGATAGCTTACAGCGAACGTAATGTCTGGTCGTGTAGCCACAGCTAGAAACATCAGGGACCCAATTAGGTTTTGATAGGGTATCGTCTCATCACTTTTTGCTTCTTTTTCCAATTTTAGGCGAGGCTCTATTGGCGTAACACTCGGTTTGCAGTCCTCCATTCCAAATTTGGTAAGTAATTTTTCAATATACTTTTCTTGTTTTATTTCGATCTTGCCATTGCTTTGTTTTATTTCCATTCCCACAAAATCATTAACTGGTCCAAGATCTTTCATTTCAAAAATAGATTTTAGTTTTTTATTTACTTGGTCAAATATTTGTTGACAGGAGTAGGCCAGAAGCATGTCATCAATGTACAATCCAAGAAGGATTTTAGCTCCTCCTTTTTCCAGTACATATATGCATGGATCAGCTGTTGATGGTATAAAACCAAGTTTCTTTAATTCGTTATCTAGTTTTTTATACCATTGTCGCCCGGATTGTTTAAGACCGTACAAAGCTTTCTTTAGCGAACATACTTTCTCTCCTTTGATCCTTGTGACATCTTCCAACATTTTCTTTGCTTTATTAAAAATAGTTGTGCCTTTGTTTGAACTTTCATCTATCATTATTTCTGTGATATACTCTTCTAAAAAATCTGGCTTTTTCATTATAATCGTTTCATTCAAGTCACCGTTTAAATACGCGGTTGTGACGTCTAGTTGGTGAAGCTTCAAACCTTCTTGGATCGCAGTAGCTAACAGCAGTCTTATAGAACTCAGCTTGGCAACCGGCGCCCAAGTTTGGTCATAGTCTATGCCAGGTCTTTGTGTAAAACCTCGTGCAACGAGGCGAGCCTTTTTAGTATTGTTGGCTTTTTCTTTGAGTAGTATCTTGAAATCTATGATGTTTTTCTCCTCTTCTCTCTTTTTTATTTCCCAGGTGCCATTTTTAATATGCGCCCTTATTTCTGCTTTTATGGCATCGTGCCATTCTGTATTTATTCCATCTTTGGCTTCGATCTCGCACAAATAAGTCAGTTCATCGACGTCCTGGTATTCATCCGAAGATGATTGTGACGTAGAAGGATTATTTAGCACATAGTCTTTTTGCCAGGTAGGAGGTTTTCTCTGTCTACGAGATTTCCTATTTTCATTTCCAGGCTCTTGTATGCTCCTCCTGTCTTGACTACATCCAGGGACTGTACTTATTTTTTCAGGTATAGCAGGTCTCTGAAAAGAGTTCGGTACTACTTCAACATCCACAACAGGTATGTATTCGTCTTTTTCTTTTTGTTTCTCTTTTTCAGGCTGCTGTTGTTCCTGTTCGCCGAAGATGTTACTATAGGTTTCATCATTATGATCATGATGACTGTGATAATACATTCTGTCAATGACCTTCACGTCTCTGCTTATTATCACAGTCTTCTTGTCTGGCAGAAAAATTCGAAAGCCTTTCGCGTTCTGTGCATAGCCGACGAAAACTCCTTCCGACGCTTTTGGGGTAAATTTCCCCTTTCTATGCTTGTTCAAAACAAAAGCTTTGCAGCCGAATACTTTCAAATGATTCCCCGATGGTGTACGTTCAGTCCATTTTTGATAAGGCGTACAACCTTTAAGGGCTTTAGCCGGACTTCGATTGATCAAATAATTTGCAGTATGTACTGCTTCCGCCCATAATTCTTTTGGCATGTTTCCGTCAATCATTAAGCATCGAGCTTTGTCCAGTAATGATCTGTTTTTTCGTTCACTCTGCCCATTTTGCTGCGGAGTATACGGTGCCGTCAGCCTTCGTTTGATCCCATTTTCTTTTAGAAAAGCATCAAATTCCCGATTTCGGTACTCGGATCCGTTGTCTGACTGTAAATTCTTTATTTCGTGTCCATCGTGGAATTTTTCTACTTTGCGCTTGTATTCTTTAAAAATTTCAAAAACTTCACTTTTATTTTTTATAAAGTATACACAGCAATATTTAGTAAAATCGTCAATAAACGTTAGAAAATATCTCGATCCGCCCAAAGATTCTGGTTGGATAGGTCCACATAGGTCACTATGTATAATTTGCAAAGGTTGCGTAGATTGCGGTTCTTCTACGGAATGAAACGGTAATCGTGTCATCTTTCCTTTTATGCATGTTTCACACTCTGGTAAATCTCCGTTTCCCAGTTCTATTCCTTTAATAAGGTTCTTTTTCGCGACCAACTTTAAGTCACTTTCGTTAAGGTGGCCTAACTTTTGATGCCACATACGTAAATCAGTGTTGTCAATACGGGCCACTTGGGCTTGTTCATCACTTTTAATGTAATAAAGGCCATTTTGTTTTTTGGCAGTTAATGACGTTTTGCCTTTTTCATTTTTGATATAGGCTTTGTCTTTAGTGAAAACAACACTATTCCCTTTTTCAGTAATTTTGGCAACTGACAGTAGGTTTGTTGATAAAGCCGGCACATACAAGGTATCTTGCAAATTAATTATTCCGTCATTAATGTTTAACCGAACTTTGCCTTTGCCTTCAACATTTATGGTATTACTGTTTGATGCTAGACGTAGAGATCCAGTTTCTTTCGAGTTAATAGACTCAAACTTTTCCTCTTGAGCACACATATGCGAGGTGCAACCACGCTCTGCTACCACTTGTTAGGTTATTTGGAGGGGATACCTGAATGTCCAGTGCTGTAATTAAAACATCTTAAGCCCTTGTAGCCATATATTTATGGAGAAAACAATTATAACTATTGTACCTATATTTTTCACATACGACAGTAGATGACATAAGTAATTGAAGGATCGAATGCTTCTCTCTATGCACTACAGGCGTAGGTTGGTATTGTGCCCGAAAAAGGTTTCATACCAACAGCTCTATCTATAGAGTAATTTACCTTGATACCTAAAATTTATGTTTTACCAGTGGTCACTGCTTCTTTATTGTAAAAACTAAAATGCAAGGTAAGGTGGGGTAAGTGAAACGAAGGAGTACCTAAGTGAAACCCTATCATAATCAATAAATCACGCAGTTTAGCTCTATGCTATGTGGCGAAATGGTTTCAATATTCTAGCACACGCGTCACACAATCTTTCTGCTAGGTCATAAAATAAAAAGAAATCAGCTATCTTTAAGTTTACAAAACACAAGTCGGCTGATGCCATGAAGTGTTTATGTACATTTTTACACGAAAGTAATGCATGAAACGACGCGTAACGCGTGGGGTTAGTATTTGCCGTGACAGACACAGGTAAAGGTGGCCTAAAAAAATCAACTGAAATCATCAAATCTACACGTTACATACTCTTTGCAAATCAAATCACGCTGAAATCAATGGGAGACCGGAATGTACAACCAAAATATTGTACAGCCTGGAATTTGTGTATATGACTTCAAAATATCGGGCTGTGCAATACGGGTCGTACAATATTGGCTGTGCAAAGTTGGTATATATACAAGCAATTAGGCGTTTTATTTTTAAAAAAAAACTAGTTCCACTTCTTTTACTAGATGGCGCAGTAAGTACATAGTTTAAACCTATGAAACCACAGAGTAGTTTAAACATAAGAAAATGCTGAGACTACCTACAAAGAAATGTCAAATTCAGTTGAGTGGACCACGAGTACATTGTCTGTAGTATCTCCTAAGTAGTCTGTGGTGCATTCTTCTTAAGTAAATTAAAGTACAGTAGAACTGCGAAATAGATAAACGTTAACATTATGATCCAAAATAAAGCCAAGCTATCGTGCAACGAAAATAAAATAAAACGAAAGGATTTGGAGTTGTCAGTCAGTATCGTGACACATTTTCTCAATCCTGTGGTCTATACTTGAAACAGTGGCAGTGACAGATTTTGGTAAAACCACAACTGGCGCCATCTATTGGGTCATACTGGATGGCACTGTCTGAAATGTCGACACATATTTATTTATTTATACTGTATGACCCAATAGATGGAGCCAATAAAAAAAAGAAATTTCATTTTATGTATGACTCATACATAAAATGCAATTTCTTTTTTTTTAATAAAACACCGCATAACCCCATATTGCCCGACCCGGAATATACAGCCCGTACAATACTGGCCGTGCATTATTTGGATGTGCATTCCGGGCTGTACAATATAGTGACTCAAATCAACAAAATCTAATTCATTCAAAGTAGAATAAAATTAAAATTACAAATCTGATTTCAATTTCAGTATTTCTTGGTTAAATTGTGTCCATTCATAACCATAGTGAATAATAAAATACAATTATTGTTAGAAACAGTGTAAATAATTGTTTTTTTGATAATTTGGCTAGTATTACCGTAGCACTGTAAAAAAATATGTTTGATGCAGAATGAATGTAAAGATGTTTCATATTCTAAGGTTATTCCTGTACAGGCTTTGGGTTGTATCCACGTTCACTATATTTTCATGCGTGATCGTTTTTTGGTTCTACGGGTTCATATTGTCATTTCTCGTACTTGTTATAGGAATATCAGGTAAGAATTTTTATTCTCATTTTTCCATAAATCTAGTGTCAGCCTAGCAAATGGAGTACCATACTAGTACTATAGTGGAGGTACCTATCGATAAATATAAATTCTATCAAAAAAGTTAAGCGAAGTAGATAATTATGTATTCCATGTACATGTTTCTGCCATCACACCCCTTTCCACTGTAAAAATCTCATCACAAATTCATTTACCAGCCAGTAAACTCATTTTGTGTTAACCTCTAAAATCTGGAATGCGCCTCCTCCCTGCATTGAGAAGTAATAGCAATATATGCAGCACATAGCACAAACACTGCAAGCAGGCCAGTGCAGGCCTTTATCACCCCCACTCAGAATAAGATACTTTTTTTCAGGCATACTCTATAGTGCTCAAGACCTACTGCTGTACTACCCAAATGACCCGCCAGACTCACGGGTGTTTGTCCTTCAGCCAAGCAATTATAAGTTGCCATATGAAAACATCAAGATGCAAAATAAGGATGGCCTAAAGATCCACATGTTCCTGATAAAACAGGCCACCAATAGCAAACATTTACCCACTATGATATTTTTCCATGGAAATGCCGGGAATATGGGCCAAAGGTAGGGTATGAAATAAATAAAATAGTTAATTAAAATCAAACTTACTTCGGCCGTCTGTTTCTATTCTTGTAACTAAACTTGCTTTTTGATTTGGATTTTTTGACATAATTAATTTCTGTTTTCATTGTTCTTTAAGGTGTGGCCTTGCCTTTTGTTTGATAGGAGAATTGCAGATACTAATAATTACTTTCAGACTGTCAAATGTGTCAGGTTTCTACCACAAATTGAACATCAACATACTGCTAGTAGAGTACCGAGGCTATGGGCTATCTGAAGGCTCACCCTCTGAACAAGGCCTGTATGTTGATGCACAGTCAGCTTTGGAATACATAATGCAACGGACTGATATTGATCCCAGCAAGCTCATTGTATTCGGCAGATCACTTGGTAAGTGTGTACTTATTTAGTGTGTGTTAAAGACTTAGGGCCTTACTTATAAACGCTGCTTAACATTAGTCATTGCTTAAAAGCTTCTGTCAACTTTTGGCTTATTTGAAATGTCTCACCCGAGATGGAACATTTTAAACACTGATTCAATTTTAGCAATGTCTATAAGTAAGGCCCTTAAAGTGTACTTTTTAATTAAATCTCAGACATTTAATCAATATTTCATCTGATGTTAAGTAACAATCAAGTTTTGCTGGTTGCTGGCTGTCAAGAAAACTTGACAGCAAGTTTCTATCCTTTCGGAAAACCAATAATAGCCTCACCATTACGTCTAATAAAGGTGGCGCTGTGGCCATTGATGTGGCATCAAGGTTGGAGAACAGGAACAAGATATGGGCTCTAGTTGTTGAGAACACGTTCACAAGTATACCTGACATGGCTCAGATCATACTGAAATGGAGTTGCCTGGATTGGCTGCCGCAAATCTGTCATAAAAACAAAGTAAGACCTAAACTAAATACTATTTTATAGATTTTGGTCCTGGCTTTCGCAAACAATAAATACCTACCCCTACACTCTCTGTGAGAGAAGGTCTATGCCACAGTAGTGGGATTCACGGATTGTATTAAAGCTTATGACAATACTTCGCGTCTCACCAACGCTAAGATGAATTTTGACACGAAATCACGGGTCATTGGAAAAATTTGCTCCGGCTAAAGAGACAAAGGGAGGTAGGTGGGTTTGGATCCCCTGATGATTCTTTGTCATTTTGTTAAAAATCTGTAAAATTAATCAATATCCATTTAGCAGCATCCACATCAAGTATCATACATACAAACTTTCCTATTAGTAGAAGTTAGTAGGAAGTGCTTATCTCATATTATTGAAGTGTTTATCTTCCACAGTACATGTCCTTAAGAAAAATCGGGTACGTGACCACGCCCACGTTAGTTGTGTGCGGATCTAACGACACTTTAGTTCCGCCGGCGATGGCCAAAGAGTTGTATTTGCGATGTGGCGCGGTTTGTAAGAAGCTTCTTGTGATGCCCGGCGGAGGCCACGACGACACTTGGACGTGTCGCGATTATTACACATCAGTGCAGGTAAGTTAACAAACCACCACCAAAAACTCTAACCTAAAACTAGATGGCCTAGCATGCGCACCGCGAGAAAACTTGTCGTCGCTGTTACAGTGAGACACACTTAGGCACTACCATAGTCGTGTCACGCTCTCGCGAGATAAAGTGTCGAGAAAATTTTGTCGCGGTGCGCATTCTAGCCAAAAATAAGGCCGGCTGAATATATTTGTTTTAGAATTGTCATACAGACCACCGTAAAAAAAAAAAACTACTTATTTTTTCGAGATTTGTTTATGTAGATATTGGGGCCAATTTTAAAGGCTTTAGTTGACAGATCTAAAACTCTTAAAACTATTGCTGTTCTTGTCAAATAGACGGGAATGTAAGAGACGGATATAGTTTTAGTAAGTTAAGGACTGTCAACTAAAGCCTTCAAAATTGGGCCTTATTATCGTTGAATTTGTAAAATTGAAAATATTCCTGAGGGCCAATGTTGCCCAGATCTTTCGTAAGCACATTCAGTCATTTAAATAAATAAATAACGCCCAACAATTACTTACATAGAACCTAGACCCTAACTAGGATTCCCTGTATCTAGGGTACCCAGTAATCACGAGGACCATGGTGCCACAACACCTAGACCCAGAACAAGTATTTGCGCATTTTTTCCCTTGTGCACAAATGCTTGTACTGTCGCGGGAATCGACCCCGCCGCCTCCGGGTTATGAGCCGACCTGCTATCGTTTTAGTCCAGTCCCAAATTACATCTAAACCCGTGCAGCCAATAGGTATAACGCTTATTAAAAAAAATTGAAGTTAACACGAGAACACACGTTTTTTTACTTTGTATGAGTTTGTACTATTTGCTTTTCACAAAAATACCTTTCACTGATCACTTTGTTTAATTTTATTCAGAATTTCCTTCTCAACGTGCCACCATTGACGAACGAAATTGGACCCTATTTCGATGACATTAAAGACGCCCCGAGGTGCAGCAATGTACACGTGGTTTAAATCGTCTTATCTTAGTTGGCTCAGGGTACACAGACTGAGGTAAAATCACCAAGTATTTGCCTAGACCAAGTACATTGTATTATCCTCGTTTTATTGTCATCTGCCACCTAATTTTGTATATTGTTTTTTTTTTTTTATTAGTCATTCATACTATCCAGCTTAGGATTTTTTTTAAATTTGAATGTGTATGGTTCCATTTTATTTGGCATACTATAGAAATAAGCTATTTTTTATAAAAGTAGTGATAATAGAGTGTAAAAAAATAATATGTGGGTTTTCTTGTGTGCCGAAAGTCTTTGGATGGGATGGCGCTTCAAAAATTATGTATGGAAAAGTCTATAGTACCAAACAGTACCGATACTTTACGATAAAAATACGTTAGGTCTTAGTGTTAGTATTATCTTTGCATGTTCTTTTGAGGGAGCTGTAGTTAAAAAAACTGCTGAAGGTCTTACTTGGAATAAAAAAAACACACAAATAAGGCAAGAACCTGTCGTTAAGTACAAAACAAATATTTTGAAATTAAGTTATGTAAACACTTAGAAATGAGGACTGATGTTTCATGGAAGTTATATAGTATGCTATCAAATTAAATTGGCTCGAAGGAACAAATAACATAAAATGTATTTGTACTTTTCCCAAATGGACAACATTTCAAATTTTAGACCTCGCAATTTTCATTGGTTTTATCAAATGTTAGTTGAAAAACAAAACGTTAAAATTGTATTCATTTCTTTTTTTTTTGCTGTTTATTTTTGTGTCAACGTCAGCAGTGATTGTACAAATTAGACTTCACACATCATCATAAATAATATAATTTATTGCTATTCATTATTTATGTATTTATTAATAACTTGAGAAACACTGAATATAAAACTTTAATATTTTTATATGCACTCTATAAAGGATAACCTCGAAATGGTTTTAGAATTAAGATATCTCGAAATGTTATCCATTTTTCCACCTTCCTGTATAATGCGAGTCTGTTCCTCATGCCGTGTAATTTGATTTATTTATTTCCTATGTGATAAGTAGTACTAGAAAATTATTTAAAAAAATAACACAACGTATTAGTACAAAATAATATAGTAAAGCCATTTCACTTTGCCGCTCTGGGGGTATGTTCTCGCGTAGTAGATAAAATATCACTTTCTATATATATCACAAGAAATGTCAAATTATATAGATAATTTGACAATTCTTGTGATATATCAAAAGTTATATTTATACCGGGTTCCAGTTGAACAAAATTATCGTTATTTTCGTTTTTTTTCGTTCACATTGACTGGAACGATCATATGCGATATGGCTTTGTCTGGGTAAAAAGTGGCATAATTTCGTAGCGTTCTTAGCAGCTACTGGAACCCACACTTTGATACATAATTTGACATTTCTTGTGATATATATCGAAAGTGATATTTTATCTACTACGCGAGAATGTAGTTGGAGATGTGCAGTAGTATTTTTAGCAAGTACTAACTTCACAGCGGCTAAGATTTGTTGACGTCGCTGTATATTAAGCATGTTTGTCGGAGTGGGAGAATACTTCTGTTAGTATTAGAGCTTCTAGGTCAGGGAAGTAGTCAACATGTCTAGCAAATAATCGAAATAATTCTTAAATTTTAATTTCTATTTTATCCATATCATCAGTATGCCGCAAATGACGCAGTGTCAAAAAACTATCCTAGTTTTAGTTAATTATTTTTATTCATGGATGTATCAATGATACGTGTATGTTTTTATTGCATGGTACAGGACTACCAATAATAATAACCCAATAATAATGGATCCCATCTCATATAGGAATCCATGGCAACGAGGAGGTTGATAAATTAGCTAAGGAGTCGATTACAATAGGATCAGACACATACATTATCCCAGAATACACAGAAGTACTGACCAAACATAAAATTCAAAATTTTACTTGTTGGCAAAATTATTTTAGGACAGTTTCGGAAAACAAAGGCATTTGGTATAGAACCATTCAAAGTGGGCCGCCTCGGTTGCCATGGTTTCTTTTGACGAAGTTAAGCAGGCAGATGATTGTGATGGCAGGTAGGCTTCGCTCCGGGCACATTCCACTCAATCAGTTCAAATACCTCATGAGGAAATCTGATTCACCGAATTGTGAGATCTGCGGTAAAGTGGAGGATGCTTATCACTTTTTCATGGAATGTGCCCGTAGCGAGTCTATTAGAACTAAATTAAAACATATAGGTCTGAACTACTTCAATGTTGGTGTCATCCAAAGTGTCCTAGCAGAGGCCACATCAGTCACTGCTAGGATGCTTTATGGCATATGCTATGATGTGATTAAGGGTTCCAGTTAATTATTATTGTGCAACCAATGGGGCTGGCATGGCCGTATAGGCTAAAAGTCCCTAAAAAACTTCAGATTAAAAAAAAAAAACTACCATGCAATAAAAACATTACACACAGGAGTGAATAGGTAGATATTGTTACCGCGGGGCCATAGCTGCGCGCGTACTTCTACTTTTGCGCGTTGATTAGGCCATAGATGCAGTGTTCATACGATTCAGAACTTTCTAGGATTATTTACTATTTACCTCGGATGAGTAACGTAGAAATTTTCGGTGAAATCACTGTTTATTCAACTCAAACCTCTATTTTTCTTGTAATGACGTAGGTAACTTATTCGTAAATCTAATAATTACATTTTATTTTCACAGTATTAATAGGATAGCAAACATTGGGTATCAGGTAATCTTATAATATAATATTATTATACCCTTGCATTACTTGAAATAATACAATAGATCCGTCATATGGTTGCCTTTGATGACACCGCGTTTTTCTACAATCACCGTTACAAATTATCATAGTTTAGCCTACTAAGTAATTGCATTTAATATAAAATAAGTAAAAGAATATTTTTGTCACCTTTTTAGGGTTCCGTAACCAAAGGGTAAAATGGAACCTATTACTGAGGCTCCGCTGTCCGTCCGTCTGTCTGTCTGTTTGTCCGTCTGTTTCTCATGAACCGTGATAGCTAGACAGTTGAAATTTTCACAGATAATGTATTTCTGTTGCCGCTATAACAACAAATACTAAAAAACAGAATAAAATAAACATTTAAGGGAAGGGGGCCCCCATACAACAAACGTTATTTTTTGCACGTTTTTATAGATTATGGTACGGAACCCTTCGTGCTCGAGTCCGACTCGCACTTGGCCGGTTTTTTGTAACTTGTCCACCTATGTACAGTCGATCGTTTACTATAATCGTGCTTATAGAATATATAACCATTTAGTTATCGTGTGAAGACTAAACACTGCGTTTATATAAAGCCTGGTTTTCACAGGCCCAGTTTCTGAGCAACTGTACATTCTGCTCTCTTACAGTATTTTGAAGTAGCTGACCGAGAGCAACTGACCGGTCAGTACTGGCTCAACTTTGTTTTCACGGATCCAGTAGCTGCCAGACAGTAACTGTCCTTCACTGTCCGCCCAGCTACTGGGTCTGTAAAAACCAGGCACTTGAAACAGACAGCTAAAATTCAATAAGAGATTGTGGAGTACACTGATTCAACCAGTAGAACTGGTGCACCGGAGGTTTTAGCACTTTTGTAAAAAAACTGTGTCTATCAAAAGTTTTTTTGCTTAAGAGACAGGTAAATATGGTAGTGCCCAAACCAAATATCAGTGCATTGGACAACATTGTTAGAAACAAACCAAACCTCTTATGTGTTTTAATATCATTATGTAATTTAATTTATTGAAAGACGTGCATGTGTTGTAAATTTTATAATAAAATGTTTAGGTTAGGTACATTTAGCTATGTATCTAACTGAACAGTAACGAGATTACAGAAATGAATTAAATTGTTTGTCTAATTAAAGTTAGTGCGGAAACTATTACGTAATAAAATTAAAAATCGAAAGCAATAAGTAATAATAATTGTAAACAGGGATTTTCCCATGTATCCCAAAATTTATGTGTACAAATTATTTAAGGCGGTATCTGCATGTGTAAACTTATACTACAACGTGCATTCAATTATTCAATTCTAAAATAGTTTTCGGCAATTTTAACAGCAGAACTATATGAATTATATTTTTAATTATAAACTGGCTTTTTCTTTGCGTGATTCTGTACTTGTACTAATTTTTTTTATGTAATCAAATGACGTGACGAGCTAGTCGTTCGTCTGGCGACACGGCCGCCCATAACAGATTGCAGTGTCACTCGGAACTCTAAATTAAAGTTTCGCGTGACACTGCGCACGTCATCCTAAGACATCACACAGTCTAAAAAAGTTTTCTAGACTGAGATCAGTTCGTAAAGTCTCATTTGCCCAGTAATTTCATTAGCTACAATGCCCTTCAAAACAACACAAAAAAATGAAATTCAGCCCTATGCAGCTAGTAAGTAATCAGTGGATGGAGACCACCACAGACAGCACTATGTACTTTAGTGTCATGTAAATGCTGTGGTAATCATACACATATGTGAATGATAATAAGCACCTTTTTGATCAACGACTTGTAATGCTGACTCGAGCGAAAGTTTTCTAAGAATGCTGAGCATACGATAGATACATGCTTCCATAGATATCATCGAAATATTACTTGGCTGAGCACTCATTTATTGGCTACCTACATCAGTTATGCTTAGCTTGAGCGAGAGTTGCTACCATTTGTGAATAGCTCAACGCACGCCTCATCAACAGCCTGAAGACGTCCACTGCTGAACATAGGCCTCCCCCAGAGCACGCCACCTTGAGCGGCTGCTCGCCTCCTGCATCCATCGGCTCCCCGCGGCTTTCACCAGGTCGTCGGTCCACCGAGTGGGGGGCCGGCCTACGCTGCGTCTTCCGGTTCGTGTATATGTTTTCTCTAACCTATGTCAATAACGTAACGTACAAACTAAGCTGACTCGACGTCTGGAAGCGTGGATGGCTTGAGTGGTCCGTTAGGCGGCCCAGATTCAATTTTATTGAATGTGTTTGGGCCGTATCTCCATACAGTAAACCGAAAAACATTGCACAATACAAACCCTACACGATCAATAAAATTGAACGTGTAGGGCCGGCCTTAGTAAAATAATAAACGTTATACTAGGCACTGGAAACTACTCTTTAATAATATTGGATACTTTAAGCCGTCGGTCCTGGCTATTGTCGTAAGACAATAGTCGTTAATCCAAGTCAGAACCTAAAGGCCTTTGGGCGGCCTAAAAATTCTGACACCAGGGCTGACCAGTGACCACTTGCCTACACGAGAAGAAGAAGATTGGATACTTAAACTTCGCCGTTATTTTTGCTGATGGACCATTCGCAGTAATCGACCCCCTTATATCTAGCCAGGTATTTGATAAAAACAACCAAACATTAATGACCTAAAATATTTAATTCAATATTTTTACTTTCCCCGCACCAGGATGTTCACATGTAAACACGCTTTAAGAAACTATATAGAATATAATTAGTCTTGAATCTTAATATAATTTAACAAAAATATTTAAAAAAACAAATCAGACTTCTGATCATACATAATTTATTAAACAGTTTTTACATTTCATTGAGTGCAGAAATACAAAATATACAGTTCATTAGGCAAAACGTTTAGTTCATTTTTATCTTTAACTACTTATAACATGTAACATAGTTATTAACATAGATTCAAAAATAATATAAATCTATATTTATTATGAAAACTACAGTCATTTTAGGAATTTAAATGATGAATATTACGCTGTATTGTTCCTAATTATTATGCCTAAATTCTGTCACGAACCGTTTAATATATTCGTTCAATTCAACCTACAAAGGGAAAACACAATAAAAACCGGAAAAATTTAATCTAGGTTCAAGTTTGTTAATCGGGGGCAGATAATGCCAGAGTATCGTACTGAGGGGCGTGGCTCGTGCGCACGCCACCGCTTCACTCGTCACTTCACTGCACTGAATGTTACTGTTACCTGTGCTGTGTAGACTAGACTATACATGTGTCATATTCTATGCAAACCTTTGTAAACAAACTATCCACAACACTAATCAAATACAAAACCGTATCCGAGTGGATTTTGTTCAATAAAACAGTATAACGTGAATTAAATTTTTAAACATGATTTGTTAAATAGATATTGGAGTACAAAAATAACACATACTACCCTCAATCTTAGAGCTTTGAGAACGGAAGTTACCAAGCGCAATATCGAATACTAAACCCTTTCTGACACTTCTCGAGGGAGGCGAGGTAAACTCGTACAGCACACATTTACTACTCACGCAGAGTTGAAGAGAGGCAATGTTGAGTTGAGGCGTCTATATAAACGCATAAAAAAGCTGTACCCAAACACAAAAGCGCACAAATAAACCGACACGAATCGATCGTTCATGTACTTCGGCAGACGGGAACGATGTGTAACGGTTAGTTTACAAAGATTCCATTTGGAGACAAAGTATAGAGCCTAATCTAGAGAGATGGGGGCGATGTGGTGTAGTCTTGCCGTAATGCAAGTGGCGCAGTTGAGTATGTGTGCGGGCATTGCGGTGGCGTCATACAGCTGATGCTAGCGTCTGGCGCCGAACTCGACGGCGTCGTCATCAGTGATGTCTCCGTGCCGCCACAGCGCCAGCCGCGAACTCTTGGCGTGCTCTTGGGCGGAGCGGTACTCGCTCACTAATGGCGCTAGCCGGTGCTCGCGCACGTACTCCAATAGCGCCACGCCTTCTTTGATCAGGTTCTGCGGGTCAATTGCGATGTTACTATACTATTCCTTTACATCCTATCTATTCGAAAACAGGCGAAGCGATACTCGAAAAGTGCGCCTAAAATAGCTAATTTTTGCGCACTTAATAACTGTGACAAAATGACTTCTCATTGAGGGGGATGAAAAGCAGAGTGTGCTATATGGTACCAAAATTATTCAACATCGAGCGACGTACTTTAAGCGCCGGCTAAGTGAATATCCAGGGAGTGGCCAGCAGCATTCTCCTGGGTACATTAAAATCTGCGATCACAAGCCAAACGTGGTGGTTATGGCAAATCCCTTCCTATGATAAGCGTCCAAAGTTTCATGGAGGAGGTGTTCAGCAGTGGACGTCTTCCTGCTGATGATGTGACTTGTGACGTACTTTTAATCCCTCGCTACGCATGGGATTCTACTCTAATTCTTCCTGAAGTCAGTACTGCCTATTGCCATGGCGAGTACATCAGTACTGCCTATTGCCATGGCGAGTAACCTTCGTTTTCCTTCGTAACACCGAGCATAGCTCTCTCCATAGCTCGCTGAGCGACTTTGAGCTTACTAATGAGGCCAACAACAGTAAGAGACCACATCTCAGTTCCATAAGATAGATTGCCAGTAGCAATATCTTATTCATAGTAACAAGACAGAAAACTTTAACCCATATTATACTTTTGTTTGACCTACAAACGACGGTATGGCCGAAGATGCACGCAAATCTAGAAGGCACATTATTCACTTGCCTTGACGACACGCGAGGTAATCCAGTACAATTTAGTAAAAGAACCATACCTTCCCAATGTCCGTAGACGTGGCTGGATCCATAAGCGTGACCGCGGCCGGAGATCCTCTTTGCTCAATGTTAAGCAGCAGTTTCTTGTTCATAGTGTCAAGGCAGAAGGCTGAGATTGCCTCGGCACGGTCGTCAGCGTCGGCGGGGAATTTCACGCAAACCAGTGTATATTCCGTCGCGTATGCAGGATCGCTTTCAGTGCCAGCCGGTAGTGGGGCTAGCTTGCTTACGTGAACTGCCTAAAAATTATAAAAGTTTTATGTAAATAAACTCCTTTATTGGTTTGAAGGAAAATTAGCTTTAGCGATATTTTGTTTAAATGAAACTTGAATAATATTGCTTATTACTGAATGGTGCACAGCGTGGGTTCTAGTCACAGACCAATAGAAACAGATGCTGTACTTAGTAAACTGATTTCAACTCTACTCTGTTGCTCTGAAAAATACGCCGTGTACGCGTTCAGTCGATTATACAATGAAGTAATAATAAGATTATAATGGCAATGTTCTTACCTCTCTATTTCCGTAATCGATGAAAAGTATTTGCACGGTTTTATCATCGGATATCTTCTCAATCTTGCCCCTGTACCAGTTGTCGTCAGCGGAGAAGCGAGCTGCGCAGACTGCGCCGCGCCTTGGGGCATACGATCCTGGTAAGGGGGCGTTTGCTTTGAACTCCTGGTGGATCCTCTCCATCAAACTCTCAAGCCTGGTACCCTGGTCAATGTTCTGAGCGTAGAAATGTCCTTCGTTGGTAATCTCAGTGATAATAACCTTCTCGTATTTGACAACGCGATCTTGAATCGGCGCGTTCCGCTCTTTTTCAGCTTCCTTTTCAACCTCCACGAAATCCTTCCAGATTCCGATGCGTTTTTTAACCGCGTTCTCTTCAGCGGTTTTGATGACGCGCGCGTACTCTGACGTCTCAGCTGTGTGATGCATCGAGGCTAGGCCGTGCTCGACTAGCGATACGGATAAGTTTTCGTTGTCGACCCAAAGCCAGCCGATGAAGTTACCAGCTTTGTCCATTTCCTCGATGGTAACGATCACATCGTGTTGGAGTACTTTTTCTTTCGTGAAGTGTAGCGCTTCTTCGCCGAACGGCTCAGCTTGTTGGATGCCACCGGCGCCGCCTATCGCAGGCCTTTGTCCGCGCGGGCAACTAATTCCAGCCAGTAAGAAGGTAACTAGCACGGATTCCTTCGGGATGTACAACCTCATGCGAGACCCGCTGGCTACAAACTCAACTGTGGCTTCGGTCTTCTGAGCTCGCTTTAAGAATGGGAAGAATTTCTTTGATTTAGCAGAATCGCCGCTTGTGTCTTGGATGCGGTGCGCAGGGATGTCCTTTTTCGCGTGTATACCAATTGCTGCTTTCTGTGCTTTTAGCTCGGCCTCTAACAGTTTATCGTAATGGGAGCTACGTTGGTCGTTGTCGTTCCTGTATCTGACTACTGTGGCGAAACCTTTTCCTACTAACGCTTCTGCTAAGTTCCTATGGAGGAAAAAATACATTTAGACAAATTATCCTCAAAGTTTACCCTTGTAGTTTTTAGAACAAGTAATATGACTTGACTTACGTGCCGCCTATGGTAACCGTGCAGCATGTCTTTTCGGGGAAGTTATCTTTTGCAGGTTGTATGTAGTCAACAGTCACATTGACTTTTTTGCCGACCAGTTTTTTCCTTAAGAATTCGCGTGCTTCGAACATCCACGGAATATCGTATAGCGGTTTGAATCCTTTAGGTCTCGGCGATTGTTTACCTTCATCGTCAGGGCTGTTTCTGGAAGGAAAAATAATCAATTACACCAACCCTGCATCGAAACCAATAGAAACACAAAGTATGGAGACAGCATACTTAAAAAAAAACAAACCAATTCAGTAATTGAATTTGATAAAAAATCTATGGGCATAATAAAATATCCAAATCGTTTTATAAATGACAGAGTTTCGACGTACAATTTAAAAAAAACCGAATCCCGAACTTATCTTCTTTGAAGTGTATTAAGTAAACAATGCTTACTTCTCACGCGGCGGCCTGATGCTGGCTAGGAAGATTTTCTTCTGCGTTGTGCTGTTAAGTTTGACGACTAGTGCGTCTGCATTGACAACCTCTAGCACGGTCGCTGTGAACTCCTTGTCTTTGGCCGCGATCACTGGCGCAGTGTTCACGTAATTGGCCCAGATGCGGAGACGAGACTCTTTTGCCGTCTTCTCTGCTTGCCTTAGCACCGTTGATCCACCTGAAAAGTAGCTTACACATACAATAACTGCCAAGTGACCCCTAAACAATAGAAAGTCTATTGTTATGGTGACCGACGGCAGTCAAAGACTAAGAACTGCCTAGATTTAACGGCAAATCATTTTAAGTTTTTTACAGATTTTGCGCCAGCGGGAAAAAAACATTCATTTCATTAATAAAGTTAAACTTATATCGAGTGGGGAAATGGAACCAATTTATATTATAAGTGACTGTGAAAGGAGTTTAGTGCAGATTAAATCTTAATTGTAGAAAAAGTCGCGATGCCAGTGCATGTATGAAGCCATATAGAAAACGTTCAACGCGATCGTAAGAATTAGTACTTCTACTTACGAGACATGTAACCGTATAATTTATGAATTAACGTGATTCATGTAGAATGTATATCTTAATTTGTAGATATGAGAAGGTACAAGCATGGAACAAGGTCTTCCATGGTCCAAGTTGCTTAAGACAGCAACCTCAACTGTCAGAACTAAATAATACGCAAGCGAGTCGCAAAGCAATGTGCCAAGTTTAGGAAAAATATCGAGAGAAAAAATGACTTTAAATTTAACGACCTAAAGAAAATTATTGTTTTCACTACCGATTATAATTTTGGATCATTGCCTTGCTCGATATTTTTCCTCTTGGGGCTTTCATTCTCTAATATCATAGAGAAGGATAGATCTACAATACGAGAGTCAAGGCCCAGCTATTATTATTAATCCGAATGGTTTCCTGTCTCCTTCATCTACATTCAGGATGGAAGAGACGAAGTGTAGAATTAGAATTGGGGTTTGGATTGTTAATCAGGCGGTAGTGCAGAGGAACATAGTGGCCGCCAATGTAATTGACAAATTGCTTACCAGATTTCATGACGGCGAGTGACCAATCAACGCATTTAGCGAATCCATTCTTGAGCAGGAGTTCGGCAATATTACCGAATGGATGGAGGATCGTGCCGACAAAGTTGTTGTTATTGACCGACTCGAGTATTACTTCGATGTCCTTCTGGAGGAGTTTGGACTCGACGAAGAAACGGGCCTCTTCTGCGTACGGTTCCGAGTCGCCATCTTGTTTCACCGCTGGGCACTGAACAAGGGATACGATTACATTAATTAACCGTTTTCAACCACAGAAAAAAACATGAAATTCAAGATTTACATCGAACAAGTGCAATTTCGATATATCAATATCGTCAAGAGCTAGACGCCATCCATTTATGGTTGATATTCCTTCGATTCGCACAAAGCGGTTTGACTCGACATTTATAATCCGAGCAGCGAAGGAATGGAACACTTTACCAGCGTCTTTGTTTCCCGATAAGTACGATCTCCCATCGGAATAAAAAGTAACTCTGATGTAATGATATGATTTTCCGATTACTTGTTGCTAGTTCGTGCTGCTATTTTTGTATAAAGCCATTCAAGGTATTGCACCATCATAGATAAGGTCGCTACAAGATCGTGACTATAAATGCTACTGGGAAGGTCTGGCATATTTATCCTGTCGAGCGTAGGATGCTCTAGTTAAAAAAGATCAATTTTTAAACGTACTTATATTAGGTATAAAAGCATAAACTGGCACGACAGCTATATTAAGATCACCCCAATGTTACTCGGTTACGTGAACAGCCGTGAACTATGCACTTGTTTGACCTAGATAAAAGACAAAAATACACTACGTTTGATGACATGCACATCTGAAAACTCAATGTTGATTTGTTTTTGGTCGCGTTAATTTTCCGTCAGTTTTGTATTATGTATATTTTTTAACATTATTATATGTTTATATATCACGCACTGGCTAAATATTGTGATGTTTGCCGATCTTTACAGCATCACACAATAGAAGAATGCATAGACATCAAAAGCAGATGAGGGCTAGCAAATGATTCGAGAGCACTGAGTATCGGCTTGGGCCGATATGGAGAAAGGATCAAGAAGAGTAACCCCTGGACAAGTGGCCCTTCATAGAGTTGGTGTACAATTTCATCAGCTTCATGATAGACATTTATATACAATCAAGAGAATTACTAAAAAGACATCGCAGGAGTAAAATTACGTAATAACATTACAAATTGAAATTATGTATTCGGATTTAATACGATGTCGTTTCGAAGTTATTTATAGCACTCACTCCTCACACTATCTTTCTTGCTCTGGGAAGTGGGGATCCTGAGCGATAAAAAAGGATAGAGCATGGAGAAGTGCGATTCCGTGCTGACAGAATGTGGTTTAACCCTAAGACTGTACAAACTTGGTATCATGGTTTCATGGTGGTCAGTTTTGACAATTATAAAAATGTTACAGTCTCATTCATGAAAGTATAAAATGATAAGGACGACCATTATTTTAGGACTGTCAAATTAAGTTTAGTTTAAGATTTTGTTTCACAGACTCTACGTGAATATCTATTGAGTTTCATGTAAGAAGCAAAAATTACCTGAATATTACAGAACCACTAATTTACAATCACGCAAGACGATAAATCATGCTACCTTACGTATATACACACCTAATTGTCTAGTCAAAGCATTTTCAATCTCAAAACATCCTGACTGCATAAATTCACCTCGTTATTGTATTGATTAACGGAACAAAGGCAGCGTGCAAGGTGTGTCAAACGTTTCTATGCGAGTACAATAATTCAACCAAGCCTCAGAAGTGTCTTGGAAGTGTCACTAACTAGAAACTATAATAGGTTGGCGCGAGTTACACCCGTACTATGATAGTAAAGTGGTACTTAGCTTTGTTTGCTACTAGAGTAACGTTAGTATAGACTTATCTATTCCATGCTAGTAGTTACAACGATCTAGCGTGGCTCAAAAATGCGTAGATAGAATCGTAGAGTTGATGTTGACACTCAGAAAAACTTTAAATAAAAGATGAATGCTTAGCTTTTATATGTATGTATATATGTCAAATCCGGGAAGAGGCAAATTTTATTCGAGTCGAATGACACTCTATGAAATTGAAAAACGTTTGAGTAATGCAACATATAAAATTGATCTTCCATGGAACTACTAAAAAGGCTGCCATTATTAATGTCCTCGGTACTACTGGTAAGGACCAGGGTAGCAATTACCATGGTTAAGACTGAGTAACCATAAATATGTGGTCATGTAGCGTTATCGACTTCAAATGGCATATTCCTCCGTTTTGGAAAGTATGTTAAAAAGTCTCACTTACCCTAATCCCGGATAGCATCATTGTGATCGGTATGTAGTCTGGCAGTAAGCAGACACGCACGGTGGAACCGTCGCGTACGTACTCGATGATCGCTGGGATCGGCTGCCCGTTGCATTTGTTCACATACTGCTTGGGGTTTTCCACAGACCATTTGATGTCACGTATGTGATCCTGTGTACAATGGATATTGACGTTAAATAAATGTACTCGTATAGAAATATATTTTACAACTTTCGTCAGATTAGCTGCCTCAGTGGCGTGGCGTTACTTTCGCCACTGAATAAGCCATCTGAAGGCAGTAGAATTTAGTTAAATTTTTATGAAATTAGGTAGTATATATCACCCAAATTCAAGATGCAATATTTACTAACATTGCACTGACAGTCGAATCGGCTGATAGCAGGGAATATCCCGCTATTCCCGTGTTAATTTTTAGCTGTAGCTTTTAGGTTGAGGTATAAAGGATTTAATCGTGAAACGAGGTGCACAAAACGTAATTGCATTGAATTTGCAGCCGCTAAAAATAAAATGAAAAGTCATTATCCGTCAGACGCGACGCAGCTCGTTTCCCTTTTAATATTAAATTCATAAGCAGTTATTTTCAGACAAGAATATGACTTTATTTGCCGTTCGTTTTCTATGAATTTCCAAGCTGTTTTAAAGTGAATTGAAAAAGTCCACAGCTATTTTTTTTACGGGCAATGCGCCTTTATTCTTTAAACTAACTACTGCAATAATAAAAACCATACTATGTACTAAAACCTACTAGATACACTATCTTCTACAAAGAACATTTGGATTGTATACTAGCCGCGATGGCCTATAGACAGTCCAAATGCTCACTACCGGTAGGTAGCGTACCAAACACGCTGGCAGCATTGCCACGTTGAATTGCAATGCTGACTCGTTGAGCCAAATAGCTGCCAGCATTTTGGTCACGCGTCGCATCAACCAGGCGCTCTGATAAACTTTGGAAAACGCGATGAGCTCCCGGACCCCAGCTATTTATAAACTTCAAATGAATCTAATACTACGTTGCATGTTTTGAAGAGCTCTAAAAATCATTGATTATTAACAAAGCTGTGTTGATCTGATCCAAAATGAGTAAAATTTAAAACCTATTGGATCCCTTTTTTTATTTGATTTTAATACAAGTAGAATAAATTAGTAAGCCTGTCGAATGCCGAAGAAGGATATTAGTCAACTTACGTTAGCATCCTCACTCCATATGCCCTTGCCTTGAGCTTTGGCGACATCTTCAATCTCAATAAGTTTTTTGAGTGCGGGGATGTTTCGTCCGCCGTCCCGGACCTTGGCGAAGCCCTCAGCGAGCAAGGCCTCCGTCACGTTTTCGTCTGTTTTAGGATCTTTGCCTGCCCAAACGTTTCCGTATTCCCTGGTAATAAGACAAATATATTTTAGGTTCTCCACAGACAGAAGGTGATCATGAACGCAGGCTATGTGCTGTCACAGATTATATATAACACTATAACAGTGTGCTGTGCAGTGAAAAGAAACCAGCTCGCAATCGGGAAGACCCTTTCGACTAATTACTCCTGAGTAAACGAAATATGTTTTAAATAAGAGAGTAATAATAAGCTACTTTACGTAAAATAATCGACAAAGCACACGTTCATATTTGAAGTAAAATAGGGTTTGTAATGCAGAGTGAACTAACCTGGTGGATGAGTTGGGTGGTTTTTCTGCGGTGAAGATGACTTCTTTACCGACCAGCATCTTCCTGAGGAACTCGCGGGCCTCCCAAGCGTACGGCTCATCTTTCGTTTCGAGGTCACTATTGGAAAAAAACACTTGTTTACTGGCATAAAGTGTAGTAAGCACATTTTCAAAACTATATTTAAGCGGAACCAGAGATGATGTCGTAACAATAAAATAATGAGTGTTTACAATGTTATTACATTAGCAAGAACATGATACCGACACTTTTATTAGAACGTGCATTATTTTTTCAGTAGATACCTATACAAGTACCTTGAACGGGCGGGGAATCATTGAACTTTTTTTGAATATAGCAAACCATCCATTCTAACTTCGCTAATACCTAGGTCAAGTTTACAATGAAGAGTAGATTTTATAACCAATACTTTGTTCAATTAGAAACCTTGGCAAAAAACATAATCTTTAAAAATTTCACGTAAAAATTCTAACGAAGCACTTGATGATTCGTTTTATAATAATAATATACATAATTATAACTGTAGGTACCACAGATAAATATTTTAGAGTCAATTTTAAGGTCAAAGTAAAAAACTATACAATCAGCGACAAAACTTACAGAACATTTTAATATAATACACGTGTATATTATTACACTGAGTTAATGGTTGAGTAACTTGACTTGTGCGACAATGAGATGTGAACTTCTGAAATGGTTCATTTATGATCCATCACGGTAAAGATCCCTACTAAGTACCATTAAAAAGGTAGAGAAAGTTTAAAACAGGGTTTTTCCGATCCCTGTATTAGACTTCTGTGTTTAAATTTTCGTGCACACTCGTGTAAGGAGTCGAGTCTACAAGAATTGGGACCCACTTTAACTGGTAAACTCACATTCAGTATAAACTATTCACCCCTTACTCCTATACACTTTATAATCTAATCAGTTACAACATTTTTTATCTCGCTTTCACTTGTGACAATTCTCTTCAGCGAGAAATCGACAGATCATAATTATAGCATATTAGTAAAGCGTTTAAGAGTTAAGAGGGTTAGACTCGAAAAACAATAGCTATTTGCACAAGTGAAACGTTAGAGGTTTTCAGATTTCGTATTCCTTGTTTTTTCTATGTTCTAAGCGACAAGTCTATACGATAAGAAAACACTACTTAATATAAGAAAGATGAAATTGTACACATGCTAACATATCTCAATTCTATACTCCTACGCTTATAGTATACATAAGTAGCTTGTTTATCTATACGCTATGCTCCTACCTAATACGCAGCCAAAACTATATCGTTTATAATCTACATATTATAGAAATATAATCAGTATTATTCTACACATTCAATGTACACACGAAAATACACGTACAAATACAATTTAATTGGGTTCTTACCCATTGAGTCTTACTATTATTCTATAAGCAAAACAAGATGGGTTAAAACATTTTTAAAACAGAAAGTGTCTAGAAAATATATGAGACCTAATTTCAGTTTAGGATTACTACTAAATAGGTACTAAATATTTTGTCGCTATGTATCTATTCTGGTGCCAGAAAAAAAAACAAATTATTGAATTAATAAATGTATGTCAGTATGTAGGTGAGCGGAGTGTTAAATGATCACAAAAGATTAATGTAATAATAGTCATCCCATTTATAGTAAACTAGCTTGTACCCGCGCGGCTTCGCCCGCGTAGACTATCCCTCAGAAACCGTTTGTTTTTTCAGGATAATATTAACTTAAGCCTATTTTGAAAACCGTGTAAAAAGCGTCATAAGTAAAGAGGTTACTCTCATGGTGACATTGTAGTAAGAGGTAGGGAGGAAATAAGTTTGTTTATATCTCTGGTAATAATAATAATAATAATAAATTTCTTTATTGCAGGCATAAAAAACCCATAAAACACAAAAATACAGCAAAAGAAAAGAAAAACCTAACCTAACCTAAAATGAAATTACACTAAAAAAATTGTTGTACGTAACAAACAATTTAGTCATTTTTTGTAACTTTCTTTAATGTTTTATGTATACTTTGACACTAACACGAAACAAATGTTCAAATGCCCGTGATTATCTAACAGTTTAAAAAAAATACAACAATTTCAACCCCTTAATCATTTCAAAATGTTATTTTTATTTTAAGATGCGGGTACCTAACAACAACTGGGTTAACAAACGTGACTTTGAAAATAAAGAACTTTGAACTAAAACCTTCCTCCCCATTTTCACTACTACAAATCAACCCTGGCACAAATATTATTTTACCATTTTTGGATGTGATTGATATACAAATATCAATTTTCATAATTACAAATTCAAAAACAAAGAACTAAGTATTCATACAAAGTGTCATCCCTTCTTATGTCATCCTTGGTCGTGTGGTCCCGCTTTGCGAATAGGGCCACCACTATTTCTTCCTGCGGGTGCCGTAAAAGCCGGCAAAAGGAATATCTAGGGAATGGCCAGCAGCATTCTCCGCGGTACATTAAAACCTTCTGCGATTCTCACCAAGCCGCCTGCTAAGCGTGGTGATTATGGCAAATCTCTCCCTATGATAAGCGTCCAAAGTGACGTTTTATGGATTCCTGTGTTCAGTAGTGGACGTCTTCCGGCTGATGTGTGATGTCATTCCTGGCAAAAAATATTGCAAATGCTATTTTTTACTTTGAATGAACTATCCGAAGGAATGCTTACGATCATATTTTTTTTATTTGTCACACAAACTTTAATTACTGATTTCACCCGTTTAAGGGTTGAATTTCAAAAAACTATAAAGTACCATTTCATTTATTTTATACTTGTTTGTATGTGTCAAGTTTCATAAGCTAATTATGTAAGCATTACGAAATGTAAGTTTATCATACAAATACTTTTACCCGTTCATCCCATTGGGGGTAGTTTTTATCAAAAACTATCGTTATACAACCCTACGTCGTAGAATCAATGTATCTTGGAATTTGAAGATTATAGCATTCGCGATTTCGCCAGTGCGAACGCCTTACGACGGGATCTTTTTCTGTATTTTTACCCTCTTAAGGGATGAAATTCAAAAATTCCCGAGACCCGTATGTATTTATTTTGTATGTTCTTTACACATTCCAAATTTCAGTATGATACGTTGTTTTTGAAATTTTCATACAAACTTCAATAATTTTTTTAACCCCCTTGTGTCGAATTTTGAAAAACGTAAAGGTACCATTTCTTTTAATTTTATACTTGTTTGTATGTCTTAAGTTTCAAAACGATACGTCACGAAATGTAGGTTTTTCATACAAACGTTTTTTGCCATTTTCATCTACTTAGGGGTTGTATTTTCAAAAATCCTTTCTTAGCACGCGCTTACGATACAAAAGAAAGCCACCCTCCAAATTTCAAGTCTATACGTCCAGCGGTTTGGGCTGTGCGTTGTCTGTCAGTCAGTCAGGACAAAGCCTTTTATATAATAGATAAATAATAATGTGAGAAGTAATGGTTTTATACCACCTTGAACTATTATTTATTCTGTGATACTTCTTCATTATAAAGTTTCGTGTTTGATTTTGCATAAATGCGCTAAATTAACACAAAGTATAGCGTTGTTTATATTTTTATAAGTTGTTTTCTTAATTATGATAAATTATAGCAAGTACAGATGTATAAACATAGGTCAAATTATACTATAAGATGACAATAAAACTTATACTGTGATACAACGGTCGATTTTAATAATAACACTGTTAGGACAGAGCGTTACGTTTCTTTGAACTAGGTCATCAAAGAATTTACTTTATTTAAATGGGCCCACTCTATCAACTGCCGAGTACTGATACGTAATTGTGGTTGTTACGAAGGAGCCATCAGAGCAACGAACACTTTCACATTGAAAAATGTATGTACCTACTTGTAACACCGCCTAAAGTATCTAGAGCAGACGTGGAGCTCGTTGCATAATATTCGAGAATTAATCTCTAGTGAAAAAATTATATGGTCATTGGAAAACCGTTTCAGAGGATTGGCTCATGGGAACACATACATGATTTGAAAAACACCTGATTATGAGCTATTATTTAAGGAATATAACGTAGTGAACACATTGTTTGGGGCGGCCATGACGCTAAGCATCAAGCAAATGTCTAGCTCGGCACGTCAGTAATCAACATTTAATTTAAAAACATAGTTATAATGTATAGCTGCTAGCTTCAATATCGCGGGGTTATAAAATAAAATTATATGCTTGCCCTTCGTTAATTACACAGACCGACATAACATATGGAAACATAATCAAGGGTCTTGAATATTCCTTGGAACGTTAGTTTACTAGCCTACCAACTAGTTCTTTTCTGCAAAGTTCGTCTAGGTAGGTAGTTAGGTACCACCGCTTTGCCAGTTATTCTGCCACCAAGCAGTAGAGTGCAAGCACTACTGTGTTCCGGTTTGAAGGGCATTGTACCTAGTGGAATTACTGGGTAAATGAGACTTTATGGTCTGATCGCACAGTCTAGTAGTTACTATACTATGTAAAGTCTCAGAATGACGTGCGCAGTGCAGTGTCACGCAAAACTATATTAATTTAGAGTTTCGAGTGATACTGCAATCTGTTATGGGCAGCCGTGACGTTTAACATCAGGCGAACGACTAGCTCATCGCGTCATACACTTACATGAAAAAAAATTGTAGCCTAGGTACATAAAAATGTTAATATAGCAAAGATTTCTATTCTTTGGTAAAAAAGATAACAATAAGGACTCGTTCGTATAAAAAATTGGGAGTAAAATTTTATTATAATCAAAATAACATGTTCATTATTTTCTTTGTAAGTACATATTGACTCTTTCGTGAGGTCATCCTCCTCTCTCCAAATTTGCTACGCCCGACGGGGTCCACAATGAGCCTACTTAATTAATTTTATACTTATTCCACCTATGTACACTATGGAAGCAATAAAATATCTGAATCTGAATCTGTTCTACATAAAAACCGAAGCCACGTACTTAGTTTACTTGTTAAAACAGTTTGTTAAAGCGATGAGTATCACACTAAAAGACGAAAGATTGTGTATATGTGTTACTACTTCACGCTCAAACAGCTGAACGGATTGGGATGAAATTCAGAATAGAGATAGCTGATAGGTATACTGGATTAACACATAGGATACTTTTTATCCGCGCGTGAATCCGCAGGGCGCAGCTAATAATCCATTAAACTATAATGGACTATACAGTCATGAACTATACGTATGCACTTTAAAAGTAGAATTTAACTTGATATAAATATTTCGTCAGTCTACTTTCTCCTTTCACTTTAGTCTGTTCAACTACTTTTGGGCCAATATCTAGGGATCCGCCTACCAAGGGAAAGGCGGTAGCTACTGCCTCTGTACAACAATAGGATATATCAAAGAATTTGTTATAGGAAATACACCTGACGCAAGCTTCATTTGGTTTTGGAAATAAGAAAGATTTTTAATAATCTTTAACTGGAGTTAGATCCAATTGTAAGTCGATAGCATTTGTATTCTTTGAACCGATCACAGGTGCAGACAACAATGATTTACTTACGGAAAAGTAGGCTAGCTATAATAGCCTAAATAGCTTACAAAGTTTTAGTTAGAATAATAAGTATACAAACAGTAACTTGGATGACTATAATGGAAGTAAAAAAATTACATAATATTCAATAAAAAATCATTCATTATATTTAAAAAACTATCAAGGTGTAAAAATAATCTTACCCGTTGAGATGAAATGGGAGACAGCTATGAAGAAAAAAATATAAATATTATGAAGCTTTAATAAAATATGAAAAGCTGAGGATGTTATGAGACACAGTAACGAGCGACGTTTCAGATAGAGATAGATAGGTATGTAATTATGTATATGTGAAATGAAACCTATTACTTGGTGGTAACAACTGTTCTGAACGATCCTGTGGAAGCTGCCTTTACGGGGGTTGATATCGCAAGGCATAGCTTCTTGAGGCTTTTTACGATGAGCCCATGCATGATCCGTTTTCTTTATATTTTGAGAAAGTATTGTAAATACCTATATATAAATACGGTGACCTGTTTATTACATGTCACCAATGAGGTGTGATATATGCATGTCACAGGAAACTATGTCGTAGGAATGTACCCAGAGACTGTTCTACTTGCCACACCATCTCCACATATCGTCGTAATGGACATTGAGTGTAAGTCAACAAGAAGGAAGCCTTGCGCTACAGCGGCACCGAGTCAATAGAATACTCGCGAAATCATCGGGCATATGTAAAATATTGTGCGATTTAACTTTTATGATGATCCCTAATGAGGGTCTTGAACTGTATGGTATACATAGAGCTTCTTCACGTTTATGCTACTTTTTGTGCGTTTTGGCCTAATGAAAATTAAAGCCAATTGAATTTTATGAGTAACTGCATATGGCTGATTAAAAATAATTTTGTCAGCGGCAATAATTCGCTCATTAAAAGCACTACGTAACCTTAAAAATATACAAGATATGACAGCGTAAAAATAATTTCTAATAGAGGAGCTACTCGAGAATTATTTAATTACAGACTGAAAACTATGTCGATTTAATGTAAATCTTAAAAAGCTATTTCGGTTTAATGTCTTCTTTTTAATTCCTTGACCTTGTTTTTTGGCTACTTTTTGACCCTGGAAAATCAAGCCCCCGCCCCCACCTCACATAAGGGGATATCGCTGACTGGCTACGGTGAGTAAACTCACGGGCCACTTTTTGTATAAACGCGTTCAAAGAATAATAAAATACACGTGATATCTCACTACACCCTCTTTATATAAACACCACGTGTTTAATAAACGATCCCCTAGTAGACTTCCATGAAAATCAATTCAAGAAACTAAGTCATGATTTCATAATCTTATGACGATATATTATTAAGTTGGCGTCGTGTCGTGTCATATTGAACAACAGTAATGAAAATGCAATGAAAGCGGTTACGCAACTTCTGTTAATTCCAACAATCATTATCATCACTAACCGCTATAATAATGGATAAAAACGATATTTCGGTTTCGTTGTCATTAACTACTAATTAATATCATGTTACCCAGTTTTTGTACTTTCTTAATTTAGTTATCTATCCTGATAATGTGTTATCGTTAAGCCGAGATAATATACGTGGGCAATCATCTCGGTCGATTTTGTACAAACTGTTCTATAATAAGCAGTATAATACATAATTAGTTCCCGGTAACAAGGAAAACAACAGGGACGAGAACGGGAGAAAATAAATTAATATTTTAATATTAAATATCCTAATTACGAGTATTTAAATTGTTTGTAGTATTGTAGGAACCAAATTAATTGTGAATTTCGTTGTGACATAAGGTATTTCAACTTGGTAATTCTAAAAGCTATATGGGTCACTTTAGTTCTCCTGCGGATCTCCTCGTTTCGGATTTTATCTCGCAGGGAAACACCGAGCATAGCCTTCTCCATAGCTCACTGGGCGACTTTGAGCTTACTAATGAGATTAACAGTAAGAGCCACGTCTCAGTTCCATAAGTCATCACTGTAGCTAGTTTATTATTATTAGTTATAAAAAATAAAGGCATATTGCCCATTTAAAAAACTATGTGATAACTTGAGTGATTTCATATCATATGATATATGATTCATTCAGGTATGAGAATCAAAGTTAGCATGTATGTATAATGTATAATTCTATTAATTACTCATTATGACATTGTATTTTTTATACTTTCTTTTATAAAATTGATTGTAAAATTGACGTGCCAAGTGTAACAAACACAGTTATAAGGCTAATAAATAATTTTATTCTATTCTATTCTATTTATACATACTAATTAGGTGAATCTATCTACTGAATATATATAGAAACATAAGTCCACATAAAAACAACCATCTTAAGTGGTACTATTTATAATCAAATTCAATTAACTACTTATATCTTAAATAATGTACATATTATAATAAGTTTATAATGTAATTTGACCTGCCTTGTGTAACATGCAATGTTACATGGCTAATAAATAATTCTATTCTATTATATTCTAAAAATAATCATCTTTTTTATGGAAGTTTTACCTTCTCATTCACTGAAAGTGTTGAATTTGAAAATTTTTTACTGATAATTTTTTTGGTTCCACCCTATCACAACAGGTGGAAAACCACAATAAGGCTCAACTGGACCTGTAAATCTTAACACTGGAGAAGGTACCATCTATGGCACAATTACATGTTATGTTAATCCATGAAAAAATCTTTACTCATAACAAAATCAGGTACACGGAATGAATATAATTCAGACCTGAAGTTTATTCGTAATGTAGGTAATCACAGTAAACAAATAAATTATGGTGGTACAGATTAAAGATAGGTTGAATATCGCAAAATCGCTGCTGCACATTCATAGCCAAAATTATAGAGATAAATAACAATCTAGACAAGGCAATGTTCAACAAATGTTATTCCTTCTTAATAATACTTCTACAAAACATAACCCTTGGCAGTCAGGTAAAAACACAACACAAAACTGGAAGCACCTGTCATCAAACAAGAAAAAAGAAGATGCAGCATCACAGAGCCACAGAGATGAATGGTGATGCATCAGCTCATTGAGCCCCAACCCTCAAAAGACCAAGGCACACACAAACTTCTACTCATGGCTCAGACAATTACAGTAACAGTAAGATATAGGAAAAAGTCATCTGCCATTTGCTTGTCACTATAGAAGCCATGTGTAGCATGTGAGTTGTTTTTCAAACTATTCAGCATTATAATGGGCAAATGGGACAATGGGTGTTTGTTATAGACATTAAGGGTACGATATTATACAATCTAAAAAAAAAAAAAATCTTAACAAGCAAAGTACGATAGGTATAGAAGTTTCATTTGAATAATGAAGTTGGACATAACTTGTCACAGTATCTCAAGTAAAGCATGTTCCAGGTTTAGGAACCACCCAGAAGATGTCGACTTGGGATGCTTATTGTCATATGTATATAAATGTACTTGTTAGTAGATGGAATGTTAGGATTGGTTAGAGGGTCCTTGTCTACTTTGTTTGTATTAATAATGTGGACTAAGTGGGTAGTTGAGAACATCCAGCGACATACTCACTTCTTGTACTGGCTACCTAGCGCAATACACGATTCGTGATTAAAATGTGTTTTAATTCATATCTGGCCATATTAGTAGGTACTTGAGAATATTCAGTAACATACCCACTTCTTGTACTGGCTACCTAGCGCAATACACAATTTGTGATTAAAATGTGTTTTAATTAATATCTGGCCATATTAGTAGGTACTTGAGAATATTCAGTGACATACCCACTTCTTGTACTGGCTACCTAGCGCAATACACGATTCGTGATTAAAATGTGTTTTAATTAATATCTGGACATATTACTTATCATAGGGGGGTTTTCCATATTCACTATGCTTTGTAGGTGTCTTGGTGATCCAGAAGGTTTTAATATACCAAGAAGAATGCTACCCATTCCCTAGATTTTCCCTTAGCCATCTCTTACGGCTCCCGCAACTAGAGATGGGTGGTTCTATTCTCACACCGGGACTGCATGGTGACTTTAGAGACAATTGTGTTCAAATTTTGTAATTCAAATTCCTTTTCTTTGAAATTCATCAATTTTATTATTACATTGATAAAACAGTCTAGTACACTAATAACACCTGTGTTTATAATGAGCAGTTTTAATTGTTGTTACAACCCCTAAATTTACAAAAAATCTGTTAATAAAAATTTCACATCAATAAAAAAAGATGGTTCTTTTTTGTATAAGCTATTGCTGTTTTTACCAACATTAACATTAACAATTTGAACTATCAGGGTTGGCATTTAATCAAATAATAGCTAATCAAATAAAATGTAATAATCTCAAAACAAAGCTCTAAATAAAAACAATGATTTTTGGAATTGCATTTATAAAGCATAACATTGAATCAGGAAACCTATGTTTTCATATCTTCTTATAATAATACGAAATACATATTTATTTACAACTGTCTCAAATGTCTCAATGTAATCTTAAACAATTAATGTTAGGAATTTATTTTAATGTAAAAAAGCAATCACAAATGAATAATCTCACACAGACATCTACTGTGTAGTATTAGATGTCTGTGTAATCCCATTAATTTAATCGCTAGTGTTCCTAGACTACATTCAAACATTGTTTTCAATGATGAACCAATTACAATTATTATTATTCACATTTCAATAGCTCGGCTGAAATCAATGTGGTAATCTGCAGTCAGCAAATTCAATGTAAGCCCTCAAATCTTAGATTACTACCCCTTACTTGTAACAGTGGAAGAGCTGCACAGTATTTTCTCATTTTATCTGTGCCCATGTTGCAAAGTCAATACAGGATGACAAAACACTATCCCCGTTACTAATAAACGCTGTGTAACAGTTTAATAGTTACTCAGTGTTTTCTCTTGTTTTATTGTTGTTTATTTCCAACTTGATAGAGAGAAACAATACACAAAATAATAGCTATTCTTCCGCTAAGTTTATTAGTAAGGGTGTGCTAAACAATGTTAATTAGTAAATAGTAAGAAGGTACAGTATAGAATAGACTGATATTATTCACAAAGTTTCTGTATTCTATGCATACTCATACAAAAACTTAGTGTACAGGAAATCAAGATGGTTATTAAAAAAAATAAGCTTACCCATTATTTTTATTTATGTTATGGAAGCTATGAAAAGAAAGCAAATATGTGGTGTTATTAATAAACACTAATGTTAGTAGGAAAATCAATCAACTATGAGCAAAAGACACAACCAGTGAATAGAAGGCAAAAGTGTAGACCAATTCATAACCCACCAGGCAGTACAATCTGGCTGATGTATCAAAGAGTCCCAGTAAATAACTGGCGTATGGTGAGCTCCCCATTAAGTTACTAACGAATTCATGACAGAAAATGTTATTGAAAATCTGTGCTGAAGATTTATAATGCTAAGCAGTATCTTACTTGTTAGGTGTCCTCTGTCGCGCGAGCTTTGGCGCAGTGATACCGGAGAGCGCGATGATTTTCTCTGGAGGAGGTCCACCCTGGGGCTGTTTTCTTATCACAATTGTATCACCAGATAACACCTGTACCAAACACTATCGTAAGGCAAACTACATACTCTTACAAGCAACTAACATTTGAGTTATATTCAATTTGACCTTATTTAGCTTTTCCAACCAAATTCCAATGTGAATGTTTGATACTGCGATTGAGAGGACAATTTGTTGCTCACATACGTCGGTAATCTTCAACGAACACTTGCTGACGCTGGAGGGTAAGACCTTTCATGGCAAACCGTGTGGTGCCAACGAGGCATACGATACGAAAGCTGCACGAGGCCCCAAAAGCAATGGGCCATACTGTTTACGAAATTCATGAAAAATAATAGTAAAATGTATTACCTGCTTGACAATTCCAATTTTATATGCTGGTGCTGGTGCTGGAGCACTCATTGTACGGGATCTTATCTGTTATCCTGTGAAAGGATACAATCGGTTTTAAAATGTATCAATGATGACTGAACTACAACACGAAAGACTGGCGAAACGTGGCGGACAGATAGTGTTTCCACATTAAAAAATCAATTAAGCTATAGGTTAAAAAACGAAACTCTTTCCTTCATTCGTTCAATAAAATAAAGCTTTGCAAAAATGAGTAGAGAAAACACGTAGAAACTAGAAAATAATACACCACTGTGGTCTAGCCATTTGTGTGGTATCCCTTATTAGTTATTACCTTAGATACCAGCAACCTAGTCTTGATACTTTGATGATTTTTTTTATTGTTTGATATATTGAGAGTCCTAAGAGGATCGAAAAGAATCATAATAAACGTAATAGGAAAATATATTGAGACGTGTTTTATTTACAACCGACATTAGAACAGACATAAGCAAGAAGTGACAATTGGTATACACAATAAAGTTTTCATTAAAAACCTCCTTTAACATCCTCCCTTTTTGGGAAACTTTATTGCATTAAGCCAATCATTTTAGATATAAGTACCATTCTTGGCTTATGGACAGGTTTCGTCAAAATATCAGCACATTGGTATTCTGTGGGAACATATTTCACTTCAAGTTCTTTATCAGTAACTTGTTCTCTGACATAAAAATGTCTTAGTGCAATGTGCTTTGTTCTGCGATGTAACTCTGGGTTTTGCGACAGCTTTATAGTTGCATCGTTATCTATTTGTAGCGTGGGGACTTCTTTCAATAGAGATACCTCATTGTATAGTCTCTTTAGCCAAACAATTTCACGAGCTGCTTCGCTGGCTGCAACGAGTTCTGCTTCCGTGCTCGAGATCGCTACAGAGGACTGTTTGCGACTTGCCCAAGAGATTACTCCTCCCGAATACATGCATAAAATTCCAGAAGTGGAACGACCTGTGGTTGAATCTCCACCGTGATCCGAGTCACTGTAGCATTCTAAAATTCCAGGTTTGTATCCTTTCTGGTATACAATTGCTGTATCTAGAGTTCCTTTAAGGTAACGAAGAATGCGTTTCACCTTATGAACATCTTCCATCGAGGGATTAGTAAGCGTTCTGGATACGACACTTATGGCATATGAGATGTCTGGTCTGGTCCCTGTCATAAGATACGCCAGCGCACCAACGGCTTCACGGTAAGGGAACTTAACTTCATGTTCCTTCTCTGAGTCTGACTGCGCTTCTTTAATAATTGGAGTACTGACAGCTTTACAGTCACTCATTCCAAAGCGTTCCAGTAGCTTTTCAGCATAGTGTTTCTGAGACACTTTAATCGAACCATCTTTGTTGTTGAAGATTTCTAACCCAAGAAAGTAAGAGACTGGCTTTGTCGTAATCTTGAACCTTCTTTTCAGTTCTGACATAAACTTCTCAGATTCCTTTGGATTTGTAGAAGCTATCAATCCGTCATCAACATAAAGACCCAGAATAATTTTATTGCCGTTCCGATTTCGCATGAATAAACATGGATCTGTGTCACATTGTTTAAATCCAATTGTTTTCAGATAGTCAACAATACATTTGTTCCAACATCTTGGGGCTTGTTTGAGACCGTATAAACTTCTCTTCAACTTACAAACTTTATTTGTTCCATCACTAAACCCTTCTGGCTGATTCATATAGATATCTTCATCTAGTAAACCATTCAAAAAGGCAGTGGTTACATCAAACTGAATGAGGGATAATCCTTCATTTGCAGCGATACTAATTATTGCTCTAATTGTTGCCATTCTAGCAACAGGGCTGAATGTCTCACAGTAGTCAACTCCCTTCTCTTGTGTGTAACCTCTCGCTACAAGTCGAGCTTTGTACTTATCAAGGCTTCCATCAGCATTGGTTTTTATTTTGTAGAGCCATTTACAGGAAATCAGCTTTCTCTCTTTTGGTCGATCTACTAAAATCCAAGTATTGTTTTCTTTTAGAGACTTTACCTCGCTTTCCATTGCTTTTAACCATTCAGCTTTTTGAGGACTTTTCATAGCTTCTTTGTACGTATTTGGTTCATCCAAATCTGTCACAATAGCAGACATGACAAAATCATCAAACCGAGTTGGCGGTCGCAATCTCGATCTATCTCGGAGAGTTCTTGTTTCAGGAGTTACTCTTTCGTGATCCTCGTCATCAGAGTTACTTAGAGATGGTTCAGGTGTAACGTAGGATTCATTTGATTCTTCTTCATCATGACTAGTGATATCATTTGACGTCGTAGGCAAATTTGGAGTTGGTTCACGTGGGAATGAAGCATCAGTCAATGTTTGAGGCATATTTGCTAGAGCTTCATCTCGTACTACATCCTCCCTTGCATCTAACATTGTATGATTTTCATTAGCCTTCGGAAAGTGAATCTCTATCTCAGTCGTAGGACTTTGTTCATCTGTTTCAGATACATCTGACTCTAATCCGATTGATCTGATGATTGATTCCTTAAATGTTACATCTCTTGACCTTATCAATGTTGGTTCTGATTTATTGTTAAAGCCCAGTAACCGATAACCATCATCACCATCATGCCCAATGAGTATACATTTTTGAGCTTTCTTAGACAATTTAGTTCGCTTTTGTTTGGGGACATGGGCGTAACATTCAGTGCCAATCACTCTCAAATGTTTTATGGAAGGTTTCTTTCCAAACCATAACTCAAATGGTGACTTTCCTTTTATAGAAGTTGGTCCAGTTCTGTTAAGTATGTAGGCAGATGTGTTGACAAGCTCCGACCAACAGGCAAGTGGGAGTTCTTCGTGAGCGTGCATCATAGTACGAGCCGCTTCAACTAAAGTTCTGTTGTCTCTTTCACTGCACCCGTTTTGTTCTGGTGTATAGGGCATTGTACAACGGTGTTGGATCCCATATGAGTTCAAAATTTTCTCAACAGCTTCGTTTTGGAATTCTCCTCCATTGTCGCTGAGAATTGTTTTTATAACATGACCAGCAGTCGTTGTTTCTTTTATCATCTGTAGCAGCTTATCCTTGACTTCACACTTGTGCATGATGAAATAAATTTGACGATATTTGCTGTAATCATCTTTAAACAGTACGAAATAGCGAAACTTTTTAAATGAATTTGGGAATGGACCACATACGTCAGTATGAATAATCTCTCCTGGTGCTTTAGCTCTTTCTCTTGTTCCAAATTTATGTCTGTGTGTCTTGCCATATACACATCCTGTGCATAATTCAGAATCGAGTTTCACTTTAATACCGAGTTCCTCTTCAATTAGTTGTTTCACATGTCTTTTATTCTGGTGAGCAAACCTTTCATGATACAGTTGTAGAGTGTTTTCTGTTGACAAGATGTTCAATTCAGGAGTTTGATTTCTAACAGCCTGTACTTTCAGCTTGTAGAGACCTCCATTTTTGACTCGTGTGCCAATCAAATTAACTTTTCCATTAACTGTCAGTTGACATAACTCTCTTTCAGATGTAAAGACACTCTTTTCTAGTTTGTCTTGTGCAGCGAGTACAGAAAATAAGTTTTTCTTTATTGCAGGGACATACCATACATCACACAGTCTTATTTGTTCTTGTCTACCATGAACATCAGCTATCATTTCAACTGTTCCTTTACCAATAGCTTGTGTTGTAGAACCATTTGCAGTTGTCACCGTTTGTTCATAATCGAAGAGTTGAAAGCTTGAGAATATGTCATTTCGACCGGTGACGTGACTTGTAGCACCGTTGTCAACATACCAATTATCAAGATCTCCTTCAATAACATTCACTGCTGCATTAGTCTCAACTTGCATTAGTGCTAGTGTCAGATTTGTATTGTTAGCTTGACTTGTTAATGGCTTAGGTGGCTTAGAAGGTTTACCATCCGATATCCACTTATGACATTGTTTGACTTTGTGTCCAAATAGTCCGCAATAGTTACACTTTTTCTTTGTTTTACTCGTTTTATTGTTGTTTTGTACAACTAGCGCTTGTGCTTCAGTATTTCCCTCTTTAGTCGTTAAAGATCTTTCGTATGCGCAAATTTGTGCGGTCAAATTTTCAATGTTACGATCCTTTTTAGACATAAGCATCCAACTGGACTTGAACGGGAAGTAACTATCATCAGGTAAAGTTTCTAGAATCTTGCAGATGAGTAAAATCTCTGGAAGTTCATATTTAGCTTCATCTCTTTGTAGTTCTGCCTTTAATTCATGCCATATATTTTTCAGTTTAGATATATGCATAGACATGTCGTGTAAGGGATCTTTACGATAACTGAAGAAACTGTAGCAAAGATTATAGCTTTTATCCTCAGATGTACCATCAAACAAAGTGTGTAATTCATCCCATACCTGCTTTGCAGTAGATAATCTCATCACTTTTTGTAGAGTGGCATCTGACATATTAGCCATTAAAATAAGCATTGCTGCGCTATCAGTCTCATTGTATACTTGTAGAGCTTTTCGATAAATAGCATTAGCTTCTGCAGATGCGGTAGTACCTGGTTGGGTAGGTTCCTTTAGTTTGCCGTTTATTGCATCCAAACCAGCTGGAGTACCTCTTAACAGTAACAGTACCTTGCAGCGCCATGTAGACCAATTTTCTTTGCCTTCTAAACGACCAATATCAATTTTGCAGCTTGCAGACGAAGTCGACATTTTGACAGGCCTTGTTAGAATTTTTCAGAAAAATTGTTTCTAACTATTTATACTCTCTGTACACTTATCACATTTATTTTTATAATTCATCACGTGATACTAGCATATTGAACGCTCTGCTACCATATTGAGAGTCCTAAGAGGATCGAAAAGAATCATAATAAACGTAATAGGAAAATATATTGAGACGTGTTTTATTTACAACCGACATTAGAACAGACATAAGCAAGAAGTGACAATTGGTATACACAATAAAGTTTTCATTAAAAACCTCCTTTAACATGATAGGCTTGCGTTTGGCTACTATATTTGGGAATAAAATATGAATTATTGTGATACTTATTCTGTTATAAGCAAATCAAAGTGAACTAAGAGCTTAAAAATTATTGGAATATCTAAAATTTACGATAGCAATTTTTTTCTGAGGTTTTAAGTGATTTACGTTGGCGGAAAATGAAATTTTTGACCATGAAAAGCATCCTATTCACGCCCTCATTTAGAGTTGAGTATATATGTTATCTATACAAGTTTCCACAGGTAATAAATTCCAAGTTCCATAGATTATATGCGGCTTTGACATTGACATATTAGTGCGTGCAAATAGTGGCAGCGATTTAACATTGCTCAAACCACAGATTAGAGAAAAAACAATTAACTCTGTGGCTTAAACTTAACTGAACGTACGGCAACTTTTTTTTTTTCTTATATTTTGGCTCCACACATAGTGTATTTAGCCAGTGTCAAGTTTTGTAATTTTTCATCGTATTATGGAAATTTTCACTTAAAGTCAAGTCATAGTCACAGTCAGAGTAGTCATAGTCTAGTCTAAGTCATAATCCAGTCTAAGGCATGCCCTAGTAAAGTGGTGGCAACTTTACTAGAGGCTTCTATGGAATTTTGGAAGCAACACGAAAAACCACGTTTCACTACATTATATCACTTGCTTCCACTCATGCTCGTAATTCAGCACTTAATGCGTAAAACACCACCAATTTTAAACATTAACACTGGAAAAAGCATAAGTTTTGTAAAATAATACAATGCACCGACGTGAACTTTTCCGCGTTCCCGCCAAAACTCCCCAAAGTATGGCAACTTTGCCATTAGCATTATTTCATTAATTTTGACCACAGATTGGAGAAAAAATAATTTACTCTGTGTTTTTGACAAATGACGGCACATTACAATGACAGCGAAACGCCAACCCGGCTCACAGATTAAAGAAAAATACAGTGGTTCTCGCACACAGATTAGAGAAAAAACGATTGACTATTTATTACTCTGTGGTTTCACATCACAGATTAGAGAAAAAAACAATTGACTAAACAGATGGAGCGAAATTTGACTTTTGCGAACACCAATGCGTACCAGGGTCGGTGCAACTTTGCAACATTGCAACCCTAACAAGTGAAGAAATTGCACGAAGTTTTAAGTTTTTTTTTTTAACGGGCAAATTGCCTTTATTACTCAAGCTAACTACTACAATAATAAAAACTAAACTAAACTAAACTAAGCTAAACTAAGCTAAACTAAGCTAAACTAAGCTAAACTAAACTAAACTAAACTAGCTACACTACCTATTACAAAGAACACTTATGGACTGTATAATAGCCGCGATGGCCTATAGACAGTCCAAGTGCTCCAGCCCACTACCGGTAGGTAGCGTACCCAACATGCTGGCCGCATTGCCACATCATCATCATCATCATCATTAACAGCCTGAAGACGTCCACTGCTGAACATAGGCCTCCCCCAGAGCACGCCACCTTGAGCGGCTGCTCGCCTCCTGCATCCATCGGCTCCCCGCGGCTTTCACCAGGTCGTCGGTCCACCGAGTGGGGGGCCGGCCCACGCTGCGTCTTCCGGTTCGTGGTCGCCACTCGAGAACCTTTCTTCCCCATCGGTTGTCAGTTCTACGAGCGATGTGGCCCGCCCATTGCCACTTCAACTTACTAACTCTAAGAGCTATATCGGTCACTTTAGTTCTCCTGCGGATCTCCTCGTTCCGGAGCTTATCTCGCAGGGAAACACCGAGCATAGCTCGCTCCATAGCTCGCTGCGCGACTTTGAGCTTACTAATGAGGCCAACAGTAAGAGACCATGTCTCAGTTCCATAAGTCATCACTGGCAACACACACTGATTGAAAACTTTCGTTTTCAGGCTCTGCGGTATTTTGGACGAAAAGATAGGACGAAGCTTCCCGAACGCTGCCCAGCCGAGTTGGTCGCATTGCCACGTTGAATTGCAATGCTGATGCGTTGGGCCAAATAAGTGCCAGCATTTTGGTCACGCGTCGCATCGACCAGGCGCTCTGATAGACTTTGGAAAACGCGATGAGCTCCCGGTCCCCACGGACCCAGGGTCTCAACACCAAACGGCTCAAATATGTAACCGCTACCGAGATTACTATATTTGCGGCGTTTTAGCTGCTCAGCAGAATTAGCCGCGGCGCCGGCCCTAACGTGTGTCTCGGGAAGGTGTGACGGCGCCATAGTATCGACGCAAATAGCGTCCCACACTAAAGGCCGCCCCATCTTCCAGGGAACCAGAGTCATTCCGTCGGGTCTTTTACCATCGTCACGCATGAGACCATTCGGTTCGAGAATGGCTGCAGCATTGGCGGTGGTAAAAGCCCGGCGAATGATGTCATTAAGACTAGCGTGGCGCGAAATTCGACCAGCGCTTTTTGAACACGAGAGACCGTGATGACCGAGCTGGTCAACTGCGGTACCGCACTGGCAGCGATGGGCCACACAGCATCTTGCGCCCAAACGTAAGCTGATAGCTAAACGAAAAGTAGTCGGATCTAAAAGGTTACCAGTGGTGAAAGAAGGCATGGCCTGTAACCAAAGTCCTGACTCCCACACAGAGACTGCGAGAAGCCGAGCACGATCAGCGACGCTAGGACACGTATCTAAAAGATTTTTCCGTGCTAGTTCGCAGAGCGGTCGGTCCCACAGCCTCTGTGAGGAAAGTACCACCGGGAAATCAGAATTTGGACTAGCCAACCCCCAGGCATTCTTGGCCTCAGACAAATGGGCTACTTCGAAAGTACCTAAAGATGGAGCAAGAATTTTTTCTATTAATTTATGTGTACCATGTACAGAGGACAAAAATGCCGGTAATGCAACACTCGAAATTTTGCGTATCCCTAAACCTCCTAAGCGCACAGGTAGAGAGGCTTGCGACCACGTCCTGTCATCCATATCAACATTCAAGACCGAAACCAGAGTGTTTTTTACAATGCTGTCTAAGCCCATAAGGAGCTCACTGTGTTTCCACAGTTGACAACATCGTAAAATATAAGTAAATTTAGGGACAAATAGACAAAAACGAATAATTGTAAAAGCCATGTGGGCGTTAATTTTGAGTAACCTGTCTGATGCGTTATTGAACTTTTGAATTTTTTCTTCTACAAAAGGTGAGATAGACTCATCCAGAATCGGCGAACCCAAAAGGCGAAGAGAACGCTTGTCTACTAATTTGATATTCGGAGCAAGACTATTAAACTTTTCAAAAACCAAATCTTTATCAGGACAAGTATCGCAAACAAAAAGTTCGCATTTAGAAAAATTTAAATCCAAACCAATGTCGCGAAATTCGTTAATAATGATACCTAGATCATTAAAAACAGTGTTCACGTCGCCTCCTAGGGTTCCGTCATCCAAGTACCAAACATTAAGTTTGGACTGAAGACGTTGAATAATTGGATGGATGGCAAGGCTAAAAATGGCCGGACCTAGAGGGTCACCCTGTTGACATCCGACTGAGGATAGGATCGCGTTATTTTGGTAATTTAATTTTGTTGGATTGCCATAACATTGATAAAGGAATTTATATAGTTCGGGAATTTTATCCTTGACTTGTGTCAAAAGAGCGCCTCTGTCGACAGAATTAAAAGCGTTTTTAACATCCACCTTTAGCAACACTTCACCACAATTTAGTTTGAGAAAGGTTCTAAGTGAATGAACAGCGGCCTCACAGCCACCCCGCGAACCAAAGCCCAGCTGTATTGGCTGAAAAAGGTTGCTTAAAAAAGCAACCTTTTTAAGTTGTTTTGTTTCTCCGGTGTCATTTTATTTAGTCGTCTTATGGGCATGCGTAGTTCCTTCAATGATAGAAGCAACTACGCATGCTCGTACAATGACGTTTCAGTTGATGTTACAGAAAACTATGTTTTTTGTGGTTTTTTTATTATATTTTAGTGTTCAGTCAATGAATTTAGCAAAATACTTATTTAAAATAAAGACATTGATGTGTAATGTGTTTGGAATGCATATTCCAATACTCAAGAAGATTTACACAGGACAAATTATTCAGTTTCTATGGTGCAAATACTTTTCGTGTTTACGATATATTTTTGTGTGTAAGTAGATTTGCGTTCACATAAACCATACGTAGAATTTTGTGCAGGATTAGAATTGGGTGATTTGATTGCTGCTATTAAATTAGAATTTGAATTTTGGTACATATCGTAAATCCACAAGAAGGTTATCCAGTTGTTTGCATTTCGAAATTAGAGATGATTTTACAGGTGTCGATGGGTTATCGATAATTTCGATATATGTATTATATGTAGAAAACTATACACTAACCAATAACAGGTAGTACCTACTGGTTCAATCCTTAGAGTATAGACTAAAAGCATAGAGAGAACTTCATTATCTGTCAAGCGTACCACTTTTTTGAACACTTTTTATATGAAGTGGACACTTTGATGTAAATGAGTCTGACAGATTTGTATAGATAAAACAGTTGACTCGAGTCGAAAAAATGGTACGGTGATTTTTGCAAGCGTAGCTAATTACTATATGTTTGTTTCTTTCCTTCGCCACTGACGTAGCGATACGTGTGAGCAGTACAAATATAATATCGTTTTGATTGATCTCTCTATGCTTTTAGTCTATACTCTAAGGTTTAATGAACTCTTTAGATGGGCATATGATTGAAATTTGATATAATGACACAGAACAAATAATAGTAAGTAAAACTACTACTGTTTTAATGAAAAATGTTTTAAATGAGAATTTAAATAAGGTTTTGTTTGTTCACAGATTCTGCCAACCGTCATGACCACCTTTGACAAACCTACTTCAATGAACTTTGTATTTAGGGCAAACCTACTTATATTAATAATTTGTTGTTTACAATAGCTATTTTGAAATAAAACTTTAGTAAAAATACATTCTCTTTATTTCTCATTAATTATACTTTTCATTCTGGAATAACGTTACGGCAATAAAGCTTAGGTTAGTACGGAATAATTTCGTTGTTGACCACTATCTTACCTGGCGATAAGTGACGATGCGGTCTACGAGAGCACGCTTACCTATAGAAGATACCTAATCACTCCCGACTTAAACTCACTCAGGGAAAAAAGATCCCAGTTAAAAGCTTTAGAGCGCATAGTAATATTATAATAGGTATTATTTTTCTTTATGTGCTTAATATATGGAATATCAACCATTTAGTGACGTTCAACCGCTAGTCAACCATAAAATGATGATGGAAATGATATATCAACGAAATTATTAGGCTCTATTATTTATTTCTTGAACTAGCTGGGCCATACAGTTACGACGCAAAAGAAGTCGGTTCTAGTTATCAGGGGTACCTAGTATTTTTTCCTCCAGACAGCGAAGATAATTGAGCTTTCCATCATCCCCCCACAAATTAGCTCTGTTTATTTTAGGTGTCAGGCTTTTATAAAACTCTGTTCAATGAAGTATCGATATCGATAAAATAGCGTCTCATGACTATTTTTCAAAAACAGGTACAAAAATAATACACTGATGTTCCCTCTGGTTACTCTGTGTTTCACATCAATCAACGTTACCTACAGATGGCGTTAAAATAAATGAGGTTACCAGACTCGCGCATCAAATCCTGTGGGTGGTCAAATCATGACGCAAACAAACCATGAAACCACATTTCCTGAGACATTCAATACTTATTATAAAATTGATACTTTTATTTTATTGAAATAAATATTTAGCATGTACTTTCGCCACTATAAATAATTTGACTGAAAAGAAGCTTGACGTCAGTAAAAGACGTCGATTTCGCGCTTTTTGGACGATATATAAATTAAAATAAAAAAAACGGTAATGAATGACTGACTGTAGCCGGGAAATAATATTTTTAAAGCTAGTTTTTTATTTTTACAGGTTCTCGAGTGGCGACCATGAACTGAACGACGCAGCGTAGGCCGGTCATGGTTGACTGACGATCTGGTGCAAAACCGCGGGGAGCCGATGGATGCAGGAGGCGAGCGCTTCCTGGGGGATAGATAGATAGATAGATAGATAGATAGAAAATTCTTTATTGCACAAACAACAATAGTAGGTACATAGGCGAACTTAATGCTATAGAGCATTATCTTCCAGTTAACCCCGGTGTATTGTGGAATTGTTTATTGCTGGGGAGAGGCTGTTGATGATATATCCATTCATGCTTCCACCATCTTTTCCCCCCTTGCTTCCCTCTTCTCATGATCAGGGTAAGGGTGTAAAACTAATTAACCTGTGCGAAGCCAGGGCGGGTCAGCTACTACAATATCAATTATTATTCTCCTATTTCTCAACACTCTCGGGTCTAGCCTGGACATTTGAGAGGCATTGGTGGGGCCGAAGCTAACACCAAGAGGCCCTGTTGCATATAAAATTAATTATAACTGACAAGGCATGGTATAACATAACTATAAACTATTTTGTATATGATGGTTAAAAATAAATTACTATTATTGTATACTAGCCACGATGGCCTATAGACAGTCCAAATGGTCCAGCCAGCGCAATACCGGTAGGTGGCGTACCCAACATGCTGGCAGCACTGCCAATGCTGATTTTTAGTAGTTTTTATTATTGTAGTAATTAGTTTGAATATTTGCCCGTAAAAATATATTGAAAGACTTATACTATGAAAAATAGCAGGTAAGTACCTAGATGGCGATTAAATAAAACAAAAGTATTAATTAATGAATAATTTGGCATTTATTACGTACGATAACAGTTACTTATGTACTAAGGATAAAATTAATTTACAGTTATTGAAACAATTTTGGTATTTTATTCCCTCTAGTTTGATCACCATCAATCAGATATCATCAAAGTCAAACCACTTTACACGGATGTATCGATATAAATGCAGAGAGAAAGCAGATCGAAACTATCGAAAGGACGATTTCGACACTAACCCGAAAAATGCAGCTCGGTATGGGAAAAAAATAAGAGATGTAAACAAGTGCGACGCATGATAATCTGTTTTATATTGCGGTTTACTACAATAACGACCACATTGTCATTGTAAAAATGAATGAGACATGATCTTTGAAACACATAGATCTGGCTGAGCCAGCTAGCGATGAATGAGCTAATGAGTTCGGCGGTCCTGGGATGAGAGTTACTACTACTACTAACTACCATATTTTTAATGCCATTGAATGCCATTATGTCACATTTCTATATATTCCGAATTTAAATTCGTAGTCGTGCAAATCTATACTTACATATAAAAAAAAACTGTAACCCCTTTTCTCGTCGACCGTCGTAGGAGGAACAAAAAAAACTGACCGGGCTAAAACTAGAGGTACATTAAATATTTAAAGATTTAGAGCAGTACCTACCACCTGCAATATACTTAGAATATTAAAAAAAATGAACTCCCGAGTAAGAACATTTTTTTCTGTCTGTCTGTAGCTTTCAACTACTAGGCGGATTTCGATAAAACTTGATGTTACTTTTTTTGGAATGGAATGTTTATTTTTTGGTGCCATCCGATTCATAAATCCCTAACATCCCTTCCCCCTATCTTTTTCCATCTTCCCTTCGACAGGGTTAGGGAGTAAAACTATTTTAGCCGTTGCGAATCCGGGGCGGGTCAATCTTAAACATCAGCCATCATATTATCTAGTATCTCACCCATTAAATATAGTGGGAACTATAAAACATTATAAAAAGAATTAGTGAACATTATGGTGCCTATTACTTGCGATGTGCATTATATTATAACTTGTCAGCCGTGAGCAATATATTGATTGACATTCATAGAGGAACAGTATATTCTTCAATTTTATTACAATAAAGTTTATTGTATTTTACATTGTTATTTACAGTACTTTTATCAGAGTCATAATGGCCGGAAATATTAATATTATTGTCACGCAGATGAACGGATGCAAATCGGCACTGGTATATTTATAGTAAAAGTTATCTAAGATAACAACGAGCATTTAGAAAACTTTAAGAAAATATTTTGAAATATTAACAACGCGGACGTGCCGTGTGAGCTCTGCCTTCTACCTTACTTGACAGTTACAGCTGTTTTACATCGGACGACAACTGGCCACACCGAACCAGTAAAATATAAACTCAAAACAAGTTACAACCTCTATTACGTTTATCACGAGTATACAATATAATAGCAGATAAACCATCATGTATGTATTTAGTATTTCTGCACTCATTCATAAATTAAAATAATCGCAAAGACACGCGTCCATTTATTACTTGAGGGAAGAGGGTCTAGCCGAATCTCACCCAACTTCACGTGTGGCAAAAGGGGCAAACATAACCTAATTTTTTATTTCCCCAGGAAAATTAGGTTAGGTTTTAGTTGTAAAATAGCGAGATAACTGGGTTAAATTAAGTAAAACATTCTTAACTAAAATGTGGCTTACTGCTTCACAATAATATTTATCGCGATTATGTGAACGCTGCAACAATAACTCAAAATTTATGGGAACAACATTGCCTGCGGAAAACTTTTCCGCAGCTAATATCATAGCTAATGTCATTCCCATACATTTTGGAGTTAGCATGAGGCGTTAACGTTAATGGAAAGGCATCTTTGCTAGACCCCTGGCCAGCCAAATGAATAAAAATCTCACGAGAGATTAGGATGGAAGGAGCCAAATCTCACGACATCTCACCAACGGGGAAGCGGAGAAATCGAAAATTAACAAAATCACCTCGTGTAATGAATGGACGCCCCCAGCAACCAAGCGATACATGGTGTTGTAATCATCACATCGCAATGATAACGTGCCCTACTAAATGCAGTTGGTCAGTCCGGTATAACAGCCTCGAGCGTCGTGGGTACTGCAAACGGTCACACCGAAACATCGAGCAACTAACCCCTGGGTAGTTCCTCGATGCACCGAAAGGAGCTCCCTTACCAACAACGCAATAAATAGATAAGCACCAATTTGACAATATATGAACTTACGACTTATCGCTCGACATTTAGTCAATTCCTCAGAGCGCAATTACCTACCTAATTATACATACTTAATTCAAGCAGAACCATTCAAGAGTATCTATAGTAAAATTTTACGAAACCGTAACATCGATGCCGAAAACGTAGTTCAAATGTGGCAGACAAATACGAAATATTTAATACTAATTCGATGTAAATATTAATATACATTTTTTACACATTGATAATCAAAAGAAAATACACGCACACAAATCGCTTATTATAAACAGGACCTAGGTTATGCACGCAGTAATGTCAACGAAACTCGCTGTTCTGAAGTTAGGCTTCGCGCATGTTGTATAATTATATAAAATGCTTTTGCATTTGAAGTTGGTGAAATCGACGAATTTTCGTGCACACATTGTTGCCTAGTTCAGTGTTCCTAGCTAACGAGTTTAGATTGTACATTACTGTATTCGATATCAAGTAACATAAAGCCGCCTCCACATGTTTGGTGTTTGCCACAAACGCCAAACACGTACAAGAATCACCAAACACCGACCACAATCCCCAACACAAACACTGCATCTCAGGGGGTCTAGCAAAGTTATCGTTGCTAGACCCCCAGACTTGGCGGACGTGCTTGTTGTTTGGGGTTCGGTGTATGCCGTTGTTTGCAAAGCATGTGGAGCCGGCTTAAAATATTTGTATGAAATCCTTCATTACGTATAGTTGCCGCTAGCGGCGCTGTGCTGGATTTCATATAAATATTTTGCGATACTTGATAGCGAGTACGAAGTATCTCTTTTTAGTCGGTGGCGAGTACCTATTACAGTAATGTACACTGTACTAATAGGGGTAGGTACAGATAGCAGCATCAGTGCCATCAGTTCTATCATACACGCGCAATAATCGACAGCGGGACTGGAGCGAACTGATTTCCTGAGCGGTCCCTGTTTTAGTACCTCATTACTTTTATCTAATTACCAATGATTAAACATGCGAACCGTAGTAATTCTATTATTGCTCATAAGAATATAGAATAAAATATCAGGTAACGAAGTTTTTTATTGGATCAGAAGGAAATCTATGATACTACCTAAAGATTTACATATTTCACTTAACTTAAAGTTAACCCCTTATATTCGAAAACCAAACCCACAGTTGCAATGCAACTAACTGGCAACTTGAATGTCTAAATATGTGTGAATGTGTAGAACTTTACTAAAATATATAAAATACTAATGAATTTAACAGCTCTTTAGAATGGATTACCTATTTGTAACAAAAAACCCAACGAAGTAACTAACACTGAAATAATTATTATTATCAAAGTATTGTTTAGCTATCACTAGATCATTAGGGCCTATTGGTTTCGTTATTGTACCACCAGTTTTCACGGTACGTCAGTTTGGTGCATTCAAATTTCGGTTCAAGTGTAATAGTGTGTGTAGTGTGTGTGTGTGTGTAGTGTGTGTCATTATTACACCCATTCATAATAAAATTATGTAAATAATATAGTATAATATATAGTGAAATGATTAACCTATGTTAATAATAAATATGTCGTGTAAATTACTATAAAATAATTATTGCCAAACAATACACATAATGGCGTATAAGATAAAAATGTTTCAAAATATATTGAAGTAATTTTTTTTCCATGCTTATATGAAATAATAATCGTGGGCTAAACTTAGTTTATATAGGTTCACTTTATTATTCGAGAATCAAGATGGGTAGCTTAAAGCTGTGTGTTAAATATAATGTTTAGGACTGTGTGTTATCCAACAGCAGCGGTGCAGGTTGTGCGTTGTACAACCTTTCAAATCCGCTTGCAAACTGCTGGCCGCACCAGTTAGTTAAATTGATTAACCCTAGAGACATTTAAAAAATTCAAGGAAAAAATCGATCCTTATCGTATTTAAACAACATTAATGTAAACACTCCATTGAAGCTATATAACTTTAAACTCTAAACAGCAAGAAAGATTATTGCCAAAATATTTCATAAAACACCGATTTTAAAATTGAATTTTCACCGACACAACATGGAATGTACTAAAGGATTGTTAAACACACGCTGTCATATCATAAATATGACGATAAATTATAATGTTAAAACTGTTTACTGTTATAAACGGCCCAATGCAGCGCCAGAGTGGATCTACGTTAAATACAACCAAAATCTTCTAGTTCTTTGTGTTAAACCATGGAACAAGGAGGAGAGGACTGCCAATACACCAAGAAAACAGCGTAGATCAAAAACATGCCTAAAACTAGACGACGTTCCAAAATGAGCGGGTTATAAGTTGAGCGCAGATCAGAAATATGCCAAAAAACCGTTTTAAACCAAGCCCGCCGTAGCTACCCGTTCCGGCGGGCTACCGCTCATTGTGCAGCGCCAGACAGATTTAAAACGGTTTTTTGGCATATTTCTGATCTTCGCTCAACTTATAACCCGCTCATTTTGCAACGCCATCTAGTTTTAGGCATATTTTTGATCTACGCTGTTTTCTTGGTGTATTGGCATCCCTCTCCTCCTTGGTCCATGGTTAAACACTGTGTTACCAATAACTTGTGTACACTGTAACACTATAAGCTCCGCATATACGCTGTGAATGGGGTTTTGAGTCTTATAATCATGTGTAAACCTAATAATTCAGAAAATTTAAACAACAAATGTCATGCGACTTACATTAATTCTAATTTTCTAAATAACATTTCAATAAATTTTGATATCTATTGTAACATATGAACTAACATGACAAAATTCATGCTCAAGTTCAGATTTCTATTTGTGCGTTGGACAGTCTGAATTGTACCATCTTTCCATCGATCGAAAACAATTTACTCTTATTTTAACGTAGGCCTAAATATACGAGTGTTTAGATAACCTTTCATTTTTTTCTTTTAAGATCTGACAGTAAGGCAACTCCAGCGTTACATTATAGATGTATTCATCGACGCTTAGATATAAAAATAAATATATATCATGCATACGATAGGTACGACCGGTTCCACCGCGTCTTCCGTACATAGAATATTATTCGTATGCTGTCATATTACACATTACTTTTTTGAACTGGACCCATTTTTGCCATCGCGGTTGGTTTGAATTGGAATCTGAAAAATGAAATTTAGGAATGTGATCATACTATTGCGGCTTGCGTTGTATTGATATCCCTTGCTTTCTAACCCCCTTACTTATAATTTAACGGAGGAATAGTTATTTTGTCTTTTGTTTCTTGTAAAGTTAAAAATAGGCATTGATAAAACAAGATACAATCATCGATGTTCATCACACAAATGTTTCTCATTGTAGAACCCACAACCTATAGCTTAGAAGGCAGAGGTCAGAGCTACTGCCAACTGCACTGTGAGGATAGTCGTATTCCGATAACCGTGTGTAAACTAGATGTTGATTTGCATCCCCGAAATATTTACAGAAGTTGATCTACTGCACTTAAAGAACAAGAAACAATGAAAAATAAATACCTAAAAATAATACTTTATAAAAAAATATTGGTCTAAATACGGTGAGTTTGTGCGCCACAAGTCTTGTAAAAAATTTGAAACCGACCCGTCTAACGCGTTCCTTCCCGCGCCGCACACACCCCACACAATTATATTATTAAGTGATTTTGTCTGTATTATTAGATTAGGCCTAACGCTGAACTCTACAAATATGGAGGGGGCGCAAAGTCACATCCGGAATAGGGGTATAGCTACCGTGGCGCGCTGGTCTTCCATACGGCCGGCCTGTGCCCTCATCAGCAGCGCGAAGAAGTCATCATCAGGCACGGTGCTGGAGCGCACCGGCGCCTTCGGTCGCGGCATCTCAGTGCGCTGGTCTTCCAGACGGGAGCCCTACCATTCATACGGTATACATAACTACACACTCCCCTTTTCAATCAACTTCAAAAAGGGAGTAAATGAATGTTACATCAGATCTCTACCATTTATAGACAGTCTCACATTTTCTATTTTATGCTAAAATGAGTATACGTTTGTACGACATCTCATCTGATGGGAAATGACGATGTTGTCTGAGGTGGAGGTCGAGCAACTGGAGCATGTTCATGTTTGCTCATGAGATGCCCATTCTCTTTTGACATGAGATGCTCGACAGCTTTTAAACCTCTCTTTTTAATACTCTGAACAACTTGTAAACGGCTAGCACTCACGAAATTTCGCGTGCTAGCCTTTTACTAGTTGTAATCATGAATACCACCTCACGTTAGTAACTGCAATATTATAATCTGAGCATATATCAATCTTATGTAGGTAGTAAAAGCTACTGTACATCCAAGATGAATTATGGTTCCAATCTCGACTTTATTTTGACAAAGCTTAAATGGTGCAACACATTTCCACGGAACACTAATTCACGTTGCAGATTTCATCGTAGTTTACAAGTTAACTGTATAAGGACTAAGGAAACTGTTCACGCCACGTTGCATGACCTGGGGGTCTAGCAAAGATACTTTTCCAGTAGCGTTAACGCTAAACGATAACTCAAAATGTATGTGAATGACATTAGCTGCGGAAAAGATTTCCGTAGGCAATGTCCTTCTCATATATTTTAAGTAAGCGTTTGGCGTTAAGGCTTATGGAAAGGCACCTTTGCTAGACCCCCTGCACCCCTATAGCGTAACTGTTCTGTACATGGATTTCGCCTGCCATCCTGCACGCGCCATTTTAAAAGTCCGTGAGTGTGAGCAAGATAGCACACAATCACCATCTCCACCAGACTTACGCGATAAGCCCCCCTGTGCGTTACAGTACCTGAACTCTGGCGATCATATCTAAGAAGTCATCCTCCGGCTTGTCGCTGAGAGTGTGTTGGTGACGTAAGCCAGGCAGCGAGGCGCCCTTACTGCTCTCTTTAGGCGTGGGCGTGGGCGTGTGCTGCACAGTATCCTTAACCGTGGACTTGGGCTTGGGCAACTCCGCGCGCTGCGAGTCCATGCGAGCAGACTGCAGGTCTGTTATCATGTCCAGCATCGCTTCGTTAGAGCTAAACAATCACATCATGTAAATATAGTCCGGGCATATAAAAATGGTGTCAACGTTTTCAATTAGATATTGATATACATATTTCGCTATCATCTTTTTTAACTTGTTAGTTATCGTGACACAAAGAAATAGGTCGATTCTCATACGAAGACCCACAAAATTATGAATGCTTACAAGCCAGATGGCTACTTGCGTACTACATTGATTTTATCTTTCGGTAGCTTTTCTTTTGTTTATACCTACAGTAAGTACTACTATTGTTTCTTCTAGCTAACGGGACTTAAAGCTAATAAAGTAATAGCTTCCGATGAGGATTTTATTTTTAAAGGTTCTCGAGTGGCGTCCACGGACCGGAAAACGCAGCGTAGGCCGGCTCTACACTAGGTGGACCGAAGATCTGGTCAAACCGCGGCGAGCCGACGGATGCAGGAGGCGAGCAGCAGCTCGAAGCGGCGCACTGTGGGCTCCCCCAACCGAGTGCCACTTTATGCCTGTGTGCGCATATGTTCAGCTGTGGACGTCTTCAGGCTGTTGATAATGAAGCTTTTTATTAGTGAAAGAATTTCCCGAATAAGTTCAGTAGTTCAGGAGGTTAGCCCATACCAACTTATTAATAACACAGTCAGTAAACACAGATTAGAACGAAAAATGTTTTTCTACTTTTTCTACTATCATACATAAAATTATGTTGAGTGCTAAATATTTGATAACACGAAATCAAACTGCGGTTATCACACGTTTCACCTATCCTATACGCTGTTTAGACACTTCAACTGTTTATTTGTAAAACAATCGTAAACAAAACATACCCAAAATTTTCCTCTTCATAAGCCTGCATTGTAGTCGCCACAAGCCGAAATAGCAAACCCAACACGCACCGCGGAAATTCGATTTTATATTTAAGGCAAAACAAAGAGTAAGAGAAGGCCAAGCGCCGAGGCGACACCTGCCAGCCTCTCACAGAGCTCTCTGTGGAACGGACAAGACGCACCGCAGATACTTGGGAGTAGGACACTATTTCACTTGTTTGCGTAGATAGATGACGCGATAACAGTCAAGTGGCCACACGCTGATAACGAACTCACTCAGAGATCTTATCAAAAAGAAGGGTTCAGTACATTCGCAGTTTGGAAGTGTTCCACAAATGTCCAGACGGCATAAAAATAAAAATGCAAGTCAAACGTTACAAGAGCATGTAATGGATTCTGAATTATTCAACATTTCCACTGCAAAATAGGTTATTTGTAATGCAAACTTCGTTATGTATAAGTAGCTCTATATCCGTTTATTACTGCGTGTATCTCTATTTTGTTCAAAGTGATACACTTAATGTCTTATTCACACTAGGGCGCATCTTTTTTGCGAAATCTTCGCCGTAAATGTTAAATTATATGAGCACAAAGTTCCTCCATGCTAACAAAAAAGAATGAATGAAATCAGACTTACTACTACACCGAATACAATTAATTACCTACACATTTTGACTTTCAAATAATTTCGGAATAAAAAGTATCCAAGGTCCTACATCCTACTAATTCATTCAATATTAGTTTCGGCGTGAACCCGGCCATAATCCAGACAGACAGACCAACAGACAAAAACGAAAAATACAGTTTTGGCTTTAGTAGATATCGAAATAGACCGCTCTCCAAAAAAATAATTTAAATATCTTCAATGTACAGCGTTGGATCTATTACAGATTTATATAATCAAGTTCTCTCTATTCTTTAGTCTATACTCTAAGCGTAGACTAAAGCATAGAGAGAACTTGATTATCTATCAAGCGTACCACTTTTGTGGCCACTTTTTATATGATGTGAATGAGTCTGACAGATTTGTATAGAAAAAACAGTTGACTCAAGTCGAAAAAAATGGTACGGTGCTTATCGCAAGCGTAACTAATTACTATATGTTTATTTCTTTCCTTCACCACTAACGTAGCGATACGTGTGAGCAGTACAAATATAATATCGTTTTGATGATCTCTCTTTGCTTTAGTCTATACTGTACTGTAGAAATCGACATAACTATCTCCTCTCTCGAGAAACCGTTCGACCAATGAACGATCACGTGGATCACGTCATAAGCCTTTTATTGCGTTTTCATTGGATAAACACTAGAAAAAAGATATGTCGATTTATACAGCTCATGCTACCAGTGCTGGTGAAATGTCAAACTCTACCATGTCGAAAAAGTATATGAATAAATAGATATTACAGAAAAATCGCACAATACTACATCGCGATTTGGAGACGAGACATTATATCGGCATCATAACCAAATCAAAATAGCTTTAACCTTGGCGTGCGTCTTACGAAGAGATTACTATGTTTGCTACCGTAGATGTATTTTTATGTTTCGCTAGACCAGAAGCGCCACGCGGTTTTTTATTTCATTGTTAGCTGTTTTCCATGTTGTTGTTAACAATATATTGACAAACCCGAATAAGACTTTAGTACTCTATTTTGCTTTCTTTGTTTGCGTCGATATGCAAACAAGATAATATCTGATCCATTTTCGCTACTCTCAGCAAACATTGTTTTTTATTTAAAACGTACGATATCAATATGTATGTTTCGTTTCGTTGATACCGTTAATAAAGCTCAAGAAGTCCATAAAATATTCTTTGGAAATGAAAGCTATCTATTTAATATCTTATAATAAGTGGCCAAAGGCTTGAGTATCTAAGGATGCTCACACGTGATCTTATGAGACTTTTGAGACAACATTAAGAATGCCGAAATAAAGGTTCTTACAAAAATTCAGCTTCTTTATCGCATTAGGGGGTTGACTCCTTTCTTTAGCTTACTTGACTGGGTATCCATATTTTGTCCATTAATTTTGTTGTTGGTGCTCTAATATATGTTGGCAACATCAAGAAAAATGGCAGTCTGTTACATCGGGTGGTTGACAGATGACGTTTTCGAACGAAGTCTCGAGCCTGTGGCACTTTAGTCGGTTTATTATCATTTCACTTTTGCTCGAGCTATGGGAGATGAACACCTGAAGCTTGGTTTTGAAATACTTCTAAAAAGAAAATAGATTACACGTAGGTTGTTACCTGGCGTGTTTGTTCCCACTGCTGGCAGACCGCTGCAGCTTGCCTGCCCGCTCCTTGTTCCGGTTCTCCTTATTCCCGAGCGGCACGAGCGCGGCCCTTTGATCGTCGTACCGGTCCGACTGGCACCGACTCAGCAGCTCGAAGAACGACTCCACCGGGCTCTCTTCAGACTCCGTACGGACCAGCGGACTCTTGGCTTTTAGCTCTTCCAACTCTTCCTTCTTCTTCGCTTCTGGAGTTATCTGCGGTGCGAACGGTATGTTAATAGCCGCGTACTGACTGACCAAGCCGCGAGGCTGCCTCATGAAGCAAATGCTCGGTCGGTGAGTACATGCCTCGCGAGGCTGCCTTATGAGGCAAATGCTCCCGGCCAGTACGTGCCTCGTCAGTGGCAAACGCGTCGAACAAAGGGGCGTACCAAGAGCTCTTAAAGCAGGACAGAAATTGAACTGCCCTGCTTTTCGGTACTAAGACTAGTATCGAAAAACAGGGCAGTTCAATTTGTGTGTAAGTGCTTGTATTATTGATCAACCGGCCATTTGCCTCACGAGACAGACTCGCGAGGCGGCTGATTTACTCAGTACGCACCTATTGTCGTCGAATATGCATCGCATTCTCTGAAGCCAAGCTGAAAATATTGCTTTGCTCTTTTGGCTTCTGGCTAATGACGTAGTTTAATTTATTTAGGGGTTATTATGATCATTTTCTTGGAATTTCTTCTTCTGCCACCTTTGACGTAGCGTTATGACGAGTAAAATATTTGTAACTGAAGATATTTTTTAAATATAATACACACAGAAGAACAAATCGACGCGAACAGGTCACGTGATGATGGGACCGGATATAACTGTCCTGCACTCCGTAAATACACAAAACAAAATGCAGACTACATCAAACAGTTCCCATCTTGTAACCAACGTTTCAGAATGAAGTGAGACCTGTATGAGTGAGAGTTGCTCCATGCTCTGTCGCCTGACACGCAGCGCGTTGAATGGCGTTCGGGGCGGGGCTGCGGAAGCAGGGGTGGCTGCAGGCGGAGTCTCCTCGACTGGAAGCCCGAGCACTTTGCGCAGATCGCTGATGTTCATCTGAGCAGTCGCCATACCCAGCACGTCGCCCAGCTGTAACACGCAACACCCCTCTTACGACACATCATAACCTACTATTCTCCTACATTATTTACTTCTGTCCCTCTCATTCAGATAGGCTTTCAGTTACCAACATAAATATTTGATCAGAAATGAACTGTAAAACCAAATCCATCTGGACTTTTTTTAAATCGAACAGACAAAATTGCCATATTTACAAAACCATGGGTTTCGAGATATTCATTCCTATTTATTTTCGTGAATGAAAAGGATGGAGAAGTTGAAATAAGAATCAGGGTTCAGCAGCCCAATTTACAATCAATCAAAGCTTCCGATTCGGAATCTAATCTACACTCCTCTTCATCCTGAATGAAGATGAAAGAGACAGAGAGATCTTGAATCCCTCTTTGGAACCCTCTTTGGAACCTTTTTGATAAGACTGTGAATCATACTACTAAACTGCGAATCGGGGTTGATTCACAGTACGTTTCATTCACAAAAATGAATAGGAATAGAAACCGCTTAAGAGAGTCGAGGGCAAGCTTCGAGATCTATTGAGAATAAAAAGGGCAGAAGCAAAGACCAGTGTAGGAAAATCGGGCCCCCGTGAACTATTAGTGTGAAAGTATAATTTGAGTTTGGTAACGCGAAGAGAAACAGGTCCAACATAAGCAAGCAGCATCGTGCCAAGTAATACAAAGGGAAAGTAAAACGAAAACATACAAAAGAGATGACCGATTCTCAATAAAAGTTTGTCTTATAAAGTAATCGTTTGCATTTCAAACAGATCACAATACCATATCATACAATAGCTCTTATTTTTCTCATTTCTTACTCCTCTAGCTAGCGGAGTTAAAAGCTTATAGTACTGATCTCTACCAGATGCTGTGAAGCCTAAATTAGCGGCACAGAACAAAGCAAGAAAGACAGGTAATAAATAAACCTATTTCACCGCTAGGCGAGGTACCTCTTTATGTTTACTTATACTTCTTTATGTTTAATTTTATTGGAATATTAATCTTTTTTTTGCCAATTAAACATGACACGAAAAAATCAGCCATTATTAATAAAAAAGTAGAAGATAAAGCATAATAATATAGAATATGCTACATTAGTTTTCATTATAGATACGTCCCAGCGATGCGTTAGGTATGCGATAGAATGGGAATCAATAACAGAAATGAAGAAATAAAGGGGTAAAGTTCATAAACGACTTTATTCTCTGCACTAACTACCCCAATCGTACAGCGCGAAATTTTTACAACTTTCTTAATAAAGTCGCCAGACCCTTTTCATAACTTTTGTTAACGAAACCTAAAACACTTGTGACGAATCTAGAATGATACCTGAAACAAAATAACAACCATTGTTTTGCGATGTCAGAGATTAAAAAGCATATAAAAGCAAACTGTAAATGAAAATATTATAGTGAATTCTGTGTTTCCAAGATCACTGGAAGGAGCCAGCTATCCTGTCTACAGCGGCGGCGACTAAAAGCATCCCTAATATGAAAATGCATTAACACCCACTCTAATGAAATCACCATATTTAAATGACAACCGGCACTCAAAAATAAAACAATTGGATTGTATAATAGTTACTATACAAAATCCAAGTTCTGTGTTTTATTAATAACCTTTTTTCCCCTACTTTATTTTGTTTAACATTTAGGGTTTTCGTTTTTAGCTGGGTGCAGACAATTATTAAGTTAGTTTTAAAGTTATTTAATTTATCATGTCTTTCACTAAATTGGTTGTTATAAAACTAAGTTACTATACTTCAACTCAATTATTGTTTCAATTGTTAACAGGGCTTATCAATACCGCAGCCTAAAATACTTTTAGGTAATTATAAACTTTTATTTGAGAAAAGAAGTAATATTTATTTTAATATTTATTCATTTTATTGAATTGAATTTTAGTAAGATGGCTTCTGCGGCAATTTCATCACAATAACGTCTTATTTTTATTAAAATTGAACATTAAAGTGTTAATCAAAATCATAATCTATAATAATCATCATCACTATCAGTGAAGTTGACCCATATACAGAAAAATAAAAAAATACACTAGTTATGCAACCCTGAGAGTCTTTATTGTGTAGCATTAGAAGCTACATTGGCATGTTTTTAGATAGTCAATTAATGAAATCCTGACACGAATTAGGGTGGTCATCATCGGACCAGCTACAAAAGACTATAGAGAGCTCATCACTCATCGATTATACATCTGCATGCCATACCTCAGCTCAATCGAATCGCTGGAAATCTACCTAAAATAGTTACAGTAATATTTTATTCCATACAAATAAATAAAGAAATAAAGTCACCCTGATGTATAATAGAAGCTTGTAAAAATTAAAGCATTTGTTGCATTTATAAAGCTGGTGGTCTTTTTGTAGCAAACTGCGACATACTAATGACAGACAGACGGACGGACATACAGACGGAATATACAGGATACAGGATCAATTATAAAGATTTCCACTCTCACAACGAAAAAAGATTTTGGCTGGCAAAAACATTGCCTATAATTTTTAAACATTAAATTAAAAGTATTTAACACTTGACAAATATAGATAGTTTACTATATGATTTCTTCTGGTTATACTTTCTTTTTTATTTATCAATTCACAATCGTGCCTACTCAGGATGTGTTGTCTGTAAAACTACATGTTAAAACTATGTACTAAAATTTTAATGTAAGTTTTTAAATAAAATGTTTTTCATGCCACTTGTTTCATTTAGCTGCCTCCGCTGCGCTCAAAAAAATCTACAATATGTACCTACGCGGCGATCAGTCGTCCGTCTCTCATCGCCGTCACAAACAAGCACTCACCTTTATCGATAATTAAAAAAATCGATTGACAACGCGGCCTGTTATTCGATTAGTTACAAAGCGCGTACGGTTGTTAACTTGTTAGTTGTTAGTAGTGCGAGAGATGTCGAGAGAACTGACCTCCTTGGAGATAGTGTAATGCTCATTGGCATAATACAGTGCCTTCTCATGGTTCTGTAGGGCGGCGTGCGCGTTTCCTAGCGACCAGGCGGCGCGGCCTTCACCGACGCGGTCACGAAGCCTGCGCGCGGCGGCCAAGTGCCGGGCGTGGTATTGCTCCGCGGCGCGGTACTCCCGAAGCAGCGTGTAAGTGTTGCCCAGCGAGTAGCACGCTTGCGCCTCTACCGCCGCCTCGCCTGCCTGCTCTGCCAGCGCCAGCGTGCGTCTGCAAGCAACACAACGTCTATACCACGGGTGGCCAACAGGTCGACCGAGGAGGCATTTGCGGTAGCCTGCTATGTAACCTGTGTTATAACTTATAACCAAAAAGTGGCATCTTTTACCATGATAGATTTATATTTGACCACCCAGAATCATTATTAGCCCTTATTAGCGACACTATCAAATGGTATAAAAATATTTGTTTTGTTTGTTTGTTTAGTTAGTTTGAGTATTTTTAGCTATTCCACATAGTTTCGGATTTGGCCTACCATGCCCACTTGAAAAATTTACCCTGTATGCAGCGTAAGTATACATATAAACTATGCTGCAGGTGGCGCCGGCGTACAAGTTAGCTCGCGTACTCACTTGTAATGTTCAGCCGCGTTCTCGAACTGTCCGAGGAATATGTGCGAGTTGCCGAGGTTGCTGTTGGCGCGACGCTCGGCAGGGCGGTCGCCGAACTCCTGCGCTATGGTCAGCCGCTCCGTGTGATAGCGGATGGCTCGTGTGAAGTCACCTAGCAGGTAGCAAGTGTTGCCGAGGTTACCGCATGCGCGACCCATCGCCTGGCGGTCCTCCAGGCTGCGCATAAGCTCCAAGTTCTCTCTGGAATTATCACGCACACGTGTAAAAGCTGGCCTAAGAATAGGATCAACCTATCTCTTTCCGTGGGTGCCGTAAGAGCCGTATATCCAGGGAATGGACAACAGCATTCTTCTTGGTAGATTGTGCCGATTGAGGATATACTTGAGGTATATCCTTAATGTATGTACTTTGAATCTCCGGTCAACGACAGTCCTGATTATGCGTTCTCTCAGCTGGTAGGCTGTTGAATCAGGGGTACTCTCTTATCTACTTTAATTGTTTCCCGCCTCGAGGATAATCTACCCCTCGAGTAGGCTCCGCTACATATATAGTAATGAGAAAATGAAACTAAAGATGCAGTTCTAACTTTCACCACACGCACATGGCGCCATTAGCATTGTAAATGCACGCCATTTTAGCCCATTTTCATATTAGATTAGAAACGTCAAAGATTATTTGTTATTGTCCTGTTTTCTCGCAAATATGTTGAAAAACGTTGTATGATACACGTGCGGCAATTGGTTTTTACAAACTCGTGACTATGGTAAGCCCTCGACTTCGTCACGGGCTTACATTTGTCTACTCGTTTGTAAAAACCACAGATAACCTCCAATACATACCGCATGAAAAACGACGACCGCGCACCATGCATTGGCGTAAATGGTTCTATAAAAATCGCCGCTTTGCAGCACGGCTTTAGTTTCGACCAAGTATTAAACCCGTGAGCACCTACACGTTTCTGTGTTTTAAAGCGCGTTAAAATTGGTTTTGTGGCAAAAAAAAGTATAAAATGCCTACATGTGCAGTGAAATGGTGTGGAAAGTCATCAAGGCATTCAAATTACCAAAAGATGAAGTAACATTTCATCGGTATATAAAATAATCTTAATTTTTTCAGCTATAGAAGAGGTCAGCTTGTAATGGCTGGTCCAAGTAACGAGGGTCACTTGTCCCTCTTCTACATTCCTGTTATTACAATGGTTGTCCCTTTCCCGCGTAGCACGTGCAACGCTAGGTGTTGTGAAATTCACTTCATTCTAGCCGCTATCGATAGCAGGCTTGAATAGAGTGAAATTCATAACTAGTAGGTTTTATACCATTAAATATTCTTGATGTAGGTAGATTATAAAAAAGTATGACTTTAATGATGACACTCTTATATAAACTTAAACACCCATAGGGTGACTGACTCACTGACAACTGATATCAGCCCTCAGAAGTAGTGGGTCAAAACCGAGTATGAGGCTATATAGGGATGGGTCATATAACCCCAGGAAAAATCAGACATTACCATAAAGTCGTCTCCGAGATGGAACAGGTCAACGGATCTCGAAAACTATAACTCAGATGGGTGTCCTGTTTTAACTAAAGTTGGAGTAAACCCTGGGATGTTTTCATAAAAATAAAAAAATAGGGCCCCCAAGCAATAACGGTGACCCCCATACAAAAATGAAATACTCATAAATCACAAACGGTAAGAGGTAGGTGGGAAGTGCTTGACCAAATGTCATAGGGGGTCAGATCGTGGTCATGAAAATCCAAGATGGCGGATTCAAAATGGCGGTCTATTTGATAAGTTGGTCCGATCGAGGTGATTTTTTGGGTTTTTTTTCATGGTTTTCAGGGCCGCAGATTCGATATTTGAACAAAAAATTTGGACTGCCATTTTTAAAGATGACTACCGTACAATTTTTTTTCCATTTTTGGTGGATTGTTTATATACCCATACCTATGGGAAATTTAGAATAGTCGTTCCTAGGGATCGAGTAAAGATGTTATAAGTGTCAAAATGCAATAACAGCAAAATCGTTTTTTTTTTCAAGATGGCGGCTGAAGACATACTACTCATAGTAAATTATCCGATCCGAATGAAAATCGATATCTGAATATCCCCTGGTATATTTGGTAGGAATGCGTAAAAAAATATTTCACTCCGCCATTTTGAAAAATTTCGTACATACAATTTGACTTTTTAAGGATTTTTAATTCGCAATTAGCGCCGCAACTATGCGACTTTTCCATTGAGGGTATCATAGTAAGTATCGACAAATTTTATTTTGTTGGACAACATACCCAACCCTACGGCGAGTTCATTATTAGGGCGTCACTCGAAACAGCCAATAATAGCGCATTGGCTCCAGTCCCCGCAACCCGCGCCTTCCGCCAGTTTTGGTGAGCTAGGATCCGAACAAAAATCCCGTAATGCGGTAACTATTGGGGGTTATCTGTGGTAAAAACCAACATACCGCACTAATATCATAAATAACTATTTAGAGGCAATAAATAATTATATCAACTTGAAGAGACCCTTGTTTTATTATTGAACCCGTAGGTAGCTTTTGGGAGTTGAGGGATCATGGAGATACCCCGTTATAAAATATTCAGAGGCTTGTGCCGAGCTTGTGCTGGTTTTCGTTATATATGAATGAATGAATGATGTGTAAGTACCTACTAGCTATAAATTAAAGATTGAGAGCAGGCAGAGTGGCGTGTATGTACTCACTCGTAGTACGCGACGGCCTGCAGTAGACAGTCGCGCACTTCCTGCGGGAAGTGTCCCGGGTCGTTCTGCCCAACGCGGCCGAGCTGCTTGCCCTGCGCGTGGTACACATTGCCCAAGTTGTAGAGCGCTCGCCCCTCGCTCAGCCGGTCGCCGAGGGACCGCGAGATCTCCAGGTGACGCTTGCAGCACTGAATCGCCTCCGTAAACTTGCCCATCACTTTTAATGTGTTGCCAAGGTTACCTGACGCCTTCGCTTCACCTAATTTATCGTTCATTGTCCTATAATATTAAATAAATGCTTATTACTGAGAATGTTGTCGAAATAAAAATTAAACAGCTAACACAGACGCACACGCTACAGCGGTGAGGTAGACAACAATGAAGTTGTATGTAATGAGTGTGTTGATTGAGACCCTGCTTGTGACATAATCACACTTGTAACACAAAGAAAAAATAGTAGTTTGTGTAACTAGTGCATAACAGAAATTAAAAAAACGAGCGTGAGTTCAAAGTTAGTATCATACGAATGTTTTATGCACAACATGTGATTTCGTCATGCTATGAAACTATTGCCCAACAAAACACAATAAATAGGAGTTAAACCACCTTCATCATCCTCATCATCATCAACAGCCTGAAGACGTCCACTGCTGAACATAGACCACTTTGAGCGGCCGCTCACCTCCTGCATCCATCGGCTCCCCGCGGTTTTCACCTGATCGTCAATCCACCTAGTTGTGTGGAGGGCCAGCTTACGCTGCGTCTTCCAGATCGTGGTCGCCACTCGAGAACCTTCCTTCCCATTGCCATTTCAACTTGCTAATTCTAAGGCTCAATTCAGACAGAGCAGCAAAATGCTCGAGCAGTTTTGAAGTGCTGTATGAATATCAACCTTAATCTATTTAGACAAAGCTGAAAATAGTATGCAACATTAAAATAGGTAAGATTTTAATGTTGCATACTGTTTTCAGCTTTGTCTAAATGGAATAAGGTTTATATTCCAACAGCACTTAAAAACTGCTCGAGCATTTTGCCGCTCTATGTGAATTGACCCTAAGAGCTATATCGGTACTATCAACTTCAAGCGCCATAATATCAAACTGAGAAGTACTTGAATGACATATTTATTCCAGAGAATTGAACTACTGAACCGAGTTGCATGTCATTTCTATGGAGTCAAACTGTAAGTATATTGTTTCAAAACAAAATAGGATTTTCCAAAACGGTTTATAAATGACGGAGTTCTAAGATAACAAAAAAAATACTCCACCTATTTATTGGAGCCGGTTAATACTTACGATATTTTTATGTCCTGTCTCATTTACATCTACCTATGGTAGCTTCCCTTATAATACACAAAAGATATGTATTAAATATTATTTACAGCTTTGGAAATTATAAGGCTTTCAAAACCCAGGTGGGCTGACGACTGACAAGAAAACAGACATACAGACAACTTTAAGGCTTCTTTTTATAGTACTAAGGAACCCTAAAAAGCCACAGACCAGAAAAAGGATCAGTAATATTTCGCTAGGACCTTAGCCTTAGATGTTTCATTAGTGATATAAAAATCATAGCTTTCATTTGGGGTTACCTCGTGAAAATATATGTCATTATTATATTTTTGTATATTCATAATCAGAATGCAAGGGTGTGTATAAATAAGCAACATAAGATGATACCTAGCTAATGTGAGATCATGTTTATGATACTGCATAGCCTTGTTGTAATCGCCGAGGTAGAAGTATGCATTGCCAAGCTGGCTGTATATGGCGCTGAGTGTCCGCAGGTCATCGGTGCCGGCTTGGATTGCGGCCTGGAAGAAGGCCACGCCAGCGCGGCAGTCGCCCGCCTTGCACAGCCGCTCGCCTTCCAGTGCCAGCTCGAGGCACATCGAGCCACCGTCGCAGCTCTGACACAACACAACGACAACCCACTTTATCCCACCATTCCAGTTTATTTATAAATAATCTCTTATATACATATATATAAATCAATTGCTGTTCGTTAGTCTCGCTAAAACTCGAGAACGGCTGAACGGATTTATCTTATCTTGGTCTTGAAATGTTCGTGGAGGTCTAGGGAAGGTTTAAAAGGTGAGAAAAATTCGAATAATTGCCGGGAACTATATATATATAAAAATCAATTGCTGTTCGTTAGTCTCGCTAAAACTCGAGAACGGCTGAACGCATTTATCTTATCTTGGTCTTGAAATGTTCGTGGAGGTCTAGGGAAGGTTTAAAAGGTGAGAAAAAATCGAATAATTGCCGGGAAAACCCTGAAAACAGCCCTTTTCTTTTACCCATATAAACGTAAGTACAGTACGAAGTCTACCGGGTCAGCTAGTGCGTTATAAACTATAATTTTGTGACATAAAAATTATTTAAAAATTAAAATGATGTTTCAAAAAATGTTATAAAATACTTGTTTACATGCTAAGTTTCAAAGCGGTAAGATTTTACATGCCAACATATTCATGTAAATTTTAAACCCAACATTTTTTTTCAACGTTGTACTGGTGATTGTTTATCAATTGATAACAAACACCATCCATTGAAATAAAACAAGGTGAATATATTTAATATATTTTTAAGCGAGTATTAAATAAATGTTATTTTATTCTATCCTTCTATTCCATTCATTCTTCATGAGTCATATAATAATCAGTTCAACAAAATTATAATTTACCAGTTGAATTGTTATGAAACAATAATGAGTATCCATAAATTATTAGAACTTGTTAAATGAGTAAGCTGAATAAATTATAGCAGGCCTATGAATACCTCCATTATAATATTTAAAGTTACATAAGTTACATTTGCTTTTTCGCATCAAAAATATTTTTTACGTCGTATTCCGCCACATTGCATTTGATGTTAAGGTGGCTATTACATTTTGGCGAGCTCAGTACCGCGCGCGCGGTACCGAGCTTGCAGCGGCCATCGGTTTGACCAAATATATCTAGTTTCATTTATTGATATATTAGTATGAATATTATGAAATCATTTGTAGTAGTTCAGAAAAATGAAGAACTTTATTTAGGTAACAATATTTTGTCCATGTAATATAAAACTCCGCAGATAATTGACCTCTTGTTCAAGCCTTTTTTAATAAAAATCAAATTTATTAGTTTAATATTTTGTACTTTAATATTTTTTACGTTAATTACTTGAAAGGCAAAAATGAAAAATCTGTTCTGTCATTATGGAAGTACAGGATGTATTTAGTGGTGTATAATTTAGTTTGGAGACTTACGTTACACAGATTTGCAAATTACAGCTCTCAAATCGGGTCTCTGTGTGTTTTTGCCAAAACGAAGACCAGGAGAATGATGATTATTAAATAAATAGGTAAGTTACCTAAACTCATTCTGTCATTATGGAAGATGAAATGAAGGGTATTTTTCATATGATGGCTAAGTGTAGACATTAAAGCTATGCATCAAATATTGATGATGAGAACCATGCAACTACGCATAATTTTGTAACAGCCACCTTAAACTACATTATGATTATGGTAGAGCACTGGTAGCACGAGCTGTAATCAACATAATAATTATTATCTCTACGCTCAAGATACCGTTCATCAATAAACAATCACGCAGCACACATAATCAACCTTTTGTTGCATTTAAATCAAACGGTTTGTTTCACTTTCGGGACAACTCATGCTACCTGAGCAGATTACATACACTAGTCTATGGTAAACCCACACTACAACTGGATTGGGAACTGGCTCAAGTGAGACTGCCGAAACACACTGCTTTGGTATGGAATGGATATGAGAGAGAGAGAGAGAGAGAGAGAGAGAGAGAGAGAGAGAATTGATCTATCCCCCCCCCCGCCCTTATACAGGGATATAGGGGTATAAGGGGGGGGGGGGGAGATCTATTCTGTGAACAGCTAGGCTATTGTTATAGTGTAAGTATCGTTATAGTGTAGTATGCTAGTTAGTTAATACTGTGATATTGCTAACGTACTGCAGTTGAGTTAATGTTTTACATTATCTAATATCTAATAAGTGCTTTAATAAAACTGTAACAGGTCCAATTCTGTACTTTAAAGAAATATTGTTCAGTAACAAATTTAAAATAAAAGAACAAAAACAAAATCAAAAGTTTTTTGTTCTGTCCTGTTATACATACTAGTTTTTAATGTATAGAAACTGTTTTGGATTCTTTTTTGTTGAGCATTTTAATATTGTTTTAAAGATTTTCAAAGGACTGATTTTTCGTAAGTAATTTCTACCATTGAATACTTTCAAAAAGTTGCAATTCGCAAGGGAGTTAGAGGATCCAGGAATACATGAGCCTTAGATATTTCAATAGTGTTGTGATGTTACATTACTGATGACAAACTTATTACTAACTTTAATTTACAGTCAGGTAATAAGACATTTAAAATAAATATAAAGACAGAGTACTCACCACAGTACCTACTTATACATAAATAGAAAGAAGTAAATACATTTATTATTTCAGATTATTTATAATTAGGTATTATTTGTAATATTTTTAACTGCATTTTGTTGTTGATTAGGTAATCATTATCTATCCTCCTCTCTTCTAATTTGGGTGCCCAACATGGTCCATGATGAACTACAGTATATTTAAGAAAACAAACATCTTGTAAACTGTGAGTACATTGCGGAATGAAAATAAACAATTGATACTGAAGAAATTGTCATTTAGTGAGAAAGTACCTAATGTAGTTATGGTGAGATTTACATAATATAATTAACAATAGTTCAGTCCAGTTACTAGATCATGCATTCAATTTTATTATTATGGTAGGTCTAAATTGTATTCCATTGCTTTTACAATCAAATTGATTGACCTCGTTTTGTGATTATGTTGAAAACCTAGGGACATCTGCTATGAGTTGGTGCATACTGTATATAGAATAGATAGAGTAATATTTGAAATTAACTACTAAACGCGGGTGTTCTACTTGCTGCAAAGATACGGATGTGCGCAGCCCTGGGTCGCTGTTTCCGTATTAAGACCCTATACAAATGACTCACGAATTGCCAAGACATAGGACAACAGCCTCACAACCTGTTTACTGCTTACGCGTTATATGACGCATTACAACATCCTAACGAAAACATTATAGCAAAACAAAGAGATAGGTATAATACATAAAACTCACCTGTGCCTCGGTGGAAAGATTTTCCGCACTTGCGCTCACAGACATCCTGAGGCGACTCCCTTTTCCTACAGCAGCTACACCTACAGCGCCAAGAACTAAATGTGATTATCAGGGATAATAATCACGCTTTCATAGTTGTTGTCTTTCTTTGTAATGTAATAGTTTTTCTTTTTTGATTAGTAAATGTAAATAGTTCTTTCTAATAGGCGTGAAAAGAACCTAAACAGGTGCAGAAAAATTGAAAATTGGAGACAAAACAAAAAACGGCAACAGTCACAGAACCATAGACACTAGATGGACACTAGACAGACTAACAAAATTCATAACCTGCGTTCGGATAGCCTACAGGGCCTCGTTTTATAAAGCTACAAGTCTTGTACTTGTAGCGAAAAACTGACAACACAGCCAAAAAAAAGTGAAATAATGCGTTTTATAAAGCTACAAGACACAAGTTACAAGCTACATCCCCCGATATATTGCTTTACTCTATGAATTACAAGCACTTGTTCTTAGACCATAGACAATCCATAGTGTTTTTAATTTTTTAAATGTAAAATCGAACAATTGTTTTGGTCATTACAAGTGTACGGAACTACAATTTGTAAAGTTTTTTACCTGACTAAAGAGCTAGGTAAATTGAAGTACAAGTTTAGATAAATTTATTGAAAGTGTATTGTATTGGTCGTGTCACGTATTAATGAATGTTCAATTAGTTAAATTAAGTAAATATGAACTGATTATGTTTAAATAATGAGAAATTCAGCTTGAGCTTGATTAAATGATCACATGCACCGTTCATTTTGGAAATGTGTGAGCAAAAGTTGAGTTTTTGACTGTTTTCGTTCACCGTTCGGATAGCTCAAAAACAGTTAAAGCCAAGGTGAACTGCACCTGCGGAGGTGGGTTAAAAGTGATCGTTTTCTGACATTAGAGATTGACGTAGAATTTTTGGCGCGGTTATGTAAAAATTACTGATATTTATTGTGAAAATTGTAGTTATCGTAATGATATAGCACGGAGAAGTGAGAAGGAAGACGTAAGTTTACGTGTGTAATGTAAAATTCTGCTAATTTGTTTTTTGACATATTAGATAACAAACCGCATTTGGTTATTTTGCGTTCGTTTTGGGTAATGAGTATAAGTGGTAAAAGTGGCATTATTGGCGAAATTCTCAAACCGAACGGCCCCCTAATTACCTAACTCGCAACAGGTTTGCGACAGGCGTAAATCTCGCGGTGATTGCTGTCATACATCATTAGTGGTGTCGAGAATGTATGCTTCGCTACTGCTGTCGCATTGCTGTTGCAAATTTTACGTAATTACCCCGCGGCTTACAACAACGCTAATTTTGCTAGTCTGCGTGTTCTTAAATCATCGGTAAACATCGATAGCATAGCGCCGATAGTTTCAATCCCTAGTTCGTTTACAGGAATTATCGTGTACAAATAGGCCGCTTCTGTGTGTGTATACGTTTGTGTGCGTAAAAATAGAACTAGTGTTCCTATTTTTCGTCGTGCGTGCGTAGCAACGCGATCAAACATTACGTACGTGGTAAACATTTGTTTGTGTGCGTTTCCTCGTCCCCTTCAGTTTTTGGCGAGGTTCCGTGGACGGACGGAAGCGCTTGTGACTACTCCTTTTGGCTGTATACTCAAAGCCCTAAGTCTATGATTGAGACACTATTTTGATTATATTGAAATAGAAGACTCAGCCCCCAGAGCATATCACGAAAATATTGATCCAGACCAGAGACAAAAATTATTGTTTATCTGTGGTCTAGAAGAACCATGCAACGCACGATGCACGAATGCAATGCGTTTGTTGAGAGTTTTGGCGGGAACGTGAAAAAGTTCACGTCGTTGCATTGTATTATTTCACAAAACTTATGCTTATGCATTTTACGCATTAAGTGCTGAATTACGAGTATAAGTGTTGGCAAGTGATATAATGTAGTGAAACGTGGTTTTCGTGTTGCTTCCAAAATTCCATAGAAGCCTCTAGTAAAGTTGCCACTACTTTACTAGGACATGACTTAGACTGGATTATGACTACCTGACTTAGACTGGACTATGACTACCCCGACTGACTGTGACTAAGACTTGACTTTACATGAAATATTTCATAATACGATGAAAAACTACAATACTTGACACTGGCTAAATACACTATGTGTGGAGCCAAAATATAAGAAAAAAAAATGCGTGCGTTGACGTTTGGGTTTGGGAGCGCAAATCAGCGTTGCCATAAACTTACTTATGGCAACGGTAATTACCGTTTCGTACGGTAATTATGGCTTTAAAACGCACAACGTACGGTATGCGGCCCAGTGGTTATTACGTACGCTTAAATACGGTAATTTAATCACATCAAATAATTAAATGGGTTTTCACAGATTTTTGTTGAAAATGGAACAGATTTTGTTGTAGATGTCTATGGTATCATAACGTGCATTGTGTTTTCAGCGTTATATTTCTACGACGTAAAAATCCCTCCGATTCATGTGAGAACACTTACGAAATATCGCGCTATTCTAGCGTAGAAATAATTCTAATATAATTTTTGGAACCAATAACTAGTACAACGGTTCACTGTCGAAACTCATAAAATGGTTAATCATAATTTTGTTACAAATAAAAATGTTACTTATAAACATCATTTCACATAATATCATTTAACATACTTTTACTAGATCTAATTTTCTTTATTATAAATCAAAAGTAATAATCATTGAAATTTATAAGAATGAAACTCATAAGGCGTATAATACATAGCAGTAAAAATTTATAATGCTTTTCACCATAATTTTTTTAAAACATAAATTAAATAAAACAAATGAAAAAACACTTTACAATGTGTAATTTTTTATATAAGCACAAGTGACTTTTGGCATCATTTGGTCACTGTTCAACTAACGCTCCTACTCGCTACGCTCGTCGTTGCACCTATTTATGACTTTGCCCTATACTAGTATCCTAGTATCATTAAGGCATACGACGATGATGCTGATGATGCATAGGTATGTGATGATTAAACTCCCTGAAAATAGTTATTTTGTTACCTAATAAATACGAAAATAACCATTCTAAACAATAAAATTATGAAGGATGATTATTATGAAATTTATAAGAAATGAAACTTTTAATTAAAACAGATATGATAAAAAATATTCTTAACATTAATATTATAACATAAAATTTTATGAATTAAAACATTATTTTAATAAATTGTCTGAGATAAGACCAATATAAAATTGAACTATTATAAACAAAAATATTTATAAACTAGCAGCCCAACCCGGCTTCGCAAGAATATTTAAAAAAATTAAAAATTAAAAATTATAATACACACACAAACCCTTCTATTTGCGTCAGGTTACTAATAAAATAAAGAAATATTATTTTAATGTACTTTTATTTTTACTTAAATGATTTTTTTGTTAATGTTTTGTTTTTATTCTTTTATTATTTTTAATACTAAAATTTTAAGTATTTATATTTTTTCTAACATAACAAAAATATTTATAAATAACCACCATTATACATGTGATCATTATTAAAAATGAGATATGTGAAATGAAATTATGAACAATTAAATTATTAGTTCTGACAGTATACCTAATACAACAGTGGGTAGTACCTAATATTGAGAAATTTTCTTGAATCTTTGAAACAATTCTGTTTTTAGGGTTCCGTAGGGTAAAATGGACCTTATTACTAAGGATCTGCTGTCTGTTTGTCTGTCTGTCTGTCTGTCTTTCCGTCTGTCACCAGGCTGTATCTCATGAACCGTGATAGTTAGACAGGTAAAATTTTCACATATTATGATATATTTCTGTTGCTGTTATAACAAAAAATACTATAAAACAGAATAAAATAAATGTTTAAGGGGCTCCCATAGAACGAACGTGAGTTTTATGCTCGTTTATGAGATGAGTCATAGATGGCGCTGATTTAAATAGTACTCCTACTCAACACTAGATGGCAGGGATAGTATAATGGTACAGAACCCACCATGCGCGGGTCCAACTCGCACTTGGCTGGTTTTATTTTGAGGTATCGTACATAGAGTTGACTCATTTTGGAACGTCTTTTCAATCCAACACCCAAAATAATCACAAAAACTAAAAACCCATCTTTATAATAATTCTAAGCCGGATGAAGGGAATGAAGGCGTTGTGATGACGGCTTCATCGATTTGATGGGACGAGAAAAGTAAAATTGTATTGTTTTTTTGTACTATTATTGTACTTTTACTGTTATATCAATATTTTTATACAGAGTATGGTCTTTTTTTGGCAAATACGGTAATTTTCCCATTTGTATACGGTAGCACCAAATGTATACAGCGGCAACACTGGTGGTGCGAATCAAACTTTTTTCACTTTGTTCGGCCATATTGCTTTGTCGCCGTGCGTGCTCCTTGCCTCAAATTGAATCATTCAAGTCTTTTGGTAAATATGTTTTCATTTCGCTATTACCATAACATTATATGCATCAGTAATGTTTGCTAAAATGTGGTGGTAAAGAAACAGTAAATAAGTTTATTTAGAATGATAATAAAACCTCTCATGTCTTGCCACCACCTTCATCAAGTTTCGATTGAATGTTTTAATCTGTTCGGGTTGGTCGAAGATATTCCACTGCTCAGGGCTCGTGTATAATGTCGTCACTGTCCATATCCGTGAAATGTGATAATGAGTAATTTACGTCTTGTTCTGTGCTGTTTCGATTGTGAATAAATAGTACGAAATTTGTGTTGAAGATGAATGTTGGTAGGATATTGCGTTACTATACTCATATTATGTACTCAAGCTATTGTGTTGTGTGTAGCTGATATTGTGTATATTTATACGCGACCATTCAAGTTGTATATGATGTGAGTGCTGTTCACTTTACCAATAATTGATAAGAGTAGGTATATTTAAAAAAAGTGTACATAATTGTTATATTACCTCCTACGATAGTTGTACCTACATCCCCTACACAAATATTATGTTACGAACCAAGGATGTTTCGGTCTAACTTGCAGTGAATATAAATACATAAACAAAACCAATGTAGTTAATCATTTTTAATAGATTCTGAAACTTACTTTCGACAAACGTTTCTTTGTCGAATGAGGCGCTGACAGAATGTTTCGTTTATGAGCAAATTGACAACAAAAAGAACCTGACCACTTAACGAAAATTATACTAAGGTGCACCAACGAGACTTAAAAAAACTATATAAATAATAATAACGAAATAATAGTAAAAAAATGAAATATTGTAGCATAGTAAGTCACTAGTAGTCTCAATCCATGCCTGAATAATATTCCTAGTAGAAATGTTTTGTTGTGAAGTCTTAAATACCTAGCAGATTTTTTTTGGGACTGAAAACTGTCATATTTTTGATAAAACATACCTTGAGTGATATTGGTTTATTTACCCAATGATATATGATTTGATAATGTACTTTGCTAAGTACACTGTTTGTTTGAAAGTAAATTTAATATTACAATGAAACAACACACAGCAGGTACACAACAATATTTTTTTAATATTGAAACTTTAATAGTAAGGATAATAGAAATCTAAAAAAAACTTATGGAAAAATGAAGCGCTAATTATTTTGATATTATGAATTATATTGTTGTTGCCTGCCTGAACATAGCTGTTTAAATTAAATTAGAATTTCGATTGGTTTTGTGACACATTCATCTTGATGGCTATATGCAAAATATGCAATTGAATCATGGTCTTGCAAATCAAATGATTATCAGCATCCTGTGTATAAGGGGCTGTTTGCTATCACAATTTACTTTTATTATTCTATTAATAACCCTTGGCAGTTTACTGCTATTACATTATAACATGATGAATTGCTTCTCAATAATAAATGCAATGTTATTATGTTTGAGGTAGGTTAAGCAGTTACAAATTCCTATTCTACCTACTAATTACAACTTACCATTATATATGCGGAAATTGGGTGTATGTCTCCTATGGTAATGAAACAAATAAACCTCAAATTTTTGATATAGCACTTAGAATTAGCATGTTGAAATGGTTACGGGTAAGCTAGAGCACTCACAGAATGGACAACCAATGGGGATAGATTCTAGAGTGGCAAATCAGCATTGTAATTCAACAAGGCAATGCGGCAAGGCAATGTGGCCAGCATGTTAGTATGCTACCTACCGGTAGTGGGCTGGTATGTTTGGGCTGTCTGTAGGCATCACAGCTAGTATACAGTCCAAATATTCTTTGTAGTAGATAGTGTAGCTAGTTTATTAGTTTTTATTATTGTAGTAGTTAGTTTAAAGGATAAAGGCAAATTGCCTGTTAAAAAAACATGATGTGGAGATGAAACATTTTAGAATTGTAACCAGAAACTGTAACTAGAGCATTGTCACTATTCAAGTGGATGTGTGACCTCATTGAAAGTTGGAGAGGTTGTGTGTTGTTGGATGCGAAAAGTTTAAAGGCTTGATAAAGAGTTGTTTATGGGGGAAGCTTAATTTTTGTAAAGCAGATATTTTTCAGGTGGCTGAGATTGATAATGGTGATGATGATGAACATTTAAATATAGGCACTCAATTCTCAATAATTTATTGCAGACATATTAAGTATATATATATTTTGCTAATCACAACATCGTTGTCTTCGTGTTGTGACTGTTCTGGGGTGGATGCATTAATGAAAATTAATAGTTAACAAGCAATACCATAACTGCTAATGCTTTATTGATTTCATATTTATTTGCTAGCGTTACGCTTTAATTTTGATAAGTAGGTCAGCGAATGTCATGTCATGGCAAATTATTGCAGTGTATGTATGCTATGCGAACTGTTTACATTGTATTATGTTTGATGTACTAAATCAAATCTTGATTTTTATTACTACTACCTTACTTACTAACTATATATAAGTATGAGTACTTAGAAATAAGCATTTTATTATACTCTTCAACTAATGACTTGAGCGACACCGACGCGACGGTACACGCATTTTGACACGATACCTATTAACTTTCAAGCGATCGAACAGTGGAAATAATCGTAAAAATGACTGACCATCGTGATTGATTTCAGCTGCTCCTGCTTACGAGTTGAGCGGTTTACGTCAAATCTAATCGCTAATAGCAATGGGAGATCGCACGAACCCAATAAAGTTCGGTCCAGAGTGGTTGCGGAACCTGTCGAGCGAGCCGAGCACTCCGGGGGCGCAGGCAGGCTCGGGACGGGACGGGGCGGGCGCGGCCCCGCCCGGGATGGGAATCCCCGCATTGCCACACAGACCCGCCAATCCTAATAACAACGCACCAAACACTTCCAAAGTACTCCTTGCCAAACTTCGGTTAGTTTTTGTGCTTTGTGGTTGTCCTTGTTTTCTGAAAATTCTGACATCAAAGCTGACCACTTGCCTCTACACAAGAAGAAGACTGAACGAAACAAGTTTTTAACACACACCATAAAATATTCGTTTTATCTTATTATGCGACAGCTGTGGTGACGGTGATGACCACTTACCATCATGTGGGCCTATTTTCCCACTCATTTTGTTTAAGAAATTTAATGCTGGTACGTTAGTTGTATTTTTTTTTTTTTTTTTTATGTGTTTGAATGACGTGACGAGCTAGTCGTTCACCTGATGTTAAGTGACACGGCCGCCCATAACAGTTGCAGTGTCACCCGGAACTTTAAAACAATAGTTTCGCGCGACACTGCACTGCGCACGTCATCCTGAGACATCACCCAGTCTAATAATCAGATTACTAGACTGAGTGATCAGATCATAAAGTCTCATTTGCCCAGTAATTTCACTAGCTACAATGCCCTTCAAACCGGAACACAGTAGTGCTTGCACACTACTGCTTGGCGGCAGAATAACTGGCAAAGCGGTGGTACCTACCTAGACGAACTTTGCAGAAAAGTCCTACCACCTAGTAAAATTATTGTAAGTATTGTTATGTAGGTATACATATTTTTAATGAAACACATTAACGCCATGCTACTCCTATTATTGCATGGTTGTATAATATATTTAGATTGCGAATGTGTCGTGTCATGAAAGTAATTTTTACGAATAATCATTGCAATGATTCACGCAAATGGAAAAATGTATCAATTCAGCACAGCACTTCTTTTCAATAACAGATACATCTGCGCCCTAACAAATTAAGTTGATCACCATTTGATTATTTATTTATTTTTAGTACGACCAACAGATTTATTTACATCGTAAGTATGTACTAGGAAGCTAAGTAAATGGGAATCTACTTGAAACATGTATATAGGGAGGGAAGGATGATCGGTTAGATGTAGAGCTTATAATTATGTTTTTCGTTAAAATACATCTTTGTTTACATCAAAATGGCTTCAGAAAAAGAGACATTTAAATGAGCCCGAATTACAATTGGGTTCTCTGCAATCGTAGCATCTTGATCTGATCTGAGTCGATGTACTTCCCCGCCGCTATTCATTCGCAATTACAACACGTCGGTTCCCGTGGGTTTTCTATAAACTGCGCTGGAACTGTTTGTATAATAGTGTTGTTACTTTGGAACAATAAAAGCAGTGTATGGAAAATCGGTCGTATTGTATGCCAATTAGTAGGTTTATTATTTCAGCTATTTGTTTATTTTTTTTTAATTCTTTATTTAATGAACTTAATCACACATGCGATTATGTCGCTCAGTAGCCAGCATCACAAAAACTTAAATAGGTACACAATATTCAATCTCTTAACATCTATTAACCTTAGCTTACGACTATGACGTTGGGCTCATGCCCATTTTGTACAAATTATATACTAACTTAGCTTCTTTTGATAGTGGGCAGGCTAGAATACTGTTGTATTCACCTACATTCTGTTGTCTGTCAAAAACACTTCGAAAAGCTTCGTTCCGACTGCACTCCATAAGGATGTGGTACAAGTCCTCTGGGACTCCACAATTGAGACAGTTGGGAGACTCGACTTTACGCATAAGATAGGCAAACTTTCTTGAGGGTATATGACCAGAGCGAAGTCTTAAGGCAACAACCATGTCAGTCCTATTCAATTTGTCATTATCTATATTTCAGCTATGGCAGAGAGGAAATGCTAGCTTTGTACGATCGTCAAACAGCTGAAGCACCAGCCCAGTTGAAGTCGATCGACACGCTATACCAACCGAGAGGAAAACCGCCATTTGCATTGAATATACCATTTGAAGATGCGGATAATGTAAGTAGTTGTCTTTCATCATGACAGGTTAGATAGAAGGATTATTTGTTGCTGAATTTTATGTAATTGTTGACAGAGAGATAATATGAGTAGACAGCCACCTCCCGGAGGGTTGGCGCCAAACGATAGATACACGGGGGTGGGCCGCGGCCGTGGTACCCTGGCTCTGGACACCAGGGCGCGTGGTCTGGTCACGCCCGACAACCGGGGCAAGTCCAGGGGATATACCCGGCAGACTTCTGTGGGGAGGTATGTGTTCTAGGTTGTAGATGTTCACTAACTTTATGGCCAACGTGGGATCTTTTGTTTGTAACCTTTGTACTTGATATATTGCTAATTTTAAGCCAATAGAAAAATGTGGTTGCAAATTATTTCTGGTAGAAATACGCGCAGAGTTGCGCAGTACTTAGCAGCTGTTTAGATGTCGATTGTCTTATTAGCGAATCCCACAAAAGCAATTATTTTTGCATGCGATGTAGACGAAGAAGACCCTAAAATTGAATTGTTCGCTTTCTCCCCACCAGCTTTGTCCAACCAGTGGGGAGAATTAATTTCATTTCAAAAATTCTTTATTTAAATAATATTACATAATTGTTGTTACGTACAATCCAGCGCGAAATTCTAAGCTATAGATCTATCTTAAAAGTTATACGTTTTACAGGCTAAAGACTGCCTTTTTAAAGTTTTAGTACTAAATGTTGATAATTCAAAAGTTCTCATTAGGTCATAATCCAGTGTAGTTACTTAAAGTTTTAACATAATTCATCTTTATACGTACTACTAAGCTACTTCAGACGTTTATATCCTGGAGAAATTGTTGGATATTCGTGTAAATATGCATATTTACACGGTTCAAATACATACTTAATAGTATAGTATAGGTATTATTATTTTACATAAGCAAGTTTTGCGATACCTACCTAAATTACATATCTATGTAATGTAGGTACGTACCTAATTTATATTTTATTGAATTCATTTTAACCCAACAAAGAACATCTAATCCTAGTAGGTAGTTGTCTATTCATAATTATACTTCGTAACTCGAACCTATTTAAGTAAGACCTACCTACCTAATGCCCTTTTCCCCACTATGAAACATAATCTATTATATAAAAGGCTTTGTCCTGACTGACTGACAGACAACGCACAGCCCAAACCGCTGGACGTATAGGCGTGCTAAGAAAGGATTTTTGAAAATTCAACCCCTAAGTGGGCGGAAAGGGTAAAAAACGTTTGTATGAAAAACCTACATTTCGTGACGTATCGTTTTGAAACTTAACAATTACAAACAAGTATAAAAATAAAAGAAATGGTCCTTTTATTTTTTCGAAATTCAATACTTAAATGGGTTAAAAAAATATTGAAGTTTGTATGAAAACTTCAAAAAAAATAACCGTATCATACTGAAATTTGGAATGTGCAAAGAACATACAAAATAAATCGATACGGGTCTCGGGAATTTTTGAATTTTATCCCTTAAGATGGTAAAAATACAGAAAATGTCCCGTCGTAAGACGTTCGCTCAGGCAAAACCGCTAATGCTATAATCTTCAAATTCGAGGATACATTGATTCTATGACGTAGGGTTGTATTACGAAAGAGTTTTTGAAAATACAACCCCCAATGGATGAGCGGGTAAAAAGTATTTGTACTAACATTTCGTACTGTAGCTTTGAAACTTGGCTCATACAAATAAGTATAAAATAAATGAAATTGTACTTTATACTTTTTTGAAATGCAACCCTTAAATGGGTGAAATAAGTAGTTAAAGTTTGTGTGTCAAATAAAAAAATATGATCGTAAGTATTCCATCGGATAGTTCATTCAAAGTAAAAAATGGCAATAACAATATTTTTTGCCAGGGATGACATCACACATCAGCCGAAAGACGTCCACTACAGAACACAGGAATCCATAAAACGTCACTTTGGACGCTTATCATAGGGGGAGATTTGACATAATCACCACTTTTACCACTTTCACACCACGCTTAGCAGGCGGCTTGGTGAGAATCGCACAAGGTTTTAATGTACCGAGGAGAATGCTGCTGCCCATTCCCTGGATATTCCTTTTGCCGGCTTTTACGGCACCCACGGGAAGAGATAGTGGTGGTCCTATTAGCAAAGCGGGACCACACGGCCAAGGATGATATAGGAAGGGTTGACATTTTCTGCATAGAGGCAGCAGTAGTAGTATGCATAATAATGTAAATACATCAGGGGAAATGTTACGGTGAACGGTCTGTAGATTATCACGGGCATTTGAACATTTTTTCCGTTTTAATGTCAAAGTATACAACATTAAATAAAGTTATTACCAAAGATATAATAAAAAAGCTGATTTCCTTCCTTGCTACAATGTCACCATGAGAGGTCACTGCATGAGGCCACTTTAAAAAGATTAAAAAGATGGATAAGTAACCTATTTATTTAGACGCTTTTTAAACGGCTCCCAAAATAGGAAGCTTAAGTTAATTTTATCCTGAAAAAAAAACAAACGGTTTCTGAGGGATAGTCCACGCGGGCGAAGCCGCGGGCAGAAGCTAGTATTTAATAAGCAAAAAAGTTGTCTCTTTCTCCCCACTACGCAATACTTGATATACTTTGCAGTGGTGAGAAAAGAAAAAAGCCAATTTCAATGTCGCAATGGACTTGAATGATACCAACTAATATTATTTTCAGTATGGGCAGTAATGTTTGTCTACCTAATTATAAGGTTATAATTATGTCATGGTATCTGATAGAATTCAATTTTTATTTCGTAAATAATTAGATCAATGGATTTAATTATAACACACATATAAACAACTTGCTGCGCTCCGCGGTTTCACCCGCGGATAAAATTTAGCCTATGTGTTAATCCAGTACATAAGCTATCTATATTCCAAATTTCATCCAAATCCGTCCAGCCGTTTGAGCGTGAAGAAGTAACAAACATACACACATACAAACATTCGCATTTATAATATTAGTGTGATGTATGTGACACTGTTCGTTGAACATTGAAAAAAAAAAAATGTTTATTATTTACTCCTTGTGGTTTGGCTCTGACTTTTTGAGCTTTAGCAAGTGCAGAGTACCTAACAGTAACGTTTTTTTTACTTATAGTTTGTATTTTGTGTATTTTATTTACATTGCAAAACTAAAATTAAATGGTGAAGAAACAAGTGTAATTTATAATAGTACCACTACCATTGTATCACTAGTAGTACTATTGTAAATTATTTCTTTTTTTTCTTACATATTTACAAAGAGTTGCATATTTGTAGTCAAAGAGATTATAATAATCTCTTTACATATATCTCTAATCCAAATTTGTAATTCGTTTTGCCGATGATATAGTCATAATGGCGGAGTCGCTCGAGGACCTTAGCAACATAATCAACGACCTCAGTAGATTCTCTGAACAGGTTGGTCTTAAGGCGAAGGGTAGGGCAAACGTGGTTTGTTTTGGGACGTTTCCTGGCGAAATTAGAGCACGTGGAGCTTTGAATTTAATATGTAATTCATATCTTTAAGTATGCTGTGATGTCCGCAAATACAAGATAAGTAATATTAGCTCTGTAGAAATAAATCGCAAACCTCCCTCGATAAATTTGAATGTACCAATTTTACTTAGTTACTATCGAATATATTTTTACTTTTTTTGTCCCGTGTGGTCCCGGTTACGAATAGGACCACCCCATCTCTTCCCGTGGGTGCCGTAGAAGGCGGCTAAGGGAATATCCAGGGAATGGGTCGCAGCGTTCCCCTCGGTCTTGGTGGCAATCAATCTTCACCTACTGCGATCACCAAGCCGCCTGCCAAGCGTGGTGATTATGGCAAACCCCCCCCCCCTAATGACAAGCACAAATAAAAACGGCCCCCAGTCCCCGGCAGCTCTGCTATCCCGTGGCTACGGTAGCGGCCACGGTAACGGCAGGGCAAGGGGTGCGAAGAATCCCCGGCAGACGCCCGGCTACCAACCCCAACGACGACCCCTGGCCCTGGCAACACATAACGTGCGCACACTGAAGGCTGACGAAAGGATGGTCGAGCTAGAGGCGGAGATGGGTAAGTTACGCTGGGATGTAATGGGATTGTCAGAAGTCCGAAGACAGGGACAGGACACGATAATCCTAAATTCCGGTAACTTATTCTTCTACCGGGAGGGAGACCAACTCTCCCAAGGGGGTGTCGGGTTTCTCGTCCGCAAGTCTCTCGTCAACAACGTGGTCAAAGTCGACAGTGTGTCGGCCAGGGTAGCGTACCTGGTACTCCGAATAACCAAACGGTATTCGTTGAAGGTTATACAGGTATACGCGCCGACATCGGCACACTCAGACGATGAAGTAGAAGCTATGTATGAGGACATATCCGAAGCCATGCATACTTCCGAAACATACTTCACCGTTGTGATGGGAGACTTCAATGCGAAGTTGGGCACAAGGAATAGCGATGAGCTGAGAGTGGGGCCATTTGGATACGGGCAGCGGAACCCTCGAGGACAGAGGCTGGCTGACTTCATGGAGAAGGAGGGACTCTTTATGATGAACTCCTTCTACGAGAAGCGGCCATCCAGGAAGTGGACGTGGATAAGTCCCGACGGTTCCACTAAAAATGAGATAGACTTCATCATGACGACCAAGAAGCACATATTCGATGATGTCTCTGTGATCAGCAAGGTGAAAACCGGTAGCGATCACCGTATTGTTAGAGGCACATTGAATATCAATGTTAAGCTCGAAAGGTCACGTCTGGTGAAGTCTACGCTCCGTCCAAATCCTGTCCAAATCCAAAACCCCGAAGGCTTTCAGCTGGAACTCCAAAATCGCTTCCAGTGCCTAGCCGACTGTAACACAGTGGACGAGCTAAACGACGGGTTGGTGGAAACTGTCCAAGCTGTTGGATCGAAATTCTTTAAGACCCAACGCCGAAAGAAGACTCAAAAGCTCTCAGAAAAAACTCTTGAGCTAATGGCCGACCGGAGCGAAATGAAGCTGCAGTCTTCAGTTGATATGTCAGCCTACGGTGAACTCAATAGACGAATCTGGAGTTCCTTGCGACACGACTTGCGTGCTCTTAGTACTTCACGTATTGAGGCCGCAATTGAGCGGAACCAAGGCTCTAAAGTGTTCGCAAAGGATTCGTCTATTGGGCAACACCAAATGACAAAACTGAAGACCGAAAATGGTAGCGTCATTTCATCCAAGCCTGAGATTCTGAGAGAGATCGAGAACTTCTATGGACAGTTATACACCTCGACACGTAAGCCCGCTACTAACACAGCTCAGGACATCAGAGCCAAGTTAGTCCGACACTATACCGAAGATATCCCGGACGTCAGCCTGTACGAGATTAGAATGGCCCTCAAACAGCTTAAAAACAACAAGGCACCAGGTGAAGATGGAATTACGACCGAACTTCTGAGAGCGGGTGGTAGACCGGTACTTTTAGTCCTCCAGAAGTTATTTAATTCTGTCATCCTTGAAGGTATAACGCCAGAGGCATGGCACAAGAGCGTGGTGGTGCTCTTCTTCAAAAAAGGCGATAACACCTTATTGAAGAACTATAGGCCCATCTCGCTCTTGAGTCATGTGTATAAGCTGTTTTCGAGAGTCATTACGAATCGTCTCGCACGCAGGTTTGATGAATTCCAGCCTCCCGAACAAGCCGGTTTCCGAAAAGGCTTTAGCACCATAGACCACATCCATACGCTGCGCCAGATTATACAGAAGACCGAAGAGTATAATCGGCCGTTATGCCTAGCGTTTGTGGACTATGAGAAAGCCTTCGATTCAATCGAGACTTGGGCGGTGCTGCAGTCCTTGCAGCGATGCCAAATTGACTATAGGTATATCGAAGTTTTGAAGTGTTTGTACAGTAAGGCCACTATGTCAGTCCGACTACAGGACCAGAGTACGGAACAAATTCCATTGCAAAGAGGCGTGAGACAGGGAGACGTTATTTCTCCGAAACTGTTCACAAACGCATTGGAGGATGTTTTCAAGCTCTTGGAGTGGAAAAGATCTGGCATCAACATAAATGGCGAGTACATCACTAACCTTCGTTTTGCCGATGATATAGTCATAATGGCGGAATCGCTCGAGGACCTTAGCACCATGCTCAACGACCTCAGTAGAGTCTCCCAGCAGGTTGGTCTTAAGATGAATATGGACAAGACAAAGATCATGTCTAATGCTCATGTTCCACCTATACCGGTAATTGTTGGGAACGATACTCTCGAAGTTGTCGACAAGTATGTCTACCTAGGACAGATTGTCCAATTAGGTAGGTCCAACTTCGACAAAGAGGTGGCGCGAAGAATCCAACTCGGCTGGGCAGCGTTCGGGAAGCTTCGTCCTATCTTTTCGTCCAAAATACCGCAGAGCCTGAAAACGAAAGTTTTCAATCAGTGTGTGTTGCCAGTGATGACTTATGGAACTGAGACATGGTCTCTTACTGTTGGCCTCATTAGTAAGCTCAAAGTCGCGCAGCGAGCTATGGAGCGAGCTATGCTCGGTGTTTCCCTGCGAGATAAGCTCCGGAACGAGGAGATCCGCAGGAGAACTAAAGTGACCGATATAGCTCTTAGAGTTAGTAAGTTGAAGTGGCAATGGGCAGGCCACATCGCTCGTAGAACTGACAACCGATGGGGAAGAAAGGTTCTCGAGTGGCGACCACGAACCGGAAGACGCAGCGTAGGCCGGCCCCCCACTCGGTGGACCGACGACCTGGTGAAAGCCGCGGGGAGCCGATGGATGCAGGAGGCGAGCAGCCGCTCAAGGTGGCGTGCTCTGGGGGAGGCCTATGTTCAGCAGTGGACGTCTTCAGGCTGTTGATGATGATGATATTTTTACAAAAAAAATAAGTGTATTCCCTACAATCATTCAGAGCTATAGTTAGCTTGAGTAATAAAGGCAATTTGCCCGTTAAAAAAAAAAAAAAAAAAAAAAAAAAAAAAAAAAAAAAAAAAAAACATTCAGATATTGTAATGACTTCATAATTTTAAAAATATTTTATAAATATAGATATTAATGAAAAGGCCTCAAAATCAGTAATTGCGCGCGTTGTCTTTATCGTAAGCGCCGCGCTGAAGTTTAGACTGAATTCAGGTAAGACAGTGGACGAATGCTATGCCTATAAATTAAAAAAAAAAAGTTTTTTAAGTCTACGATGTTAAGGTCGATGTTTCTTTAAACGGATTTTGACCTGCTTGTCTGGCTCTATCTGGCGCCTTAAGATGAATATGGACAAGACAAATAATGTCTAATGCTTATGTTCCGCCTATACCGGTAATTGTTGGGGACGATACTCTTTAAGTTGTCGACAAATATGTCTACTTAGGACAGACTGTCTAATTAGGTAGGTCCAACTTCGACAAAGAGGTGGCACGAAGAATCCAACTCGGCTGGGCAGCGTTCGGGAAGCCTCGACTTATATTTTCGTCCGAAATACCGCAGATTGAAACGAAGGTTTTCAATCAGTGTGTGTTGCCAGTGATGGCTTATGGAACTGAGACATGGTCTCTTACTGTTTGGTAAGCTCAAAGTCGCACAACAATCTATAGAGAGAGCTATGCTCGGTGTTTCCCTGCGAGATAAGATTCGTAATGAGGAGATCCGCAGGAGAACTAAAGTGACCGATATAGCTCTTAGAATTAGCAAGTTGAAATGCCAATGGGAAATGCACATTGCCCGTAGAACTGACAACCGATGGGGAAGAAAGGTTCTCGAGTGTCGATCATGAACCGGAATACGTAGCGTAGGCCGGCCCCCCACTCGGCGGACCGACGATCTGGTGAAAGCCGCGGGCAGCCGATAGATGCAGGAGGTGAGCAGCCGCTCAAAGTGGTGCTCTCTAGGGGAGGCCTATGTTCAGCAGTGGACGTCTTCAGGCTGTTGATGATAGCCTGCAGACGTGCTGCTCTATTGCTGACCAACCCAGATAACATTATCTGGGTTGGTCAGCAATAGAGCAGCAATCATTTCTAATATTTTTAGTTTGTTAGGTAGTATCCTATAACTTGTCAGAATCTGAAAATCTTTATAGATGTTATTAGGTTGAGTGGAATGAAATCTACTAGTAGTTTTGCGAACTGTAGATCTCGCCAGCACAAACGTTACAACATGTTCAGTTTGTGCATAGTTATGATTGATGTTATATTTTTAGAGTAGTAAGCTTGTATTAGTACGTTCCGATCTCAGAGCTCACGGTCTTATTACCTCTTGGTCCTTGCAACCCCTTGGCTGGTTTTGCTCATATTTAAATACTTGTTTGAGTACCCAATGCTTCTGTCAAATATTATCAAAATCGACCGGTAAATAGCACAACAAAATTTCCTCATTTTTTGGTGAAATACACCTCCAATCAAAAATCGTTTCTAACGTTTGTTTCATCGAAACCGGTTCATTCAAAAAGGAGTGAGATGGAATTTAAGACAAGGGCGTCCACCCGCATCAATCGCGCCGCAGAACATGGACGACCGCGGATACTATTGAGTAATGTATAGTCGTCACTTAGGGGTTGGATTGCGAAGAGAGGGCGTAAGGACGAATGTAGGGGGGTTGAAGAAGCAGAGGGATTTATTAGCCCTTGCTAAGCCGGGACAGAATTTTGAGCAAACTCCAAAGAATATATTAGAGCAAACGTCATCAAGATTTTCCAGTGGTTTATTGATTCTTATTATATGTCAGATAACACAGACTAAGAATCATGAATAACATTCTATGTGGGGCCGGTAAGGTGCGCACTAGCGCTCCACGTTGTGCCTTGTGTATTTCCTTTGCGACCAGCCCAATGTGGCCCTCATTGACACTACTATTAAAAATGTTGTAAGTGATAAGTATATGTAATACGTTATCCGATCTCGGTATAGCCCATATTCGTCACGTAATTTCAGATTTGTCATTTTACTTACTTGTGTGGCTTCACAAAATTAATCGAATGTGTTCCACAGTTTCTTATTCCGGCTTACAGTCTCGGCCCTGATGCTTGTTGGTTTATGCTTGAAGCAGATTTGTTATCTGTTCTAGGATAGAAACATCGTTTTAGGGTTCCGTACCCAAAGGGTAAAATGGACCCTATTACTAAGGCTCAGCTGTCCGTCTGTCACCAGGCTGTATCTCATGAACCGTGATAGTTAGACAGTTGAAATTTTCACATGATGTATCTCTGTTGCCGCTATAACACAAATACAAAAAACAGAATATTATAAAATATATAAGGCGGCTCCCATACAACAAACGTGTTTTTTTTACTTGTTTACATGATGAGTCATAGATGGCGCTGCTTTAAATAGAACTGCTACTCAACAACAGGGATAGATAATGGTACGAAACCCTTCGTGCGCGAGTCCAACTTGCACTTGGCTGGTTATTATATTTTAAATTGTAAACCTAAAATTTTAGTATGTATACAGAGATCGACAAATAAAGAATGTGTTATAAAATTATCCTCACCACAATATCTTTTTATAATTTTAGAGGGTGGCATGGAAATCAACGTAATGCGTACAGTGGCATGCCGGACGATGATCCAAACCAGCCGATAAGGTCCTGGAGTAGCACCAATCAGCCTTCATCCGGCTTGCGGCCCATGAATGTGGATCAACCAGAATGGCAGACCAAACAACAGCAGTATAGGAAGTATGTTGCCGATAACATTTTTTTATAAAATGAAATAATACTGCTGTAATTACGGTCCATAATATTTTTTGTTGTATAGCAAACGCATGACAAACACTAACTGGCGACAGCAACAGGGTCGTGACGAGGGAGAAGAGTGGCGGTCTGCAGACGGGGGGAGACGGCCTCAGGAAAAATGGGGTATGAAATATTTATAAACATCCTCACACGCGTGGTCTAGTTTGCCGTGATAAAAACATCACTTGTCCTTCCCCAAAGCTTTGTCCACCCAGACCAGCTTACCGCTCGGCTATAAAACGGCTAACTGAGAAACACATAAAATATCGGCTCAGCCAGTAGATTGTCATGTATTGGCTCCGCCCAGGGTCCTACGATGACTAACTAGGTCCTGATCTACCTAATCGGACCCTGGAAGAAGACGGTGACATGACGTAGGAACAGAAGAATAGAGCTAGACGGCAAGACACAGGTTAAAAGTAAGGATGCAGGCGGGAACTAGGTTGTTTTAAAAGGAAGAGTAGAAAGGAGAGATTGAGACAAGGAAAGACTAGTAAGTTCAAGGATCAGGATTGTACAAAGATACGATATCTCAGTATTGTTGTAGTGGAGACTTGTGGTAGTTCGGGACTAGTGACTCGTTGTGCTGGCGATACTCTAAACTAGCTTGGCCACGTCTTCAGCATTTGTTTTATTTTGTTGTTTCTTTCATAGATATATTTACAACAACTCCCGTGCGCTGAGTACGAAACCGGTATCTCATTAGAAGCTCACGACTGCGAGCAGAGCTTTGGAGAGAGCTATGCTTGGTGTTTCCCTCCTGGATTCGAAATGAGGAGATCCGCAAGAGAACTAAAGTGACCGATATAGCTCTTAGAATAAGCAAGTTGAAGTGGCAATGGGCAGGCCACATCGCTCGTAGACCTGACAACCGATGGGGATGAAAGGTTCTTGAGTGGCGACCACGAACCGGAAGACGCAGCGTAGGCCGGCCCCCCACTCGGTGGACGGACGATCTGGTGAAACCGCGGGGAGCCGATGGATGTAGATTCATCCATCGGGGGAGGCCTATCTTCAGCAGTGGGCGTCTTCAGGCTGTTGATGATGATGATGATGATGATAACTGCGAGCAGCGGCGCGAGAGAATGTTCTGTTAGCTTCAACATTATCCATTGCGTTATTAGAGCTCAACGATTGAATAGTCGTAAAGAGGGAGCATTGTAAACTGCTTACATACAATATCGCGACTGCCGTTCAGCCGCATGATACTTATAGTTTTAAACATTAAATGTGTTCTGTTTTTGCGCATATTCTTGCGACACCGGCCCTGGCCCCTTTTCATATCTCCCTTTAGTTTCTGAGATCTGTGGCTCTGATAACAATAACAAAATGTGAATGGAGATTTCAATTTATGACAATTTTTTGTAAAGCTTTCCAGAAGCAACTCGTAAATGATCAATTTGCTTAAGTCGAGAGCGGGGAATCCCCGCATGGCGTGCGTTTTGTTGATTGCTCGCTAATGTCACTGGCCAATGGTCATTATCCCGCCTGTGTGGGTATCTACTAGGAAGTACGACGCAACATGTAAATTGCGCAGTAGCATAAAGTAAATCTTGTATTACCCACGTATCAGATAGTACTTTAGCATAGCTTAAGACCTACCTTAAGCTATGCTAAAGTACTATCTGAAGTATAGGTTGAATAATATTTTTTTTGTTTACGAATGACGTGACATGCTAATCATTCGCTGGATGTTAAGCGTCATGGCCGCAAGAGCCGTAAGAGCCAGCTCTTACTTCTTTTTAAATATTTCAAATTGTTTTTGTATTTATATTTGTAATCGGATACTTAATTTATTAGTTATTGTTGAATATTTTTGTATACGGTATTGAATTAATCAATTATTCATTCAATGTGAATTAAATTGTCATAAAGGCCACAGATCCAAAGAAAGTGTTATAGATTTAAAATTTCTGCTGTAAGTTAGCATTAAAGCATGCTTCTATGTGATATAAAACGGAAAAAGTCATTGAGGGCCTTATTTGTTACACCAGGGTTAGCCTTCACAAAAAGGAAGTATTATACACAGTGTAATTGTAGTGTAAATTCATCAGAATGGGGTTGGCAGGAGTCCAGCGGGAGGCCCAATCAAGACAAGCAGTGGCACTCCAACCGAAGAACTTGGGCTGGGGGTGAGAACAGCGAGGATCCTTTGCCGGAATGGTAAATACTTGATGGAAATATTATAATCTACCTATGCTAGGACTTTTAATTCTATTCACGACATTACAGGATGCCATATTTGAACATAAAACATTGTAATGTGAAAATTGAGATACTGTGTTTGAAGAGTTCATTTGGAATCGTTGGAATTTAATGTTATAGTATCAGTTTGATCAGCGTTTTTTTTTAGCATCATTATAATATTGGAAAGTCGATTCCCGTAAAATCGTTTTAATCATTTATTTGTTTATGAATATTAGTAGACATTTCACTCACCGCCGTAATGATATAAGCTAAGCACACCCCTAAGTAAAACCAGTTATATTTTTGTAAATTCTATTCTTTTTTTTTCGTATTTTACAAAATAGAATAGTGTGCATGTATTCACCCAGGGCGTTGTTCTAGGGCCGTAGAAAACGCCGAAGCGTGCGGTGGGACGTTCGACTCGTCGGGTGCGTTTCACGGATATAGTAACGACGATTCCAATCTTCCCAAGAACCAAGAGTCTTATCGTAAGTAATCTTATATTTCATTAAACAGTTTTATAAAATTAGTTTTCAGTTGTCTTCCTATCTTAAAAAAAGCTGTCATTAGCTGTTGTTAATTATTGCTTTATTGTTGTGGCGTAATATTCGTCACACATTGGTTAAGACCGGTGCCTTATTTTGAATGAAATGGCCTCCACTTTGATGTTTGGGCTAGCTCCTGTAACACCTGGTTCTCGGCCCCTCTAGGCCCGCACGCCTGACGCGCTTTGTTACTCTCTGATTAAACTTATTTTGTAAATTTAATGATAACTAGTCTTTGTTTTCGTATTTTTGTTCTTTCATTATATCATTAATCTATCTTATCGCGACTTAAAAACCCACACTGCAATACTCGAGCCATATTTTTTTTTTAAATTCATGACAATTTTATATATTTGTATCTTCCACCTCATTTTAGATGGCGGGAGTTAGAAAATAGTACTCTGTAGCTTTGTGTTTGAACCGCTTTTTCAGTGGCGCAAGTTAAAACATTTGTTTGTTTATTGTAGCGTTGACACGATCACACACCCACGGGAGCTTTGTGCGTTCCAAAACTGTTGAGGAGGGTTCGGAAGAGTGGTGGGCGTCAGAGAAAGCTAAAAAGTTGTCACCTAAACGGTTTGATGCCAGTGAAATCCAGTTTAAAAAGGTAAGTAACTCGTTTTTATATATATATAGATATATTTCTACCTAGTCTAGTAAAATGTTATTAAATAAGTTATTATACTGCTAGCACATCGTGAGGAAACCGGTAAACTTAAGCTTCAATAATTGATGTTCACTTTCCCTGTGTGAGAAGGCTGGTGTCCCAGCTGTGAGAGCATATTGAGCTGATGACGACTTTTTTATAGCTGAAAATCACATGTATGCACCTTGTTCCTAATCTATCTATATACCTTTCAAAGATTCGGATTTCATTTCTAGCCGCCTGGTCCGGGCAATGCCGATGAAAAATCAAATACGAATTCAGCCAGTGGCGCGCCGGCTGGTGCCAATAATGGTCACAGCACTGGTGCTATTCCTAAGCATAGCTATCAATCTAGTGGTGGCGGCGATAAGGGGTCCAAAGATTATAAATCTGGTAAAAAGTCTGGAAGTAAGGATAATGAAAATGACAGTCCGGAAAATAAACCACCCGTATCAGCTGCAAAAGAGCCAGAAGTAAATAAACAGAAAAATGTTGAAGAAGCTAAAGAGAAAACATTTGAAACACGATCAGACAAGAATGAAAAACCAAAAGATGAAAAGGGAAATACTATTAAATCGGTGATACTGCCAACAAACGACAACTCCCTTAGACAAAAACATCAGAACATTGTTGCGTCTCCCGCTGGTTCACCTAAGAGGCAACCTCAACAAAGGCATTATGCGGACGCAAACCAAGGAAGACAGCTTGATAAGTGAGTATGAAAATTTTACTCAACATTTCCAAAGTTTCTCACAGTCGGGTAAAATGTTTAGTCTGCTACATTTATACATTACACTTACTAATAAACATGGTGCGGCGGAGGAATATATATTTGGTGTTTCTACTCTGTTTAATGAGTTTCAGATGGCCGAAGATAAAATAAGATAAAACATTGAGTAGCTAATGTACAATATAGCAGTGTATATTAGTTGACCTGCAAAGCATGAATAGTTAAAAATTTAATTACTCTAAATATTTGGTATATTATTAGACATGGCGGCATTAGTGTTAAACCCGAATTTTATAACATAATAAAATCGATGAACTAATCAGAGGTTTAAACGCAACGCTTGTATTTTTTGCAGTAATGACAGTCAAAAGGAAAAGGATAATAACAAACTTGTGGAGGATATACTTCAGATGAACTTGGATGATGGGATCCCATCTGCAACAATTAATCAGTTACTTACAAACCATAATAGCACTACCATGAACTCATTGGCCCAACTGCCCAGTCCACCGATGCCAATGAAAATGACCAGTTCACTGCAAAGCCTAGGGCTGAATGCCCAAAACAAACAAAGTATGCCCTCCCCAAGTATACAAACTCCTGGATTGCAGAGTAGCATCATGCAGGCAATAGGAATCACAAATTCCATGTTAAATGCATCACTTGGCCTTCCTATGCCCAACGCTAGTTCCAGCTTATCATTACAGGGCATGCCCCAGCCTATACCTAACCCTGGGATGCCCAATTCAAATAATCTAGCTTCTGGTCTCCAAGGAATGGGTGGAGGGAATATGCAGCCATCTGGGTTACAGCAAGGTGGCATGCAAAGTGCAAGCATGCAGGGCCTGCCAATGCCGAATCTACAGGCTAATATGCAGCCGGCGGCCAGCTTGCAGAGTAATATTCAACCCGGTGGCCTCCACAACAGTGGTATGCAACCTGGAGGGCCTGGTTTGCCAGGATTCCAACCTGCCAATGCTGGAATGGCACCAATTGGAAACAGTTCTTTGTTCAATAATGTGAGTAGTGGTGATATATCCCATGATTGCACCCATAACTTTCCCATTTTCACGTGGAAGTTTAATTTACTGAGATATAATTCAGTGATGGCAATCTGCTAACCGCGGGGAGCCAATGGATGCAGGAGGCGAGCAGCTGCTCAAAGCGGCGCTCTCTGGGGGAGGCCTATGTTCAGCAGTGGACGTCTTCAGGCTGTTGATGATTATGATGAATCTTCTAAATATGTGACTGACTAAGTTCAGTCAACCCAACCACTGACCACTTTATTACATTTTATTATTCAACAGATGCCTCATAATGACATATCTATAAATAACCATGGAGGACAAAATGCACTGCACAGACTGCAGCAATTATCATCCCCATCATTCAATACCTTGATGTATGGTAACATGATGAGCCAGCCTCCACCACCAATACCCAATATGGGAATGCAACATATGTCTTCCGACCAGTGGTATTATGAGGATCCCAATGTAAGTTATTGTCATTTTATCATACTTTTATGTATTTGATTGTATTACTTTAAAGTAGGCTGTATATAAAGCTTGTAACACAATATTTCTGTTTCAGAAAACCATTCAAGGGCCGTTCAGTTCGAAGGAGATGTTTAACTGGTATCGAGCTGGGTTCTTCAGTCCCACTTTGATGGTGCGGCGCGAATGCGAAGTGGTCATGAGACCCCTGGGAACATATGGTCACATGCCCTTCGGACAAATGGTAAATATTAATAGGTTTGGCGCAGTAAAGTAAAACTATAGAGCTGGCTGGTTTGACTCTGCAATATTAGTTTAATTTGTGTATTTTATTTGTGTAGTTTATGTTGTTAATGCTAAGCGCGTGCCGCTGCACTTTTGTGGCAAGTTATGAAGCTTCAGAGCTGACCACTACAATATTAAATGAAGTGCCTGTCCAGGAGAAAAGTATGGAGTGTTCACTAAAACTACTGAATTGTTTGTAAACTTTGTTTTATGTCAGACAGGGTAGCGTTTGGCCTTATTTTATCTAATGTTATGTGATAATTGATGTATCCGAAGGTGATGTCCAGCTGCGCGTGGGTTAACAACTGGTATAGATTCTGCCTTCACATTTCGTGTCTTACACGTAATCCTGTAAATAATATGTAACAAAAAATGTATGTGAATGTTAAGAAAACATTACTATAGCATGTTATGTTTGTGATAGGATCTTCTTCCACCATTCCCGATGGGCGGAGGCTTCGACCTTCGTCCGCAGCAGTCTCATGACAACATGATGAATCAGCAGCCAGGCCTCGGGATCGATGTAAGCGAATCTAAAATATTATTCCATCACACATCTTCATTAAAACATTGATGCTGCAACATCTACATTTTCACTATAAAATAAGTAATTGAATTATTTCGTTCACGGTTAAATATTATCTGACGTTTTACACAAATTAGCTGTTACTCGGCCTGCAGTCGTAAACAACAAAACTTGCAACAACTGTTGAGGCATCAGATTTACCATTACTAATTATATCCTAATTATGTTGTTGAGGAGGTTCACGTCAAAATCTGTCTCCGCTTATGGATAATTTATTTTACCAAAGCTAATATGAAATAACTTTGATAAAACAAAAAGAATACCAGAAAGTAAATAGGCTATCAGTCAAAAATGTATTAATGTTTTTTACCTCATATTTTCATATTTCCGTCAATTTTATAAACCGATATGAAAAATTCTGTTATTATTTGAATGTAATATATACTTTCAGATGGCTAGCATATACATTTTATCAAAACTGTTTCAGTAGTTTAGTTTTTAAATCAGAATAACTCAAAAACTGAAGAGTTGATCAGCCAAGTATTGAAATTGAAATCGGCTTATCCCCTTTTTAATAGGATATTTTAGACTAACTAAAAATGTGTGCATGGAAGCAGATTACTATTTGATGTTGAAATCCTCAATCGTTTTATCCTTAGGTGCCCACTTCCAACGGACATCTATTGCGTCAAACTCCCTACAATCAGTCTTCCAACGTGAAATACGATCCCACACCACTTGAAAACCAAGTTGGCGTTCAGTCAGTTGGCTCGACAAGGCCAGAACTTCCCCCCGTACCGCAACCTTTGCCCATGCCCCCCTTCCACCTGGTACAAAATAACGAGGTAAAATATAATACTACCAAGACATACCACATATTATCATACTTGTTGTAACCTTTATATTTTGATACATCTGCTTTTAGTAGTTGTTGTAGTATGACACTTCAAAAGACACATTTTTTTTCCCAATTAGAATTATACTTAATTTGTATTTAGGTTACAGACTGACTATACTATTGCGAATACATTTTTTGGGCACATAAAACTTAAGTTTGTTTGGATTATAATAGATTTCTAATTAAGAAATCATGTAATCCAAACTTATACAGAATGTATGTATAATTTGAAATTTGAATGTGATGCATGAAGTGAACCAGAGAAGAACACGATTTGTGTAAAATTAACAGTGTAATTTCACTGAGCAATTTATTTCTTTGAATGCTGTAGCCGCTTTCGATCGCCCTGGCACATATTATCATCATGTCAACGTCGTCTATACTTATTATATAAAAATATCATCGCGGAGCCGAAACTATAGCTAGAAAAAGGACTTTTGGACATTTTGTAACAAAGAAACGATTTTTAGAAATTTAACCCGGGCTACAATTTAAAACCAAAAAATCCTGCAAGGTCGACTTAGAAGTAAAATGCACGTAAATACCGTTTTTAGACTATTCGTCGGCTTATTTGCATGTAAATACATTACGCAAAAACTACTGGATGAATTTTGATGCATTTTGCTGTACTTTTGTAACGTTTAATTTGATGTCTGGGCTGGATTTTATTTTTGTTTCATCCTTAAAAACCGTTTGAGACATATACACACACACAAGGGTGTTCACACCGTAAAACGACGGACCGTAAATTCCTTTCGCACAGCCCGTGCTGCCTCAGATTGCACAATAGTCACAAGCGCCCCCTTTTATGGGAGTGTGGAAATGCCCTCACAAGCGCCCCCTAGTCCGGCCTAAGTGGCCGTTTTAAATAAAAAAATGTAGACGACGTAATAACGATATTAAGATAGGAAAAGTAGAGGCACCCAGGGTGAAAAGAAAGAAAGAGGTAAAAGAGATAAGAAAAGGATGGGAGAATAGACGAATGGCGGTTAGTGGTGGAGGGGGCAGGGAAAGATTTCTGTTTTGAACGAAATTTTCACTCTTGTGATGCTTGCAACAGTACCGAAATATCAGCAACTCGAAACAAATAAATTACATGGTAAATATCCCGTTAATAAACAATATTTGAGTAATGTTAGTGACCGTGGAAGTTTAAAATCTTATAATAAGGAGCTTCATTTCAGGTTGTAAGTACGGACGTGGTCGCGAAATGGGAGATAACAATGAAAGATTGCAAGTTTCTTGAATTTCTCATTATCATTATTTAAAAAGTGTGTATGAGTGTGTAATCATTACGCAAAAGATGGATTTTGAAACCGTATATTGTAATTTGTTTTTTAAAGTCTTGAGCATGTTCTTACGTTTGTTTAAACGAAATCAATTTGGTGCATCCAAAAAATTAAGAGTATACACGAAGGAAATGAAGAAAACGTGTGTGTATTACCTATGTACGGTCCGTTGATAAAAAAAATAGGTTTGTAATAAGGGAAAAGAGAGAGATAAGGAGAGCAAAGAGTGAGGGAAGGTTTGTCAATAGAAAGAAAAGTGTATCGATAGCGAATGTAATGGGACGGTGCAGCGGCGGGTAGCTGTCATTACCCCGTGCAAAGTTGAGGGAGGGCAGCTTGTCATCAACATTGAAATACGCACTGATGATTTAAAACTTTGATGTACCTATTCACAATATTTAGGTTCAGGCATTATTTTGCTAATATGCTTTTTATTGACCTATGTGTGTCACTGCACATTTTTTATTTCTGTGGCGACTTGTTCTTGATGTTGGGCTGGTTGCGAGGTGTTATATTTGTAAATTTTTACACCGCTTTGTTTTTGGACATCGCTAAAGAAATTCTATCATCTAAATTATATTTTGAAAAAGATTTTATCCATACATTTAAAAACAGCAAATAATAAATTTTTGTCCTTGTGAATTGATGCAAAGCGATGTAATCAGAATTGATGTTTTGGTGGCTATATTATTTACTTTTTGTTTTGTTACTGGCTGTGAAATCTCTACTTTGGAACTAAAGGATATAAATTCACGGTTGTATGTTCTGACAAAACCCATAGTTACTGTCCCACGTTGTGTATAAGTGTTCCCCATTATTGAAAAAACTCTTCTTGTTTTGTAAATACATTTTCATAGCCTGTGATGGCTGTTGATACCGCTTGTCTTGAATGTACTGTTAGCTAGATATAGTCTCTAGCATGTAAAATTCGTACTTCTCTCTATAATCTACTCGATATATGCTTAAACAATTTGTATATTGTACTATACACCTCACGAATTGCCCAAATTCGTTTGTGAATTTTTTTATGCTGTTCCCAAATAGATCAACACCGAAAAACAAAAAATGTTCTTTAAGATATAAAGAATTTTAAACCAGAAAAAATCATAGCTTTATCGGCATTTGTGTCAGCACCTCAAAGTATCTTAGCAAAACCGAGTCATAATATTCGAGTTCATTAAAATTTTCGCCGGGTTTAGTAAAGTGTACTGCGGATATATCATTAAGAACTCAAACTGCATCCAACTAACAAATATTCACGACTGCACTCTTTTATGTTGATCATGAAGTTTATAGCTGTGTTTACCACATTACACATAATTAATGGTGCTATTCAATCACATCACATCACAACAATTTCAACAATATGGCGTTATTTGCTATCGTATGTGGTCTCCCCTGGTATATTATTATGCTTTAATTTATTTTTACACTTGTATTCATACAACGCCCTATTCGCTATAAAAGTTATCAACTTTCCGCGGACGAGAACAGTTACGTGTCTTAACGAGACAAAAAAAATGTATGCAACAGATGGCTTATCGGGCGTTTTTGGATTAGAGGGTAATTTATACTATGGTTGGAGAGGTTGGGTATACAAGGTGGGCCCAGTTTTTGCCTATGACATCGATAACACAATGTCAACATTAATCAACATTTCATTTAGACTCCGTTATAAACATTTAATATAGCTTGCAGTTGAAGCATGGGCAAAAACGCTTCCTTGTTGGGCCAACTCTATACAATATACAGGTTGTGATAAGACTCCGTCCGCAGGTGGAGTCTCTGTGGGGCCAGCCTGGAAACAACGCGCCCGGGCCTGACCTCTTGTGGATGCAGGCGATGAACAATAACTCGCTCAATGAAAACCGCATCAACAACTTGCCCATGTATTTCTGGGACAACCAGGTATGTAACTTAAATTACTAATCATGAGTTGGGTGCGCGTGGACCATAAACTTTGAGATACTAATAGATTCCATATAACACTTTGATTTATCGAGCGAGCGTGCGCGAAGCGTCTCCGTTTCAGCTTGGGCAAAAATGATTTCGTATCTCCGGCGGATGTCGAGCTGGTTCTTCTCTACAGGCCCCTATTTTGTAAAGCGACAAATCATAATAAACCTAGAAATGTCAGTCGAATACTGCGATGAAATATAGGTTAGATCCACGATCGCTGCCTCGAAAACGGCAGTTTAAACAAGGCATTTGCCTTGCTTTTGCTCTCAGTCGCGTGTGACCGCGCCTAAAGTGATGTGACTCACATATTATTATTTTACAACGCTATTACTGCCCTTGCATAACCATCCACATGTGCTGCACCAAGATCTGCTAGCCTCCAGTGCCCCCATGTGGGGGCTGTGCTGGTCGGAGTGGGTGCGACAATATATTGGGCGATGTGTTAAAATATTGCTTGTCCGTGCAGTTCCGTGCTTCAATAAAATGTTAGCAAAAATGTTAGCATTACACGATGCTATGGTTTATTATTAAAATGAAACAACCGCTTGTGGACTATTTTATATTAGCTGGAGCGGTATATATCTGTGTAAGTAAGCATTGGCGCGGGAGCACTTTTCAGGTTTGATTTTCATAGAGACTGTATCTATAGTATATTTGACTTAAGGTCGAATACGCCAAATCTGCGTTTCATATAGCAAAATAATATAAATACGTGACTGATGATTGTCAGTCATATTGACTGACAATTGTAGGGTTTATGAAATAGGGGCCAGGTCGCGTTCCTCAACTGATTCTCGTGAAAGTTTTGTGAGGTTTCAGGTTTTGTTAGGTTCGATAATTATATTAGAAGGTTCTGTTTTTGAATTTTTTTCAATATAGTGAAGCCATGGGGGCTGAACTCGTAAAAATGGTTTCAGTTTTAAGCTACGTAAAGACAGACTCACAGCTCACAGATCCACTGCTATATTTACTGTTTTACGATGACATTTGAACTGCAAAACATAAATGAATTCTATTATCATAGGTAATGCAATCTTATATTATGCAGCTAATTATCAAGTAGTCAAGATTACTGCATGATTAGTAGATACATGATACATACAATCAAGTGGGAAAACCCGGATATGAATATCTACATAAATATCTTCTAACCTTATATTTTATTTTACCATTCGATTTTCAATTAAGTCTGTCGGTAATTATAACAAAGCCGGTCATGTGCCTAATTTGTAACTTCATACCCACGAATACAAATTCCTCCAAATAAAAGGAATCCATGTATTTGCCAGACCAATAGTTTATAGTCTGTGCCCGCTCAACTCTGACTTACTTATATACTGTTAGTACTTCCATTGTTTTTGTAGTGTCTTGGGCCCGTATGCGATGCTTAGTCTTCGATCAGCGCTTAAGCCGAGATTTCGTTCTTAAAATGATCAATTTGTGATTGAAAAGCTGAGATTTAATACATAAATTAATCATTTTGTGAATGGAATCCTGTATTAAGCACCGATTCTGGACTAAGCATCGTTGTGTAACAAACCAAAAAGTTTGAGTACCTATCATTTTCAGTCATTACACGAACTACCAACAAACATTAGCATTATGATTATGTGTTATAATAAAATGACTTTATTTCGCGTTGTAACGTGTAATCTACACCACGAGCAGAATATTATCTTGCAAAGAAATGCTACACTTTGATGTCTTAATGACGCCATCGCGATGAAAATGTGAGTACTTACCACCACATCTTGGTATGGCCAAGGAGACGTTTTCTCGCATGGTTTTGGCGAAGTGTTGTTTTGCATTTGTGGTAATAATCAGGATTGTCGTCGATAAAAAAATTAACCCACTTAGTGTTTTCTCTTGTTTAACTTTGCCTATTTCAAACTCGATAGAAAGAAAAAGAAACACAATATAACTACATATGCCTCCGCTACTTATTATTTACTAGCGGTCCGCCCCGGCTTCGCACGGGTATAATAGTTTTCGCAGTGCACGCGATGTAAAGAATATTTTAGGTAACTTTTTTACACCTTGGGTTATATTATTGAAGTTTTAGTAAGGATCCGTAATTTTTTTGAAAATATATTACAGCCTATGTCACCCGGGGATAGTGTAGCTTCCCAATCGTGAAAGAATTTTTCAAATCGGTTCAGTAGTTTTGGAGCCTATTCAATGCAAACCAACAAACAATCAAATCTTACCTCTTTATAATATTGTTATGGATTATGGATTAGTGAGGGGATAAATGTACTACGTACATACTTGCCTCCACGAGAAGGAAGAAACACATCATTTTAAAATGGAGGCTTTAGGTCGGCTTTCTTTTTAAACTCTTCGTAAAATATGTACTCTATTAACCTCCAAATACAACCGAACCAAACGTCGAATTTTAAAGCGTCATTTTTGGTAGTAAGTTGTAACTCTACATAACATTGAAATATTTTTATTTTTATCATTACCTGCATTTGTAAGCCATTTACACTTCTATATGCGTATACTCAATGAGAACCATAAACTTAATTTGCAAAAAAAATTGTCTAGCGTCCACATTCAAGTACTAAAATGTAAAATTAGGATTGGTTTTCTCTGCTCGTGGCGTTGCTTACATTTTGTAACGTTTTTCTAAATGCAACTATGTTATTGCTATAAATTAAAACGAAATGAAGACCACGCACTAGGCTCTCAAATTGAACTTAGATAAAGATGCATATCAATATTAGGGTCAGGTCAGGTCAGGTCGTTCTGGTAAAAGCATAACCCGGGCACCATGAAATAACTTACTTCTTCAGGCCACTCACCGTCATCGTCTAGCTGATCGGTACACCTTGGTCAAAACGTATACCTTTCGTTAGTTGAAAAGGTTTTCGTTATGTGTTCCGACATAGGTTTTCTTTTTGGCTTGCACGTTAGGTTTTTTAAGCTGTTTAGGTCTTCTACGTTAAAACGTTTTTATTTTTATGTAATGGAGTACCGTAAATAATACTTCATTAAAATTACAATCTATGTATCACCCAAATTCAAAGTGCAATATTTACTAACATTGCACTGACAGTAGAATCAGCTGATAGCAGGGATTAGAAACATTTTTGGCTGTGGCGTACTCGCCCATGAAAAAGTTTTCATACCAGATTCATAGAGAACCTCTTGGTTGCTAGGGGCGACGGATCATAGTCAAAAAGTAACCAATTGTTCTCTATCCTGGATGTCAAAACTGAGATTCATTATGGTTGGCACTGATAAATCTCTGGTGATTTTAATCTTCGTTTTTGATATCCTTTTAGAGATTTCTAAATTCAAGTCGTTAGATTTTTCATAGCATTGACGTAAGTATTGAAAATTGTGACAAATCAGAAGATTTTATGGGTTATATCATAGTAATTCTGATATCGCTCAACCATTTCGTAGCGACAACCCTAAAAATCAGCTGATTCAATAGTCAGTGCAATGTTAGTAAATATTGCATCTTGAATTTGGGTGATTTATAGTCATTACTGCGGCTGATAAGAAATTTAATTTTGCCCTAAACTGCTAAAGTATAGTAATCTTAAGAAGGTGTCCATTTTAACACTTTTCTTAATATCTCTGTTAAGGTGAAGACACCTTTTTCATGTGTTCTTTTGAGTAACATTCACTACACAATAGTTCAATGTCACTATCACTAAACTAACTCGAAAGGTTTTAGCCTTTTTAATCAAAACTGATGAACTGATACGTATGAGGCGCGCAGAATTTTATAGGGACACCCTATTAATGATTCTGAAAAATCAAAAGAACCAGTGATAAGCGTACTTTCAAATAGTAAGACAGCTGATTATAGTTTGCAGCACCTCTGCACGAGTCACGACCTCACCTTAAAATTTGCCTTCCATACCCGTTGGTAATAACGCAATTTGCAAGATGTTACTCTTTATGGCACAAGCAGCGACTAACAAACACTTTTTTTGTTATGTTACTTATTCTCTACCGTCCCGTATAATGAAGATTTGAGTGAGAGGCGTGGGTGGTCGCTTTAACTTGCTGCCTATCTTTTACTATTAAATTAGATAACAAGACTAAAATTCCACCAGTAGAAATGATAATATGGCTTCATTTAAGAACCAAAAGTGCGTGTGCTTGACGGTCAAATGTTGTTTATGGCCGGTATTACAGAACGACGCTATGTCGTCGATCGGCGCTAAAGCTGACATTTCATTCATAAAAAGGCAACTGACATCTATCAAAACTTTTGACATTTGACATCTGTCAAAAGTAAAGTCAAGCGTATTATCATTTTCTACGAAAATTACCGCTGTTTTGTACAATTACTTTCAAAATTACAAGTTTAAAGACAAGTATAGCGTTTGGAAAAAATGAAACGCCACGAAAACACCTACACATGCCTTTTTATGAATGAAATGTCAGCTTTAGCGCGGATCGACGACACAGCGTCGTTCTGTAAAATAAACAACATTTGACCGTCAAGCAGACGCGCACACGCACTAGTAGTTCTTATGTGAAAAGCAGCACCCAGATATTGTAGAGTCTCCTGCTGGCAATCAACAACAACAACAAGCAAATAATGTAATTTCGAAGTGCGCGGATGGTGCTCGTAGAAGGGTCTCAGTCTCATCGAAGCACCTTGGCGCTCGCGTGTACATTTGAATCCACGAACTCACTCTCACCTCAGCTCATAACTGAATGTTCATTACGCGCGTTGCTCGCCGTGAAGATGCGCCTTTTCGAATACTTAGGACATTACTTAAAGTATATAGTTGACACAATGAAGCCCTATTATAACATCTCAGTAATGACAACCAAAATAAAGGCTTATTTAAACCCATTGAAACGAAAGTGTTTGTGTGTATCTTCGCATATACAAAACCTTTTTTTATTTAGATAAAGCTGCTCAATATGAATAGAAAGAAGGTGTGGCTGACCAGAGACTACAAATGTAGCTAAGAAGCAACATGCAAGCGCTTGCTATAAAATCAAAAAATGTTGCAGCGATGTTGCCATAACAGACCGATATCGGGAATGAAAGTTATGCTATATTTTAATTTTGTGCAGTCGAGACTCGTGTAATTTATTCATACGCTAGATGTAACATAGGTATAGGCAATATGTTAGAAGTAACAAAAAAGAAATGATTAATTCTTATAGCAGTACCTTGTTTTACATAAAGGTTAACCTTTGATTTTGCAGGGTTAAACGAAGATCGTTCAAGAAAGAACTATGCCGAAGCTCCATAAAGCTCAGGCTGATTTCTGGCAACAAAGTAATGGGCGGTCTATTTGCTATCTTTTTTTGCTAATGAATTAGTTCGAATCGAATATTTAAATATGTTTATGTTTGATATGGCAAGCTTTTGGTTTTTGGTTGTGGTGTTTGATGAATATAAAAAAAGTACATGATGTTATTGAGCGCTGTTTGGTAGTGGAATACCGGGTCCAATGGAGCTAGTACAATGCGATAAACAGCCTCTGAGCACATTCCTCATGCATCTTTTTGTATTCATCAATGGTGGCAGTCATTTTTGATTGAGCAGTCATATAAAATGCCATTAAGTATAATTTTTATGATATTGGCAGAATAAAAAAAAAATTGACTGATATAATTTCACTCGCAAGAAAAGTGAAAACAGTTTTGTAACAATCAAAGACAGCCTAACAAGAAATGCTAAAGCAAGGCAAGTTCTTGGAATTAATCATTATTTCTTTGTTACCTACTCTATTATGTAAGTAAGTTACTACTGCTGGTCAGTATAAGCACGATCCTTTTGATTTCAGTAATTAAGGTGGAACGTTTCACTAGCGCGCCAAATTCAAATTTTCTTGCGTTCTTTTGCCAATAATAGCTAAATTACTCAACGTGATTACATGAAAACTAATTTTGCGCAAAAAATAGAATGTATCAATAAATTACGATTAAAAGTATCACCTACATATCATTGGTTTAGTGACAAATGACAGTAGACTGAAAAACTAAGACGAAATTTGTTTATTGCCATTTGTCGCTAAACCAATGATATCAAGGAGACACTTTTAATAGTAATTTGTTGATACTTTCTATTTCTTTACGTTAAATCAGTTTTAATGCAATCACATTCAGTAATTAAGCTATTATTGGCAAAAGAACGCAAGAAAATTTGAATTTGCCGCGCTAGTGAAACGTTCCACCTTAAATGTTAGAATTACTTATAGTTTCTAAATTGCTATATTTGTTGTAAAAGGTAGCGCAAGTCATCCGCATTTTGAATTATTCTTTTTGTGTGATGGATGACAAAACTTGATATTTTTTCGTATATTGATAAGAGATCTACATTAGTAGTGTTGTACATATGTATTGGCTGTATATAGCCAAACAATTAATATATTATTCTATGATTATATGGATATATTTTTAGAAACTTTTCTCTAAATTACTTAGTACTTATAAACAATTATGATGTTTTTTTTTTATATTGTACTAACATAGAATTGACGAATCTAACAGGAGAATGGTTTTAGGGAGAAAAAGAAACAAGATACAACGTTGATTGTTTAATTCAATCAACACTGCGCATTAATATTATGTATTCATTCCAAATATGTACTATAGGTTTAATTTTAATAAAATACATGTAAAGCACTCCTCTGTGTGTACAAAAACCAGAGCCGACTAAAATTACTATATCAATCGCTTGAATATGTTATAACATCTTGTATCTGACACCATACATGTAAATTGAAGCGCACCTTATTGCTTTGGCAGTTGTTGAATAATTAAAATATGCATAAATACCTAAAAATTGTGCTAAACAATTTAGAAATAATATTCCCACCGGTTGTAGCTGTAACCTGCGTTTTCTAATAGATTTGCGTGGTGGCTTAGGAAAATGTACGTTTTCTATTATCTATTAGTTAAATATTTATTAAGTACATTTTGGGACCACTTGTAGAATCGTGCTTCCACTTGGGGTGGGTTTTTTGACTCGCAGTTAAGGTAACCAGTGGTTAAAAATGCTAACAAATTCTAACCAATGGTCAAATATTGTTAGAGTTTTTAACCATTGGCTACCTTAACTATGGTTCAAAAAACCCACCCTTAGTTTTGCTTCAATTCTATTTAAACTAACTTTGATTGATTAATGATATTAATTCACTCGTCCCTGGTTTTTGAGCAGTTACCTTTACTGAGGTAGGTGTGGTGTATTCCTTTTTGTAATATGTTTTTTGGAAAAATTAGGCGAAGCCAAATTTATAAATATGAGTAAGTTAATTAGGACTACTTTGTGAAGTAAGTTAGTACTATAAATAATAAAAAGTCTTTATTTAAGTACTAGAATGGAAACTGTAGGTTTTTTCTGTTGATTTATGATGCTTTAATGTTTTGATAATTATAGAATTTGTAAGTTTATAAACATAATCAAAAACAGTCTAGGTACCTATATCTTTCATTCTTCTCTACCTTTGACTGGTGTGCCAAGCCAAATACTACTATAGTTTTTTTTTGTGGTTAACGAAGCTTTAGCTAAATGTCCGGCTTCAAAGACCACGCGCTGGACGCCGGCTAAGTTTTGTTCGTTAATTATTTGAGGACCTTACTTCAAATAAGTCGTGGTAATAAAGTAATGGTCTACATTTCGTAAATACCTAGTTAGGATAAAATCCTCTATAACAATAATATTAAAATGTTAATGATTGTATCCGTAAACTGTGTCGGCTGCAGCTTACGGGCATGCAGTTTGAAAGTTTACCGACTACCAGAATTTATAATTTAATAAAAATATTGTCTTAGTGGTTAATTGATGTTAGATTGACATACTGTTGAATACTGTTGTAATAAAAATATGATAAACATTTGTTTGTTTTCGTGGCGGCGTTTATTCCATAAGCATTGCTACTTACCGGAATGTAAAGTTTAATAACTGTTTAAGGGTGTTCTCAAGTACTACTCCCAAGCGGTCCCAACATAAGGTCAATCTTATGATACAATTGGAAGATACAGCGCGCAACATATCCGTTCTGATATTTGACTTTTTTTGTAATCTTTGGATTATTTATTGGGAGAGGTTTACGTTCAGCAGTGAACGCTTTCCGGCGGATGATGTGGGGCCGAATCGCGCCAAAGAACGTTAATGGTTAAAAGTATATGCCCGATTCCTTCTTACGCATGAATATCGTCTATCCTCATCTCTTTCTTTTACAAGTTACTTTGATTCAATGTCAATTTTACAATGTTAGTTTAAGCTCGACTAAGTATTGGAAGTACACTAGCACAGGTAGCATGAGCTGGAAAGCTATTGCCCCACTTCATTCGCTGTACATTGCTGCGTAGATCGCCAACCCCCTTCATTACTGTTCCTTATCTCGAGAAACCGTTTGAGCTCCATCTCTGCAGCTCATGGTACTCGTGCTGCACCCGATTGGCAATCCATTGGAAAGGTTAAGCTTCGAAATCTACACTTCCGTCTCTTTCAACATTACATTCAGGATAAAAGAGTAAAGCCCTATTCAAACCGGTGCGTTATTCGCTACCCGCTATAGGTAGCTACATATATAAATACCGCGCGGAATTCCGTGATGCTATCCCATTAGAAAGCCGTTGAAAAGGACATGTTTTTAAAATAAGATAGCCCAAGACCTGTTTCAACACAACCTGCAAGGACCCACGAACCCAACATCCTGTATAATGGTGTGGGTTTGTATTTAGGTCATATGTTTAGATTTTTTATTGGGCCCTTATCCTATTTTACATACATACATTACGACTTTCTGGGTTTGTGTTGTTGTGGACCTTGATTTCCCTTATTAAGGTGGAACGTTTCACTAGCGCGGCAAATTCAAATTTTCTTGCGTTCTTTTGCCAATAATAGCGTAATTACTAAACGTGACTACATTAAAACTGATTTAACGTAAAGAAATAGAATGTATCAACAATTACGATTAAAAGTACCTCCTAGATATCACTGGTTTAGCGACAAATGGCAATAAACAAATTTAGACTTAGTAGTTCAGTCTATTGCCATTTGTCGCTAAACCAATGATATGTAGATGATACTTTTAATTGTAATTTATTGATACATTCTATTTAATTGCGCAAAATTAGTTTAGTTAAGCTATTATTGGCAAAAGAATATAGGACAATTTGAATTTGCCGCGCTAGTGAAACGTTCCACCTTAAATTAATCATTTATTTTTTTGTCTTTTTGTATACAAATAGTACATAATTATGTGAGATGGTTAAGTGGTGACAAACATCGTTGACGATGGCCGGAAATATCTGCATGTATCAAAAGTACAATTTGGAAATCTATTAGAAATTACCATTCTTTAATCATATCCGTAGGGTTAGCACGGCCGGTAGACAAAACGGTCTTTCCCCTGTTTTACTCCCGAGCAAGTATGAAGAAAGTGACGTAAAACTGGGAAAGACCATTTTGCCTACCGTCCATGCTAACCCCGCAGGTCACATTTGTTATTTGTTTGTTATATTATTTTGCTAAAATGTATATAATATACAACACACACTTCAATTACTCTCGCTTAAATTGCCCTATTGAGCCACTTGGAAACCGCACTCTACGGTCAATTGTCAGTTCAAATGAAATCTCCACTGAATGCGTACATCTTGATCGCGACGCACGAACTTAAAACTTGCAGAAGGTACCGAAGTTATCAGGAAGCAATGAAAATGTAAAACAATTGCAGTAAATCAGTATAGTCATCAAATCACTATTGTTTTAGGTAAGTATATGGATGGCATGGGTATATAATATGGCTTATGTATACTCTAAGCGTGGGTTTTTTGATCAACCAATTTTATTTTGGGTAACCAATGGTTAACCATTGGTTACCTTAAAAACGGGTCAAAAAAACACACCCTTAGGTGGAACCTTTTCCGTACAACTTCTCAGCATTCATTAGTGAGTAGTGCTTGCCCGCGAGTTTTAATTGTTATATTCAGTTTCATATTAAATGTTTTGGTATATTCACTTAGTAGAAATTCTTTAACACTGGATTAAGAACATTATGTGAGTATTGAGAAGTTGTTTCTCAATTTAAGTTTTAGTTAGACTAGCTATCGAACACCAAAAACCCGTATCCAAATCCGTCCGGTAGTTTCCGAGCCCATAGGAAGCAAACAAGCATAAACGGGCCAAAATACTAATACACAGCCAAAAACGAAACCGAAATTTTATTGTGTGTCAGGAATAAAGGTCATTTCATTTCATTTCATTTCAAATTTGTATAGCTTCTAAATAGTCGACTACAGTTAGTATTTCAAAAATACCCTCGTTGTACGTTGTATTGGCTCGGCTGGTGCTCGTGGTGCGTTTATATTATACCAGTTTTATTCATAAAAGCACGATAAGTTAAACTTGTGCACAACATTGAACATTTTTGTTCTGCTTTCACCCGTGAAAGCTTCCATCAGCGAGAAGTTGGCAGGTTGATAGAGCTTTTATGATGAGGATATTCCTCCTGTGTTAAGCACGTGATTACACTTGTTCGTAGGCGTCTGATATGTCAGCGAATCCGCTGCTTCCGGAAACCATGAAGACTGAGGATGAAATCCTGGCGCAAATGCGCGCCGACCAGGCGCGGCCGCCGACGCCGCCGCTCTCGTTCCTCACGGAGGCGCCGCGGCCGCCGCTGCCTCCGCTGCCGACCGACGATGCTTTCAGTGCAGCCGCCGCTTCGCTTGACATGGGCAATCTCCACAAACTCATGCAGAACGAGGCCAATCCACCTGACGACAACGATCACGAACAAAAACTGGTCAGTTCACACAGTCAGTTTACACAGGATTTATCTTAGCCACAAAAACACTGTCTTACATGCTTAAGATTCATGGCGCTCACAGTATACTGATCTTAAGTGTTTCTCAGTTTTTCTGATTATTTCATTATTTCAATTCCACCATCTCCGTTTCACCATCGGACGGCAAGACGTATAGCTACATGCCATCCATTTATGGTTGATATTCCTTCAATTCGCACAAAGCGGTTTGACTCGACGTTTATAATCCGAGCAAGCAAGGAATGGAATACTTTACCATCGTCTTTGTTTCCTGATAAGTACAATCTGGAGCTCTTCAAGTCGCGAGTGAATAGGTATCTTCTAGGCAAGCATGTACCATCGTAGATCTCATCGTCACTTCCCATCAGGTGAGATTGCGGTCAAACGCGGGCAATTTTTTTTTTTTTTACATCGGACTTATCTAGCATTTGACCACGCTCTCGCCTGATGGAAAGTGACGATGCGATCGAAGGTGTAGCATGCTAGCTAAGTAAGTACCTATTCACTCTTCTCTTGAACACGCCCGGGTCATATTTTGCCGGAAACGCAGACGCTGGAACGGCATTCCATTCCTTAGCAGTTCTAATTAAGAACGAACAATCAAACCGCTTGGTACGAATGGGTGGTATTTCGACCATGAAGGGATGGCGATTAGCCGAGCGTCTAGAGGTCCGGTAGTGGAATGGTGACGGGGGAATAAGATCGTGCAGGCCTAATATTTAGTTGTAAAAAAAAAATGCACGATTTAGGGTTATAGGTAGCATTTAATGACATCTAATCATAGTTACAGAACAAACAAAAGTTATTGAATGCGATTCGAAAATGTGTTCACTGTTCAGTCCCTATGTATCAGATATCTCATTGCTATTTAATTAAGCTATCTTATGTCGTCCCGTACAAATCTGATAAGTGTACTTAAAAAGTGCCAGGAGGGGTATTCGCTTTAAAGGTCGATAAGGTCAGCGTCTTATTGCATCATATATCCCCACAGAAACCTGAAGCAGCTGTCAAGGCAGAACAAAGCGCAGCCGTCGTGAAACCCCAGAGTAAAACGGTTGACGTCAAACCATCTAAGGACGTCGCCAAGGTCGATAATGGAAAGCCGGTCAAACCAAAAGATAACCAGAGCAAAACGAAGAGTAAATCCAAGGGCAAAGATGACAAAAAAGAAGAACCAGAAATTAAAACTAAGGAGGAAGATGTTAAGCCAGAGGTATTTGCTTTTATTTTTACCCCGCTGTTTAAATATTACCCCTTACTGTTTTTTTGCTGAATTGACGGTTTAAGGGCTTCTTAAAACTTAATATCCTTCTTAATTCTTGTTTGTTAAGGTTGCTGTAAATATTTACAGAAACGGTCAGCAGAATCTTCGCCCTCTTCGAAACCCAAAAAGGAAGATAAATCAAACAAGAAAGATTTGGAAAAAGAAAAAAAGGTACTAAAATTGTTGCGAAGCTATGTGAAATAGCATTCAATCACGTTTTTCTACTCCCGATTATTGATTTATTACAAATATAATATCATGATCGTGTTTTTTTTGCAGGAGTGGATCAAAGAAGGTTTTACCATTGTGAAGGGCGCAGATAAAAGCAAGGATAGCAAGAAAAAAGCTGAAGAAAAGGCAGCCGAGGAAACGGAACGCAAAAGGTAAAAAATAACAGTCTCGATATTGTAGTGTAGACTTTTTCTCAACATTCCTCAGAAAATAATTCAGAGTTTGCCAGCACTGTGTGCTGGCAATTTTTTTGGGTTTGAGGCTAATGTATAAATAATCTTTAAAAAATCTATCATATGAGACCACGAGGGTTTATCTTTACACCTACATTTTTTAGGCAGAGTAGCGTTTGACCACACTAACATGGTGACAATATAATGGTCTTAAGTATCGCCGTGCTATGGCTGCATTGCTTCAGTTATGTTATAAATGCAAAGGTTTCTGTAGGGTGGCATAGAAATGAGACAGCTCTCCAACGGCTGGCCTGACTTTCTAGTTGGTTAGCCACATAATTTGCTTAAAAATAGTCGTAAAAGCTATAATAGTTTTATTTTCTAATACAATGTTTGTATATATTAGGAAAGAAGAGGAAAAGACACTTGCAGATGAACGGAAACGTCAATCGGAGACCATCAAAAAACAGCAGGTAAGGTTAGGAAATGCCCTTAGAAAAGGGGTCCCAAGGCTTGGGCACAACCGTCGGTCGTCATCTTGCGGTGTAAGATGTTATTATGGTTTTTATTAATGAAACTCGTCGTCTTTCTGTTTATTTTGCAAGTTAAAGCAGTTATTTTGGGCACAAAGCAACCTGTAGTCTGTCAGTTTTATTAAAAGTATCCAAAACTGGTTTATTGTCAGGCACTGGTAGCATTTACAGTACAATACAATACAATAATACTTTATTGAACACCAATAAATAAAAATGCACATAAAAATTTACATAACAATGGCAGAACAACGGGCGGCCTTATCGCATTAAGCGATTTCTTCCAGGCTACCTTAGGATGGACAGGAATTGAAGATACAAAAATTACGGTTGGTGCTGTTGCAGTTACAACTTACATACTAAGAACAACAATAAGACAACAAAGTAAAATTACTTAAGAAAATAAAAACAATACATTTATAATATATACTAAATACTAATACCATACACTTAAAACCATAAATATAATAATCTAACATAGCATGATACATAGATTATGTATATATGAATATATATTTTTTTATTGGACTGGCCTGTTAGCTCAGTTGGTAGTAGCTCTGCCTTCTGAACTATAGGTTGTAGGTTCGATTCCTACCCAGGACAAACATTTGTGTGATGAACATCGTTGTTTGTTCTGTGTCTGGTTGTTATATTGTATTCTATGTATGTATTTACAAACAAAAAGTATCTAAGTATTGTATCAGTTATCTGGTTCCCATAGTACAAGCTATGCTTAGTTTGGGGCTAGATGGCGCTGCGTGACATGTCCCACACATTTATTTTTTATTTATTTATATCTACATAATATGAAATACCAAATATAAATACATACCATAACATAAAGATAAATAAATAAATGATAGTTCTAGTGACATATTCTAGACAAAGTACTTAACTACGATTGTTCCAATAGGTAGTGTTTCCTCACCATGTCTTTAAAGATGGCGATAGACTTGGCGTGACGAATATTTACGGGTAGCTCATTCCATAAACGGACAGCTTGCACAGTGAAAGAGTGGTCATACCCAACTGAAGCATGAACTGGCATTTGCAATTGCAGAGTGTTGGTGGAACGAAGGGAGCGAGCGTGGCTAAGGTGGAGAAATACGAATCGTTCTTTGAGATAGTGTGGAGTTGAGGGGAAAAACAGTACACTATATAGTAGAGAGAGAATATGAGCATCCCGGCGACGGCGGATCGGTAACCAATTGAGCTTGTTGCGAAACTCGGATATATGGTCATACTTGCGCAAACCAAATATGAACCGGATGCAAAAATTTTGTAAGCGCTCAAGCTTATTAAGCTGTTCTTGGGTTAAATCTAGATAGCAGGCGTCAGCGTAGTCAAGAATAGGGAGAAGAAGAGACTGAGCAAGAGCAGTTTTGGTGGTAATCGGCAGAAAGTTTCGCAGCCTACGAAGTGACGCTGCAGACGCAAATACTTTTCGACTGACCTCGCCCAGCTGAGCATTTCTGTTGTGTTTGACCGTGCCATAGCTAAGACGGCATCCCAGTGCAAGTTCAGTTCGTAAAGAGTTTCTTTCCTTATTATTAATGACATATCGATTAGTTCATTTGATTGACATATACACATACGGAAATAAATAGCTTCGTCTTGTTTCTATTATTCTTATTTGTCCCTTAACTATGTCAATGTTCAAGTGTACGGCGCCTGTTCACTTGTTGTAAAAACGAGTTAATAACTGGATTATATCGCCGTTGTGACCGCTTGTAGTTTTGTGTGCATTTGACAGTATTACTAGTTCTTAGAATTAGCAAATTGAAATGGCAATGGGCAGGTGACATCGGCCGTAAAACTGACAACCGATGGGGAAGAACGGTTCTCGAGTGGCGACCACGAACCGGACGATGCAGCGTTGGCCGGCCCCCCACTCGGTGGACCGACGATCTAGTGAAAGCCGCGGGGAGCCGATAGATGCAGGAGACGAGCTCTGGGGGAGGCCTATGTTCAGCAGTGGACGTCTTCAGGCTGTTTTAATGATGATGACGACGACTAGTTCCCCGTTATGTATATGGTGGTTGATTGATGAGTTGTGTATCGGACTAGGAGGTGCAGAGCCAGCAGCAGCAATCGGGGCCGCAGCGGGCGGCGGTAGAGTCTGTTAGCAAAAAGGCTCCATGGTCGGCGGCGCAGGCAGCGCAAGCGGGCGCGAGAGACGGGCCCACGCTTGCTGAGATCCAGCGCCTCGAGCGGGAGAAGAAGCTGGAGCAGATGAAGGAGCAGCAGCAGATGATGCAGATCATCGCGCAACAGCAGCAGGCGGCGCTCGCGAGGGAACAGGTGAGATTATACTTCCCACCGACGCGCTACCATTTCGTATGACCGTTGTTAGGTAAGTGCATGACAACCTTACTACAATAACAATAATATTTTAATCATTAGAGGCTTCTGCTATAACTGATGATCTTTTTTGGAACTGTAAAAATCCTCTACATGCATATCTAATTTAGCCCAAAAATAACGTAACGTAAAGTGTCGTCTGTTACCAAAACGTGAAATAATTTTACTGCAGGCTAAATTGTTTTTAAAACAGATGAATCTTGACCGGTTGGGTGCCACTAATTTGCATAATAATAGATAAAAAATTAGAAGAGCATCACTACGTGTCTATTAACGTTCGACTTTTATTCGTACCAATTGTGGGACCGCCAAATGTAAGCCATATTTTTGACGTTCTGATCTTAAACTTTTTCCTACCTTAGCCTAAAACCACGTTATTGTACTCTATTGCTTTGACGATATAAAATTAACTTTTAAAGGCGTTTGCCGTGCAGGAAATGCAGTCTGGACTTGGTTGGGCTAAGAAACAAAACAGCACAGCTCCGAACCAAACGTTGGCAGAGATTCAGGTAATTATTTGATTCAAGTCGATTGTTAAATATATAATGAAATGATATAATGATAATGAAAATAAAGTAGGTATGTTACACTACATTTATTTCTTTAGCATTTGCATATCTCACCCCGCCACATCTGGCGTCCTTATGAAAAATGCAGTAAGTAGGTAAAACACGTTTTCGAGAAAAACGCGGAAACAAAAAGTTGCGAGTAGTCGAGAGTAGTCAAGTTGTTGCATTCTTACTTCCTGAGTTTTTGGGTTCCGTTGGCATTTTAATACGTGAGATAGAACAGAACATAGATTTTTTGTTGGTGATTCCGAATATGTATCTGACTCAATTTTGCCAAAAATGTTAGTTACTGCGTTCTCGACTATGAGGGCAGACATAGGCGCAGATAATGACGATGGTCGATACGGTTGAATTCGTTTGTGCTTATAAATAACTGTTCATGAATTATGTAGTATGAAGTGTCGCAACATTTGTCAACATCAGGCCGAGGCGCGTAAGCAAGCGGCGGCGGCGGCAGCAGCGGCCGCGGCTGCAGCGGCAGTGGCTCGCGATGAAGTGGAGTCTACGCCCCCGCCCGTCAACATCGTGCCTTGGGGCTCCGGCACGCACAACGGAGGAGGTAAACCACTCTATGAAAATACAACCTACGCATTAGTCAGTAGAGAACATTATATTTGATCGCATATTCGTACGATCAGTGCGACGGTCGCATTGCATGATGACGTGATCGATGGCCAAATATGCCGAGGGCTGGTCCCAGGTTGTTGGAGTAATGTTCGCTGGTCATGATTGTGGCGACGCATGGATGCAGGAGGCAGGCAGCTGCTCAAAGCCGCGCTCTGCGGGGGAGGCCTATGTTCAGCAGTGGACGTCTTCAGGCTGTTGATGATGATGACTGATGGTGGTGTGTCCTGTGATGATTGTAGCCGGGTTCTGGGACTGTCCGCCGGCGCCGGTAGAGACGACAAAGCCGGCGAGCAAGGCTGTGGAGCCGCCGCGGTCCGCTGACATCAAGCAGAGGAAGAAGGTGACTACGATGGCAACACCACCACCCAAGCGGGAAACCTCGCCGTCGGTCGAGTTCGACCTGTGGTGCACAAACATGTTGGTCTCCTGGCAGTCCACCTCAATCGATAGTACGTCAACAATTTTTTTTATAGCCTTTTCATGCTTTTTTTATTACATAATTAAATAATATCCCTAAAAATTATAAGCATTTATAATGCAAGAATAGAAAGAGACAGCTCAAACACGCAGTGACGCCAGTAATTAGTCTTTCCTCGTAGGTATCTCATTACTAAGCTGTGGTACCTCTATCGTAGCTTTACATCCAATCTCTTACGTCGCAAATTATGCCTACATAGTAGCTGTGAGGAAGTTCCACACGATCTCTGTTTTGCGGGAAAGGGACGCTTGTCCCTCCAGATGCTCCCAGAAACTTTAAAAACGTATTACTCCGTGATTTATATACCGATTTTACTTATTTTTTCAATTCATTTACTACATTCATTTTTAACATACTTTATGAAAATAATATTTACTTGTTCATTTTTAATAGTAGTAGCCTATTGATTATAGACAAAGCATTTCACCACTGTCTCGCCTGGTGTTAAGCAATGATATGGTCTACGATGGTACATGCTTGCCTAGAAGATACCTGTTCACTCATGGCTAGAAAACTTTCCCTATTCTAGTTGATATCGCGTCTATCTAGTTGTCGATTTAAATGCAACTCGTCAGTTGAATATTAACCCTGAGCGAGCGTAAACGTAGCTAAATGTTTCCAGTACCGACGTTCGTGAGTTTCTTGAAAGATATCGAATCTCCTTACGAAGTGAAGGACTACGTGAAATGTTACCTGGGCGAGTCGCGGGAGGCGGGCGAGTTTGCTCGCCAGTTCCTTGAAAGGCGGTGAGTTTTTTTGGCTTGATAAAATTTTCACCCCTTGAACTAGCACAAAATATCTCCAAATGTTACCAGTTTGCAAGGCTTCCACCACAAGCCAAGCACAAGCGAAGCCTACCTACTTAATCTATTTAATAAGAATTTTAATGTATTGAATGTGGACATGCCAAATACAACGTACTGGCTGTATGTTATTAGATTTTTTTTTTGGTAACAATATCTTTTGTAGAAACTGAATAAAATTGGTTCATTTAAATTTTTTTGGAGTGTCTGCTTGTATTTTCTGTCGCGCCAAACTGTATCCTTTATCGGCAAATGTCACAAATATGAATTACAGAATATATTCACTTTAATCAACATTTGGATGTAGGTCGAGGCTTCTCCGCCAAGGCACGGTAACTCCGCCGGACGACCTCTGCTCGCCCGCCGTCGCCATCAACCCGCGCACCGTTTCCGGATCAGACTATACAGAGCTTAAGAACAAGGTAATTGTGGTACGACGCTACCCTGTCTATAATCCCTACTTTCCTTTTCTAAATTACCCAGCTTAAGGGTCAATTCAGACAGAGCAGCAAAATGCTCAAGCACTTTAAGTGCTATTGGAATATCAACCTTAATCCATTTAGACAAAGCTGAAAATAGTATGCAACATTAAAACAGGTAAGATTTTAATGTTGCATACTATTTTCAGCTTTGTCTAAATTAAATAAGGTTGATATTCCAATAGCACTTAAAAAGTGATCGAGCATTTTGCTGCTCTGTCTGAATTGACCGTAATACAGAAAAGGTATATTTGTGTATTTACATTTGAATATTGTATAATATTATATTATACTCCCAATATTGGAATGCTGAGTATTACATGTAATCTGCTTTACATGCAACTATTAAGTTCAAATTCATGCAATACTTATTATTTCTATTTTTTCATGATCTATTCAGGTTGCCGATTTCAAACCTACCCCGTGCACAAATTAGAACGGATCTAATGTACTGGCAGTTTTTAAATTTTTACTTAGTTAAATTTGTGTTGAAAGCTGGTTATTTTCAATAAACGTGTTGATGTTTAGGGCAAGAAGCCCAAGAAGAATAAGATGCTGAAGGTGGACGCCCGTAACATCCTCGGGTTCTCAGTGACCGCCTCCGAGGACCGCATCAATGTCGGCGACATCGACAGCGTGTGACCTCCCTAGTGAGACACCGCCCGCCTCGCAGAGGGTGAGATCCACACGCTACAATAATACACACGGTGTGATCTTCTCGATGTCTGCGCAATACCTGTGCCTTCCGTGTTTATAGTTCCGCGACCTTTACGTTTTTAGATATTTATGGTACGAACACGTTTATAGTAGTATTTACATTGTTCTACGGACGTTATTGTTTGCATAGGATCCAGTCCTGCCATCACTCCGCGCATATCGCTCAAGGGCTAATTGCCATGCTAAATACTATTAAACTTCTTGCAGCATTTCTAGTCAACTTCTGCAATAATTTAAATGTTATAGGTAACGAAAGAGATTTATTGAACAGTTCGAGATTTCTAATTGATTAAGCTATGTTGATGTTTTATATTCTTGACTTGTTTACTATGTGCACGTTGTCGTAACATATTTTAGAAATATCCCTTTAAAGTTTGTTCGGAAGTTTTAATTATTTGGACGTGCATTTTCACATTTGATCAACGATTTAACTATGTGTTTTCATATTGTGGCGGGTCCTCTTGTTTGTCTGTAGCTACAAATAGTGCAATAGTTTCCGCATCGGCCTAATTCAAGTGTTACGATACAAGTGAACGCGAGCGCAATTTCAGGGTTTGTCCGCTTGCAAATAATTAACATTCATAATGTGGACTTTTGGCTAACGTATTTTTACTGGATTTTATACACATTTATTATGTTGGCTTTGTTTGCTAACGAAATATTTTGTAGTAAGATCACACAACCCTGTGGCGTTAAGTGTTGTTGTAATTTCCAAATTCTAAACGAGACTCGAACGACGAAATTGCTGATCACTAGCAAGTGTATGGTGCGGTTAAGAGCGTGCTCCTTATTACGGTCGGAAGTTGGGGTGCATGCAACTACTTGTTTATTTATAATTTTCTGTGAAACCAGAACAAAGATTCTGTTTCACAAGACAGATGATTGAGTACTTTACCCCCTTATTATTATGACAATACTAGCGCACTACTTTCTCCCACTAACTCCATAGCATGCGGCACTCGCGTTCACTCATCTATCTCTTATGAGCATCCACTTAACCGCGCGACCACGTTTAAATGATTCATAATACTGTCTGCGGTACTTAGCGCTACACACGTTTCAAAATAGAATAGATCACCTAACCGCCCAGGTAGATGTCTTTATTCTAATGTCAACCACTGGTAGATCGATCATAAAACTAGGGTGACATTTGTAGATAGATGATTTTTGTAAAATACAATGTAGGTAAATTGAACAAGATAATTATTGTTTACTTGCATAATGATTACATGTTACGGTAATTTATATAATTTGAGATGTGTTAATATTCGTCGGAACATTGTAATACTAAAGTAACGCAAACTGATTGTATTTATAAATAATTGTTCATAATGTTACGTCATGTTCCAATACATACAATTAATTAGTTACATTTACTAACTGTTACATAATATAAATGTATCGATATGGATTTTGTTATTTTATTTTCGATATTTTGATATTTATTATTCAGTGCAATTGTTGAAATATTATAATAATGGATGAATACAATAGTTAAATAGCATTGTTCAATTACGGTGTGTCCACCAAATATTGCTATTTTAGACAATTTTACTACAATTTTTGTGCGCGCATTTTAAATAAATAACACTTTACGGTAGGTTGGATACTCAAAATATGTTTTCAGTTAAAAGTAATATTTTAAAGTAAACTATATTTATTGGTTTTGTAGACTAACGTCCTTATTCATGAAACGTTAAAGTTCGTTGGAAACGTTCATTATCTGAAATGTGTTTTGTTACGTCACATCATCGCGACTACTGACTGGCAAATCACTTTAGTTAGTGAAAAAACATTTTATTTTTCATGAATAAGACGTTATATGGTTTTAATTTTTGTTATAAGCTGTTTGTATTGTACATACGTATTAATGTTATGGATTTGTAAATAATTTGTTTCGTAGCATGTGTTTTTTTTAATATCACTTTTATAAGGCCTCGTTACAGATATTGTTAATAGAATCACGTGCATATATTGTACGGAACAGTAGTAGAACATAAATACTGAATATGTCACGATTGTTTTCGATGCTAACATAAACGCGAGGTTAAACATAAAACACCATCCGTTTGATTTTATTAGAAAGACAAAGATTCATGGGCTGTTGCGACATTAAAATGTTGGATGTTTTATTTTTATTATAGGATTTATGTTCGTTAGGATATTAAGAAAGGTTGTGCTCTGTGATGAGACCTAACACTATCGGCCTCTGGCTCGGCTCCCCCGAGACCTAGAGACTAGTGCAAGTATTGAATAGTCTTTTCGAACATTTTAAATCTTTATAGTCGTGACGGTTTTTAATATAATCCACTTGTATTTCACGTAAACGTGTGTGAGAAAATTATACAGAATTTATTAATGTATGTTGTGAAGTTAGAGTATTTTGACGATGTGTTTTGAGTAGGCGTAATCCAGAGCTAAGGTTTTAAGTGATCGAGCATTTCCATGTTCAATTTAGACGGGGTGGGCGCCTCAACCTGCCCCGGTAATGTTTAATTTTATTATTTTAATGATTTGTTTTAAAATCGTTATTTTATATGGAATACCTTGTCTTATACTCTAATTGTTATTTTAACAGTAGCATATTAAGTAAGTTGGAATAGTTATTGAATTAAATTCACTAGTGTATTGGATATTATTATGAAGTTTGATGCATGGCTCTCCTCGTTGTAGCGAGATGTTCCCAAACTATTGATGCTTCTATTGAGTACCTAGACGGTCTGTGTATTAGATTCTGAACTAAATATATTTTGCAAAGTATTGAAAGCCCGTTGCTTGCTTCACAGTGTATGTGACGTCATCGGCTTCACTAGTAATCAAAGTGTAAGCCACACAATGTTCATAATACAGCATTAATGTTACCTATAGTGTATGATTGTTAGAATTATAAAAATTAGTGATTGTATTAATACATCAATCACTTTACAAATTAATAGTTTATATTATATCGTTTCAATACGTATATATATTATAGTCTTTGATGCTTTGTACTTGTCAAGTTAAAGATATGTGTAGACGTAATTTATATAAACAAATCCTGAAGTGTTGTACAACTATCCAAGATAATAAGTTACTATATTTACTATGGAGTCGTAAGTATGTACTGGCCGTTGGCATCTACTAGACTAGCCCAACACTACCCTCTGCATCGTAGTTAGCACTCTTGTTCCATCACTGTCTCTGAAATGCTGTTTAGATAGATATAATATAGATATATAAACTCTTTCCTCCATTGTAATGAACATTGTGTAGAATACTTATTTTGTCTTTTGTTTCTCTTTATCAAGTTCGAAATAGACGAACATAAAACACTGTGTTGTTATTCCACTGTTATGAAGAGTTTATTAGTAAAGGGAGTTTATCGACAGCAATATAACAAAAAACGAAACAGGAAAACGTATGAGCAGGTTGCAGTTAGTGAGGTGTTTACTATTTTCCCTTTAAAAAATGAAGTCATGAAGTTTAGTAAATTTAAGAGAAGCGTATTTACCCCCCCCTCTTGTCCATACAAAAAGTGCCAACGCTTTTCCACCTCTAAATGTTATCCGATTTTGATGATTTTTTATATGTTGTCTACCCAGTAAAAAACAATGCTCGTACGTCTTCATTTTTTAAGTTTTTGCAATATCTTATAGCCACCTAAAGTTACGAATTTTCGGCGTCCAAATTATGACGAAGAAAAGTAGTTGTGACTAAAACACGAAATATACTTTAAAAGAATCAAGACGTACAAGCATAGATTATAATCTACCCAAACAGTTTACACCAAAATCAAGAGTTTTTAAGTATTAGATAGTGAAAACCGTTGGCGTCCGAAGCGCTAAAATGTAGGTGAATTCACTCATAGGCTCTATTGTCTCTATCATACGTGTGAAGCGCAGAGCGACGGCAATAACATTTTCAAAAACCAGAACGGTCCTCTGTCAATTCTAATAGCACAATTAATAACCACACCCACAGGGGAATATAGTCTTTATATTATATATTATTTACCTTCGCAATCGCAAATTGTTATGAAGTAGTATCACCGAGTAGATATATATTACGTTCAGAAGGCTCACTCCGCAAAATCATTTTGATAAATAGCAACTCTTGTTCCAACGCAATTTACCTTTATATTCACCTAGAAATTGCTTCTACTTCTATGCGTAATTGTTATCTTTTCTGACGACTTTAGGGTCGTTTTCTTTCGAATAAAAGAATATATAATATAATCTGAATACTATCTACCTATCTATGTCATTCATAGTAATCAATATCTACCCATTAAATCTTCCAAAAATTTTAAAAATGTGAAGTTCATTTTCTTGTGTTTTTTTTTAATAAGACAGTGCAAGTACAGAGTTGCCATTGTGCAATGTGCGTTTACGTTGCTAGCGGCTAACGTGCGAGACGAGCGGCAATCTACTGCTACTCTATCTATACCTAATCTACTCATATATAACTGCGGAGTGAGAGACCCCCCTGGTAGTGTTGGGTAGGACAAGGTTTCAAAATGAGTTTGTATGAGCCCCTCATTCTATTTCGTGAGGTGTGACAATGTCATGACTCAAATGTCATGTCATGTTGTGAGGTACTGATACCTCATTTTCTTCATTTGTCATACAGTACAATTTTGTAACAAGAGCTGGACGCAGTCTTACTTGATCAGTGCATCGGGTTACGCATGAATACATGGATTGAGGCGGGTGGATGAAAGAGGCCTTACTTTGTATGTTAGACTTGATTGTATGTTACACAGCTTAAGCTATTGATTTACCTTTTTTTATTATGTATCTAGGTTGGCAGTGAATAATTTTTTAATGATATGAAATGACATGATGTGCTGGACGTTCACCTTATGTTAAGCGACATGGCCACCCATAACAGCTGCAGTGTTACTCGGAACTTAGCTGAATTACATCATGTAGGACGGACAAGCGCTTGACCACACTCAACTGTTTCCCTATGTAGAAAAGTACTTTGTGAAAACTGATGTTAAATCGCACTACAGTCGAAGATAAGTCGTGGTGGGACATCTTAACTTTCCGAAATCAAAAGTATCATAATGATATCACAGCTTGGAATAACTAGTTATTCTAAGTATCACGGTAAAATATTATACTGTATATCTCAGTAACTTAAGGTGAAGGGTAGGGCCAGATAAGCAGGTCCAAATTCGTTCAAAGAAACATCGACCTTAATATCGCAGTCTTAAAATACCAATTCAGTCTGCACTTCAGCGCGGCACTTACGACAAAGGCAACACACGGAATGGCTGATTTTGACGGTTTTTAATTAATATCTGTGTTTATAATAGTATTTTGTCTAAATTATGAAGTCATCACAAAATGTGTATGTTTGTTGGGAATACACAAATATTTTTTTTGTAAAAATATATTCGATAGAAACTCAGTAAAATTAAACATTCAAAATTTTTAAGGAGGTTTGCGATTTTTTTCTGTAGAGCTATATTTATTAATCTTGTATTTGCGGTAATCACAAAAGACTTAATGAAATGAATTTAGACCACATGCTCTAATTACGCCAGGAAACCTGCCAGAAAATACCTTGATTACCCTACTCTTCCGCTTTAAATAATCTGCGTGAAAATACATAAACTCCAACGTCATGTCGTTCTTCTCGCCTCATTTACTACCTCACCTCATCTCACCTCACCTCTACATGAATCTACTCTACTCTACGCTGTGCTTCGCTCACTCACTTCATTCTTCGAATGCATCACCGACGCGCGACGGCGAGGAGTGTGACAAAAATTTTGAAGTGTGACATGGATTGAATGTGAGGACCGGGACATTTTTGAGTGAATGAATGTGACAAATGAAGTACATCACGTATGTCCTACTCAACACTACCCCCTGGTAGTATTTGCAGTACTTTTACTCTGAATACACGAGCGTAGTCCCGATACTGGAAATAGTACCTTGTTCGTTAACTAATAAGAGTCATTTCATACCCGAGACACGTCTATAATCTAAAGTTGTCCCGTGAGACATTACGAAAATGTCCAGCCGTTCAGGCAGGCCGTTGATAATTATTTAGATGTTAACTATTATTAGGTGTAATGAGCTCCTCACACTTTGATGTTCATAGTTTTATAAGCGTTCGTGTTGCGTTTATCGAGTGCTTGGGTGAGGATGGTCCATCATATTCTTGCAGTTTAAGCCAACTTTTATGTCATCCGTTGCTCACATTACTGTCTTTACGGTGGAACGTTACACTAGCGCGGCAAATTTAAATTTTCTTGCGTTCTTTTGCCTATAATAGCTTAATTACTCAACGTGATTACATGAAAACTAATTTTGCGCAAATAAATAGAATGTATCAACAAACTACGATTAAAAGTATCTCCTAGATATCAAGCTATTATTGGCAAAAGAACGGAAGAAAAATTGAATTTGCCGCACTAGTGTATCGTGCCACCTTAAATTAAATTGGCTTCGTATATAATCATATAAGTTCCGTTAGAGTGAGCGTTAGCTTATCGTTTCCGTTTCAGCTTCAACTCTCACGAGTGTTTGCATGTTGAATTTTGTTTTAACCAAGAAGTCAATTCAGCTGTTGAATGATAATATCACAGTTTAAATGGACGATTGTATGTAATTAATGTGTGGTTAATATTAGGAGAGGGTTAAATTACGAAATGAGACTGTCCTTAGTCTTATCGACATTGTAAGGTAGCTTAATGCTAAGATAAGCTGTAAAATAATACTGCAACTGTAATCAATTTGCACTAAGTTACTGTCTAAAATTGTGTAATTAATCTATTTAACAACATTGATTGTATAAGAGACAGTTTTGTCTGCGGCATTGACATAATATGTAGCGTTATTCATATTCATATTCATTTATTGTGCTCACATATAATAATACAGACTAGATGTACATGTCTTGTCTTCAGGATCAATATATGTGCCCTGTAAGGGCGCTGCACATTTACATTTACATTTTGAGTGGATTTTACAATTATATAAGTTTATTGGTACATGTCAATGCTGTTATTATTTAATTCTAATTTTATTATTTACGTCAACTCTAATTACTACTATTATTATAATTAAATTCTTATTAGTCAGGAGATTACAAAGCATTTCAAAAGATTATCATTAATTATTTACTATCAAAAGATTATCATTAGTTATCTAAATCGTAAGTGATCTGCAGACATGACACATCTAGGCAAATACCTATACTATAAGCGCTTCCACCTATCTCCGAGACTTACAGATTGCATGTACCAGCATTGCATAGGAAAGAGCATACATCAGCATAAGATGAGTCGCTGTCATTGGAAAACTTTAAAGCTAATTTATATCCCTCACTTCACTCATCGAAACTCTAAAGTTACAAACGCATCCCTCCGTGCAACCGGGTTCTTAGGTAACTATTGACCAATGTGTGGTGTATATTCCTAGCTAATGGCTTCGAATTTGTAGTTTTGTTTGGATGTCACTAGATTTTTTTCATATTTAACAGTTAATACCTATATCAGATTAATTTTTTCTTTAGTAAACTCTAATGGAGTAATGGCTGCTTGCCTTCTGCATCCATCGGCTCCCCGCGGTTTTCACTAGGTCGTCGGTCCGCCGATTTTTACATTACCTTATCATTATTAAAAGAATGAATGGAATCGTAAAAGATTTCCGAGATTGTCATTACCATAGTACACAATACTTAACTAAAATAGCTATAAAAGAAACAAAACTGCAAAGGTTTTGAATTGCCCGCTTCGTACTTTCTCGTTTACAGACATCTTTACGATTCAGTATTTTGCTCATTAAACTAAGTTTAAATGGCAAAACGCTAATATACAACATAGAATATTTGTATCCCAGAAAGAGTTTCTCGGGAAAACTCGTAAATTGAGGGCGAACCGCGGGTCCTCTTTAGATATCAATAGTTAAACTAAAAATTACATTTATGGCATCAATATTTCCTGCCTTGCATCTATTAGGGCGGGTGCCAGTCGCTGCCAAAAACGCTCAAAACGATTACATCCACTTATTCCTGTTCCATTCGCTTCGATGTATTCGTTTAAATAAACGAATACATCGAAGTTCTGCCCCACAACGTCATGCGTCAGTGTGACTTGTGACTAGAATAACCATTTGACCCATCCCCTTGGCTGGTGTAATAGTTCAGTTGGGTTTTTATCATTTTTACTTCGGCTGGAATATGGCAGAAAATTGTCCAAAACGCACACAGTGATCACTTCCATTGCGAGTGGAACGTTTGTGAATGAACGTTTCGAAAATAACGATATTTCTACTGGAACCCGCCCTAATTTTGGTATGTCGAGTGCCATGTTCGACGGTGTTTATGCTCTTTCTAAACTTATGCTATAATAACTTCATAATTTAATCCGCATGATGTATCTATAGACGCACTTATAAAGTGAACAGTAACATCTAAGATATTAATTTTGCAACGATTAGTTGTACTAAGCGAACGTGTACCTACCTATAGATATTAACTCGTGAACCCCCCGACAATATTGATGATGTTTTAAACTGCCCTGAATCGTTGTTACAGATTAAAAGTATAATTAAAATGTTATTGATTTTATTAAATATCCCTTGCGTTATCGTAGAACATCTTGGATAATTTTAATGACCAGTTTATTTTTATTTGGTAGGTAGGTACTAGGTTTTGCCCGCGTCGCGTGGTATTATTATATTTATTTATATTATAGTGGACGTTCGAGGATCACAACACAACCATAAATCATAGTAAATATATATCACAATAAAAGGCTGTGGTCCTGGAACATCCATTGTTCACATTATCGTTTAAATTAGTTTTACCGGTTTGAGTGGTACACGACGTAGCGCTTTCGACCAGAATCAGATCAGTAGTTCCAGAGATCTTGCAAACAATAATTTTACCTTTGTGTAATATTAGTAGGTACATAAACAAAATAATTATAGATATTGATATAATGATCACACAAGAAATCGTTTAGTTCTTGTAAGCATAATAGTCACGCATTATATAACACCTATAACAATACACCCGGCAAGTCAGAGTATGGCGTTAAGCCAAGTCAGCCTTTGGGCGGCTTAAAAAATCTGACACCAGGGCTGACCACTTGCCTACACGGGAAGAAGAACAAGAGTATGGCGTGAAAATTTTACTTGTAATTATTTAGAACTTCGAGTGTCACTGCAACTGCATCGTTTACATTAAAAAAACTCATTTGTAGTAATTGTAGCTGTACACGTATACTTACCTATAATTATTGTAGTCATAAGACAGTTTGACGTATATAGCTAACTTTAATTCCGTACCAATAAAACTATAAAAGCTAACAAAATTCCAACCAAAAATCAACGAATCTAATACATTTTCCAGACCGTCTATCTCCTCAATGCCCTAGTAAGCAAACGTTTGGTTTTGTAGGACTGCCAGTGTTGCCACTTTGTAGGATAGATAAATCAAAGCAGTGTACTGAACTCGTTCATGTTTTGGTTAATTTTATTATTAAGGTGTGTTTTGAGATATGTAAATATTGAAGTAGAGACATAATAAATAATAACTAATCACTGATTCAAGATTTTTTTCTTCTTTTATAAGATGTTTATAAGTGAGTAAATAGGTACCTATAACAATGATACTATCATTTATCATAGACAACTATCGATCATTTTCCTTACCTGGCTTCATTATACTAGTTCTTTCTAGGGTGTATTTACCGTAGGTATCTCCTAATTCCTGCCTGATTTTGGTCTTCTGACAGTCTGCAGATGCCGCCGGAGATTATCTGGCCTCGTGACTTCGTCTTTGACAGGGATCGGTGACCTAATGTCATCGATCAAGTCTCCATGAATTCGCCGGGCAGATGTTTTTGTTGTGTTTGTTCATCAAGGGGTAGGGGTGCAGACATTAAGTAAAACTATAATTTTTAATCCACAACGCTGGATTTAATTTCACAAATTATAGTAATTTTCTTATAAATGCATGCCACATTGTTTCACGTCATACGTTTACATATACCAATACTAGTCTATGTGTTTACAGCTTAGACTACATAACAATCAACAATTATTATACTCTTTGATAACAATAATTATATATTATTACAGGGCCACCAACTGTGCCGCTGAATCGTTTCTCGATTAAAGTACGCGCAAGATAAGTCTGCGCGCGGTCAAAATCAAATCTAAATGACTATTGCCGAATTATAGTATACCATCGGCAACTAATATTATTTAAAAAAAATGATTTTGGTTCTATAATTTAAAAAATAAAACAAACAGTCATCTAACAATCGAACTCTTCACTTCATTGTTGATAATTCGACGCGAGCGCCATCAGTTACGCGCAGACTTATCTTGCGCGGACTCTAGTAGTGCAACTTTGGCGTAATACAAGGATGTGTTATTCGAGTCCAAGTTGGTGCCCCTGTAAGATCAACGATGGTACTATTTTGCTTCTTGTGAAATAACCCACTAGTTTCAATTATTTTTGGAAGACGTTTGCGATAGTACCCAACGACGGACGGAGTACGTTTTAGATAGAATAGTACATTATGATACAAGTGTGCAAAGTTGATCATTGCACTCGAGGCGGTAATATGCGCTATGGGGGCCGAAAGTGTTATGATCAAGGCACACGCATGTCTTGCGACGTTTTTCACCACAGTTGCGAGGTAAAAAAACAGAGTTGTATTGTTAATTAACTTTGTGAAAAATGTCGTGCAGGCTTCTTATTTTCACGCGCCGTCAGAGAAAAACTGTGTTGATGGCGCGAACAAAATCGACATCGACTAAAACGATACGAAACGAAAACTGGCACTGGGATTGGAACTAGAACTGGAACTAAAACGAAACGACGAAAATGTACGTATAACTTGCAGTTTTTACTCTAAATTACCGTACACGTTATATTCAGTATGTGAAATACAAACTTAACTGAATGGGGTTATCATATTAAACGTGCGTGGTAATTTAGAGTAAAAAGAACACGTCTGAGATTTTTTGGATTTTGGTTCTAATGGTGCGAGAGCCCACTGCAAAAAAAGCTACGTCATCGGGTACCCCAATAAGCTATCTTTAGATTGTTAACTGACACTTAATCATGTAAAAAAACCAGGTCTGCCAGTTCCGATCCTGCCGGGTCATGGAAATAATCCACCTGCACCAACTTCAAATGCCTTGAATACTAAGTTTCGCCAAGTTTAGACCTGGCAGACCTTTTAATCTATTATCAGGGGCATCTTGGATATTATTGGGCGTAGGTTTCATCGGGGTATTCGCTGAGGTAGGTAAAGGGTGTGAAGGGCAGACTCTTAGGGGTCTGCCAGGTACTTCCGGCAGCGCAATGGCAGACCAATTTTTTTACATAATTAATGAATGGTTAACTGTTACCAGCACTTTCATTCGGATACCTTATGACGTAATATTGACAAATACGTTAAAAAATTTGAATTATTTCCATGACCCGGCAGGATTGGCACTGGAAGACCTGATTTTTTTACATATTCAGGTGTTGGTTAACGATCTAAATCTAATATCCGATGACGTGGGTTTTTGTGCAGTGGGCTCTCGCACCATAAAAGCGGTGGCAGAATAGCCACTTTACGAGCAACTGTGATTAAAAATGTACGTGACATACATTAACAGAAAATAGACATATTATTTCATCTGTGTTCTAATGAAATGGAGAAAGAGAAAAAGTCTAAGTTGATTTTGATTGCTTGTGCCATCGTTTTTGTATTAAGTACTAAATAACAATATTTTGGAGGTATTGTAGAAAACTAGGCTTAGATATATAAATGTTTAGGACAGATCTGAGGAACCAACCGCTGCGCGCGCTGGCGATTGTTCGCGCGGAAGTGTGCTTTGTATTAGTTGCATAAAAACGTTTCCGCGGGCCACGGAGACAAGCGCGCCGCGTTTGGAGCTATCAGGCGCCAGTTGCGGCAGGTCGAGGAGCCTGAGTAGGATCCGCTCATTATGTACGAGCGCCCACGTCAGGCGGAGCGGAGGGCTACCCCTCTAGTATTCCCCCAGTTAGGGGCTCACTGCCCGCTCATCCGCCACCGCCGCCCTCCCAGAGACCGTTTCATTGGCAACGGCTGTGCAAGTCTGGGGCTCTGGAGGCGAGTCGGTTTGTATGAGCTCCCTACGGAGATCTGGCGAACTGCTGCGTTCCGCATCTCCCTATAATCAAGGAATAAGTAGTGCCCTCAGGTGCTCTGTAGTCGTAGGCGGCGAGTCCAGCGCTGGACTAAAACAAACGTCGTCGACAGTTCACCACATTAGTTCCAATTCTGGGGCATGCACTTATCAATATTTTACACAATTCACTCGCGTAGCTAGAAGCCGTAACTACTGCTTTGTATTGTGTTAGTATTATTGAGTAATGAGTTAGTAATAAAGTAGCCTTGATAGAGAAAAGTCCCCTCACACCTCGCCTCACCGTATGTCGACCCTGCCATGCGCATTGCGCAGGCGCCGCGTTCCGAGAGTGCTGACGTGGTAGTTAACGTTCCACGAACTTTGCCGTGTGAATAACAAACAACGACTATTCCGGTGCGGAAACGAGTGAAAAAAAATTTCGGCAGTGTTAACGATATTTACGTTTCGTAAAAATGAGCAAGTCCTATTTTAAAGCGGAAGAAACAGACATTATTATGGCACAAACTGCTATTGCCGAAAATTCGGCGCACAGTTCAGTCTCACATATTGCAATAAACAATATATTCGTATCAGTAATTTTAAGACTCAATACTATGTCGGTATTGCCTACCGACATAGTATTTCATATCGACAATACAAGAAGTGCCACGGCAACTGGATGCGTGAGGAAATGCAGGCGCATTTCATAAGGACTGTTGTAGGATCATCTTTGGCACATTAGATGAAACGGACGGACTGAAGTATGACAAAGCAATAGAATCTATACAAGAAAACGAAAAAGAATTGATATTGTTAATTAAGCAAAATATCTTGGTCACCACATCAATAATAACAAACTACAATAACCCCTTAAAAAGGTAAGAGATAACAAAGTTACCTTGAATGAAGTTATCGACAAACTCTCGCTCAACATAAGAAATATTTCGCAAACAACTAACGGCCTACAAGTGCTTGCCAACGTCAACGAAATTTTCGATAGCCTTGAGACCTCAATTCTTACACTGTCGTTCCAATTGGAAGACATTCCGTCCATCCTCTCTTTGACTGTTATTGGGGTCGGCTCCCAATCTAACCTGTAGCGGCGAGCTACCAGAATTACACGAGCGACTGCCATCTGTACCTCGCAACCCATAAGGGACCAGTAACAGCGATGGTTATATCAGGTGTCAGCCTACTATCAGGCGTCTGACTACTTGTAACGATTACCATAGATGTTCTTGACAACCGGGACCGTGCTCTCCGAGGCACGGAGCGATGGTATCGAAAACTGCACATAACTTACTAGATAAGTCATTGGTGCAGGGCCCGTAAGATTGCAAAGCGGGAAGCGCACATGCTACCGCTCGGCCACCATCGCCCCAATTGGTAGACATTGTTAACTGTATTTTGTTTAGCAGTCAGAATATATTACACCCAGCCATCATGACGCCAAATCAACTGTACAGAGAGCTTGCCGATAGCTACAGGCATCTGCCTATTGATTCTAGAATTACCTGTTAGCTTAGATATAAACAATGTACACCTAACCACCACTAGGTGGCAGGACTTTTCTGCAAAGTTCTTCTAGGTGGGTACCACCGCTTTGCCAGTTATTCTTCCGCCAAGCAGTAGTGTGCAAGCACTACTATGTTCCGGTTTGAAGGGCATTGTAGCTAGTGAAATTACTGGGCAAATGAGACTTTATGATCTGATCACTCAGTCTAGTAATCTGATTACTAGACTGTGTGATGTCTCAGGATGACGTGCGCAGTGCAGTGTCACGCGAAACTTTATTGTTTTAAAGTTTCGAGTTTTCTTTTATATGTAATCGAATGACGTGACGAGCTAGTCGTAGAGTGGCGCTGCAACTGTTATGGGCGGCCGCGTCGCTTAACATCAGGTGAACGACTAGATCGTCACGTCATTCAAACGCAAAAAAAAACTTGGGTAGGCGGGCATGAAAATATAACTCCGTAATACTAAATTAGTACTTTATTTGCAAGAACACAACCTTTCCGATCGGTGTCTAGCAAACGAATGACCACAGATCAGTATAGCTAGCACAGATAACCCCAAGCTACGAATGACCGAGACCGACCAAGCCTTTTTAGTCATTAAAGTCAAGTTGAGTCCAAAACAAAGTCTTTTACTAGTGTCCAAGCCAGTTTTATTTCAGAGCAGAAATAGTCAATCACTGTTTTAATTGTAATGTGTGAAGAACCGATGGCAGGATCGCCATGTAATGTGGCATGGTTTTGCCACATAAAGGTTGCAGGTTCTTGGTATGGTGGGACCTCCTATGGTAGGTGATGAGCCATGTTGGCAAGGAAAGATGGTGTTGCCGTGCACAAGTGTATTGTTCGGCTTCTACATGGTGACTGTCTAGTCTAACTTAATACTAACTTATGCTACGTCGGCTAAACTATATAGGTCGGGCGTGTTCATACACTACACCACCCGATTTATTGGAAAAAAATGTTTTTTATACTAAAAGAAAAAAACATTTTTATGCTATACAAAAAAGATACATATCTCAGTTTACTAAAAAAAAACTATAACTCATACAAAAAGCAATTATACTGTAAAAGCAAAAAGGTCGTAATAATATTATACAAAAATCTTAAAAGTTATTATTACCTAGACTTACACTCATACATTATAATAATACGTTTTAATTTTTCACCTTAAACATTTCACTATTTTAATAAGTTTTATTACATATGCTAGTATAATCATATTTGCAAGTATGTATTTTATTTTATCAATATTTTTTGTATGCTATACAGTAGGTATCGCCGATCACTACTCAGCCGATCTACTTCTAAACACCTAAAATTATAATCAAATTCAAATATTTCTTATAATAATAATTATTTTTTTAAACTTATTTAAACTTTGATATTCGTACTATTACAAAGTTTTCATACTATCTTATCATACTACTTTTCTATAAATCTAAACATACACATACCGCTATAAATGCTGCATTTATACAATATTAATTTCTAAGTTATACCTACACATCTTTCGTCGTACTTCTCGTTAAATCTAGCTAAAGTTTCTCGGTCTGACCATTTCATACCTATTTTTCGCTTTTTACTACAATCTTGACCTATTTTCTTTAAAATACTTTCACTACCTATCATTCGATATGATTTTAACATTTTTATTTTATTCAACTCGTTTAATAAATCATCCTCATCATCATTTTTCATCAACTTTTTCTTTAAAATTTCCCTTCGTTCATTATTTTTATCAATATTATTCTTGCTACATTTTATCTCATATAATCTCTTTTTATCATCATCACTTTTCATCAATTCTTCATTCAAACTTACTTCATACTCACTAAATTTTTTACTTTCAATTGAGTCACCGAACTCTATATTTTCCGAAAATAAAATATCTAATCCTAAATCCATGGTTTCCTCTACTTCCCTAACTACCGCAGGTTGATCAAGCCTGGTGACAGAAGGTACTGAGGTTGTCAAATCCGGTAAATATTTCGATTTTTCCCCATTTTTATTTTGTTTGGTAACCGAAATTTCCTCATTACCATCGCATTGCGATACTAAATTCTTGTTTCTGTCCAAATTCAAAACTTCTTCGCTGCTTTCATTCATATAATGTACCTGACGACTATGTTCAGGAATGCAAGCGGTATCAGATTTCATTACTTTAGTTTTATAACTGTTCTCTAAAGTGCACTGAGCTTCATGTACTTGCCTAATACGCTGATCGGGCAAAGTACGATCGCTCCTCGGTATGGAATCATGACACGTTTCTGATAAGGGCGTGTTGCACAAATTATCTTTACAATTCCACACGTTTGTTTTATTGTAATTTTTACGTGAGATGTAATTTTTATATCTGCGATTTTGAAAATGAGTATAACAATTTTCCTGGAAATTCGTACTAAAGGATGACTTAATAATCTGCTCGTCTATTGCCGTTTGAATAGCTTGAGACAAAGACTTAATCTGTCTACATGAAATAATGATTCCTAAATTCGTGTTATTAAGACCATTTGCAAAAACGTTTATAGCCATTCTTTCATTAATTGGGTATAAAACATCAATCTTTCCTCTATCATTATCAGACTGCGCTTGTGTTAATTCGGTTAAAATATTTTCTATTTCTAATCCGAAATTCTTAATGGACCTGTTGCCTTGTCTACAATTGAATAGTTTACTTTGTAATGCAACTGGACATTTTTTCGGTAGTAAAATGTTTTTCATATCTTGCAATAAACTCTCAACATCGTCATAATTTGATTTTAAGTAAAATTTAGCACTTGTCGTTAGCCTCGTTTTTAAAACAAAACTAATTAGCAAAGGCTTGGAACTTTCATTCAGCATACTATTATAAAAATCTATACCATCAATTAAAGATTTTGTTACATGTTCTTGTCCCGTAATTACTGGTAACAAGGCAATAGCCGTCTCAAAATCAAAATCTTCCATTTTATATCAACTTGTAAACTTGTAAAAAAATAATATGTCAAAGTAAAAAATAGTAAAAATTGTATAAAATAGAAAAATAATTAAAGATGGTCTTCTAAAAAATACTCAAAAAATAGCTCAACCTTCGAATTAAAAAAGAATCCTAACAAATGTTTAGGTAGGTACTTACTTTTCCGTTCTACAATAACAAAACACGCAATAAAAAAATTAAAACTTCGTGGAACTTAGGGCTAATTGAAGACGGGGTCGGTGGTCCTAGCTGATCTTGCTGTGCTGAAATCCAGAGGTCCAAACGCTGGTCTATAGTGATGATGCTTTCTGCTGCGCTCCAATTATCCTCTTGCGTTTAGGCCGGGCATACCCTGGACACCGATCCTTGCTCCCGTGCTCCTTGATGCCGAAGATCACGTCGAGGGGTTCTGGATAGGCCTCTTGAGAATTGTAGGCACTATGATCGAGTCGGTATTTAGTGAACCGATTTTAAATATGTACCCCTTATTTTCTTTAAAAAAAACTGCTTCTTGTTTCTTATCACCATTCATTATTTTTCACAAATATTCAGTCGTAATTCTTCGTAGTTTATTTTCGTGAACTTTAACTTCATAATATTATTTCTCTTCAAAAATTCTTCATAAAATTATTCTTCGTTTTTCATAATATTTACCTTCGTTCTTCACAATAATAATAATTCACAAACTCATCTTCTTTTTCTTCATTAATAATTCACCTTCATTAAACATATTTATTTTTCTTCCATGTTCATAATAAAAATAAAGTATGCTTCCCAAAATTCATCTTCTTTCTTGATAAATTATTTTTCATTATTATTCTTCATAATATTTTCTTCAAAACGTAGCGACGTAAGATATCTTCTTTCTTCTTATAATATTTATTCTTCATAATTAATAAGCTTCATTATTCATATTTATTTTTCTTCTTATTTCTTCATAATTTTTCTTCATATTATTCATCTTCTTTCTTCATAACGAATCTTCTTAAAATTAATCTTGTTTCTTCAATATTATTATTTTTATAACAAATCTTCTTTCATCCATCTTAAAGCCAACCAGTAAAAGTGGCACTGGCATGGTCGCCATGTAATGTGTGAAGAACCGATGGCAGGATCGCCATGTAATGTGGCATGGTTTTGCCACATAAAGGTTGCAGGTTCTTGGTATGGTGGGACCTCCTATGGTAGGTGATGAGCCATGTTGGCAAGGAAAGATGGTGTTGCCGTGCACAAGTGTATTGTTCGGCTTCTACATGGTGACTGTCTAGTCTAACTTAATACTAACTTATGCTACGTCGGCTAAACTATATAGGTCGGGCGTGTTCATACACTACATAATTGATCTTTAGTATTTAGCCAAATAACAGTTTGAATAGTGACGTAATCATGTGTATCATGACAAAATAGTTAACACAAGTACCACTAGTTAATATCGAATGAGTACATGCTTTTTCATAACATTGCTCTACCTACACCGTATGATAACAAAACGCCTAACACTTTAAGCTTAATTGTCCCTAGTAATAAATATATTATAGCAATGACCAAAGACAAATCTCATTACTATTGCTTGAATGACGTAGAAAAGTGTAAGGTTTTACGCCCTGGAACCTTTATCTGCGACATCCCAAACGTGTACTCAGCCGACGCCAAACATACCTGTGAAAGTGAACTATTGTCTAAAATGATTAGTGATAAACCAGTACAGTGCGAAACCAGGTTTATTTATGGGAACCTTGAAATTTGGAAACCATTGGCTAATAATAATTGGATTTATGTTCAGTCGGAAGCAAGTAAAATCTCTAGACTGTTTAAACTCCGAACTTGTCGAATTAAATATTCTAGGAACAGGCATACTTACTATCCCTCTCGGTTGTACCACAAGTACTACACTTATGCCAAAACATAATGTACCTAATCGATATCTCCTCACCTATAAACCATTTTCCGGATTTCAATTTGATTAACGATACTTGCTGTAACTCAACAAAACTACGATTTTGTAAACACTGTCCCCGATTTCTCTACAAAACGTGAACCTTGATGACTTTAATACGGAAAATCAATTTAAAATTAAATCACTTTTAAATAAATAAAAGAAAATTGACACTAGACCACATACAGTGAAGTATGGGGCACACTATTCTATTTTAACTATAATCCTATTTTTTGTAAATATATCGTATTTAGACTATATGTACTTGTTGTTTTTAACTAGCGGCTCGCCCCGGTATAATAGTTTCCACAGGGCATGCGATGTAAAGAATATTTTAGGTAATTTTTTTACATCTTGGGTTACATTATTGGAGTTTTAGTAAGGATTCCAAATTTTTTTGAAAAAAATATGGCCATGTCGTCCGGGGATAGTGCAGCTTCCCAACAGTGAAAGAATTTTTCAAATCGGTTCAGTAGTTTCGGAGCCTATTCAATGCAAACAAACAATCAAATCTTTCCTCTTTATAATATTGTTATAGATAAACTTTGTAAGTCTGACAGCAACCGAAAAACTTTTGAAATAAAAATGTCGGACCTGCTGCCCCAATCCACTTCTAATAATATAGAGTAAACCGCCGACGGACAGGATTCAGATCCCGAAGTCAGCCGTTTTGCCCCGCTCAGAACACAAGCTTAACAGAGACTTTGGAAACAACCCCAAAGTCTCCTCTAAAAGGGGGAGGTGTTAAACCCCTGGCTTGCAGGCAGTAAGGCTGACTAGGAAGCCCTGCCTCAACAGTGCTCTCTCCAGGACGGTTAAGTCTGCTTGGAGTCTCAGTCTGACTTCATCCTCCGACGCGAGCGGTTGCCAAAAGATTATTTCGTCCTACGTTAAGTCCTTTAAAGTAAAATAAAGGCAGTGTATAATCAAAAAGATTATTTTCCAAAACCTTAATCCTAAAATACGTATAATAGAACGAAAACATAATATCTATAATAATAAGACAAGCAAAAATAAAAAAGTTAAAAGGTAACTTCTTTGGCTTCAAGTTAGTTTAATAATCCATTTTTGCTTCGAAATAATGTAAGGCCCACACAGGCTCAGTATAGTCATTGTAGATAATGAAATTCTTGCCATAATAATAATTACTATGCTTTCTTTGTCACTAAGGTTTATTGTGCTAGGTTCCGCTATGAGTTTAACATTTGAGAATGTTTATAGTAGCAAACAAAATTATGCATAATTCGTAAGGTCCTATAATGGTTAAAGTTATAGCGCTTCTCATTCCCACCATTTTGAGTTCCGAGTGACACTGCAATCTGTTATGGGCGGCCGTGTCGCTTAACATCAGGCGAACGACTGGCTCGTCACGTTTACATAAAAAAAACAATATTTATGTCAACTGTAATTAGTGTTTATAAACAACAGAAATATTTATAGAAATTATTTTAATAGACTTTAGTACAGATGTGCAAGTGTTGGAACTAAAAATAATTTATTTATGGTAAAAGTAGAATACTATAGTAAGATAGATAGATAGATAAACTCTTTATTGTGGGTTCCAGGTACCAAACATTTAAAGTAAAAATTACAAAGAATACATCGATTTACAAAAAGTGGGTAACAATGGGCGACCTTATCGCTAAGAGCGATCTCTTCCAGGCAACCTTTGGATGGAGAGGATTCATCAAAGTCGTAAACTATACTGCATATCTACTAATAAGGTAATTAGGCCTTACCATATTGCTAACTAAATAATGAATAAACATACACATACATATTCCTATATCACAATATTCACAATAATACACCTACATAGACTACCTAAAACAATGTTATGCAATAGCATAGCTACATATACATACACTTTCCTATCTTACAATAATGTAAAGTATATAAATATATTTATACCTAAATAATGAATATAATTATAATACAATAACAAAAGCTTACGGAGTAATAGCGTTGCTAAATCCAAAGCCAATGAATAGTGATCGATAAAGTTACCCTGACGAATACAACTCACAACTTTACTTGATCTCTGAAACTGTGCAATGTGACAGTGACAGATAAAGCGTTCCAGAGGACGACAGCTTGAACTGTAAAAGATCTATCATAGAAGGTATATACTGCGTTGTAAAAGCATCCTAAGAGTCAGGTTTTCCGATGACCTAAGAGACAAGGCATTCGAACTGTACATGTTAAAGCGTTCCTTAAGATAGCGCGGGGTGGAGGGGTTAAACAATACATTGTATAACAGGGAAAGGATATCGGCATTCCGGCGAAGTCGCACGGGCAGCCACTTGAGCTTTGCCCGAAAATGAGAAACATGGTCATATTTGCGCAAGCCAAATATGAACCTGATGCAGAGATTTTGTAGACGCTCAAGCTTATTCAGCTGGTCCTCCGTAAGATCAAGGTAGCAGAAGTCAGCGTAATCTAAAATGGGAAGCAAGAGATATTGTGCAAGCGCAACCTTGGTGGCAGTGGGTAAAAAATTACGGAGCCTCCTTAGAGAACCTGCCGAAGCAAACATTTTGCTGTTAACTGGCTGTTCTCCATACCTAGACGAATGTCATCAGTAATCTGAACAAGCGCAGTAACCGTGCTATGCCCAGGTCGAAAGCCAGACTGAAGAGGATTGTGCAAATATTGGTTAGACAGGAAAAATCAAGGACCTTGGATAGAAAGGGATTGATGTAGGACGATACTCGGAAAAGGATTTGGGGTTGGATTATTTAGGTAAAGGTATAATTTGTGCATCTTTCCATATAGAAGGATTCACACAACTGGAAATGGAATTGTTTAGAAGGAAACATAGAGTGGGAAGGATAATATCTAGGATGAACATCAACATGTTGCGGCTAATACTATCACCCCTAACCGAATTGGAGGTGATTGACAGTACCGCCTTCTTAACATCATATTCAGTAAATCGACTATATACGAATGGAGGATGGTCGGGAGTTGACATGGCAGAAAGATTATTTATTGTGTTATTTTTAACTGAATCGAGCATATCAAATGAAGAAGAGAAATGTAAAAGAGAATCAATATCAATATTTTTTGGAATTGAGTCGTCGTGATTTGCCTATTCCCAAAGAGCTGAGGAACTTTCAGACTTGATTCTCGTCTTCAACTGAGTTATGGACATGGCGACGTAAAGCATCCCTACACACCATATTGCAGCGATTTCGTGACTGGACATACTTAGATTTGTTGACATCATTAGGTCGCAATTTGTATCTGGTTTTTGATATAGCTTTTTTGTGCATCAAGACTTAATGTTGTCAGTGAGCCATGGTGCAGGAAGATAGCAGTTTTCAGTTTGATAGCACGAAGAGGAGCATGAACGTCATACGATTCCGTTACAATTGAATTGAAAAGTGCAATCTGATCATCCACCGAGTGCGCATTTGCAACTGGAGACCAGTCAACTTTCCGAGCATCATAAAGAAACGCCTCACGATCCATACCACCAAAATTACGTAGCAGAATGATTTGAGGTTTAGGTTTAGGAGAACAAAAGGAAGATAAGGTCATAGTGTGAAAAAGCATCCGCGACTGTGTTTAGCAAGATGTTGTTGTGATGAAACAATCATTAAATCCAGTAGTGAAGATGTGGAATTAGGGAAATGGTGAGTAGCACTTAAAAGTAACATAAACATGTTGGTCGATATTATTATGGATTCTAATGATGAACCCCGATGATCTTTTTTAGAAGGCACGTATTAAAATCACCCATAATTATACAGTGAGTAAAAGAGGGAATTACATCTTCTAGGATCTTTTCAAAAGACGAGAGATAAGGTATTTGGTAAAACGAAAATTGGTGTATAATTCAATGTATAAAAATCATGGATTAAATTAAAACTTAATATAGAGGTATATAAATATAAACGTGTCATCTTATGTTACAATATAAATAAATATTGTCTAAAAGTTTATAATATAATCAAATATTAAATATTGCCCGTTAAAAAAAAAAATCAAATATACAATGTTTTGTACTATAATTTAATTAATCACCTTTTCTGCCGATTTCTTAGGTGGTTGACTTCTGCCTTTGCTAAAGAATATGTCTAGGAACAGCCCTGAAATCAAAGTTATAGAACGATTAAACATGATGATTTCTATTGAGATAATAATAACAAAAATCGCCTTTTAGTAGCGAAGAGCCTCGACCAACATCTCGAGAGGCTCTCGCTGGACGGTTGGTTCGGGGATCAGATTTAGAAGTCAGTACTCTTCGAAGCGACAAGTATTGTCAGGAGGTTCCTCACTCTGCAGCCCTGACCACCGGTAGCTTGGGTCCTGCCCCGCTGGCGGCGGGACACTAGGTTTAGGTTTTGGTAATATTTACATATTATTTTATAGAAATATTGTAAAAAACTTAGATTCAAAATATACGAACAAATGAGTGAGTAAACATAATATGAACATAATACATGTACGGTAACGTTTACTCGCGGAATAGCAATAAATAAATGATCAGAAAATGGCTTCCATTCTATTGTTATATTATCGTCATCAATTTTATGTACAGCATGGTATGGAATACCATGCTGTACATAAAATTGGAAACAGTATAGAAAACCACGTAAACACTAGTTCCACCACACCACTAGCACCTTTACCAAATATCGAAAAGAAATCTAATGAATTCAGATACATTTTAACTTGGAGCACATAAATACATAAATGAATAAATATGTGAGGACATTTCACACAACGCCATCTAGCCCCAAACTAAGTGTAGCTTGTACTATGGGAAACCAGATAACTGATAGAATACTTAGATGCTTGTCTTTTTGTTTGTAAATACATACATAGAATACAATATAACACCCAGACACAAAACAAACATCGATGTTCAACACACAAATGTTTGTCCCACAAGTTTTGTGTCACAATGTTTGTGTCACAAGTGTTGTTGTGGGAATCGAACCCACAACATATAGTTCAGAAACAGAGCTACTACCAACTGAGCTATCAGGCCATACATGGTACTTTATATTTAATTACTTTACATATTTTTTAGTTTAGGAGCGCCTATTCGTAATTTGCAAGAACAAGGCCGATTCATCAGTAATACGAGATAGCATATCCGGTGATAAACTGAACACTGATGTGTTCATAATATGACCTTTGTACGTTGAAATTTAACAACTTTGTAATTTTGTACGCACAATAAAATTTATTAAGTTTTCTTATGTAAACTTGTAAAAGTGCTAAAATTGGCCTATTTGCGATAAACTATTTGAATTTTTCAAATCTCATTAGTTTGTGATACGATATTAGGACGCGGTACGAGTATTGAGCAGTGTTCACATGCGACCAACGTATTATATCGGAGCGAAAGAACAGTATATTATAGTACCTGAGAAGACCAGAGTAGCGCCGAGCCACTGTCTGCCTAACAGCACGTTGCCGAAGATGATGACAGACGCGAGCACCGTAAAGAACTTGCGCGTCGTCGTCACCACGGAACACGGCAGCGGACCAAACTCTGACACCTGACATAATAATACTTATCAGCACGGGAACTGGAGAAACCTTAGAGTATAGACTAAAAGCATAGAGAGATCAAAACGATATTATATTTGTACTGCTCACACGTATCGCTACGTCAGTTGGGAAGGAAAGAAACAAACATATAGTAATTAGCTACGCTTGCGATACGCACCGTACCATTATTTTCGACTCGAGCCAAATGTGTTTTCTATATATACAAATATGTCAGACTCATTCACATAAAAGTGTCCACATCATATAAAAAGTGTCCAAAAAAGTGGTACGCTTAACACAATAATCAAGTTCTCTCTATGCTTTTAGTCTATACTCTAAGCCAGAAAGCGGCGTATCTCTTCTCTCGAGGAACCATTTGACCAATTAACGATCACGCGGATCACGTCATAAACCTTTTGTTGCATTTTCATTGGATAAATATTTGTGGACATTTCACACAGCGCCATCTAGTCTTAAACTAAGCAAAGATTGCACTATATGGAAATCAGATATCTGATAGAATACTTATGATACTTTCTATTTTGTAAATACATACACATAATACAATATAACACCAAGACACAGAACTAAAACCTATGTTCATCACACATATTATTATGTTTGTCCTGGGTGGGAATCGAACCCACAACCTACAGTTCAGAAGGCAAGAGCCAAATGTCAAACGCTTTCTCGAGAGAAAACTCGATTTCTACAGCTCGTGTTACTCGTGCAGTACACATGGCCAGGCACTATGGGAAGCGATTTATTGAATATAATTCTAAGCTTGCAGCGCTGTGCGAGTTGAATAGTACTTTATTCCGTCATAGCTAGAGTCGCTATTTAAATAAAACATTTGCGGGGAGTATTGATAAAATCGCAAGATTTACTTGCAGTGATCTCCACAAAACTTCGCCACTCTGAAGTTGGTAAGAATGGCTGAGCTGAGCAGTAGTAATTATTCAAACAAGTAGTTTTTTTGCTGTGCGCTTAATTAAGTACAGAGCGGCGAATTTTCGTGTATATGTCACCTAATAAAGACCATAGAGCTCATTTACAGCTTATTTCTTTATCGCCTATACTGGTTTATTCTTCTTCTTCTTCTTCTTCGCTCATAGCGAAGCATGACTAGCCGTTTCTAACCGATCGGTAAAGTTAAGCAACGTTCGCTGCGGTCACTACTTTGACGGGTGACCGCTACAGCCATCGGTCCCGGCTGTTGTCGTAACACAATAGTCGTTAGGCCAAGTCAGAAGCTTTTGGGCGGCGTGAAAATTCTGACACCAGGGCTGACCACTTGCCTACACGAGAAAAAGAAGACTGGTTTATTGTATTAACGACATTAGCGAAAACCCAGATACAAAACACGTCGTGTTCATTATACGGTAATGTTGGTCCTAGTCCTAGGTGGGAATCGAACTCGCAATCATTCTGTCACATAATTAAGCTGTAATATTTACCATGAAGAAAATAAAGAGCTGGCCCAACGCTCCCATAAAGGCCAGCCCCGCTAGAAACATGAGGACCTCGGGGTACTGCGACACGAAGCCGATGAACTTGAATATCTCGCCGCTCACTAGCACGCCTATCGCCACTATTATACTCGACCTGAAATGATACGGACCGTGGTTTCTTGCGGGTATATTTGCTAACTTCGGCGAGAGTGCCCCTAGTGGTGGAAGTTATAAAACTAATGCCCGTCTGGGCTCTTATTCGCTATGCCACATGAGATTTCTTGCGAATAACGCGCTCTAACGCGCCACGACATGGAATGAAAAAATGATATTCTTCTGCATGCCAAACGTTAGGTTGTTTGCGGCCAGTGTTTTCTATGTTTCGACCTGTTTCGACGTGCGTATAACGAGCCTAGTTCATCATTAACAGCCTGAAGACGTCCACTGCTGAACATAGGCCTCCCCCAGAGCACGCCACCTTGAGCGGCTGCTCGCCTCCTGCATCCATCGGCTCCCCGCGGCTTTCACCAGGTCGTCGGTCCACCGAGTGGGGGGCCGGCCTACGCTGCGTCTTCCGGTTCGTGGTCGCCACTCGAGAACCTTTCTTCCCCATCGGTTGTCAGTTCTACGAGCGATGTGGCCTGCCCATTGCCACTTCAACTTACTAACTCTAAGAGCTATACCGGTCACTTTAGTTCTCCTGCGGATCTCCTCGTTCCGGAGCTTATCTCGCAGGGAAACACCGAGCATAGCTAGCCTAGTTGCATTTGTCAAATTTGACAACGGCATACAAAATAGCATTTTAAAACACAAAACCATTCCACGAAGATATCGTAACGCGTAGCTTTACGTGTGTAGATGGTCATAGCGAATAAGGGCCCTGCACTACTTCCCCCGGGATCTCGTACATTGTTAAACTCGCGTCAACTGTTCTGTTGATCATCAGCTGTCTTCAACCAATGAGCGTACAGTATTTGGTGTTGATTGTGATATGACACGAATTTGTCAAACGTCCGAGAAATTGGGGACTTTAGAGATATGTGCGAGCTTAAAAGCAGTTAACTAGTAAAGACGGGCATAACATTCTGCTAACGTTTTATTAGAATACCTATAATTATGTTAAAAATATTCGCATGCTCATTTATACAAGGTGAGTTAATTGGTGTGTTATCCCGAAAGGGGGGGGGGGACTGGGACCATGATAGCCCACAAGTTGTGAGAGCCTTGAAACTGCGTGTTTCCAAACCTCCATACTAAAAAATAAATCCACTCACGAAATTGCACGTGGGATCGCTATGAGAGTTAACAAGATACTTATAAATTATAAATTCATTTCTAATCTCCTTTTTTTTATATATATATATATTTTTTTTTTTTCATTTTTGTTCCTCTTATTTTTCTTTATTTTTCCTTTTTTTTTTGCTTTTTTATCTATTTTTTTAATTCTTTTTTTTTTACACAGGTCGTTAAACTCGTTTAATTGCATTCGGTCAAGGACGAAGTACAACCACCCAGCTGTGCTAGGGCTATCTTCGAACGTATAAACTAGCATTTCTTCAATGAAAAACTATTAATTTAGAAAAGTCGTAGAAGAAACATTGTCTACCTTGAAGAGTAGATTTACCCCCTTTCGAGATAATATACAAATACAAACTCAGATAGTATACTAGCAATAATAAGATCAACAGACACAAATAACACATCAAATAATCAAAAACAATCGATAACAAGAATTCGCCATGGCATTTACTCACGTTCGTTTAAAGTATAACGCACAGATATTTTCATTACGCGAATGTTTCCGTCACATTGGCCTATATGGTCCGGCAAGTATGATCAGCCAGTTTTATTACGCTGTTTTGGAGTAGGCATGTATGTCTAAGTATAAACATATTTGCATAAAAGGTTTCTAGTAGTGTTGCATAAGGCCATCTTGAAAAATTTACTGCGAAAGCTACCGAATCCATTGTGAGTGTTTAAATCACACGCTTGAATAAACAGGCCTCAGCGCGTCGCAATCATTGCATTAATGATTTTGTTTGGATTTACCAACAAAAAAGCGGAAACGAAAAATCTTAAATGATATGGCTCTAACAACCATAGCCATCTAGTTGGCCGTCATAGGTTGACAGTAGTTTTCTTCATCGGCCCAATCCTCCTACTGCTGGGTTAGCATGGACGGTAGACAAAATTGCCTTTCCCCGTTTATGTCACTTTCTTCATACCTTGTCAAGTAGAGTAAAACAGGGGAAAGACAATTTTGTCTACCATACGTGCTAACCTAGCACAAGCTTTCTTCCACAGGGAGAAAATGTAGACCATAATCCACCATGATGGTCAAGTGTGAGTGGATGGATGACACATGTTCTCGGATTTTGTGATTCTTGGACATGCCAGTTTTCTCTCGATGTTTTCCTGCACTGTATCTCGCAACAAGTTTGCAACAGGCGTGACTCTCGCGATCACAGCTGTCAAACGTTAGTTTTGTATTATATATTAGCACAAGCGCTGATACAGCAAGGGGGGGGGGGCGAAGGCGGCGCGTGCCCCCCCCCCCCCCCCCCCCCCCCCCCCCCAGGCAGTTGACGCAGGCAGTCCAGCACCAAGCGCGCCATTTAGCCAATTTATCAGAATGATATAGGTGCATGGAGTTCTTTATTTAAAGAAAAGAGCACAAATTGATCTTGTTTCGTATACTTATGTGTTTTACCACCATATCCCCGAATTCTCCCTTAATGATTTGTGCGCCCCCCCACCAACCCCCCTTAAGAAATTTTTGTATCCGCGCCAGTATTAGCAACAGCAGAGCAGAAAGCGATCGAGTAGCGATCACTCTCTGTTGGACAACCAATGAACTAAAAATGCACTCTAAACCTATGATGCCCTACTGATTGGTATTACGCAAGCCTCATTGACAGCAGTACGACAGTGACTATAATTATATAGTAATTTATAGTAATTAATAATAATGATAACTTATTATAATTTCATTCGACGACAGGCGAGCAACAGGCGGGCGCCTTGCTTCCTTAATACGATTTTCAGTGACATCTTGCGACTAATTGCTAAGTGTTTGCTGTCGCTTTGCTTACACTGCTTTTATAACTTTTACATAATATGGCAGCGAGATGCGAATACGTCGGTTTGAAAGTTTCACGGTCTGAGCCATACTTGCTCTGTGTTATTGTATTGATATAACCGTAGTTATCTGTGCCGTGAAGTAAATTAATAATATATAGTCATGGACATTATGTTCATGTATAAAGTCTATGATATGCATTATCATCTACTGTTTTTTATATAATATTTTATAAGCTTCTCTATCCAGCCTGATCACAGATAATATAATACTAGCCCTGAACTTCTGACTAAGTTTGTATATTTTGCAAGTGCTAATTATAAAAAATAAACATACCACCAGTTAGTGTTCAGCATCATAGAATAGGCAGTCGGAGAGGACTCCGATTTGATTCGTTCCTGAAACAGATGGTAAAAAAACCTGTTGGACAGTATCATAAAAGTACAGGCATCAAGAATGCTTGAAAGAGTATTACAGTCACCAGAAAATCAATGAATGCAGTTACCTGCACTGCTCCTGTGAGACCATCCATTGTCAAAGACATAATCAAGAGTAGCTCTCCAATGCCAACTCCTGATGTAGACTCGTCTGTCGTCTTCTTTGTTTGGTCCTTGTACATAAATAGCACTACTCCAAGGACAATCAGGAATACAAATAGATACTTCTTCAGAGGGTACGACTTTCTCCCTAAAAGAACGCCAAGTATCAAAACTGGTATGGGCTTTGCTGCTTTTCCAACTACCTGAAAATTTGATTTTTACATTTCACATTTTATTGTTTTATTTGCAGTAGGTAATTATAATAACTAAAGGACACTGCATATTATTATAACGCAGATCAAAATGAAATAAATAGATATTGTGTTGTAGGCATTGTTTTACAACAAACAACACACATGCAATAAAATATAATGTTATAGTCAAAATCATCATGAGCGGGATCAGATTGTATTACTTTGGATGCATAACTGTCTTTAAAAGTGCACGAAATCTCAGTGACTCCATGTTTCTGCTGATCACGTAAATATGGAGTGCAGTCTGAATGCATGACTCGGACACCTGACACCTCATTGTTATCCGTGTGCTTCGCATCTGCTCTACAATATTATTCCTCATGCTTGTTGCATTTTTATTGTTACATAGGAATAAATTTAAATAATTGCGATTTACTTGATTTTGATAATGAAAATGTTCATGAAAATTATTTTTCCTGAATATTAGCATAGTATTTTCATCTGTTGTGGTCTGGATAGTGTCTGTCAATGATATAGCTTGTCTCATTATTAATGATACTTATTTGATTACTATTTAACCATTCGAAAAACACTTGGGTGCAATACTTTCATTGATGTGTCTCAAAATATCAAATTTCTCCTTATCACCTTTGATTGAGCCAAAGCTAAATCATAAAACAATTTGTCATCCTCTTTGCCAAAATGTTTGATGGACCTATTTCCCTGTTTGCAATTAAATAATCGTGCTTGGATCACTTAGGTGATTTTTTCATACAATACTTTTTGTTCCCTTGTTTTTTATTCCTGTTGATTGACACTACTTTTATCAGTGGCTATGAAATAGTGATTTTTTTAAATGTTGGAGTGTAGGTAGGGCAGGCTCCAGACAAAAATGTTTGAAGCTCTTTGATACTTCAACATGAGATAATGCAAAGACAAAACTATCTTGCAGCATTCATGCAAGCCCAGCTGGTTGTTTATGATAGGAAATTATACCTGAGTGGGGTAGTTAATCCATTGTAAAGCCATGTTAGAGCTGACCATACCTAAAAGGTAGGTCAGTGCTGATGAGAAGTAGTAAACTGTTCTGGTGGTGTCCTTTTCATGTTTCCAAGAAACCTAAAAATTAGTTTGAAATTAATATAGAAAGGTAAGGTAGGTACATACTATGTTTTATTTATTATTGAAACATATTATACTAGTTTATTTAGTGTTTTTTATTTATTCATCTCCGGTTTCCCTCCTGTTAGAGGTTGGACATCATCATTGTTTATTTATTAACGGGATACAATTAACTTATACAAAAATAAGAATTGAGTTATTACTGGCTTAGTTTGAGGAAATTTTGAGGAGTTTATAAGTTTATTGAACAATCACTCAAACAAGTAATTTAGTCGATTATAATCGAGATACTATTCCAAGTGTCAGGTTTTGCTCGCTGTAAGTGAGCGAATCCACCACTTTTAAAATATTCTGGAGCTTTGTGAGTTTGAAAAAAATATGATGACATTAGAAATACCTAGCTAGGTAAAAAAAAAAAAAAAGGTGTGAGAATAGTATCACCACATCTCTTACCGCGGGTGCCGTAAGTCCCAGCTAAGGGAATATCCTGGGAAGAGTAACAGCATTCTCCTTGGTACATTAAAATCTTCTGTGATCAACAAGTGCCTGCCATGTGTGGTGATTAAGGAAACCCACTATGATTTCATAAGCGTCCAAAGTGGCATTTTATGGGGGAGGCCTATGTTCAGCACTGACATCTTCTAGCTTTTGATGTCATGTGTTTGTGGGGAAAATGTGGACCAACTATTTAAAAAATTCAAAAATTAATTTTGGTTTACTATGCGAGCGGGAGCAGAGTATCTTAATTAATTTATGCTTAGAAATAAGTAAGGAACTCACCATGAGAATCTGTGCGAAGATATAATTCACCACACACTGTACCAAAACTAATGAGAGGGTACATGTGAACTTATCGTTATCGCCGTACTTTCCTCTGGTAATTCTTTCTTGTAACATTCCAAAAATAAAATAGCAACAAAATATACCCGCCGCGTAGAAAAGAAACCTAACTTCACTCTTGTTTTTAATCATTTTTATGAAATACACTAATAGATGTTCAAACTGGAAGTTATAGAAACGGCTTTTCAGATGTTGAATATAACCACAACTGAGGTCTAGCTATCGTACACGTAATACTATTTTTTCGCAAAGCGAAGCGAAAGTTTTGTACCGCACCAGCAAATACACGGACAACACGTAGAAAAAAATGTCAAGCAAGACTTGACATTTCACTTCGCTGTTATGTCAAGATGGTGTAAGGGGCGTTCGGATTGGGATCAGATTCGTATTTGGCGTTTGCAAAATTAGCGTTGTTGTAAAGCGTTCGATTTGAGAATTTCGCCAATAATGCTACTTTTGCCACTTTTTCTCACTACCCAAAACGAACGCAAAATAGGCAAATGCGGTTTGTTATCTGAAATGTCAAAATACAAATTAGCGGAATTATACATTACACACGCAAACTTACGTCTTCCTTCTCACTTCTCCGTGCTGTATATCATTACGATAACTACAATTTTCACAATAAAAATCAGTAATTTTTACATAACCGTGCTAAAAATTCTATGTCAATCTCTAATGTCAGAAAACGATCACTTTTAATCCACCTCCGCAGTTGGGTCAAAATTGGCAGTTCACGATGGCATTTTTAACTGTTCTTGAGCTATCCGAACGGTGAACGAAAACAGTTAAAACACAACTTTTGCTCACACATTCCCAAAACGAACGGTGCATGTGATGTTTTTGTCGATTTTAACTGTTAATTTTGCCACCAGTAGGCTATCCGAACGCAGGATAATAAATAAGGGGCGTTCGGATTGAGAATTTTGCCAATAATGCCACCTTTACCATTTTTAATCACTACCCAAAACGAACGCAAAATAACCAAATGCGGTGTGTTTACTAAAATGTCAAAAAAAAAAATTAACGGCATTACTTGAATAGTAATGAAATTCGTTTAATTTTTGTTGTTGCTCCTTGTATATTTGATATAATGTCCCGTGAATGTTAGTGTTCTGTGCTTTAGATTTAATATTTATATTTATTATTTCATAAACAGCTCGCTCCATGATGAGAACCTATCTAAAACAAATACATACGTTTAAAAAACTGGGAATGATGTGTGATAGTCAATATTTATCCGGTAATTTTACATTACACACGTAAACTTACGTCTTCTCACTTCTCCGTGCTGTACTATTACGATAACTACAATTTTGACGGTAAAAATCAGTAATTTTAACATCCAAACGGTGAATGAAAACAGTGAAAACGCAACTGTTGATCACACATTGCCAAAACGAACGTTGCATGTGATAAATTTTGTCGTTTTTAACTGTTAATTTCGCCATCAATAGGCTATCCGAACGCACCTATAATAATCAATGTCAACATGTCCTTTTTTTTATTACCCTATGGTAAAAATAGGTTTACGTTTCATTTCATACAGTTTATTTAATTTTCTGTTGTTTAAGACCAGAGATTAGATATTTCCACAAAGTACCATACCATTTGAAAATAATAATCGCTGTTTTATAAATCTAATCTTGAACTTCAACTCTTGGTTACCAAGATATGAAAAATGTACCTGCCTATGTGATCGTTGGGCATTATTTATTAGGTATTTATTTATTACAGCGTCATTGCACCATCCTCCCCTATTGGGGGAGGAATATGTTCAGCAGTGAATATTCTTCTGGGCCCCGTTTTATAAAGCTACAAGACTTGTACTTGTAGCGAAAAACTGGCAACACAGCCAAAAAAAGTGAGATAATGCGTTTTATAAAGCTACAAGACAACAAGTGTACAAGCTACATCCCCGATATATTGCTTTACTCTATAAATTACAAGCACTTGTTCTTAGACCATAGACAATCCATAGTGTTTTTTCATTTTTAAAATGTAAAATCAAACAATTGTTGTGGTCATTACAAGTGTACGGAACTACAAGCTGTAAAGTTTTTTACCTGACTAAGGAGCTAGGTAAAATGAAGTACAAGTTTAGATAAATATATTGAAAGTGTATTGTATTGGTCGTGTCTCGTATTAATTAATGTTCAATTAGTTAAATTAAGTAAATATGAACTAGTTATGTTTAAATAATGAGAAATTCAGCTTGAGCGAAGCCCATGAAAAATGAGCGTAGCTGTATATCACAAAACCTATTATGAGAATTGGGACTTTGACCCAACTTTATTTATTTAAATAGCTTTACTTAAAAATAGAGACGCCCCGTGGTTTCACCCAAAACTTACATAATTTTCCGCGGGATTTCTTGAATTTCCGAAATAAACCGCATTTATCCCGGTAATATAAGTTCTACTAAAAAAAGTCATCCAATTTGGCTTGAAAGCCACAACAGACAATTGATAATGTTTTCCATTTATATATTATGTAGGGATTTAATGTAAACTTCACACCGCTAAATTCACTAAGGAATGGGAGCCAAACTAAAAAAAAGCTACCTATTGACCGTGACGTTCATTCATAGTGATGTGCAACTTGTAATATCATAATCTACACTTTATCCTCTACTTGGTCTGTGGTCCCCGCCGTGAGGCCTCAGTGATGTTCATAGTGATGTGCATTATACTTGTAATTTACACTTGTAATCGATAATTGTTGTTTATAAAACGCCGTAACTAGTAAGTTGTAGTTACTTGTTCTTGTAGCTGCTACAATTGTTAGCTTGTACTTGTAGCTTTATAAAACGGGGCCCTGATGTTGTCATAGGTAGGTATGTATAGGTAGGTAATAGGTATACTTAACCCAAAGCACATGGAATTTATAGATAGGTATATACTTGTATGGAGAATCGCAGCCCGTCTTAACTTGTCAAGAGCATGGCTGTATACATACATCCGTGGGCCCGCCATGCTCTTGACAAGTTATTTTTAGGATAATGGATCTAATGATTTAGATCTTCTACATTTTTGTTTGCACAGTTACCTAAGTATTTACTTACACCTACTGTGTTAAATATTATACCTACCCACATTAATTGAATTGAATTTATATTAAATTGCATTGTAAATTGAAATTTATATTTTATGACGTGCTAAAAAGATTTTTCACACTGAAAATCTTCAACATGGATAACGAAACGTAAAACTACAACGTAACCAGCTGTTTTATCATAGCACTGTTGCTTCAATAAAACAGCTCTTAACGGTAGACGATAGAGCTTAGATTCACAAAGAAACAACAAAGTTAGGTTGGCCTTCATTCATGTTACAAAAAATGTGAGACCAAACCAAGAACTCGGCTCGGATGTAGATTATGAACGTAAAAGGTTATTTTATATTATTTGTTATGTATCGCTTTAGGTTTGTCGGACGGTTTTTGTTTGTCCCCGTTCAAATGTCTGATAAACGACATAAGTATATGCCTATTACAATACAAACTTTTATTTAGACGTAAACTTATGACTTGAGTTCAGTGTTGAATGTTGAAGTAAACTTTAGTTGTGGTGGTACCTATAGTTTAAAGTTTCATAACTTGTGTGCAGTACCTGTGGTAATTGTTTTGAAACTTTGCATAATGTTTGCAGCGTGTTCCAAGTTACTGTGTTGTCAAAATTAAGAGACCAATTTAAAGTTTTTTTAGTGAATGTTGTTGACTTGTTGTTGTATTTTAAGCGGCAATTTTAACGGTGAGATATCGTTATGTTTCTTGTTCTATTTTGCGCTATGACTCATATTTTGGTAACAATGGCTTGGTAGAGGTTAGTTTAATTGCCTTGTTATTAAGCGATTAATTTTTGTTCTAATTGTGTTCTAAGGAGAAGAATTATGCGAGTGTATTTGTTAATAGCTCGTGTCGAAGATGTGTTGAAGTGAACCTTAGAATCTTTTAGCCCTTGTAGGTCCTTTCTCTGGTAAGTGCATACAATCTAGTTAGAATCTAATTCTCACAAGCAATATGTCATCATTTAATTAAAAACCAAGGTCCACCCTAGGTCTATTTTAAATCTTAAAAACGTATAATATAGGTAAGTCACGTTGATAATATAGAGTCGGATTGCGCCGCGCGCCGCAATTATAGGTAGGTATCTACCTAGGTAATGATCGTATAATTAATATGTCGAAAATTAAATGTTAAAACATTCTTAACTTCCATTAGAATAAAATATGATAAGTTTATAGATAGGAAGGCCCACATAATACCTATGTAGATACTTATTATAATTATTATGGACTCTACTAACCATAAATAAATATCCTCAAGCAAGTCATGAAATCAGTATATATAACCTACCTTTAGCTAAACATGACTTCATTCAGTGTATAAATGTACCTACTTATTATACCTAAATAAACAGCATGTATATGTATATGGGTAATGTCATGTGTACCTAATATACAGGATGTTTGGTATTATTATACAGGTTGATTGGTAGAGGGTTAGCCAAATGTGATGGGCGTATAGGGGGATCTATTTGGAAAATATAAGTTCGCGTAAAACCACTAGGTAGGTGTTAAATTTTTTTTATCGTTAAATTTTGGTTTTCATTTTCCTAGCATTAAGAGCTTAGAACTTAATATTCTGGTTTTGTAGGTTGTAGGGATCTAAAAGTGCCTTGAGTAGACCAGACATACCAACGAGACCATACAAAAAAAAATTTGACTACATAAAAATAAAAAAAAAAATTTAAAATACTTTTTATCATTTAGGGACTTTTATGCGAACTTGTATTCTCGAAATAGATCCCCATACACGCCCACCACATTTGGCTAACCCTTTACCAACAACCTGTATAATACCTAGGTATATAGGTACCTATGTTAGAACGTAGGTACTTATATCTACCAGTTTCTTCTTGAAGCACTTTTACAACTTTAGTATCAATAAAATTACTGTAAAAGCCTTCCTTTTACGACGTAATGCAAAAACCTGTCCACGCGAGTTCCACGTAGGTATAGGTACCTACCTAAGCGGTTTCGGCAGCAGTTCTACCATTGGTAGATATACTAGGGTATACTATACTAAAGTTTTAAGGGAGAAATAAGCTGGGCCTGCACCACGTGATAAACCTACTTAGCAATAAGTAAATATGCACAGAAGGTAGATATCACTACGCAACGATTACTTTTGCGTGGTCTCCATCGAAACCAGTCAGGTTATGATTAAAAAAATTGTAAATTGTTATTTTTAATGCTGCGATATGCTAACATTTGCCCACGGTCTTACCTGATGGTAAGTGACGACGCGGTCGACGATGGAGCATGCTTGGAAGATACTGGTTCACTCTAGCCTTAAAAACTCCCAGATTATATTTATCAGGAAACAATGACGCTGGTAAGGTGTTCCATTCCTTTACTGTCCAAATTGTAAACGAGGAATCAAAACTTTTATTATGTGACTCGGCATAGATAGGGTACACTACACAGTACTTACAACAACCATATAGCTACCTACATACTTACGTTCCATATACTTTCATTACAAATGGTTTATGGTTATGCCCTTTTCAGTTAGATTAAATTAGAATGAACAAATAGGGCAAAAGTGAAATTAATTGACGTTACGAAAATGGTAGCCCGGAATTATTTTGTCGGCATCTATCACAAACGGGATCGCGGCCAACAGTAACTCTGTAATCTAAATGAGATAAGCGCCGAAATACAAACAATGCTCCCCCTCACGCGACTGCGTAACTTACACATATGTTTGTTAGCACAATTCACACATTTTTGTGATAAGCACCAGTTTATGAGATTTCCAGTAGCACTACGAAAATAAGCAATCATTTGACCGTACGTGTTCCGTTGTTGTTGAAAAAGTTTTGAATAATTCATTGACTATACAGTTTGTTATATGAGGGAAAACTTGGGGGTCCATGGGGACCGAGAGCTCATCTTGATTTCCAAGGTTTATCGGGGCGCATGATCGATGTGACGCGTGACCACAAAATGCATGACGCTTATGTGGCACAATGAATTACCATCATGTAGTTACACAGTACAATTTGCGTTGCAATGCGAATGCGAAGTGGAAATGCTACTATTATGCAGGGCATATACCTATACCACCTATAGCACGAACTAGATAATAGTACCTACCTAGTGGTTAAGAGCATTGGCAGAATGCAAAGAACTTGATCTAACAGATTGGCACTGTCGTTTAGCTATAACTACGTCAGCAGCAGCACGGCCAATACCTATCTGAGGGAAGTGGAATCTGGCGAAGTGTTCCAAATCATATTGTGGACAGAGAAAAGCCGTTATCGTAATTTTGGTAATATAACAAATATCGTTTTAATTTGTTTGATTATGAATAGTCTTGTAAATTAAAAACAAACAAACATACTGATAATAACTGACTACATATTATAGATTAGTGCTAAATGACGGCCATTCAAATGATTTTAAATATATCTTCATCTAAATATGAACCATTCAATTATCATTCTACTTGCATTTGTTTTTTTATTGAAACGTAGAAGTTAAAATGATTTTTATATTTACAAGTGTGCGGTTTCGAATTTGGCCTACCAAGCACCCCCACACGAAAAAATCATTCTCAGATACCTGCGCATAGGAACCACGATGAACCTATAGTTTATTATAATAAACTTATACTAAGAATACAATTAAAATTCATTAAAACATTAAAATTAGTTGAGTATGTAATTCGAAAATTACGATTGCATATAGGTAATTCTTGTTGTAAGTAACGCAGCTGTTAATTAAGAAAATAGCGCAATTTTATCAAAATTGGTTCACTAAGTATGAACGCTTCTTCTAGGTACCTACCTATTTGCCTATGCGGACTCGCGTTTAGTTTCTATTTCATATGGTTACCCACAGAGCATTGAAAAATATGACGCTTCGCACAAAGCGTATTTTTTTTCTTGCTCTGTGTGGTTACCTGACTTAGAGAGTAGGGGGAAATGGTGGTTTTAGGGAATACGCAAAATATCCTTGAAATAACTGACTGGTGGCGATCACTACAACAAAGACGAGATGTTCGTTAAAAGACAAAAGGTAATGCGAACTATGGCTGTGTTCTCTAAAGGGTAGATAGATGATAAAATATAAGGAGTTATTAATAATACTAATATCTTAACATACTAGATAGTATAAGTTGACTGCCTCCGTGGAGCGGTGGTGGAGCAGATCGGCTCATAACCCGGAGGCGGCGGGTTCGATTCCCGCGACAGGACAAGTACTATGTGCACAGAAAAAAAGTGCAAATACTTGTTCTATGTCTGGGTGTTGTGGGACCATGGTCCTCGTAGTTCCTGGGTCCCTAGATACAGGGAATCCTAGTTAGGGTCCAGGATCTATGTATGTGATCGTTGGGCGTTATTATTTATTTATTTAATATTTTAACATAGGTACTAGATGAGTAGTGTTTACATTTTATACAGAGTAAAAGGCATTGTCGAGGAGAGCACTACAGTAACCCTGCGGACCTTTTCGACCCCACTCTTGAGTAAAATATTCCTACACGAAAAAGGTGTCTCATGCATAATTTAATATACCTACCTGGCACGGGCGAGAAAATATTTAATACGTACTTTTCATGTGTGCATGTTTCGTATGAAACCCTGTAAACACGTGGCCCAATCCAGCAGTCCAACACCCGTCTATGTAAGTAGATGCAATCAATTAATGAGCTTTACAAGTAATTTAAGATACCGCATGTGGGAATTAACTTGTCTTAGAAAAATTCTTTGATCTATCGTCGTAACTTGTTTTACAACGATGTATAGTACGAATAGTTTATTTTTCCCACTTCTTTACAAGATTTAAGACACGTACTTGGCTGAATTTTGACCTCTTGTCCTCTCTATAGTGTCTTTCCTGTCCACTCCCGCCTCTGCCTATTGTGTATGACTTTCATTAGGTGTCCCGAAATATATAATTGGAGCCCTCTAGTGCTATTTCAAAATTACAATAAGCATCACCGTCACCTATGCTACAGGTACCTTAAGGTGGGACATTTTACTCAGCGCGGCAAATTCAAATTTTCTTGCGTTTTTTGCCAATTACTAAACGTGATTACATGAAAACTAATTTTGCGCAAATAAATAGAATGTATCAATAAATTACAATTAAAAGTATCACCTAGATATCATTGGTTTAGCGACAAAAAGTGCCGAATAATAACCGAATATTTTATTAAATAATTTTCATTAAATATTTCCAAAATGATCTTTTATGGGAACTCATTCTAAGATGATCACTTTTTAATAGTTTGTCTAAATAACCGGTCCGGTACCTAATCTAAGATTGCTTTTGTTAGGGATATATTATGCATTCACAAATTCAATGAATGAAATGCAAAAATGTGCATAATGCAACGTTTCATCCGTTTCTAAGAAATCTTTTATTTTGCTTTAGATTGAAACCAATTTATGACGTATTAGCAATTTCATAGGAAATATTCATATAGCAATTTTCCACAAAAAATTAAGAAATATGTAGCTTTTGTTGAAGTTTTATTGCAACTGAATGTACGGCAAAGCTCGCGTAAAGGTACCGAACAGTTCAGCCGAATATACGGCTCGGTAAGCACTGAACCGAATATTGCTCGGGATTCGGTTCGGTTCAAAAATCCATGTTCGGCGCGTCCCTACTTATAATACATAAGAGTAGGTACGTACTTTTTATCCCGGATGGTTGGCTTCCACGGGAAAACGAATAAATTATAGGTGTAATTGACTGCTGCCAGTACCTATACAGATAGTAGAGAGAGTGATAGCACAGGAAAGCAATTAAATCCCAGCCTTTGTTCCTCCAATCTCCACCGCCATTCGCCGAGCTAAAGCGTTCTCCAATAAAGTTTCATTTGACTATTCCATGGCAGGTTATTCCGCTAACCCCCGAGACCTGGCAGGCAGTACAGTAATAACCTACCACTTCGTTGAATCTAGGCGAATCTCATACTAATTTCAAAGAGCATTATGAAAGCATTAAATACATATTAAAGTTAGGAAGCCCAGCAGAGAGTAGACGGTGACATTGTTTTGGAGTTGCGGAATTTCCAACTCTATTACGATTGTATTAAGAGCACGTGAGGATAAATATTGGCGAGCGTGTAATTGTGGATTGTTATCTTCTGAGGCTTGTTGAGAGATAAACGGATAGTGCTGACTTGTCCCATGTGTATCTTATCACAGAACTGGACATGTCAGGGTTATATGCGGGTGTGGTTTTAAGTAAATTCAACAGACAGTAGGTAAGTATTAAATCATTTAAAATAATTTATAACTAAAAATAATTTAATATGTTATGTAGCTCAATATAGATTTATTCATTGTAAATAACTGATTAAAAAAAAATACCTGTGTCTATTCTAATTCGCTAACTCCGAAGTATAATTCCCGTTTTCACCAAAGACCCCTAAATTTTAAGGGACCCTTAAAAATATTTAAGTGACATCTGACAGTAATTTTGTTTTCACCGTCAATTGTTTTTTTCTCTAATCTGTATTTTCACCGGCGATTAAGGGACACCTAAAGCTTAAGAGATCCCCTAAGTTTAGGGGGCCGAAGCTCGACCCCTTAGCGTTAAGTGACAGGTAAAATTATCAATACGCCAGATTTTTTTTCAATTGTATTTGACAACTGTTTCTACCCGCATAACGCCAGAAAATGTATTTGTTTTAATTTTTCTGATACATAATATATTAATTAAAAACTCTAATGCTAATATCAATAAAGCATGTTGCTTGTACTTTTAACGATTATTCTCTAAAATATATAAGAATAAAATAACGAAAATCGGCAATGTACGGTTTTTGGAAACCGTAAAAATGAATAAACTGTCACTTTACAATTTAAGTGTCACTCAGCACTGTGAAAACGAGTTTAGGAAAGGGTCAAATCTAAGGGGCCCTTAGCCAAAGGGATTTCTAGTTAGGGTGTAGTTTAGGGATCTTTAGTGAAAATAGGCATTACTCTCTTATCTCTAGTACTATAAGTTATGATTTTTGTATAAAAAAATATATAAAAAAATATAATACCTTATATTCAGGTACTTACTTGAAATATAAGCCGTGTGTCCCAGGCGCGATGCGAGAATAGGACCACCCGCCGGCTCTTACGGCACCCGTGGGTGCCGTAAGAGCCGGCTAAGGGAATACCCAGGGAATGGGCAGCAGTATTCTCCTCGGTACATTAAAATCTTCTGCGATCACCAAGCCGCCTGCCAAGCGTGGTGATTATGGCAAACCCCCTAAGATGAGTGGCGTTTTTTGGGGAGGCCTGTGTTCAGCAGTGGACGTCTTTAGGCTATTGATGTATGTCTTGAAATATTATCACGAATTCGCAATGAAAATTATAGTCACACTCCACGGTTTCATCTCCTATTTCTCCGTTTGAACCCATTTTCCGGGATATGTAGGTATGTATACGGACTTCTAGCTACTATATTAATCTCGATATTATAAGCAATGATCACGTTTTATTAATAGGAAAACTCAATGATTGGCATAACTTTCCTTGACCTAGTTTATCCCCAAGAATTGTGTTCAGCTGATCCGCTATGATGAGTATTTCGTTAATATCACATGAGGTCCCCGCAGAGAGCGCCGCCAGCGACCTAGTAGTAGCGCTGCAAAGTTTGGTGCAGCGCGCCATCGCCGTCGTTTTATATTCAAGTCAGGCGTTTGCTTTCGTCTAAGAGCCTTATGAAATTTATAAACCTTCTCTCACGTCACTGTAAAATTACATTAATCTAAATTCAACGCGTATGGGGTTCGTTTTCTATATTGATCTAGAGTCTAGGGACAAAAAAATTACAACCTAATATAAATTCTGCCGAAATATAGAAGCCTGTTGGAATAACAATTCGCAACTCAATATTTTAGTGTAGGTACCTAATTTAAATTTATGACTTACTATAATAAACTTAAAACAACTGGAATACAATTGACATTAGTATGAAACTGAAAAGTGCAGACTTCCAGAGACGATGCATGAAATAGGTCTCCAGTGTTTGTTTTTACGGTGTTTTCGAAGAAAGAACGAAGTCTATAATTATTCAGATGTAAAGATATGTATAGGAACCAACCGGCACGGCCTACTGCGATGTCTGTCCGTGGCAGCTGCCTGCGGTGTTATTTATATCACAGAGTACTTTGAAATAATTTATATGTATACCCATAATTCTCATTTAGCTAGACTGCGCAGCGTATCGTGCGGTTTTTTCCAATCTTCAATAGCGTAGTCTTCGTTCGTAACTGGTTACGAAACTCCGGTTTCGTAGACGGCCGAAGCGGTAGAAGCAAGTGTTATGCTCACAGAGTACTGTTTGTAATGCTCATAAGCTGTTCAGCCGTACTCTGTACAGTATACACAACCACGACCACATTCGGTGAAATTTAAATAACTAATAAATAAATAACTAACCCATTAGCACCTACAGTACTAATGTGTCAGACGTAGCTACATTAAAATAAACCAACTTCCATTTGTCTCCCTCAGGTAAAATGACAGAAAACAACAAAAAGCGCTCAGGAAGCTTCCGAAAGTTCTTCCCAAACTTATTCTTCAACAAATCAAAGGACAAAAATAAGGAGACAAATTTGAAAATCACTGAGAACCAAACAAACAGTAATCAATATCACGATCCACGGTCAATGATAAGATCAGATAAGTATGAGTTGGAAGATAGTGAAACAATATACGAAAACTTGGCGACGAATCGACAACACGATAATGAAAGTCGAAGTACCGACATACAGTCTTCGAGTAATCACTCGTCTAATAGCACGCTAGTTTCTGAAAGTTTTAGAACAAGATCACAAGACAGTGAAGTGACGAGTGACAAGGAGTACCCGAGCTACCCAGCTAGGCCCCAGGTACCTCCTAAGCCACATAACGAAAATAACAGCCCGATTCGTAACCACGCCAAGTACGACATGGCTCAATACCCAGATGTGTATTATCACTCAGTGGAAAAATTAACAGATAATATTTCACATCTCGAAGAAATTGAAATATACAGAGCATCACAAGTCCATGCATACCCGGCTTCAGTTGGTGCAGAAATAAAAAAGGTCAGTACGAAGTTTTTGGTATCGCCAAAAAAAGAAGCAGAGGTGCGAACTATTCAACCTACCAGGGCTAGAAGTCTCTCGTTTAACCATAACAAAGAAAACGCCGATAAAGTATATAACATTCAAAATGTGAACAAAACAACTCCCAAAAAGGTTTATAATTATTCAGCGCCGACTTCTCCAATGCCCATCTGTCACAAGGTACGTATGCCGAAAACTGTATCTCCTTACGAGCACGTAAGGAAGACTATGATGGAAGCGGAAGAAAAGAGAAATAACTCTCTTAGTAGGACTAGTCTACGGATAAATTCAACACCCTCACCGAGAGCAGATTACGGCCAAGGATCTAATGCAACGACTCCAACTGCAACAATAACCACCGATAATGCAAACATTGATAAAGAGAAAACTAGGCAAAAAGTGGAAGCCTTTTATTGGCAGAAACTTAAAGAAATGAAGGATAAGGAAGACGAATATTATTTGAGACAGTCCTTTAACTCGTCGCTTCGGAATCCAGTAAGGCAAAACGCTTATGCATTTTCAGACAGTACTCCTCCATTAAGAGTGGAACCTAGAAGCTATAGCTTGCCTCGAGGAAGAGATTTGCAAAGTTATACCAATCAACCTGTATATTCGTCACCTTTTCATAGAAATGCGCCCGAGAGACGAACCGATACTTATGTGAAAAATCACACGCCATTTAGTGAACCAGAAATAATATATCGGCATCCGGAAAAATTAAACCCAAATATGTCACCCCGCCTGATTCAGACTCAAACTCCGATATTTCAACGCGGTTCACTGACTAGAGAAACGAGCAGCTCTAGTCATCCCAAACAAGTAAGCTTCGATAACCCATATTCTGGAAGTGAGGTAAAAAGTGTTACGGACTCGAAAGTGATAAAAAATGACGTTAATAAAATAAATCGAGTGAACGAAAGTTATCGAAACGTGAAAGTTGGTGAATTGTTGAAAGGGCCGCCGGTACCGCCGGTCCGGACTACAAGTGTTGGTGCGAAAAGTTTTAAAGTGGTGGATAATAGGAGAATTATTCATTTAGCTGGTACAGGACACAACATGTGCTCAGGATCTGAGAGCGGCTCGGAAGCGGGGGAAATCCAGCGGATATTACAGAACACCGCTCAGAGAGGTAAGCAATACACTTGTTATTTATTTAGAAACTATGTTACATTCATTTCTCCGACTCAACCCTGAGGGTAACGTTATTTTCAATATTGAAGATATCTATAAAATATTGGGCGTAGTACTATTGTGTAATGGAAGAGACGGTTACCCTTTTACCTACCTCAGGGGTTTTATGACCAGCGCAAAAAGTAAGTTTATTTTGGAGTCGGCGAATGGGAAATCGTATTTGTAATAGTTCACTGCAGAATATAGGCCTCCCCCAGAGAGCGCCACTTTGAGCGGCTGCTCTCCTGCATCCATCGGCTCCCCGCGACTTTCACCAGATCGTCGGTTCAGCAAGTGGGGGCATGTTTTGTAGGAAACAATAATTTGGCAAGCGTGGAGACTATGACCTAAGTTCCTGAAGTTTTCCGTCTGATAATAAGTATATGTGTTGAAAAGTGTTTTTATATATATATAAAACATGACACTTTTTTAAGATTCAGCCTTTAGCTTTTAGGTATAGATTACCCAGTAATTCATCGGCATTCACCGATTCAAAAAGTACGCTAAGCAAGAAAAATGGGTAATTTACACATAATCACAATGCGATCCTGTTTTTTAAATTAGGATCAAAAACCTCTATAGGAAAAACAGTCTCATAATAATTATTATACCAGAAATTCTATCCTGATATTAATAATTTGCATGTCCGGGAAGTGTGACACTAATCCTAATCACCCGACTAAGAGTGGATCAGATTACGCATCAATAGTACAATGGGCCTATACTAATGAAAGCTATTATACCTATGATATTTGAATAGAAATGTAGTTATTTTTACTTTTAAAATTCCCCATTAAAGCTAACTAAATAATAAAACAAGAGGCAGGATGTGTTACTGCACATTCCTCACAAGACGCGTCACCTACGACATTCCGTCAAAAATAAGGCTTATTGTCTACATCAGAGAGATAAATGGGAAGATAAAAAAAATTGCTTTTTTATACAGTACTTTTTTAGTATTTCTTAAATTCTCGCGATTTGAACACATATTTATATAATGTCTTTAGCGTGATTAAGTCCTGTATTAAACTATAAATATGAGTACTTTTTTTCTTTAGTAGGCACTAAACCGACGTTATTTGGCCTTAACTGTATATCCGTCTATATTAACGCTATTTAAAGAGTAAATAAAATAAAAAAATAATGCCCAACGATCACATATATAGATCCTGGAGCCTATAACTAGGATTCCCTGTATCTAGGGACCCAGGAACTACGAGGACCATGGTCCCACAACACCCTGGCACAGAACATGAATTTGCGCTTTTTTTCACGTGCACAAATACTTGTACTGTTGCCTCCGGGCTATTAGCCAACCTTAACCTTAGCTCAACCACCTCACCACAGAGGCTGTCAAATATCAGTGAAGTACCTACGTTCAACGTAGAAACCGCCATGACAGTGGAAACATGACCAAATGTTATTTCACGTCTCAGTATCAGACATTCAATACCCTCCTTAATTAGCAGGATGGCCAAGAGCAACACGACGACGTTACTCGAGAAACTTAGGAAAATACTTGGAAAATAGCAGAACTTAGAATATTGGAAAACTTTTCATAGTAGTTCACAAGTCCTGCAACTTATTAATCAGCACGCCGCGCCGCTGAAATTATCACGATTTTTTTTTCATCAAAATCAGTTCACAAATGGCAAAGATATAACATAACCTTAGAATAGCATATAGAAGTTATGTTTCCAAACAACACCTTCTCAAAACGCACGCCACTTTTTTAGTATTTTAGACGATTTAAGTAAGAAAATTAATAGCTTAATGTAGTGGAATGTCACACCAGAACTCTTATGCTGCTTTTCTGATGTGTGGTGGCACGATTTCACCGCGCAATAATTGTCATTCCAAAACTTCCTGGTAGCTGACTCCACAGAGCCGCGCGAGAGTCGTTTGGAGCCATTTATGGCTCCAATTAAATGGCTTACATTTCACGAATGTACTTGGTTTCTTAAGGTCTTCTATGCACATGCACAAGGTACACAATAAAATGATCCCATAGAGAAAGACTCCTTTATAAACGACTTCAAAAAAGTGCGGGTGGGGTTGTCAATTCTGGTGTATTATATTTTCTTTTTTTTACCTCACAAATCTCCGTCATTTTTAAACCATTTAGGACTAGTTATTTGTTATGCAAGGCTGCAAAGTTGGTATTTGGCGCGAGTACCTGTATTGAAACCTGAGCTAGGTATATTCTACATTGATCCACAATATTATTCGTCTAGAATGAAAGCCAGGCGGCCAGGAAATAACAAGTAAGGTGAACATTAGGTGAACAACATTTACTAACATAAAAAAGAAATGAACTCACAGGTTATGAAAGAATTTAACTCAACGAGTGTACGAATAAGATTTAATAAAAAAAATATTAATGAGAACTCAACATTTTCAAACTAATTAAATCTATTTTTTTATGAACCATCCTTTTGCATATATTCAAATGAGATGCTCAATGGGGTCTATAATGGTCCAACTATAGTAGTTTTTTTTATTTATACCATATCGCTACCATGGAAGCAATAAAGACTGAATCTAAGGGGAAATCAAATATTCAGGTGACACCCTATCTTCAGTTTTCCACCCCCTGGCAACAGGGACGTCAATGCATCCATATTCCGTTTGACCTATTTCGTTTATAATTGAATTATCCCCGTATGTATCCGTCCCGTCCCGTCCCGTGTGTAATCGTCAATCAGAATTCGAAGATTGATTTAACGACGGTGGCGGAAAGCAGCTCGGCCCGAACTTCACAGTTACCATCAGTGCAATCTCTCTCTTAAACTTATGAAATACGTAATCTTAGAAAACTCTAAGATTACATAAAAAATGTATGCACATTGCTTATGTATGTATGTAATTATGCATTATGTATTTCTGAATTCACAGGCTATTTTTTAAGTTTTTTTAAAACATACCCTTAAAGTCCTGGAAACTCATCGTATTCTCTATTTTAGGGTCCAGGATCTATGCTTGTGATCGCATGGTGTTTTTTAATTAGGACCTATTTATACTTATAGGGATTGCGCACAACCGCAAAGGTTTGTTTTGAGTCCTTTGTAACAGTTAATTAACTTCACGTCAAGTTTTTAATGAACGCTGCAGAGATTACAGCGGTTTAGAAAGAAATAAAGAAGACACATAAAAAATATGGAACCAGAATAACTTAGTACAGAATGTAATGTTGTGTGACGTCGTGATTTAGGTATACCGTTGTAATCAAGGTCCTTAAGATCTTAATAACTGATATTCTGGAACTTCAGGACAAAAAATAAATAAATAAGTAGACCAAATAAAATGAACGAATAGTATTAAAAATATTGTTACCTTACACTTTAACAATGGCAATTAATATAGGGGACAGAAGATATCAATATCAATAGGGAGGCCTATTGTTCAGCATTGGACGTCTCCTGGCTGAAGATGTGATATTTTAACCAATCAGCGCTCACCTTGAATGTCTCTTCACAATATGATAGCAAATTATAATTTGGCACGTTTGTGTGTAATTTAACAACGTTAGTTATTTGACTTGACGTATTGGTTTTTGTAGCAGCAAACTGCAGCAATATTTAGTGCCGAGGCAAGCAACTTGTCATTTTGGAGTAAAATTAATTAAATGTGTTGGGCTCGGTACTCCTTTAGCGGGTCATTGAACGTTACAATATGTACTTTGCAGTGAACAAACCACAGAGCATTAAGATATAACGCTTTTTTTCATGCTCATTGGAATATCCGCCTTGAAAGCGCCTTTATAATATTATAAGTAGGTATCCTTATTGTAGTAAGCTACCTCTACCCCAAATTTCATCCAAATCTGTCCAGCCGTTTGAGCGTGAAGGAGTAACAAACATACACATGCGCACAATCACACATACACACATACAAACTTTCGCCTTTATAATATTAGTGTGATTTCAGGCAATTAGTACCTACATATTTAAAAATAAACAGACCCGTATATAAATACCTTGACTAACATGCCTATTTTATTACTAAACCGACTATTACGCGTCTAGTATAATAGGAACTTTCTTGATATAAGTAACTGACATTGGCAAAGTCTTAAGATACCGGGCGCAAAGGCAAAGGTTTTCAAAAGCATCTCAAGCAGTTACATTTACTATAGAAGGCTGCGAATGAATGACCTCGCTCGGAAAGTTTGTCTTACGAACAGACATCGGTTAATTCAATTCTGTATTGTATATATATATATCTATATAAGGGAAAAGATGGGATGCGCAAATTGTGCTGCGCGACGTTTAGACAGTTCGTGCGGATCGCGCGCACAGCTTGCAGGCTGTCTCGAGTACTCTACCTACCACCGCAGTACTATATATTACCTATTCTGTGGTACCACCAAGCTCCGTCGGCTTCGCGCGTGAGTTACTACTTATATTCAAGACCGGTGAATTTTAAATAGTAATTTTAGTATGGAAAGATTATTAAAACACCCATTTGTGATTTTTTTTATTTAAACATAGGCAGGTCAAGTATTAAGAATGTTGTTTAAATACTATATTTCAGAGGAAGCTTTTAAATATACTATAATTTATTTCATTGTGATTATTACAAAAAAAAAATTGTCCATATTTCAACATACTTCAAATAATATCCTTAAAAAAGGGATAATACCGACTTCAATCGCTTTAATTTCATATGAGACGTCTACTGCTGATCCACAGCCCACAGAACGTCACTTAGAGCGGCTGCTCGCCTCCTGCATCCATCGGCTCCCCGCGGTTTTCGCCAGATCGTCGGTCCACCGAGTGGGGGGCCGGCCTACGCGGCGTCTTCCGGTTCGTGGTCGCCACTCGAGAACCTTTCTTCATCCGTTGTCAGTTCTACGAGCGATGCGGCTGCCCGTTGCCATTTCAACTTGCTAATTCTAAGAACTATATCGGTTACTTTAGTTCTCCCAGACAGAGAACATACTTGGATGATATAATAGAGGTACTTACATACTTTTTAGTTATTTTGATTAAAAAACCAAACTTCTTAATACGCTATAACTTTTAAACCCTCTAGTTGAAGGTAATCTGTGAGTTAAAAGAAACAACCTATATACTTACTTATAATAAAACTGTAACAGGTTCACTTCTGTACATTGAAGATATTATGAAATTTTTTTTGGGTGAAATGAAATGAAATGAAATGAAATGAAATGAAATGAAATGAAATGAAAAATGAAATGAAATTATTTATTTGTTCGAAACACGGTTAGGTATACAGGTTATAAAAAATTCGTTGAATGTACTCGTGTTTCACCATATAAACTGGCATACAAAATTCAAGAGAAAAAATAATAATTAAAGAAATTACTAAAGTATGTACTCCGTTAATATAGTTAGTCATGTACATGGTAAAATATTAACATTAACCCAATAAGAAAAAAAAAAGTTGAAATGTCACACAAAATCTACTAAAATAATTAATGTCAAATAATTACAGTCAGTTCATAAAATGAATAATAAAACAAGTCAATCCTTACATTCTAAATACTCTTTTACGTCATAAAAGCAATGTCCGATGAGCCACGTACGTAATTTGAATTTAAAATAATTCAATGGGAGCTCCCTTATGTCTTTTAGTATTTCGTTAAATACTTTCATTATCATACCATTACAGTTTTTTAAGTAAAGTGTAGTTTTGCATGGGCACATCTTCAGTCTTGTGGGATCTCTACAGACACCTTTAAAATAAGGATTCTCCCCGAGGTGGCCCTCTTCCATCTATTCTGAAGCAAAAAATATTTATTTAATTTATGTCTGTCTGTCTGTATATAGGCTGAGCATCACGCCGAACCTAGTGATTGGATTCAAATGAAACTTGGCATGATTTGAGTTCATATTACGAACTAGGCTATAAAATACTTTTAATTCCGAATTTCAGCACGGTTCCCTCGGGAGAGAATGAAATAATTAATGAATGAAGGGATGAAAATAAAAATATGATGTACTTAATTACTCAAGCTAACTACTACAATAATTAAAACTAAACTAAACTAAACTAAACTAAGCTAAACTAAACTAAACTAGCTACACTACCTACTACAAAGAACACTTATGGACTGTATAATAGCCGCGATGGCCTATAGACAGTCCAAGTGCTCCAGCCCACTACCGGTAGGTAGCGTACCCAACATGCTGGCCGCATTGCCACGTTGAATTGCAATGCTGATGCGTTGGGCCAAATAAGTGCCAGCATTTTGGTCACGCGTCGCATCGACCAAGCGCTCTGATAGACTTAGTTGTAATTCATTAACGCGTAGTCTGATTTCATTTACTCTTTTTTGTTAGAAAGGGGGTACTTTACATATTGTCCCGTAAATATTTCAAGGTCGTCGGCTTTGTGGTTCAGAAATTAAAGACATCCAACCTTCATTATTAGGTCCAAAGCTACTCCTATCCTGTACTATTGGAAAGAGATAAGGGAGGGGGCAAAGATAAGGGGAAAGAAGCACCTGCCCCCGTTCGCCGTTTCATCCATTCATCTTTTCCCCTCTTCCTTCTCTCTTCCTTTAGACTAAGATAAGGCGTATAACTAATAAACCCGTGCGAAGCCGGGGCGGGTCAGCTAGTACAGAATAAGATAGCAAAAAAGCAAGTGAAAGCCTAAGCATCCGGCACCTCTTGATAAATTTCCTGAGTGGGTGTTACCCGACCAACTTATCTTTGCGGTTATTTAACGCCATTTTCGTCCTTAGAGAACACCTATTTACCGGAATGACATGAAGTAAACATATATAAAATCACATCTCAGGTGCTACTTACATTATGTTCAGTTCAACGAATGTGTCGTAATCACAAAACAAATATGTTACGGGGAAATGTTTTATCAAATGAGTTGGCGCGTGCGTAGCCATGGTAACAACTCTCACGTAAATAAGGAAACCAATTGTATTTTTTTTATACTAGCTGACCTGCCCCGGCTTGGCACAGGTTAGTAAATATTATGCCCTAATCCTGTCTAAGAAGGAAGAAGGAAGGGAAAAGGAATAAGATAGGGGATAAGGAAGAATACCGGGTGACGCCACAAATACACAAATGGCGGAAATATCGCATAACGAAAACAAAAAACAGTAGAGTTGAGAAAATACTATAATGTCCTGTATTCGCTGCAATTTTTGCAGAATTTGCAGGGTTTTTTTATTCCCACTAGATAACCAGTTATCGAACTTGGTTTTCTAGATATAAACGATTTTTTCTACCGTTTAACGTTCAATTTAATTTTGACTGAGCTTGTATTATTTTATGATATAGTAAATGCGCAACTAGGTAGGCATAATGTTGCGCTCGCTTATTGGATGGCAGATACTATGTTTTTTTATATTGTTGATAGGCAAAGCATCTGACCACTGTCTCACCTGTACGGGCTTTACGGGCAACGTGCTTTTACTCTTTAGACTAACTGCTACAATATTTTTTTTTTGTTTTTTTCAAGGATCAACGAACCCTATCACATACATTGTTTTACTTTAAAGTATTACTAAAACATCTAAACAGATGTGCTACCAACATTGTTGACCACAAATTACCAAATAAATATATTACTTACAGATATCAAGACAAGAGACCTTATATAGATTATAATTATACAAGAACTATGTTATTGTATTGTGTTCTAATAGTCTAGCGCAAAAAGAATAAGTTATTATTTAAAATGTGATCAACCTATATTATAACAACTATTGTTAGACATCTATTTTTAGGACTTTATACTATTAGTTATAACTATAAGCACTCAAAAAGATTTATAACTACGAAAAAATTAATACCTATTTATAATACAAACTCAAGTGAACCTATTTGTTCTTCAAAAATAACAATAACGCAACGGTAGGTATATACGAGAAAAATCAACTATACGTTGTGTTTGCACGAATTAAAGCTATTACAGTAAGTATGCTTCACAGTTACATAATTATGCAATAAATAAACCACTGAATAGGAACAATAACAATTAAAATGTGTATACTATCTATAATAAACGAAAAAATTAAGTAAAATTGTCTTTTAAGATTGACGTCAAGTCAGTGACAGTGTGACCTAACAAGTTAGGTAGGCACCTACCATGTAACCCCCACTATAACTGACCGATGCCAACCCCGCAGTCCCCACCCAGCAGCCTTATTACCGATCGCTTAAAACATCCCACTCGATCGTTAAGAGCCAATACAACGCCAAATTGCTTAAAACGGCTTAGCTTGAAGCAGTATCCTGTCAACAATATTGCAACAATGACTTTGAAATTAATATATGGTAAAGTCCAGGACTAATGCTACTGCAAATGTATAGTGAAAACACGCATTAATAAAATTTTCTCGATAGAAAAAAATTACAAAGTTACCTCCAAACCGTACAAATAAACAGCGATTATTCAATGAATACTTTAAATAAGATCATGAAACTTTGTGTAGTAGTTGAATTAAATATAATGGAGGGCTTATGTATAGCGGATTTTTAAAATACCCTTTATATTCAGTGTAATAATAAATTACCTAAACTATTGCGCGTTGGAACCAGTTTAACTTAGACCGCCCCTGCCGCTCGGCCCCTGGCTCATCCCCGCTTTGGCCTAGTACTATACATCTATTCTGTGGCTTTGACGTGAATTTGCGCTGGCCTTGCACAAGCCCTTAAATATATCTAAACAGTTAAATTTATCATTATACGTTTTAGTCATGCGGTAAAGAGGTTCATGATCGATGACCGGAATTGGTACGGCAGGTAGCCGTGAAAAAGGTTTTATGACTAACTGTATCACGCGGATAATAACGAATAAACTAGCTACACTATCTACTACAAAGAACAGTTGGACTGTATACTAGCCGCGATGGCCTATGTCCAAACGCTCCAGCCAGCCCACTACATAGCTAGCGTACCCAACATGCTGGCAGCATTGCCTCATTGAATTGCAATGCTGATTCGTTGAGCCAAATAAGTGCCAGCATTTTGGTCACGCGTCGCATCGACCAGGCGCTCGAATTACATTTAACTGCTTCTAATGTATAAATTTTGCCCCCTTCCTTTTGACAGGGTTAGGGTATAAACTAATTAACCCGTGCGAAGCCAGGGCGGTGTAAGTGGTGAAAGTGCTCATATTCTTTCAATATACCCTAAAAAAGCCGATTGAAGTTGCGCCAACCCACAGAGCAAGAAAAAAAGACGCTTCGCCCCCAGAGAAGCGTCATATTTTTAATGCTCTATGCGCCAACCCAAAGCTGTATAGTCAATGCGCCAAGCGCCAACCCCTATTTTAAACATATTTATTATTTTATTGTTTCTGGCCTACGTCGCTACGTCGTAGCGCTACGGTAGTACTAGTAGCTACGGGTGCTACGAGCTACGAGTTATTGAAAACGTGGAAGGCGGATATAAATTTTATTGGATCCGGCTACGACCGTTTTCCCTGTGTTAGGAATTTTTCATATTGCACTATATTATTGTCTGCAATATTAAAACGCGCTCAACAGTGAAAAATAATGTACAAAATGTTGTTTTAACTGTACAGTTAAATGGTATTTCTGTTATTACAAGGAATATTAGCTTGTTACTTATGATAGGGTGGGTAATGTTTGACCAAATTACACTTGATGTTAGTGACAATATGATTGAAAGTCTTCTTCTTCTCGTGTAGGCAAGTGGTCAGCCCTGGAGTCAGAATTTTTAGGCCGCCCAAAGGCTTCTGACTTGGCTTAACGACTGTTGTCTTACGACAACAGCCGGGACCGACGGCTTAACGTGCCCCCCGAAGCACGGTAGCGCTCAGTTGTAAATACCACATTTTGCTGTAGCGGTCACCCATCATAGTAGTGACCGCAGCGAACGTTGCTTAACTTTACCGATCGGTTAGAAACGGCTAGTCATGCTTCGCTATAAGCGCTACATACCATTGAAAGTGGTGTCACGGATTGGGGACTAGACTCAAGTGGTGACAAATTCGTAGCTTTGAGTGAGAGCTGATATGAAAGGTAGAACTAACTAGACGAGCACTAGATAATTCTCTAACACTAACATTGCGGCGCTTGTATGCAGGTTGTAGCTGCAGAACTCGACACACTTTTCTCCCGAGAAAGCGATTGACAAATGAAAACGCAACAAAAGGCTGATGACGTGATCTGCGTGATTACTCATTGGTCAAACGGTTTCCCGAGACTACAGATATTATGCCGATTTCTATAGCTCATACTACCCGGGCTGCGCTGGTAATAAATTAAAAAAACAAACATTCTAGTATTATTTTAGCTTATAGCACGATTACTAGTTTTTTTTTTTCATAATTTATAGGCATAGCATTTGACCACTGTCTCACCTGATGGTAAGTGATGACGCGGCCTACGGTCGTGCTTGCTTGCCTAGAAGGAAAAAAAGCAAAAAGTATAAAGTAACTAAGCCGCAATGTATAACGTCAGCGCAACCAACAGTCGTGATCACGCACGAGCACACGACAAAAACGGTTTTAAGGAATTCCCGAAATGTAACTGCTATTGCAATAAAACGAATCCAAACTGCAATTCTGCTAAACTGGATTTTCAGTGTGTAAAATTCGAAATGTTTTCTAACTAGTTTTTGTACGCTTAAACTGCTTGCTCATCTCGACTCGTTTGGGTTCTAGAGAATGTAGCCGTTAGGTTAGCTATTTAAGGATTCTAGGGATCATAAATGGATTTCTTTAAAACATTCCCATTTAACATGTTAGACACTTTCGTCTGTTTGTGTAAGTTTACATAGACGTATTAAGTTTATGACTGACTTTGACGCTATAAATGGCTGAATCAATCAAATTTCTCTATAAATGAGGAGTTTTCTGTAAGTAGCGTTTTCAGTAAGGACAAGCGTGTTGGAGTGCGAAAAGGTATAATATGTAGTTCCTACGAGAGTTACTATACGCGAGCCTGGATGTTCGGAATAAACATTTACTAATGTCACTTTTAACACCCTGTAATAAAGCTCATTTTATAATGATTCATTCAATAGACAAACTACAGTAGAGTAGTAAAAGGGTTTACTTCCAACATGTCCGCTGACTTCCCCGCGAGAGGGACTATTGAAGACTGAAATTCCCTACGTCTCCTAGTAAACTGTCAGTAGGCGTGGTAGGAAATTAGTATTCCTTTTTTATGTAAAAGGATGACGTGTCGAGCTAGTCGTTCGCCTGATGTTAAGCGTCACTGCTACCCATAACAGATTGCTGTATCACTAACTCTAAATTATGTAAAGTTTCGCGAGACACTGCTCTGCGCACGTCATTCTGAGACTTCATATAGTCTAGTAATAAGATTACTAGACCGTGCGATCAGATCATAATGTCTTATTTGCCCAGTAATTTCAATAGCCACAATGCCCTTCAAACCGGAACACAGAAGTGCTTGCGCACTACTGCTTGGCGGCAGAATTACCAAAGCGGTGGTACCTACCTAGACGAACTTTGTAGAAAAGTCCTACCACCCCAGACCCCTAGGCCCTATTACTTATTATATTTCTTTCTTTCTTACATAAATGCACGTTAAGAATATATACCTAAAATGTGAGGCCTTCTTTAGTAGAAGTCTGTTATTGTATACTTACGAAAAAATGCAGTGATTTTCCGGCTTTATTAAATCATTTGATGTACGTAACAGAAAAAACAAAATGCAACAAATTACCCCCAGGGTCACAAATTACTAAATATGTTACTAAGTAATCAAGGATGTAGGGCCACCTGCCAACTGCATCGGCATTGTTTCTTTTTAACTTAGTGCCTTGGTATCTGCCTACGTATACGTACTAGCTCCTTACTTAGCTATCTACTATTCAGTTAGATAGATACTAACAAAGAACCCGCGCTCCCTGCACAGCTATGCAGATTAAGCTTTAATGAAACAAAGGCGCTTGTTCTAGTGTAACTTCAGCAGTAAAGCGCTGATTCTGTATTATGCCGCACCTGGCTCGATGTTTACGAGCGCTGATTTAGCTTAGGCATATCTGTGTGTTTGTAGTTTATAATCTGTGTATTATATATATATATATAGATAATCTTATAATTTGTAGAAAGCTACAAATCTAGCGCTAGGGCCAGTGGTGCCGAAATTCACGCTCTCAGAGAGACCATGGTTGAGAGCATGAACTTGGCCTTGAATGCTGTCTCTGCATGGGGCGAGGCAAACTTGGTTAGGTTCAATGCAAGCAAAACCCAGGCGTGTCTTTTTTCCGCAAAAAGGAGTCCGTTTTTGTTGGTTCCCACTTTCCGTGACATTTCGATACCGATTTCGGATCACCTAGAGCTGCTAGGTATGACCCTGACATCTAACCCGAACTTTGGGTCCTTTATAGAGTCGAAGGCTAAACTAGCTGCCAAAAAGCTTGGTGTTCTTGCTAAGGTCAGGCAGTACTTCGCACCGGAACAGCTTCTTAATTTGTATCAAGCTCAAGTTCGATCGTGCATGGAGTACTGCTGCCACCTGTGGGATGGATCTGCTAAATACCAGCTGGAAGCCTTAGATTCTATTGAAAAACGCGCCAAGAAGCTCATAGGCAATGAACTGTTTGAGACTCGGCTACAGAGCCTCGACCATAGACGCAAAGTTGCCAGTTTATCGGTCTTTTATCGAGTGCATTTTGGAGAGTGCGCACTGGAGTTGCATAACCTGATTCCGCCATCACCTTTCCACCATCGGACAAGCAGATGTACGAAAAAACGCCATCGTTACATGGTTAACATCCCGCATGTGCGAACAAAGCGTTTTGCTTCCACATTTATCATGCGAACAGCCAAAGAGTGGAACGCTTTGCCGGCGTCTGTATTTCCCGAGAACTACAATCTTGGAGTCTTCAAATCGAGAGTGAACAGGTATCTTCTAGGCAAGCGCGTTACATCCTAGACCGCATCGACACTTAACATCAGGTGAGATAGTGGTCAAGCGCAAGCCCATCGAACAATAAAAAAAAAAAAAAATCTGTGCTGTGTCTATACTATGATCACGAACTTATACCCAATAACTATGATAAAGTGCGACTGAAAACTTTGTTCTATTATAGTCGATTGATTTTTTTCTAATCTGTGGTTCTATTATACTGTAGCGTAGGGAAAACGTCTTTTGTGTTGGGCTTAATTCCACAGGTAAATTCTATACCTACAAAAATATGAACCATAGTAAATAACGATATTCAACTTGGTTATAGATTTTTATAACATAACAACTAAAAATTTTGGCGAATTCTTTTCTATAATTATAGAAAACAGTTCATCAGAATTTTGAATCGTAGAAATAAAGAAACGTCCATCTACCCTTTTCAAAAAAAGGACATATATAGTGAGATAATGCAGGCGTAAAATAAATTAACCCGTGCTAAGCTGAGGTGTAAATATAATGAGTTATAACGAGGCATGTGACTATTTAGGAAAGTTGATTTAATCCCCAAGCTTGGCAAGTGTCTGTGTAAGGTACTAGTAAAAGCGTGGGAACTTTCCTCAGATACCTACCCGATTTTTACAATATCCAGGGGAAAAATAATTTGTCTTATGACCCAACCAATACGTAGCAACATGTTATGTATACCAGAAGTTTTATATACAATGTATAAGTAAGTATAATATAAGAAAATATACAATATATTCAGGGAATGGGCAGCAGCATTTTCTCAGTACATTAAAATCTTTTGCGATCACCAAACCGCCTGCCAAGCGTAGTGATTATGGCAAATCCTCCCTATGATAAGCGTCCAAAGTGGCGTTTTATGGGGAAAGCCTATGTTCAGCAGTGGACGCATTTCAGGCTGATGATGATGATACATATTATTTCCCTGCCTACAATTTTCCGGGTTTCTCGTGGAACTTACAACTTTCCGGAATAAAAGTATTTTATCTAAATTTGTTAATATACTCGGAGGAATTGAGACCTCGACGCGCGACGTATGAAAAATATTGAAGGAAATTGAATAGCCTGAAAATCTATTATCACGATGACGAGATGTCTGTAATATTCAGATTTGCGCTTAATTTTCTTTGTGTATTTTCATGTTGTAATATAGTGCGATGTCCTAAAAAATATTTTCTTTCTATGTTTACTTTTATCTTTCTCTCGGTACAAACAAAAAAACTGAACTGTTGTTCGAACAACACCAGTCCGTACTACCCCTTGACTCAAAATTTCAACCAAAGAGGTTCAACCTGCATTAAAGTTCCATAAACATACAATACTTTTTATTATTTTTGGGGATTCCCAAAATGGTAATTGATTTTTAGGGCAATAATGGAAGAACACTTAATTATTCCCAAAACAACACCGATACAAAACATCGGATTAGTTCTTATGGGAATCAAAAGAACATTCAAATAAATTCAAGAACCTTATGGAAGTGATGCGATATTTAAGTACTTAGATAACTAAATATCTGGGTATCATCAATAAGAACAGGTTTTTACTCAGGCAGCATGTATGAGAGTTGCAGCCTTATAACACAAAATAGAAAGGACAGTAATATAGTAAATATAGCCCAGCGACCCAAATACATAGATCCTGGACCCTATAACTAGTATTACCTGTATCTATAGGGACCCAGGAACAAGTCCCACAACACCCAGACACACAACAAGTATTTGCGCTTTTTTTCCATGTGCACAAATACTTATCCTATCGTGGGAATCGAACCCGCCGCCTCCGGGTAGGGATGTTCCGATACTAGTAAATACGAGTAAGTACTCGATACTTTTCTTTCGATACCAAGTACTTTTTGGTATCGAATCATTCTTTCGATACCTACTTGGTATCGGAAAGAAAGTACTAGTATCGAATCGAATCAATGCTGCTAAGTCAAAACAGAATAGAATCGCCAAAAAATTAATGCCAAGCAGCTTTATTTCACCATTATATATTTTTTTATTTAAAGTAGCATATTATAGCCTAACTTTAAGTCAAATGGCCCATAAAGGTAAGTTTTTTTAATCTATAGTTAGGACTAAAACAACCCCATTTTTAATTTAAGCAGGATTCAATCGAATGTAAATTTAATTGAAATCGTTGAATACAGTTAATACGCACAAACGCACCTCCACACACACAGTAGGTAGTTGTTATACTTAATTAAAATAATTAAATTAAATAAACAGGAATCATACTCGCTATACCTACTCGGTATCAGAATGAAAGTTCTCGTATCAGAAAGAAAATACTTGTATCGGAAAGAAAGTACTTGTATAGAATATTGACAAATAAAATATCCTAAACGTATCTTTAGTGTACGAATGTGTGATTCTTCGCGCCTAAACACTTGGGAATGTAGTACAGTCAAAGATACAACAAAACTTTGCTGTAATAAGGTAAAATTTGTTTATTGTTTTCGTTCTTAATAAATAATAAAAAAATGTATCGATATGAGTAGGTATCAATACTTATTCAATAATAATACGACTGGCCTGATAGCTCAGTTGGTAGTAGCTCTGCCTTCTGAACTATAGGTTGTGGGTTCGATTCCCACCTGGGACAAACATTTGTGTGATGAACATCGATGTTTGTTCTGTGTCTGGGTGTTATATTGTATTCTATGTATGTATTTACAAACAAAAAGTATCTAAGTATTGTATCAGTTATCTGGTTCCCATAGTACAAGCTATGCTTAGTTTGGGGCTAGATGGCGCTGTGTGAAATGTCCACACATATTTATTTATTTATTTATTATTTATTTATTTATTTTAGGGTACTCACATGAGTAGTATCGAATCATGATTTGAGTACTACTCATATGAGTAGGTATCGATACTTTAGTGGTATCGGAACATCCCTATCTCCGGGTTATGAGCTGACCTGATCATCCAACCGCACCACAGAGGCTGTCACTGCAAAAGGCTCATTAATGAATTTCCCAGAATTACCCATGTTCAATCCATTGATCTGTCGTTGTGAACACAGGTTTACATCACGTACCTAATAATATAGCGGTCCACCACCCATTCGTTAATAAAGCTACGAGAGAGCGTAACGTGAACTTGGAGAAAATGTACATTGATATAGCCGAGCGTTTGTTTAAATACCTCTCAGCTTTATTTTCGCTTTCATTTTAGTTCAAGTGGAAGGTTTCGTTTTCGTTTGTTACGATGATATGGTTTGAAACATGTTTATACGCAAAATTGTACAGTTCACGAAGCTTTCACCAACTTTGAAAAATTCCACTTGTATAATTGCCTTTACAATACAGATAAACTTGGTTTCTGAATACTTTTTTAAATGATCTTCCAAACGTATCTCACATCGATTGCAACTTTCTTAGAATATGGGCCTAAGAATATAACTATAAGTAGCTACATATTTATATAAGGGCTCGGCTTGTGACTTTATACCTAAGATGTCGTAGTATAAAATTTATTGTAATACTCATCATATTTTAATACTAATAATATTTCATTTTATGTCAAAAGAAGCAAACGTGCCTAATAGGTACCTATAATGTTCGCTGATACCCTCAAACAGTACAGTTCCTTGTACATGTACATATAAATAGCCCTAGGTATATCTTGTAACATAAGTACTACATTATTACGTAGGTATACTGTGTGGAAATTAGAACGTGTCAGAAGTTTGGGGTTGTTTTGTTTGGGCCTCCTCGTAGCGTGCCTCCCGTCAACTTATTGATGTCGTTGTTGACTTTGGGGGTTGAGGGCTGCTTTAATTAGTTTTTTAATAAGCTTTAATGCTCGTTGTCATGTTCCCTTCTAACTTTATATTACTTGTTGTCCCGGAAATTGGAATAATTTAGGCTCGATGGTATCATCCTACCGTATTCGAAAACCATTTCGAGGTTATCCTCTAAAGAGCTCATAACAATTTAAATAATATTAAATTTTTATCATGTTCAGTATTTCTCAATTTATTGAAAAACACAACTGCATAATAGGTACAAAAATATTCTAGGTCTATGGGGTAAATGATAATCGACGTGTGAAGCATAAGCAGCCGTTTTGAATTATTAAACAAGAAAATAAGCAAATTTTCATTTTTATTGTCATCAACAATATGTTTTTTTTTAATACGGGCAATGTGCCTTTATTCTTTAAACTATCTACTATACTACTAAAACTAGTAAACTAGCTACACTACCTACTACAAAGAACATTTAGACTGTATACTAGCCGCGATGGCCTATAGACAGTCCAATGCTCCAGCCCACTACCGGTAGGTAGCGTATCCAACATGCCAGCATTGCCTCGTTGAATTGCAATGCTGATTCGTTGAGCCAAATAAGTGCTAGACAACAATATGTTGATGACAATAAAAATGTTGTGGGTTGCGAAGGGTTTATAATCATTATTATATGTGACAGTTTTAAATTAGTTAGAACATGGGTTTACAACAAAAAGCCTCAATCCTCTATAACATGCTCCAGATTTTCACTTGAATAAAAGAACGGTAATTCGTTATTTACACCGAATGCAAAGTGCGATGGTAGCAGCCCGCAGAGATCTCGCACACGTAAACATCTCATTTAGTATGCGAGCCCTTTGGAGATTGCGCGCTAAATTTGCAAATAGCATACTGTAGGTGAACAAAACTAAAGGTAGTAAATCTCTATCTTCAGTTTCAGACTTTATGTAGCTTTGAGAACCCAGAAATTGAATGGTGTGTGTGACCTTGGGTTCCAAAGATACCTATCTAATTGAAGCTTGCAACAGAGAGCTTACATTCTTAGATATGACTGTGTACTCTTCTTAGAGCTATTAGAAAAACGTCTTTAGAATGTTAAGTACCGCCACGAGTCTATTGGGGTTATTGTACATTTGCCACAAAGTAAATTCGAGCAAACCACGTAAATTTTCTCTAACAACGCAACGGCTGAAGGTAAAGGCCGCAAAGGCAACTATGCGGATACTACTAGGTGGTAGGACTTTTCTGCAAAGTTCGTCTAGGTAGGTACCACCGCTTTGCCAGTCATTCTGCCGCCAAGCAGTAGTGTGCAAGCACTACTGTGTTCCGGTTTGAAGGGCATTGTAGCTAGTGAAATTACTGGGCAAATGAGACTATGATCTGATCACTCAGTCTAGTAATCTGATTACTAGACTGGGTGATGTCTCAGGATGACGTGCGCAGTGCAGTGTCACGCGAAACTTTATTGTTTTAAAGTTCCGGGTGACACTGCAACTGTTATGGGCGGCCGTGTCACTTAACATCAGGTGAACGACTTGCTCGTCACGTCATTCAATAACATAAAAAAAAAAAAAAAAAAAAAAAAAAACCATGCAAACTGTGCAGTTTTTGGCAGCTATGCTAACTGTTTGGTTTATATGAGGTTTAGTCTGACTTCGCTAGGCAAGCAATAACGACCGGGCTGTAACGCGTCTCAGAGTCTAGCAACGGACGTGATTTATTACGGGTCTGGAGAACTATGTGAGGATTGCTTGCACCTGTAGTGGGAAAGAGAACTTCTTTTTTTGTAAACTCATATTGCTATATAATATTTTGACATTAAGCACTTTGTAACGTTGCCTATAATTATGTTTAGTATGTACAATATTTTTAAATAAGTACCTAATTTAATTTTGACTTGTAAAAGTGCTATAAATTGCATATTTGCAATAAACTTTATGAATTTATGAATTTTTGTTTTTAGAATTTTGTGGATGAGCTAGCTTAGCAGGAAGAGAGCGCGAGCATTCGACTCAAGGTCTAGTAGATCAAGGCATTAGTTTTCTTCCTACTAAATATGAACCAGTTACGAAGCATATATAAATAAAGTTATTATTTTCATTCGATGGGTTTGCGTTTTACTATATCTCACTTGATGGTAACGTGATGATGAGGTCAAAGGTTGAGCACGCTTATAGCTATATAGAAATGTATATACTTATATTGCCTTATAACACCTAGACGCTTATTAAAAATCCGTATTCATCACAAAAAATTTTGCTCTGGATGGGAATTGAACCTATAACCTACTACGCAGAAGGTCGGTTGAAAAATGACTGAAGTGCATTTTATAAAAGCCATAAAACTAACAGTTACATAAATTATTAAAATAACGGTAAGTCGCTGTCCCTCATGATTGTTTTTATACTTCCGGTACTTTTTTATAAATGTGCTCTACTTCCGGTTTCAGTTTAACCCGGCCGCGTAGACGTAGAGAGAGATGCGCAATCGTGATGCGCAGTGATAAAGGCCGTTATATGTGAACAGGGTGCGATGGGTGAGGTTGATATTACGCGGGGGTGCGGCAGACTAGTGGGGTGCTCGATGTGCGCATGCCAGCAGTGTATGGACACGGTCCCATCGCGTCACCACGCGCAGCACGGTCGCGGGCGCTACACCCACGGGAAACAGTCTATAAATTAAACCAAGTGGTAACACCATATAACGATACAACGCAAAACATGCATACATTTGGCAAACATATATTATAAAATTACAACATTATTATCAACAATAGCAGCATGTCCGAAATCTATCCCGAAAACGCGAGCGCGTCTCGTAGACGCAACGCCGGAAGTGAGCGTGAAAAGCGTGCAGTTGCGACGCACACTTCTTGAAACAAAAATAGCACGTCAGATGTACGTATACGGGTCAACGGATTTTGAGCTACAAGGTAGTTTAGTCATGTCTTAGCTAGTGCATATCGTGGATATTTCTATTAGTAACCTTGTAACGATTAAAATAGTCTGCGGCAGTCTTTAACAATCTAATTAAAATGATTTCAAATACTGAGGCGTAGGGTTGTTATTGGACAGTGCAATAAATTAATAGACGCAATCAACCAATGACGATGCAAGACCGCGGTGACCTTGAACCTGCGGAGTTCTACTAAATTCTTGAGCCGCTTACAGCAGACATGTCGTGTTTGGGCTTGTTTTGATCAGCACAGCGGGTTCTTTCACCTGGGCCCATAGACCATGGGAAAATTATAAAGTTAACGCCTGGAAAGCTGTACAATGGCTAGGATTAGGCGCGCGAGTAAAAATGAATAGAACGGGATGGAACGCTTAGTGAGTTTGCTCGGCTGGTTTGATCTTTAGTAACCGGGATTGTGTTCAAGCAGTTGCACGTGCTTGATCATTATTTACAAACGTTCTAATTTAACCACACCCACAATATCTTCATGTTTACGTTCGAAGATAACCGCTCTGAGCAGATTCGGGAGTTAGTGACTGTGACTGTACCTGTACATGTAAATAACGCAATAAAGTAAATGTTTCGCTATTTAATGCCACAAATTACATCTCTAATAAACAATTACTACATATAATTAAATTATAATTAACTTATTAAAAAAAATCTTTGTGTGGGTACGTCCGTGCTTGCTAGTGCTTTAGTTCTTGTTAATGTTTTTGTCGCAGTAAAGGGGTTGATGTCCCCCATTGTTTAAATACTGCATCGAATCCATACGAGCACTGCGGAAAACCTCGTGACAGGGGTGAGGCCTTCTGAACCAGAGCACGCTCGCTTTCTGTTCTACCACGCTAAAAGCAATCTTAGCACCAATTGCTAAGGTTTGTATTAGCACAACCAAGAGAATGATCTATATCCGTAAAAGTTTTTAGGTCATTCAATTATATTGATTACCTACTGAACAAGTCCATCAGATTGTTTGATTTTGGTACTATACAGGTATTTAATTTACAAGAATTTTAATAATATTTTAATTCTTACTAATTTAAATTTTCGCATAGTCACTATTTTTACTAAGTATATAAATAATTTGGCTTGAAATACCTAGGTGTAAGTAAAACGCTCATCCAGTTGTTTCGATTGTGGTGACGTAAATAAGATGATTTTATGCAGATTTTACAATTAAAAAGGTAAGAGTTTATTTTACTTTATTTAGTAATGATATTTTACTTTAAATATTGCGCTTAAGTGCCGCAAAATATAACTAAACGTTTAGAGTGACGCCTCGCTTATCGCCTAACAAAATCGATAACGCTTCTGTCCGTTCATCTCGTAGTATTTAGGTCCTTTACAATCTACGACCGTCTTCAGCGAGAGCGAAAGAGATGAAAATAAATACCTAATATAGCGACGCGTTTTCACGAAACAAGGCGGCTTGTAAGTGGATGTATTTGTAGAAACTCTTCATACGTTTTTGTTTATCTATCAAGACTTACGCACGCTCTTTGATAAATTGTTATTAGACGCTCTGAAAAACAGCTGATACGCTGTAAACACAACATCATGCACGCCTTCAATATGTAGCCTGAAGCATTGAATAATAATAGCTCCTATTAGCACATCTTTCGCTTGATAACATCATTTTTAAAGCACCTTATACATAAGTACATATTATATCACAAAAGTGTAAGAGCAACAATTTTTTTTTCACTTTTATTCGAAGACTTAGAGCTACTTAGTTCTTCGTAAACAGGGACTATAATAGTTCTTTAATCCCTAGGGACTAAAAGTGATTTGATTTTAGAATGTGGATATTGTTAGTAAAAGTTATAATCACTAAAGAGATCAATCACGAACATTGTATGAGCAAGTAACAGGCTGTAAGTAAACCCCACAGGCACGCCTTGGATTCAAAGAAACAAAAAGTTCTTTGCTCCCTTGGTAAACAATCTACTATTTCTCAAACATGCTTGGAAATTTGAGCATTATTTTGACAACCTTCTTCGAGATAAATCAAAATTGCTGTACTGGCGAGCAGCGGTACCGGCGAAAGTTGTATGAAAATCCATATTTATCGTTGTTTAGCGGCCAAATAAATTACATAGTAAACTCATAATATCTGCCCTGTAATTTAAAAATGGAACGTCTTATAGTCCGAAACATGGCAACCAAGGAGGTATCATAGCAAAGGTTTTATTTAAATTTCGAACTGGTTTGCAAATAGAAAATTTTAATTGCAAAAAAAATAACAATTTTTGAGTTTTAATTTCCGCGCATTATTTGAGAAAAGTACCATACAAGCCTTGGCCACAACCAGGCATTGATGGACCGCGTTCACATTTACACGTTCGTCCATCAATGCCACTGTTGCTGGCCGCTGCAGTAATGTACTATTGTTGCCTTTGTGCTGACTAATGATTATAATATGATAGTAACAGGAAAATTCAATCCATGGAGGTATTTAATTTTTTTGAGTTACTAAGGAAGGTGTTCTTTTTTTTTTTTTTTTTTTTGTGCAGTCCTGAAAAGGGCTTCGTCAAAATATGCTATATGCATCATGTTCATAAATAAAAGAACTTAATTTAACTACTTAAGTATACCCTAAAACCTTTTGCGTCTTGAGTTATCACGCACGTTCGCCCCTCACTCTCCTGGCGAGCTGTATATCTTTAGGCATGATGGTAACTCTCAGACATACATTGTGTTACCTATAGGTACATACGTAGCGAGAAATAGCAGTTGGTAGGTAGGTACATATAGGTACGTATACAGGGTGCGATTGAATTCATTAGCATCAATGGAGTACATGATAGTGTATTATTTATTGATGATTATTAAAGAATAAAAAGTGCAAATTAAAATATTGAAAATATTGACTGAAAAGCGTAGACGAAATTGGTTTATTGCCATTTGTTGCTAAACCAATGATATTTAGGTAATACTTTTAATCGTAATTTGTTGATACATTCTATTTATTTACGTTAAATCAGTTTTCATGTAATCACGTTTTGTAATTAAGCTATGATTGGCAAAAAACGCAAGAAAATTTGAATTTGCCGCGCTTAGTGAAACGTTCCTTTGCAGTGTACATTCACGGGCTCTTATTTTAGGCGAGGCGTTTCGATGATGTTGTGTAAAGAACTAAAATATTTATTTTTTTACTAACCAGTCATGTGGGAAGAATAACTTTTTTTTTAGTTTATTTGTTTTGTTTTTTGTTTAGTTGCGATTTTTGTAGGTTAGTTACTTGAAATTGATTATATAAAAGGCAAGATATTTTTATATGGTAAGTACATAAGTAATAGGTTTTAGATTGTAACTATTAGGTATATAATACATATATACAGATTAGAGAGAAAACGTTAGTTAATAGTTTATTAGTTAACAATTTAATCAAACTAGGTATATATGTACCTATACTACAACCTGACCACAAATTACAGAAAAAATATTAACTACACCCACACCAAGGAACTTCAATAGTAGGTCTGTTCAGAATTCCTTCCATGACCCACACTAATAATACATCAGACTTTGATTGTCTGGTCAGACTATTTGATCGTATTTACTCGATACACATCCGATTCTTGCGTCAGACTTTTTCTTAACTCGGTCGCTCTCGAGCTAACATCCCGAGTGCAACTGGACCGGCAATAAAACCCGTTGAAATATTTGTTTTCTCTCTAATCTGTGAGTGGACACAATTATAAATATTGTCTACAAACAAACACACACACGACTGATAGAATTTAACTATACTAGAGCTAGGTAGTGATAGAATTTCATTAGTAATCTTTTTTAATTAAATTGCTTTCGCTTTATCATGTCGTCGTCAACGCTACATATACTATGTAAAAATTCCAACAGCAAAGCAACAGCAGTAGAAATCAAGCAATCAGTCGCAGTCGCCCGCCTGTTGCTGGCCGGTCGCTCGATTCCCTTTGGCCTTTGATACTAGTGCCACTAGTAACAGAACAACAATGGACGGAAACAAAATAATGCACTTTTTAGTTCATCGATTGTCCGACAGTCGGTGATCTAGCGCTCGATCGCTTTCTGCTCTGCCTAAGTGACGTTTGACAGCAATGTTTTCGAAATTGACGCATGTTGCAAAATTGTTGCGAATTACGTAATTAGGGGAATCTTTCAGACTTATTCCTTGCCGTTCAGAAGACCTTCATTCACTGTGGTAATATTTTTACTCGTAGGGGGAGTACCCGTAGCGCCGGACGGCACACATAGCGCCGGACACTACTTGTATTATTTCAAAAAGTCTAAACTTGACTTGAAAATCACTTTCTAGTAGAAATGCTCCTACACTATAAAACTACCCATAAACAATCGCGGAAAATACCGATACGCGCGGGGAGTGATTCAGGTAGAATTAGTCAAGGCGTCAAGGGAAACTCCAAGGGTAGAGAGGCACCGTAGGGCGCCTGAACTGAATCAGATGCTCTCTCTATTTACTTTTGGACTTACCTTTGACTAATTTTTGGTACATCCAATCCAGTATAGGTACCCACACTTTTGGTTGTGCTTACGTATGACGTAGTTACTGAGAAACGTGACATTAGGAATTCATTGGCGGAGGGGACTGGAACGAAGTCGGAGATCACCTACATCTGCTACTGTATACCTCCGGCTGAAATTCATATAAAATAATATTTCAATGTCGCTTAGCCATCTCAGAATTCAGGACAGAACGTTCTATAGAGCCTACAGACTATGAGGACTCAATATTTACTTAGGCACGAAAAAAAACAATCGCACCAAAATATAAAATTGCCTAGAATTTGTAACATACACCATTTATATTTATACAAGCCTGTCTAGTTTGGGGTTCATACATTATGGGTACCGTAAGTTATTTTACTAGGTGGTAGGACTTTTCTGCAAAGTTCGTCTAGGTAGGTATTAAACGTATTCTTTTTATTATTCGTGCCTTTCTTTGATTCTGCTTTTTTATACTGAAGCTTTGTAAACTAGTATTACTTACAGCGCCATCTACCTACTGGTAACTGCATTACATGGGATTGCATCAAGCGCTAAAACCTAGGCGTTGCTATGCAATCGCGTTTGTTACATTTCCTGAAACGTGAAACCCCTTCGTTTTACAACGCCACCTAGCGGCAGCAGAGGCAACTGCAACAAGCGTTAGGCTACCTAGTGTCAGTGATAGTAAACAATTTGTTGCAACGCTAACGGGTAGTGCCGCTCTTGTGCCGCTAGAAGGGCGTTGCTATCGGAAAGGTACAAGTGGAAAAGCATAACAGCAAGAAGGTAGCAGACATTGACATTGGTTGAGGCATTTTACATGAAAAAGTTTGTTATAATACATAATATCAATAAACGCATGCATAAATAATTTTGTTTTCATCACAGTTGCTCGTAAAGCGCCTCTGATCCCACCGCTTTTAGGATCATAATTCAAGAAATTTCACTGCAAGTTGTACGTACAATTTTGTCGTGTTGTTTCTTTCTCGTTCCATTTCACGTTCCAGTTCACGTTCCAGTTCCAGTTCCAGTTTTCGCGTCGTTTTGTTTTAGTCGATGTCGATTTTGTTCGCGCCATCAACACGGTTTTCTCTGACGGCGCGTGAAAATAAGAACCCTGCACGACATTTTTCACAAAGTTAATTAACAGTACAACTTTGTTTTTTCCTCGCAACTGTGATGAAAAACGTCGTATGACATGCGTGTGCATTGATCATTACACTCTCGGCTCCCAGAATGCACTCGTCTATAACTAGAGATTGAAAAATAATAAATCATTTTAAGAAGAGGTATACGTGACTTCTGTCGCCTTATATTAATGCTAAGGAATAGGTAGGTATAGGATATGTTCAAAGACCATGGTACTCTTTCTATACCTGTATTTTAAAATGCTTGTAACATTGTCATTTCTTTGATATATTTAATTTTTAAGTTTACAATGCTCACTAGATTTGCTATTATGAATGATAAAGTTTTCGTTTACGTAATATACCTAATAAAAACTTTAATTTTTGTTTACACGAACGTTTATTTTATGAGGAATATTATTAATTTATCCTATAAAAAAATTGCAGGTAACTAACTTATTCTGTGTTTCCAGTATTATTTTTGTGTGTTCGCGTAACCACTCGTAGCTCCGTAGCACCGCAATACGTAGCATCGTAGAACGTACACTGCAAAAAAAATAATATTAGAAATACAGATTCTTTATTGATAAATAAAAATTTACAATTTACAAGGTCTAATTAATTACAATTAAAATTATTTAATATTAAATCTGTATAAGTATAATAATTTTGTATATTTTGCAATATAATTATATTTTATTTTAATTTTATCGTTAAGAGCCAATACAACGCTAAAATGCTTAAAATGGCTTAGCTTGAAGCAGTGTCCTGTCAACAATATTGCAACAATGACTTTGAAATTAATATATGGTAAAGTTCAGGACTAATGCTACTGCAAATGTATAGTAAAAACACGAATTAATAAAATTTTCTTGATAGAAAAAAACTACAAAGTTACCTCCAAACCGTACAAATAAACAGCGATTATTCAATGAATACTACTTTAAATAAGATCATGAAACTTTGTGTAGTAGTTGAACTAAATTTAATGGAGGGCATATGTATAGTGGATTTTTAAAATACCCATTATATTCAGCGTAATAATAAATTACCTAAACTATTGCGCGTTGGAACCATTATAACTTAGACCGCCCCTTCCGCTCGGCCCCTGCCTCATCCCCGCTTTGGCCTAGTACTATATATCTATTCTGTGGCTTTGGCTTGAATTCACGCTGGCCTTGCGCAAACCCTTAACGTTAAAATTTGTCCAGCATAACAGACAACGAGTAATACGCCTTACTTGTTAACAACAGTTTTAACTTCGTAGAATAGAGAGTCTGCCGAATTTCGAATCTGTCCAATCCAGAATTTGTCCAATACAACAACTGAAACATCCGGACAGGCAAAAGCAAAAAAGCGTCAATCACGTCGTTCACCCGGTCAATAAAAAATATACAGATTTAGCTTAGTTACATGTTACACAGACTAGTAAAGATAAATAACATTATACACACAAAATAACCACTCCTTCATTTCCAGTGCATCCACAATGCCTTATAGGAATTGAATTTTATCAACAAAAACTATGATACAATGTACATAAGTGCCAAAGATTATATATACATATGTTTTTGTATAATTGTGAAGTGAGACAGTGAAAATGTAAAGTTAAAAGTGTAAAACTAGGCCGAAAATGGTCCTCTGATGAAACCGTGACATTGTGAGTGGAATCAAAATGTTGAGCCGGTGGAAAAGTAAAGATAAGTCTGAGAAAACATCCAAGTCCAGTTCAGGAGGGAAGAAGAAACGGAAAGGGCGAGACCACGGTAAGTCTTAACTGCTAAGACTGCATAGGTCATCATCATTATCAACAGCCTGAAGACGTCCACTGCTGAACTGAACATACGCCTCCCACATAGAGCGCTACTTTGAATATAGGTATCTAATCTAATTCTAATATGGCATGGGGGCGATAAGACCTGCACTGACGTCCCGCTTGGGGTGTATTGTGCATTTCCCCCACCAGAATCTACCCAAGCCATCCCAGCTCCATGAAATAACGGAGCACGGCTCTGGGGTCACAACTGCTCCAGTGTTAGCGTCGCAGATGTTGACGATGATGAGTGGGTAATAAGTTTATGCGCTTGTTCAATGTTCACGCATACATCAACATAGGTATACATATTCTTGTTAAAATTAAATGCTACAATCAATAATAGCTATATACGATCAATAATTTATTGCAAATAGGATAGTTATAGCATGCACCCTTCATTAACCGGAATACAGTACATGAACAGGAACGGGGCACTAGGTGGTAGGACTTTTCTGCAAAGTTCGTCTAGGTAAGTACCACCGCTTTGCCAGTTATTCTGCCGCCAAGCAGTAGTGTACAAGGACTACTGTGTTCCAGTTTGAAAGCCTTTGTAGCTAGTGAATCGGCAAATGAGACATTATGACCTGATTTCACAGTCTACTAATCTGATTACTAGACTGTGTGATGTCTCAGGATGACGTGCGCAGTGCAGTGTCAGGTGAAACTTTATAACTTTAAAATTCCGAGTGACACTGCAACTGTTATGGGCGGCCGTGTCGCTTAACATCGGGTGGACGATTAGCTCGTCACGTCATTCATTCTCATAAAAAAATACAGCGTAGAACTGTAGAACCTGGTCAAAACCAGCACGGATAGCAGCAGTTCGATGCATGTAGGCGCTCAAAGGGCCGTTCTATGGGAAGGCCTATGTTTTTCAGCTTGATGTTGTTGTTTTCTAGAAAATAATGAAAATACCGTTTTTCCTTAGCACTTTCACCAGTTTTCATGAAAGGTGAATGGTACCCTGGCTCACGTAAAATAATAATTAACTGTAATGTAAAAAAGGTCTATAGCATATCCAACCATCCTAATTTTAATTTGATGAGTTTATGTGTAGATGTATAGATGTACATATGTGTAAATGTATAGATCTTGTGGGCCCTTAGAGTATACATAATAGCTTGCTTATGTATAGGTACTCTAACCCCCTTACAAATAAACGCTGCATAACTGTAGAATAGCTACTCAGTGTTATCTCTTGCTTTATCTTTGCTCATTTTAAACTTGACAGAGAGAAACAAAACACTAAATAACTATTCATTCATTAGCTACACAATGTTTATTGGTAAGGGGGTTAGTGTGGGCTAAAGATTATAAGCTCGTTGATAAATCAAATCAAATCAAATCATTTCTTTATTACAGAGGGTACAAGATCACAGAGTAAATAATGGATACGTGCATTCAGCCTGCAAGCAGGCGTGCAAATATTAAATTTTTTTTTGTTCTACTTACATGTTACATATTCCCTGACACTATAGAAGCATTTACTTAAAAGCCAGTCACTTAAATGTTTTTTAAACATATTTCCTTCTAAAGATTTGTGTTCATTAGATAAATTGTTAAAAATAGTTATACACATGTTATATAAGTTTTTCTTATAAATGTCTTTGCGGCAAGGAGGTTGGTACAGCAGGTTCGCGAACTTAAATCTTTTTTGTCTAGTAATGACATCACTTTGTTTTTTGAAGAATTCGGGGTGAGTCTTAGTGAAAAGACAAATGTCCCTATAGCTCGTGAACATAATTTCTCTTACAAACACGGCTCACCTGCGCGGGCAGGGGGCAAGGTAATAAAACGAGAAAAAGTCATGCGAAATTACAAAGAACAGAGCAGGATGGAACAAAAGAAATCAACGGGTTCCCGTGATTTATTAGAAATTCATAGTATTTATTAGAAATTAGTGGTTGAAATACACCACTAATTTTCGTATGAGGGGAGGTTGTATCATTGGTTAACTGGATTTATAGTCAATAGTGTGGGCCCTAACTAGGATTTCATAGACCCACGAACTACGAGGGCCATGGCTCCACAAAACCCCAACACAGAACAAGACTTGCGCTTTTTGTTTGTGCATAAACACTTGTGCTGTCGTCAGTGAATGATTGGTTGTACTGATTATTATTAATTTATTATATTTATGATGAATCAATACCTAACAATAGTACAAATAGGTAATAGGGTGGTAATGTTTTGTACGGAAAAAGTGGAAAAGTGTATTCACTCACGAAGAAGATCACAGATCTAAGGTATGTAGGTGCTGGTTAGGTATATATTTATTGTTTGGTATTTTCTCATCCATTTGAGTATACCTTGTTTTATACGGGTTTCAAATCAAAACATCTCTCCACAGAATTCGCCCTATATAGATTCTAAGCATATATGCATCTCTTTTCAACTTGCTCTGACCCATGGACCAATTTCATTCTTAAAAGCTCTAATCAAATTAGATATTGAATTGAATCTTAATTGAATTGAGTCTTAGTGGCTTCTGCGGCAATTTCACCACAATTTGGCCAATGTCATTATTGCCTTATGATTTACATCGCAACTGTCTCGTGTAGGCAAGTGGTCTACCCTAACGTCAGAATTTTTATGCTGCCCAAAGGCTTTCTAACTTAGCTTAACGACCTGGAGGACTGGTAGATAATGCTATTTAGCATTAAGTTCATCCATGTAGACCTTTTGTGCAAATTTTTAAATAAACAAATAACGATGATTGTCGTGTTTTCGCATGTTTTTGATACACTTTTCCTTTGTTTCAGAAGAAGACTGGCACGGAGATGGATCTAGAATAGATGGTGAGATAATTTTTAATGTTATTATTATGAGGGCGCTTAAAGCACGCTTAATGTAGCAAAGAGCGACTGATATAATATGAAATCAAAACAATGGAATACTTGAAATTTCCCTGACACGTTTTCGCGTTCATTCGACGATGAATGTTCTTTCTCGGAATATAAATATTGTAAAGATACTCAGAACGAAATTTGTTTGCCCCAGAAAATTAATAGAACATCTCAGTAGTAATATCTAATATTATTGTTTTCTGTATCAATGGACCGTCATTGACGATAAAGTCTACCGTACGAGTTGTTATTGAACCGAAGTAAAGCAATTTACGCGACCGGCGCGCGGCGGTGGTGAGGGGTCATCGGTCACCACCCTTGGTGAGATGTCGTGAGATACCTATGGCTCGACCCCTTACCCCCTCCGTAACATGCATGCAATAGATCCAAGTTCTCTCAAGTCTTATTCTTCGTCCGGTTTGTGGTCGGCACTCAGAACCTTTCTTCCCTATTAGTTATCGGTCTGCGAGTGATGTGACTGCACATTGCACATTGCCATTTCACTTGCTTGTTTTGAGAGCTGCTCTCTTGCTGTTGATTCCATCGGTTATTCATTAACACAATTGAATTATTAGAATTGTATAGAGTTTCAGGAAGAAGCTGCTCACCGAGCTTACATCGAATGTGATATTTTGATCACCATACCTTAGAGTTTTTCGCAAGGTTTTTGATAATGTTGATTACATATCACATAATAATAACAATATTGAAACTAAACGCATGCCCTTGAAAAACCACAAATTAAATGATGTTCCATCAAAACAACAACATGATAATTGTAAACTTGAAGTTGTACGCGGTAGAGTGCATTTTGGAATATACTAAAACTGTTTATCCGCCCTTTTTTCTAAAGCTTCAGTCGAAACTTGCTTTCTTCCATCGTCTTTCCGTTCTTCCATCGTCTTCTGTATACGTGTGGTCTTTTGTATAGAAAAATCTCAGCGCTCGCTGAAAATGGGTGGCACCAAATACTGATTTGTTTGTGGAAACTGCTACATACAATGCTGAGCTGCAATGCAAAATCAGCAAATAAATGCTATCATGCTCATTTGTCACACATGCGATTGCAATAATGTTTGTAGTATAGTTTACCATCTCTAGCTCGTGCCTACGCCTATAGATGCGCGCACATGCAAATACATGTCAAATACATTTTATGGATAGGCTATCAAGCTAGCATAGAGCATCAGGAGCGCTGACCGTATTTCACCGTAGCTCTCAGTGACGTCAATTGTCGGGCCTCTGGAAGCGACAACGTCGCGTTTATTTTAGAATCCATCAATGGTTTTATGCGGACGACTGTAAGCGGTCCGAAACACTCCCCTTGGAATATGGGACGGCGTTTTTATCTAACTCGCATTTTGCGACATTTTTGAAGTTACTAAATGATAGAATTTATTTTTGAAAAATCTGTCCATAGAAAGCCTTGAAAATAATATCACAAATATTTAACAAAAAATCAAATTAACCCAAACAATTTTTCAATGCATAAAAACATGATCAAACAGGACGAACGAATAAAAATATTTTGTTTCTGTTTTTATGTATGAAAACTTGTTTCGATTAATGTGGTTTTTAATATACGAGCCTTAACACTAGAACTGTGTCATCCTCCAGAAATGCCGCAGCAGGCGCGCAACCACAGAGCATTAAAAAAATATGAATATAATTTTTTTTCTTGCTCTGTGCGTGCAACTCGCCGCCAATTTGCTCATTATTCTATATTATATTATATACCTATATTACGGCTTTGACTAAGGTTACAAATATTTGTACCGTTTGGCGTAGAGGCTCGGGGACTTGGGGTTGAATGACAGGGGTTCAGGTACGTACCCCTGAAATTAACAAGGATTTGGATCGGCGGGTAGTTTTGCAACTTGCACATGAAGCCTTCCTTGGATCGGCTGGTGTCGAAAATGCTAGTTTTTTTTTCAGCCTATCTATACAGGCAGATGCCTGCCGGCATTTTCAGCTCGCTTGTTATATAATAATTAAAATAAATATATAAATAAAAATAAACCATCTAGTTATATTTCTATAGTACACATAGTCACATAGACCGCACTCTATAGATAATTTAAGCTACCATTTTAGATATTTGTTTAGTTACTAGCTGCGCTCCGCGGCTCCACATGCGTGGAAATTGTTTTTTTTTCCACGTGGATAACAATATCAGGGTATCAAAGGTTGAGATTTAGATGTTTTTGCCTCTATGATGGTTTTTGATGTTTTTTTCAGATATGTTTCCTTGTACCTATGTTGTTAAGTATTTTATTTATGTTGTGTAGTTATAAGAATCATGTTTTATTGCCGGCGACCAGTCAAATGGCAATTTAGTTTTTACCTCATACAGCCCAAACAGGCACCTTTTACTGCAAGAAAACAGTGTATAAATGCGATTAAATCACTAAAGTTGAGTCAAAGGCTCGTCCAAGTCTAATCTAGTCAAGGTCAAGTCCAAGTCAAGCTCCAATAAAGCATTGGCACATAATAGATGTTACACCCGTAGATATAGAATATTTTATGGATATAATGTACTTCAAATGCGAACCAAGATCATGTGATGACAGTATATACCTACATAACGCGTACCTACAACATGTGCTTGTCGCCAGGGGGTCTGTCGGACTGCGAATCAAACCGTGGGCTGGCGCGCAACCGCTCCAGGAGAGACGACCCTCGCCGCCACACGCTTGCTGGCGCTAATCATCTTTACGTACACCCACACCATGCTCAGCACAATGCTCACGATATGGAGGTAAGAATCCTGCGTTTATCAATAAGAGGACGTTTTATAAGAGTGACACTCACTTTTTCTCGTACCCTAATGCTGATGTCGTAATATATCCACCGGTATAGGATACCAGCTTAACACAATCAGACACCGACCCCGCCGGCGAGGTCGACGTACCCCCCGTAGGTTAGCTAGAACGGTCGCGACTTTCCATAGGGTCCACTCTTCCAGTGCACGTAGCCTTCTCGATCCTCTTATCCCGGCAACGGCCCAAGCCGAGGCTCGCACCCCAGGGGTGCCCTTGTGCTAGTTGCCTCCCACTTTTGACGGTTGGGCGCCTTAAGCGCCTGCCCTCCCGCCCGGTGACGCTGTAAAGGTCGGTAGAGACCAACAGCATTAGCCTGTTCAAAAAAAAACGTAATATATCCCGATAATAACCTATATACATAAAGTGGAGGAAGTATTTATAAACGAGCCTGTGCCGGCTTTAGGGATGGATGGAAGCGGGTTCGTGATTCAAAATTTTCTTCTACAAATTAATCTGTCTGTACATTACGCTAAGCAGCCGATACTGCTAAAAAAATCATAAATACTAACTACAAGTTTTTATTTTGAAACATGGTTTATTTATACTAATAACAAACATGTCCACTTCAGACTAATTTGGAAAGAACTTACTAATAAAAATTATACTACGTATATCTATGTACACTAAGCCTAAGAAAACAAAATAAGTGATTAATAAAAAGTTATAAATAAAAAACAGAATTTAGGTCACTATCTGCGGGTAGCGTGCCTAAAAAGCTGGCGACATTCCCTTGTTGAATTGCCAGGCTAATTCGTTGGCCGAGGTATGTGCCAGCCCTTTGGTCACGCGTCAGCTCGACTAAACGTCTGGACAGCTCCCTGACTAGAAGTCGTGCCTGTGGGCCCTAGGGACCCATTGTCTCAACCCCAAACGGAACAAATATGTAACCCTCACCTAGGGATTCATATTTCCTCCGTTTGAGGTTTTCTGCAGCTTCTGCCGCTGCGCATGCCGCCCGAGCTGAGTTGTTAATGTGGGAAGGCGCCAGTGTGTCAACGCAGGTAGCATCCCACACTAGCGGCCTTCCACGACACCACGGAATTAACGTCATGCCGTCAGGCCTCTTACCATCGTCACGTGAAATACCGTTCGGCTCTAAGATAGCCGGCACGTTGACGGTGGCAAGGGCCCGACGAATGACGTCATTTAAAGCGGCATGGCGCGACAGACGTCCCGCACTGCGGCGGCAAGATAGGCCATGGTGGCACAAACGGTCACCCCCGCAGTGACAGAGATGCGGTTCTGTCCTGGAGATGCCCAGACGTAGGCCCACTGCAATAGAAAAACTTGAATTATCCAAAAGTGTTCCAATATTGGACGAAGGAACAGCATGTAGCCAGTAACCTGACTCACGTTCGCTAGTGGCAAGGAGGCGAGCTCTATCAGGGGTGTTACTATCATGTAATAGAGACGATTGTATGATCCTACATAAGGGCTCGTTCCATTGTCTCTGTACTACAAGTACTCTCTCACTACAAGTAAAAAAAGTTCATCAACATAATTTTGTCTAGTAATTCTTCCACTGGAACCCTTATAATTCATTATGCTAGAAGGTTCTAAATCAAAAGGTGTTCCTACTTATGGGTTTTGATGATGAGCCTGAAGATGCGAACAAACTAATCAAAATAAAATAAGATTTTAGTCATAATTATCTGTCCCGTCATTGTACTTGTAAAAGTTTCCGTAGAATCATGTTACAAACTTGAATTTACGGGGCACAAACAGACTGACAACACAGATAAGGGTTTAACTTAGCTAAAATGAGTATGGGACCCAAAAGAGGTTCTCCGGCTCAATCTATAGGTACCTTCATCTCGCAAACCGGAGGAACATAATTTAAAAAGAGTTTGTATTATGTGGTTTATTAAGTAGTCATCATCATCATCAACAGCCTGATTTACAATACAATATAATACAAAACAAAACTTTTTATTGACACCAATATAATAGAAACACGTAGAAATAAGAATCACACAATAAGATGCGTACATTAGGCGGTGTTAAAATTCGGGAGGGAATATTAATATTGTAGAAACAAAAATGTACCCTAAAGATACAGCCTTAAATTGCTTTTACGGGTGTAATCGAAGCTCTATACAGCTTTTGCATAAAAGAAAACTTCTTTTATGTAATACTGATGAATAACCTTCATTATTTTGTTTCCATAAAATCTTTTAATAACTTCTTGCAAGTATTCTGTGACCTGCAAAAGTGTAAACTAAAGCCCAATTTGCAATGAGTTGATTTTATTGGAAATCGGATGTTTAATTTGACTTAGTAAATATAACGATTATTCGATAAGTACATTAGAATAATCACAGATCTAGAATATTTTCGCTGCTAGGTCTATGGGTATAATCATATTTTTCGTGGTGATCTAAAATGTTTCAGCAGATTGACGACTAACGTTGATTGCGGAACAGGGTGTTGCTACTAAAGAGAATATATAATTATTTAATAATTACAAATCTAACGCTGAGTTAGCCTTCAGTTTACTTTAATTTCATTTTATTTTTATTTTCATTTAGCAGTGCACAGCAGTAAAAAGGACAATGAATAAGATTTTACCAGAGTATGCCACTGTCACAAAACCTAAAGAAATGAGGCCCCGGGTCTTAGATCCTCGAGTGAGAAAGGTATTATACATACGCCTGATTTTAATTTTTACTAACGTTTCTTTACATGGTGCACTAACTGAAATACTAACATTAGCTTTATGTTTACTGAATGTCTATTTCTATACGTAACGTTCATGAGACAAAGCTGAGAAAAGATGGTATGTTGACTTTGACAATCAAATCACATGAAATTGACGGTGAAATGTACTTACAAGTTATGTCCCGCGCTGTGAATAGGCATTTACGGGTCACGTGATATGAAGTTAAAAATTGAGATGTTATTTAATTAATTAAAAACATTAACGGGTCATAAATAATAAAAATCAAATTTATAAGAGAGCATTAGACCATAATTTGGTTACGGTGTAAGACCCTATTGTTAGGGGAAGGAAATGAGAATATTTTACTTTCTGAAAAAGATGTTAAAATGATCGCATATAACAACATTAATACGCCGCATAAGCCATACATAGTATATAATTTGGTGTAGTACCGACTTAAACGTACACCTTATCGAAGTGTTTTTAAATCCCAAACTATATAAACACGATTGCTACATTTGAGAGTATGAAATGTACATAAACGCTCTATAAGCTAAATAGATTGAAAAGGGTAGGTGCGAGGACCTCCCAAACGATACCAGACTAGCTGGCTGCCCGGTAATCGGATTTATCCCTCGGTGAACAATGTACTTTTGTTCCTTCGATGTATCAATACTAGCTTGTTTTGTTGCAGCCTCCGCTTCCTCGAGGGTACGCCCCTCATTCCAATGCTTTTCTTTTCGACGACGACCCTGGCATCATGTCTGAGGTGGAGACTGCTTCCACTGGCTTCAGGCGCGGTGGAAAGCAGCGGTCCTCGTTGCCAGTTGTCCGTACACCAAGCAAAACCTTAGAGAGACCGCTTGGTAAGTCAGCTTTTATCAAATTATGAATGACTAGTTCCGCCCCGCGGTTTCACCTTTTTTTTATGTAAACGAATGACCGGACGAGCTAGTGGTTCGCCTGGTGTTAAGCGTCACGGCCGCCCATTACAGATTGCAGTGTCACTCGGAACTCTAAATTAAAGTTTTGCGTGACACTGCGCACGTCATCCTGAGACATCACACAGTCTAAAAAAGTTTCTAGACCGTGAGATCAGTTCTTAAGTCTCATTTTCCCAGTAATTTCACTAGCCGCTACCTATGGATAAAAAGTATCCTATGTGTTAACCCAGCGTACCTATAAGCAATCTAAATTCCAAATTTCATCAAAATTGGTTCAGTTGTTACGGAGATTAATGGTAACAAACATTCACACATGCAATCTTTCGTATTTATAATATTAGTAGGATTCATTGTTACTTACTATGTCACAGCTATAGAGAAAATTGAGGTTTGAAAACACAACACCTCGCATCTATTCTATTACAACTGGGAGCAATGTAATTAAGTTATGGATTTGGTCCAATTACAAGTGGTCTAAACCACCGTTCAACAAATAGTTTTAGCGTGTTTTATTTTCGGTTGTAGCTACTCGGCTGTGCATCATGAAAATATTTGACTGGTTGCAGCAAGAGTTGTAGACTAGAGTCGGTAATTGACTGCTACCAGTCGGTTATATTTGGGCGGATTGTTCACGTCGAGCTTAATTATCAACTTGTTCCCGTTAAACCTATTAGATCCTCTATCAAGAGAACTGAAGGTGTATAATGTAACTTTAGAAGTACTTATATTACCTAGATATATTTATAAATGTATATACTTATGCATTTATAAGTAAGTATTTATTTTGCTTAATTTTATTTGCATTTTTATTTACGCTCGTTTGCTTCACTTTCTCATCATCTGTTTTCGATTATATGATAATAATTATCACGGTTTTTAAATTGTTTTCCCTTTCAAGACAAATATTGTCTTGAATAGGAAAACGATTGTTAGTATTCTGCATAAAATGATCACTATTTGATGGAGAAAAAACGTGGTTCGGCGGTGACAAATAGTAGAAAATAGCAATTTTACGGCGTGAGCTTTTTTATGTCACATGAGGAAATTTATTTTGTGTTTAATACAGCTCTCCCTCTACGAGAAAAAATTTAAAATCATGGCGAGGTTTCCTTGCGCATGTTGTTAAATTTGTGCATTGCATTGTTAAGACTTTTATCGCAAGTCTAACTTGTATTTGGCCGATTAGTATTTGTTATGGCCAGCATAATAATAAGTCTGAGGCTGAGATTCCAAAACACGGTAGCAAGCAACTCTTCCAACTCTTCCAATAAGTCAGATTTAAATTGCATACTCGCCGCGTTGATGTTTGCCTGGTATTTCATTTTTACATTTCTTACTTATTATGGATCGCGCAACATCCTAACCAAAAAGCTGATTTACTGAATTTATATATCGACTTACTGTAGAATGGCTTTGTGCACAACTCCGCCAAACCAATGTCACCATCTGGTACTGGCGATGACAGTTGAATAATAACCTCTTGTTACTTAATGTTAGCCTGGTACTTCCCTGACGGAATTATAATAGTGACTGATCGCCATGGTCATAAAAATTTAATTTAATCCAGATACTAAACTGGATGATGTCTTAGTAACTTCTATTTAGTTTATACTATTCTGGTACTTCCTTGACTTGACGGAATTGTAAACAATAACGAATCTTGAACATACGTATGTGAACTTTAGTAGGTCGATTAGTTTATACTTACATCATCGAGTATTGTTTCTATTTAGTGGAAGATGTTTTATAGTGACTTACGAATTTAATCAAAGTCTTCATGCTGCCCATATATATAAACTCCTGATAGTTTTCTGTATAAATAAATAAATAACGCCTAACATACCTTCCTGGAGCCTAACTAGGAACTTCCCTGTATCTTGTGGCCCAGGAACTACGAGGACCATGGCCCCAAAAACACCCAGACACAAAACAAGTATTTGCGTTTTTTCCTGTGCACAAACGTGCTTGTGCTTATAAAATCATGATGAGTAACAACGTCATTCCTTTATCCACAGGCCTCGTTTTTCTGCAATACAGAAATGAGACGAAGCGTGCTCTACTCCCGAATGAGATTACCTCTCTCGACACTGTTAAGGCATTGTTCGTAAGGAGCTTCCCCAAGCAGCTGACGATGCAGTACATGGACAGCCAAATGGTTAAAATTTATATTCACGACCCTTCAAAGGATATGTTCTATGAACTCGAAGATGACAGGTTAGTGTGATACATAAAATTATAAAGTAATTTAAATGTATCTATGTAAGTACTAAAAATTTACAATATTGCGGTGAAGCTTTTCCAATTAACAAAAAGCCTTTGAAGCTCAACACATCACAAGAATAATAAAAACGGGACGTAGCAAGTACCATGTGCCCTGAGGGTGCCGATATTACCTTGTCACCTTTTGGTCCTCAGGGAAGAGTGCGGGGGAGACCACAGAGTGGGTAGTATCTTCTCCTTGGTCTGTTATCTGTAAAGACATAGAAATTGGCTATGGTTCCTTAAATAATGTAGGTACCATAGCACATTAAAAAATATGACGCTTCGCGGAGGGCGAAGCGTACTTTTTTCGTGTTTTGTGGTAGGTTCTCATAGTACACTATACTCGTAGTACTTAATAATTGGAACATGAAAATTGAGCCTAGGCCGGCTCAGATTACAGAATATTATCTGAATATTTTAAGACTGAACTGTCACGCATTGCATCGTCCAGGTGCTCTAAAGTTAAAAAAGTAAAAAGAATTAAAGTGTTATTGTTATTTATTTTTTATTATCACACTTCACACTAATATTATAAAGCTGAAAGTTTGTATGTGTGTATGTGTGTTTGTGTGTATGTGTGTATGTTTGTTACTCCTTCACGCTCAAACGGCTGGACGGATTTGGACGAAACTTGGAATATAGATAGCTTATGTGCTGGATTAACACATAGGCTACTTTTTATCCGCGGGTGAAACCGCAGGGCGCAGCTAGTTATTTAATAAAGTTCTTTCAAATACTACATTGTTCCGACTCAAGCGTCATAGAAATTGCCTTAGGTTTTTGTAATGTAGTTTTTGTAGTGTTATTTTTATAGAAATACTAGCTGCGCCCCGCGGTTTCACCCGCGGATAAAAAGTAGCCTATGTGTTAATCCAGTTCATTAGCTATCTATATTCCAAGTTTCATTCAAATCCGTCCAGCCGTTTGAGCGTGAAGGAGTAACAAACATACACACATACACACAAACACACATACACATATACAAACTTTCGGCTTTATAATATTAGTGTGATATTAGTGTGATAGTGTGATTGTGAAAAGGGAGTAAGTTTCCACTGCCGGGACACGGAGAAGGAGAATAAAATTATTATATCCTCTATCCACTCTCTTATAAGGAGAGAATGTAGGCCATAATCCTGGCCAAGTGCAGGCTGGTACATTTAACATTGGTGATGAATTGTCAATTCTGTTGTGCAAAAATCTAAACTAGGTAAACTTGATTTGACTGTCCCAAAGTCCGAGCTGCGTCGAATCTGCATAGCTTTGAAAGCATTTATGCTCTTATACACCCTGACAATATTTTCAATGAGCAAGTTTATAACGGCATTGATCTTTTGTTCATTATAGTTGGTTAACATAAATATTTTAAAGTAGTAAACAACCTTCGAACTTTGTACGTGTCGAATGTTTGCATTCAATATCCACTTCACTAGCGCGTTATGCTTCATTTTAGCACGTCTATGCCGAGGACTTTGTGTTTATTTTAATAACACATTTTTAATTATAATATTTTTTAATTTTGTGTACTTATTTTCAAAAGTTATGTAAAATTAAGACTAGGTCTATAGTAGTAGTGTTCAAAACTGCTTTATGTCAAAAGCACGCTTCAAACTTTATGCTTTTTTTTGAGTCCGCTTTTTTACGTGCTTACGCGTAAGTTATAACGAAGCGGGGAATGAGCGCACTTTACGCGTGCGAGTCGTGGAAAGCATGACGAGTTCGAAAGCAACCGCTAGCAAGCTGTGACAGCTGGCGCTGCCCGGCCGCAGCCGCGGTAAGCATAAGTAACTCCGCTTTTACTACTCGCGTGCTGTTCCGTACGCAGCGCGTGCGATACACAACGCTCTAGGTAGGTATAAGCGGCGCGATATACAAAGCGCCAAGTGAGAGCCGCGTAAGTACACGCTGTACGTTGTGTACAAAAAGCGTACCCACTTAGGGCGCTTTGCGCTTTTTTAACCACCGCTACTCTATAGTAAACAATTTAGAGCAAAGAGTGGCCTCAGAACGTCTTAGAAAATGGTACTCTAAACATACATGTTTTATTTTCTCACATTACGTATTTTTTGTTGTTGTCAGGGAAGGGTTACGCGAAATCAGTGACCGGTCGATTCTACGCCTGTTTGAGTCTCCGGAAGGCGCAGCGTTTCCTTCGGCTATGCGCGGAGTGCCCATGCCGATCACTAAGCAGCCAACAGCGACTCCGTGCTCTGGACCTTCAAGCTGGGATCAGGTAAGCATGCAACTTTCCATTCTTCTAAATAGTATGAGATACACTGGATACTAATTTAACAGTTAAGATATTAAATCTCTGCGTGCGTCCAGTGGTTAGGGCTCTTTGTTGCCTTTCAGTCAGTAAGTCAATAAGGACAAAAGCCTTTTATACATTATAGTTGTTTTTTAATGAATTTATGTTAATAAATAACGTGACGAGCAAGTCGTTTGCTTGACGGTAAGCGATACGGCCACCCATAACAGTTGCAGTGTCACTCGGAGCTCTAAAATATTGCAAGTTTCGCGTGACACTGCACTGCGCACGTCATCCTGAGACATCGGCACAGTCTAATAATAAGATTACCAGACTATGACATCATGTCATAATGTCTGCCCAGTAATTTGACTAGATACAGTGCCCTTCGAACCGAAACACAGTAGTGCTTGCTCACTACTGCTTGGCGGCAGAATAACTGGCAATGCAGTGGTAGGTACACGAAACCTACACGAACTTTGCAGAAAGATCCTACCACTTAGTATACTTAGTTGATGATGAAAAAAATCTAATACAAATAAATAAGCAATAATATGACAACGCGAGTGACTATATAGTGACACGCACCAACTTTGACTTACAGTCACAGTGCGCCAATAATCGGAGGATCAACACAACACATATCAAATCAACCTTTAACTTTCTTCGCTTTGATTATTAAGTTTTACTTCTCGATTGTTCCAGGATACGTACTTCTCTGAACCGGAAGTCGATTCCGATTACCACAGCCATCACTTAAATAAGTCCAAGGTAAGTTGTAGTTGATAAAGCTGGTTGAGAAAGCCCGATATTGTCAAAAATCTCATGTCATTGAAATTGTATATTGTAACTCCCGCTTTAGCGTCTTCAGTTTCATTCTCAGGACGGTTTTTGATGAGATTGAAGTTAGTACGTTTTAGGAACCTCTGGTATTTTACACACTCACTGTATTAACACCTAATTTTGTAAGAGCCTCGGCGTGGTTCCATGTCCATTGTTATGGAAATGTCTTCGTTCCACTGGTTAACAGTAAGCCCTTCATTTTCTTTTTGATAGAAATAAAAATCATCGTGGTATCGCGTATGTTTAACTCATACTGGTAACGTACTATTGTTCTAGTGTTAGACACCTAGCCACAGATTACTTGACTTAGCCTAGCTAACGCCAAAAGTAGGGTTAAGGCACCGTTTCTGTGATCCTTAAACAGAAGTGAGCAAGTATAATTTAGAAGGGTTCTGTTGCTGTTTTAGTTTTACGCGAATGCTTATGTTTACTCTATATTACAGAAGACTTAAATCTTGGTAGATTAATAAGCAATTAAAAGACTTCAGACGTTACGTAAAAGGCTTATTGAATATTATCTAAAATTAATTTTGTGCACTTTGCTAATGGATATGAAACCCACATAGTACTAAAAATACAATCATATAAAATTAAAATGAAAAACCTACTCATACTTCAGCATTATAAAGTTATCTTATATGAATTTTTAAAATTCACCGTCATTGGTACTTGATAGTTCATTCTATACCTTTAACATGTAAATGATCCTACCATGATAGCAGTTTATTTGTAACAATTATATGTGAATACCTCGAACTAGTTTAAACTAGTTTAGTCGTCCTTCTCTCTCCAAATTTGCTGCGCCCGACGGGGTCCATAATGTGCCTACTTAAATAATTTTATACTTATTCCACCTATGTACACTATGGAAGCAATAAAAATATCTGAATCTGAATCTGAATCTGAATAGCTCTTGAATAAAAATTGTTAGGTATACTTAGATATTTATAATTGGAACTGAGATTACTGATTCTTTGTAATACATAGATATAGATACCTAGGCACGTGCTAAAGTGCGGTCAGCAGGTGTAGTGTAGGTACCTACTTTTTTAAATTAAATGTTATCTAGGTAACAGATTAATAGCAAATAAGACACGGAACGGATTAAAATTATTAAAAAGGTTTTTATTAAATGATAACAAATGTAATATATGGTATGATAGGCTTAAAACTAAATCTTAACTTCAGGTAAACAATTACTTTAAGGTACAAAGTATTTAAAACTAAAATAAATATTATCTACCAATGGCTTTCATCATTGACCAATTGACTAATGTAATTAAACGACATTAAGATATAAATTTTAATTTTCCACTTTTGAAGACAACAATTTTAAGAAGTTATGGCTACGCTTATTTACAAAGTAGGTAATCGTAAATATCAAAGAGAAAGAGATTGTATAATTTGATGAACCATAATCAGAAAGAAGTTCCAGATGAGTGAAACAATTAATCAAGTATCGCATTTACTTCCAACATGAACAATAATTAATCGAAATGCAAATAACAAAACAAATCGTGTAATGCAATAAACATTTGAATTTGAATTTGAAGGCGTCATAATATTTTTGTGGATTAAAATTAACAAACACGAATTCATCAATACGTCTTTTAGGGACTAAAATTAAACATTGTTTCATTCATCATCATCCTCTTTCCCTTTTCCCATTTGTTATTGGGGTCGGCTCCCAATATAACCTGTAGCAGCGAGCTACCAGAATCCCACGAGCGACTGCCATCTGACCTCGCAACCCATAAGGAACCAGTAACAGGAATGGTTAGACCCGGCGTCAGATTCTATCAGGCGTCTGACTACCCTTAACGATCGGGACCGACGGCTTAACGTGCTCTCCGAAGCACAGAGCGATGACATTAAAAACTGCACATAACTTAATAGATAAGTCATAGGGCCGAGGATTAAACCTGGTGCCGTAAAATTGCGAAGTTTTTTTTTTTTTATATTGTTTGATAGGCTTGCGCTTGACCACTATCTCACCTGATGTTAAGTGACGATGCGGTCTAGGATGTAACGTGCTTGCCTAGAAGATACCTGTTCACTCTCGATTTGAAGACTCCAAGATTGTAGTCCTCGGGAAATACAGAAGCCGGCAAAGCGTTCCACTCTTTGGCTGTTCGCATGATAAACGTGGAAGCAAAACGCTTTGTTCGCACATGCGGGATGTTAACCATGTAGCGATGGCGTTTTTTCGTACATCTGCTTGTTCGATGGTGGAATGGTGATGGCGGAAGTGCACATGCTGCCGCTCGGCCACCATCGCTTCAAACAATATTAAATTTTGCTGTATATTATGCAGTATTGAACCAGTGGGAACATTTTAACGGATCCATGAACACGAGCCAGTTGTGTAATTTGGACGTGCAATTTTGTTAATTATTGACACGTGAAACATGCACTCGGCATATCAAGACGAAATAATATTAAAAGTCGAACGTTTGACACCTTCTTTCTCAAACTATCCCCGAATTTCCTTGACATTTAGGATATTCCTTACACCGACGCTTACGTTAAATACAATCAGGTATATTTACACGATAAGTCTAATCACAACCTAGAATGCTCGACAGATTGGCAGGCCTTTGTAGTAGTGTGCTCCACTGTAGAGTTTCTTTGGAGTATTCCTCCAAGATAGTACTAAAGCTCGCTTAAAAGGTTCTATGGCGCATCCGCTGCAAATTTCCATGACTGCCTTTACTTCGGCCTCGGCTGGTTCTCTTTCGTCAGCCTGTAATTCAATACATACAAAAGTGTATTAGTTTTAAAATAATTGTTGACCATACAATATCAATTATTTACTAATTCTTTTCACAATGTTAATCGCCTACCTATGTGTAAAAAGTAAACTAAATAATGTCAAACATGATTGTTAAATCTTCCCAAACAATCTTACTTATAATATTTTATTTGGTCTTGCTGTACAATCGTAACACCCTACGATTGTTTTTTTTTATCTATAAAAGCTCGTACACTTACAGTTTCTTTTTGAAGATTCTGAATTGGTACATTTCCCACGACTCCGGCTAGGCCATTCAGCAGAGATTCTTGGAAAACAGCCTCGTCGTCGCTCTCGGCATTTAAATCTGGTGTTAAAAGAGCTTCGTCCACGATAGAACCATCTGAAAGAGCCACTAGCCCACGCTTATCTTTCTTTCCTGTAAATTAAATAATAAATTTACTTACAGACAGCCCAAGATTAACATTTCTTACAATGTATATTTTCTGAAAGTAACTAGGTTAAACATTTTTCGTTAGTTATTTTTGTAAACTGTTGACGTGCTGTTGATCGTGACGACACCGAAACGGCCCCATCGGAAGACCAGCGCTGTTTGTATGGCCAACACTATGCTGAGTTAGGACCGATTCGTAGCAACTGACAATCAAGTTATGTTTAGTTATTGTCATGTTTTTTCTTTTTATTTTATTTATATCTTTTGTCATGAATAAACAATTTCTTTCTTTCTAAAATTAAAAAGAGAAACCCTTTCTTAAAATACCTACACCCTTATGCCATAAAAAGAAGATTCAGTCTCGTCCAGCGTTTTGGCTCGCACTTGTATCTTGCGTCTTTCAGACTTACTTATTCATTGTTCCCATATTGTATAGGTAGGACTCTATTTACTAACTAAAAAGCACTAGCTTTATTTTATATTATTTTACCTGTCCTCGTCTCCTCAATCAATTCCTTTTCTGGGTTATCCCTTTTATCCCGTTTCGAATTCCTTTTAAACACATTGTGGGTGTCATCAATATACTGGACATTTGCTGGGTTCAACAAAGATCCTGATAGAAATACAGTAGACCCCTTTGAAGGTCTGAGTGGTCTCGAAGAGTACGATTGCTGTGATGTCGTTGGTAGGATACTGAACTGTGGGTACACAGCAGTGCCGCCAATCTGGTCAGGTTGGACACTATTCAGAAGCTGTTCAGACACAATTCTATTGCCAAGTTGCCCATTGATATACTCCTGTTGAAGTTTGACGCCGTTAGGTAGTTGTATTGGAATCATTTGTTGCTGTGGTACCAGGTTCAGGTTTGACGGCCGTTGGAGCTGTCCGCCGATGAGAAAGTTTCCGTTGCCGAGCGGGGTCGCCATGGGTGCTGGGGGTTCGGTAGCAGAGTCTGCAGCTGATTCTAGAGGGGTCCCATCGTGTTTGAAGTGGTGCACGTGGTGATGCTTGTGGTCTTTGTGAGCTTTTCCGGCTGTGAGTGCCACGTGGTACAGTTGTGCCATTGTGATTTCTCCCATTAGGCCTGGCGGTCCTGAAATGTTTCAATATAAAACATAATATTTAAGTGACATCCTTCTAAAATTAACCATTGTACTTAGTTTTGTAAAACAAAAGGGGGGAATATTGGACAATTCTTTTTTGAAGGGGATTTATAATAGAGATTAACTATTTATAATGATTAGGTAGGTACTATGGAAAGATTAGCATGCACCATCAAATACTTAATACGGTCTACGTTAAAAAGAATTTAACTAACCAAAATATCTTAACGGACGAAAATAACATACTTTTAAGAGGTTCAATATTGTCCTTGTTGAAGAGAACAGACTGTTCTTGTCCAGTGATAGCGAGTCCGCCACCCTTGATCACGTGACCAACCAACTAGAAAAAAAATTGTACTGAATACGTTTTCATTACAGTGCTTATCTATTGATAGGGCCATACAATTATACCATAAACTCATCATAAAATATACCTAATACTTAATAAACAATATCTGGCAGATAATTTTGCCATTGCATTAATAATTAATTTACTTTTCATATTCAGCTGATGTTTTGTTTAGTAGATTTGTAATAGAAAAGGATAATTACTCTGTTATGGAAACCCCTGCCGACTCTCTCTGCATTCACCCATATCTGCCATTCGCCGGTCTTTCCATTCCATGATGTGCACGAATGGTACCAACTGTAAACAAAGTGTATACATTAAAACAAAGAATAAACCTATTTTCTCTCTTTCGCTCTCTCTCTCGCTCTCTCTCTCTCTCTCTTTCTCTCTCTCTTTCTGTCTCCGTCCAGCGGCGCTTGTGCTGCTGATCTCTTTTCTTTTTTTTACCCTAGCCTTTCAACATATGGCCAGTTCTAGTCTATTTCCGCATTGCTTATGTCTCTTATATACATATCGTGAGGCTTTTGTGTTTCAAACTCAGCCTCCATGTTAGGTATGATACAGGTTGTTCCAAGATGTATAGACCAAACTTACCCTAAACCAAATGATACTACGAAACATAATTACTGTGGCTAAATTGCGGTTAATGTAGAATAGAATAGAGTAGAAAACGTTTATTTATAGCCAACATAAGATAAACTTTTAATAGTTGTAGATTACAAACATTATAATGAGTACTTTGGCTATGAAAAGGTCACAGCTCAGCATTAATGCGCCACTGATGCAGCGTGCTGATTTTCAGCTGTGCCCCTTTCCGTGGTGAGTAGGTGCATCGAATTTCTCAAACAGTTACATGACTGTATATGTATAATTAATTAGTAGGAAGGTTTATCCACTAAACATACAAATTGAGCAATGTAGGTATAGTGCTATTAGTAATTAGCAAATCAGGATCAATTTATAGTACATAATATAAGACAAATATTGATTCCTCGGAATGTTGGATCTACATCAACCATACGAGCAAATATTCAAGGTGTTGCCTTTAGGCCAGGTATAGTAAGCAACATAACATAACAAATAACATTACACATAATCATAGTCAGTAAAAACTAATAACTTTTAAAGATACATAAAATAGTATTTATCAACAGACTATACAATTGTGAGATTGGAATTACTCTTATAAAATTCAGAAACTTTTAAGGAGGCCATTTAATTTTGATTCATAATAATACGATTAGATACATGTATAATTGGTAAAATTACGTAAGTGCTAGCCGTTTACTATTTGTATTACATTTAAAAAATATGTAGTTATTATGTTGCCATATCACAAGAACTAAGTTTAGGAGAAAATCAGGGATTTCACTAAATTATAACTAAAATGCTTGTTTGTGTGTTTGAACTATAACAATCGTAAAATATACCCTGCATGGGGTGATTGAGATAGCCTATGAAGTCTATTACCTCCAAATTTGTTTTGACCCGTACACTCGAGACACTGTAGGTACCTAAAATATGGTCTCCACATCGTCCGTCCAGCCAGGCTCTACGCCACAATTAAGTCACGCTCTATAATCACACGCTCCGAATTCGTACATTGACTCACGTAATAGGGTAAGCAAAAAAAAATGCTCCAAAATTCTACTCGCAACCCAGTTTGTATATTCCGCTTGTGTCTGTTGATGATTTATGTAAGATAACGCATAATAATGAATTGCCTATGTGATGTGGTGTATTGGGTCTATTTGTGGAGATTATCTACTATTATAAGTTTGGTTTGGTCTAATATACATACTTTAAGCAGTATTAGCGACTTTTAAAATCTTAAAATCAAAAATACAAGTAAGTATGTAAGACGAAACTTTAAGTTTTTTTTTGAACGGGCAAAGGATCTTTAATCTAATTCTAGCCTTGACAGAGGTTTTATATTTGTGCCGTTTGGCGTAGAGACGATGGGGCCATGGGGACCGGGTGCCATAGAAATCTATAATGATTTAGCGGGGCGTTTAGTTGAATCGGCACGTGACCATAATGCTGGCGTCTACTTTGGTCAAAGGATCAGCCTCGCTATACAGCGGGGTAACGCTGCCAGCATTATGGGAACGTTGCCAGATTCCACGGATTGCTTGAACTATCTATAGACCTTTGCCGGTCTATAGATAGTTCAAGATTCCTTTAGATTGTTATTTTTAGTTTTATATCTTAGTTTTAAAGTTTTTAGGTATAGTTTAGTTTTTAGGTCTAGTTTAGTATACTTGTTATTATATGTTATTTAAGTTTTGAAATAAAACATTCTTAATGTACTTAATAGGTAGGTAATCTAATTACTACAATAATAAATACCAACTACTACTAAATTCTACTGGCTACACTACGTACTATATACAAAAACATTTGAACTCTATATACTGGACGCGTTGACCTATATTAGTCTGACGCGGCTAATAGCGTTAAAATTTGGACTACTTATAAATTTTAATGCTCCAGCCATCTAGCAGTAGGTAGCGTACCCAACATGTTGGCAGCATTGCCTCGTTGAATTGCATTGCTGAGTCGCAAGTAGGTACGTGCCATGGTGCCAGCATACTTGGTCAAATGATCACCCGTTGCATCGATCAGATGGCCTAGCATGCGCGCCGCGAGAAAACTTATCGTCGTTGTTAGAGTGAGACACACCACTATCATAGTCTTGTCACGGTCTCTTACGAGATAACGTGTCAAGAAAATTTTGTCGCGGTGCGCATGCTAGCTGGGCAGGACAGGTTCAAATAATCTTTGGAAATGCATGAGCTTCCGATTCTCATGGACTCTGGATTGCTCAAATTTTAGTTGGTCTGTAAATATAGTACCAAAGAAAAATAATAATCGACTTTCGAAATACACAATAAGATAAATAACAAAGACTGTTCGTCTAATTATAATGTAGCGGTAGCTTTATCTAAAATTAGTCATTAAAATTCTGCAACACAAACAAGAATCCAAGCTGAGCGACAAATGCTTTCTTTATAAATAAACATGACGCGACTCAGTTTCTGGTATTGATCTAGCCATAAACATTTCATCGGATCCCTATAGAATACGCTTTCACAATTGAAAGTGAACGTGTCGAATCGGATATGAACTATTTATAACGGTCGCGGTGTTATGCGGCACTTAGGCAACGTCCGCATGCAGCTGATTGATGTATAAACATAGGTTGGTATTGTCTTGATTTTGTAAAAGTGCTATGCAATAGCCTATTTGCAATAAAACACTGATTTGATTTGATTTGATTTGATTTATCTGCGATCAGTCTTCGGACTATGGAGCAGCCTCTTGTAGGTAGACTTGTAGGCGTGAAGGAATACAAAAGGTCCAACGAACACATCTCCTTTTTTTACGCATCTTTGCCATAGAAAATAGATTGACAAGTAACTTTATTGCATCACCAGATCGTCGTTCCACTTAGTGGGGCACCGGCCTACACTGCGTCTTCCGGTTCGTGGTCGCCACTCAAGAACCTTTCTTCCCCATTGGTTGTCAGTTCTACGAGCGATGTGGCCTGCCCATTGCCATTTCAACATGCTAATTCTAAGGAATATATCGATCACTTTACACACACACACACACACACACACACTTACTTACTTTTACTTTTCACAGTGGTGCTCTCTTGGGGACGCCTATGTTCAGCAGTGGACGTCTTCAGACTGTTAATAATGATGATGAGGGTTAATTATCTAGAACCAGTAAACTTCCCAGAGCTTTGTCTTGCCACGAGATCCTCTACAAACTAGAAAATAATACTAATCATTATTATTATTATTATTAAGTTAGATATATCTGCTTCGTACAGCAATTTCTATAGTATTAAGTTTCAAAGAACCCCATGACACAATATATTTTATTCCGCCATAACCCCCAAAATGACGTTGTCAGTAATTGTGAAATAAAAAGAAACCCTGCACACAAATTGAAGCTTAAGATTAGCTCATTGACCACCAAATTAGATCTACTAAACTGTTACTATGTGTACATAACTGTACTTATTTGTGGTTAGCAGTTTATAATTGAAACATTACCGTAGACCACTAGACGTCTCATTTAAACTATTATTTTGTAAACATTCATCTCTAATGTAATGTAACTTTTAAAGTTTGTAGGTAACAAGATTGTTCGCGAGTGATAAGCTAAAACAATGCAAACTTTTGTCAAAACTATGGGAAGTAGTTTTACAGATAAAAATAACCGCTTTATCTAGAAAATATATGACGTAGTTGTAATGTAACTTTGTCTCCTAAATGTTGCTTCAGACAGCGCGAAATGCCGCGCGTACTGTGTGACGTGGTCTACAGGCTCTACCGCGGGCTGTCATAGATTTCATCACACACAGCACAGGCCGTGCGGTATAGGCTGCGGTGGTTTCTTGCTACTTTAATGACAGAATAGCTGAACTAATTATAGCTAACCATTATAATAAACATCTATTTGCTTGATTAGCTAAAACATGTGATTTATCACAGTTTCAAAAACGTCTGTAACAATTTACATCATGGTTTCGTAAGATTTGTTCGTTACAAGGTACCTATTTGGTTTAATAGGCGCAGAGTTTCTCAGCAGTATGTCACAGTTGTTTACATACACACATTATGAGCGTGCTGGAATTTGGATAGATCTTAGTTAGGGTATAAAAGCTAGCTGATGTTCTAAATCATATAAAATTATTAATAAATATACCTACCTACACGCAGTAAGCACAACAGTATTATGAGTGTTTGTATTGAGTACTGATGTGTGTGTAAATTCATATTTTATTTTGCCAAAAGCAAGTAAGTACCTTGTGATGTACTGACGCAATGCATATTTAATTTAATCGCATACAATACCGTGTTGTGCAAAGTTTGTATACTGCTAGTTTTAATAGCTAGAAAATGTGCGATGCAATGTTTACACAATGTATGAAAGTAGACATTGATTTCGAACCTTCGTGCATAATCGTGATTTTGAAACGTTACTTTGGATATTTCTTGAAAGACTGTTTCTGTTAAATAACACACAGTGGTAAAAATAGTAATTCAACACAGACCACTTTAATTAACAACAAGTAGACAAGCACGTAAGCGGTAGATAATAGGTCCAACAATCGGCCTGTCTTGTTACATTGAAATGTGGGTCTGTGGCATGAGTGATGTACTGGCGTTTGTAATTTATTACTTGTTAGTAACACTTGTAAAAAATATTGCATGTACATACGATTCTAAGGCGTGGCAGCATTGCAAACAATTCACTTGCTATTACAATTTTATTGTTACCTACATTACAATATCAGTAGGCATAGTCAGTGGTGTGAATACATAGCTATTATCATTTTATTGAACTGTTTTAACATTAATCTATGGAGGAGCCGGATTCTTTATATACTTATAATAAAACTGTAACAGGCCCAATTATTTACATTGAAGATATTTTGAATTTTTTTTTTGGATTTTCCTGTTATCCGTTGCTGAAGCCAAAACTATATATTTTTTTTAATTTTGTCGGTCTGTTTGTATCTTGGCTGAGCATCACGCTGAACCTACAGAATGGATTGAAATGAAACTTGGCATGATTTGAGTTCATATTACGAGGTAGGCTTTAGGATACTTTTATTCTCGAAGTTCAGCATGACTCCCGCGGGAGAGGGGATGAAAGTAAAAATATGTACTTATTTGTAATTCATTAACGCGTGGTCCGATTTCATTCATTCTTTTTTGTTAGAAAGGGGATACTTTGAATATTATCCCGTAAATATTTCAAGGTCGTCGGTTTTGTGGTTAGTAAATTACGGATATTCAAGCTTCAATATTAGGTCCAAAGCCACTCCTATCCCGTACTATGGGAAAGAGAGAAAGGAGGGGGGAAAAGATAAGGGTATACAACGCACCTGCCTCCCTTCACCTTCAACCTTTCATCCTTTTTCCTTATCTTTTCCCCTCTTCCTCCTCTCTTCCTTTAGATTGAGATAAGGCATAAAACTAATAAACCCGTGCGAAAAACTTACGTCGCCGTCAGTGACTTGATGTACAGTACTTTACTTTTCTGGTGCTTTCAACTCTTGTCTTGTGTTGTGGCCTGTGTGACCTGGGTCCCGAGTCTACTAACAGAATTGCGATTGCATTTCTTTTCCACAGAAAACAAAGCATACATTTTATCAATTTCTGTTTTGTTAGTAGAATTGGGGCCATGCCTGTGTATGTGTGTGTGGTGTGTCAACGTTGCGCCGCTCAACAGTAGACAAAGATAATTTACTAGTTGACTGTAAGCGTTTCTCGCAACATATCGTGTCTGCTCCAGCAGTCACGTAGAGTTCCCCGATAATTTAATCTTTGTTCGGTTGCGCGAAGCTAGTAAAATTTAATAATAACTGTAGTCTATGGCAAATCATAACACAGAGAGTACAGAAGTAAAGCTTCATACAATGCGTGCTCGAGCAACGCACACATATAGATATCGCTCATGCATGAAATCTGGAAACTTGCTGAAACAGTTGAAACTTGAAACGCGTATATTTCACGAAAAACGTGGTAAAATGGAGCAGCGAGTGGCTGCTCCGTTTTACCACGTTTTTCGTGACGAAGTGCAATGGAAAACTGTTTTTTTATCAACGATATTGGGCTAACATTGGAACACGACCTCACATGATGGTAAATGAGGACGCGGTCGATGCTTGCCTAGAAGATACCGGATCACTCTAGTTTAAAAAGTCCCAGATTATATTTGACAGGAAACAATGACGCGGTAAGTACTGCACGCTAATCGGTGTTTCATTCGATAGATAGTGAATTATTACCAGTTGTCTTAGGTGTGCCTATGTATGAAGCTACATACCTATGCGACGCTTGCACGATATAAAATTTGTGCTTGCTTGTAATGCAATGGTTCACCGTTGCTTGGATGTAGCACAAAATAAGTAGTTCGGCGAGTATTTATACGTTTTTGACTGAGCAACATTCAGGTACGATACATTGCTCAGTCAAAAACGTATGTCAATATAGTTTATTTAAAATATTTCTTTTATAATATAGTTTATTTTTGCACACAAGAGAAGTCTCTGATTCAACTCGATTTCTTCGAACGTATGTTGGTAACTTGGTACTTGTTATACAGATTAAATAGCATAGGATTTTTTAAATTTGTTTGGTACAGATACATGTTATAATTTCACAGATTCATTTGTCGTCAGCGATTTTTGATTGGATATTTATCCCAAATATTGTTGCTGGGCCATTTACCCATAGAATTTTTACTGTTGTCAGAACTACTAGATATATCTAAATATTAAAAATATATTAAACACCTATAGTAAATTGACAGTCAAACAATTACTTGATTATTGAGTCCCTTCACCACGATCAATTCTATATATACATGGGTTTTATTTTCTGCATCATCTCTTATTACATAATCTTTAGGCCCGCACCATCACAGAATAGATATATAGTCCCCATCTCAATATATCTATTATAGGAACAAAAGCTGGTGAAAACCGTGCATGCACGAACGTAGAAAGTGTTTACACGCGTACATGTCGCAAGACAAAAGATGGTTTTTAAACGATGGTTGGCCGTGTGAACATAATGAATTTGTTCGTCTATTTTTCAAATGAAGATCTATTTATGCCTTTGACAACTCGTTGTATATCGATGTAATAGGACTAACAAGTTCCACAAGTGCCCATGCGAAAAGTGACACGAAGTTCATGACAAACAGCCGAATGCCGTAATTTCGCTGTAAAAATAGTTCATTTGAAATAAATGCCGTCACCAACAACAGCAAAAGCAAAAGGTGTACTAAACAAACGCCGGATGGTACCAAGATTGCCATTGCGTTAAATTGCGGTGACGTGAAGAGATGGACTGCTCAGATTGGTATCTGTGCATGTCCGTATCTGCCAATCAGGGCATGAGAATTAATTCCAAGCTCGTCAACACACGTTCTGACTACTGCGTAGATTTAAATGATTCGTCTTGAAAGAATGATAGTGTGATCCCAGGAATATCAATCTAATCAAATACCTATCAAATCTATTCAGCTATATTGTTGTCGGGCTTTCATCTTCTTTCTATTATATAAAAGGCTTTGTCCTGACTGACTGACAGATAACACACAGCCCAAACCGCTGGACGTAGAGACTTAAAATTTGGAGTATGGCTTCCTTTTATAACGAAGGCACGTGCTAAAAAAGGATTTTGCAAAATTAAACCCTTCGCCGGGTAAAAAGGGTGAAAAGCGTTTGTATGAAAAACCTACATTTCGTGACGTATCGTTTTGAAACTTAGCACATACAAACAAGTATAAAAATATGATATGGCACTTTTTATTTTTTTCGAAAACAACCCTTAAGGGGGTGAAATAATGTTATAGTTTTCATGGAAATTTCAAAAAAATTGATAGTGTAGATAAATTTGGCATGTATGAAGAATGTACAAAATAATAACTAGATATGGGTCTCGGCGATTTTTAAATTTTATCCTTTAAAGGGGTAAAAAATATAGATTAAGGTCCCATCGTAAGACACACAGCCTAACCCACTGAAGCTAAAGTCTTGAAATTTCGAAGATTTTATTACATAGTGTAGGGGTGCGCTAAAACGGATCTTTTATCCCGCGAAAATAAACGGTTCCTGAGGGATAGTCCACGCGGGTGAAGCCGCTGGTATAATCTTATTCTTATTAAGTTCCCCCTTATCCAAAACCGTATCTTATTAAAAGATATTTTCAGTTGAAATTATTAATAACAACCACTGTTATAACGGTTGGTACGTTATTCCCTACAGAAAGTTACATGAAGCAGTACGAATAATTTTTTTCTAAAATTTTCTGTTTGTATATAATACTGTCAAGCAGTTGTAAGTAATCGTTGTCCGCCGTGTCACTGCTATTGCGTCATTGTTTCCACAATACAGTGTGGCCATCCCTCACAACCGCCTTGGGAGTAGAAAGCAGCTCTTCTGGCGGAACATAGACCTTATTGCGTATGCTAAAAGGCCAATTATTATTATCAACATTATAGAGCTTGACATAACAATATGTACCATCAGTCAATATCGCAACTAAGACGTCAAAGATAACGACACGATCTGCTATTCACGCTTTAACGCTCAAGTAACGAAGATAAATCAGAGCAAAAGTTTGTTCATATTTTGTTCGAGAATTCTATATTTGTAGGGAACGAGCTGCAGTTTTAATGATAAAATGTCTGTAGAAGAGCTTGAACTTTATGGGTGCTACCATTATTGACGCTCCGTTGCAGTCCGTGAATGGGACCATTTTTATTTAGAGTTTACGTCGCATTCTTAGAGTATACATAAGATGTTCTACTCTAAGATCTCATTTCCGGTTTTGTGTAAAAAAATTGCCATGTTGGCGCTTGTTATCCTTATTTTTACAGAGACGGAAATTTTAGAAAAATATCTCGGTATATTTATTAAAATGTCTTTTCATTACCTACATGAAATGTACAAAATATGAAAAGAGCTTTTCCCCAACATAAACTTTAGGATAAACCACAGACCTAGAATATTTCCTAGGTATATGGGATAAACACACAGGATAAACAGGCTCCCATTGTAACTTCCCTTCTATCCCTTTCGTTTACAATACTTTTGAAACGGGCATCTCATGCACTGTGTGAAATATGTTTTTTTTTGCGTTTGCATGTAAAACCTGAAATGGAAGCCATTAACATTATGCTATTTATAATAGCATTTACTGTTAATCATTTTATGACTTACGTGTTCAGTTTTAATGGATAGTTTAGCCTGAAGAACGTCTGCCCGTGTACTGCCATACTGTAGTAGCTAGCTTCCTGTGTGTTGGATATCCACGCAGATATCTCCTTCGGCTGGTCTCCCACTGAAAAGAAATTTCTTTTTGTTAGCGTGTTGGCTTTGTGTGTGCAAGCGCATGCCTAGTTGACTGAGTCGACGTCATAGTGACTGGCCTGATAGCTCAGTTGGTAGTGGCTCTGCATTCTGCACTGTAGGTTGTGGGTTCGATTCCCACCCAGGACAAACATTTGTGTTATGAACATAGGTGTTTGTTCTGTGGCTGGGTGTTATATTGTATTCTATGTGTGTATTTTTAAACAAAAAGTTTGTAACTATTGTATCAGTTATCTGGTTCCCATAGTACAACCTTTGCATAGTTTGGGGCTAGATGGTGATGTGTGAAACGTCCACACATATTTATTTATTTATTTAAAGTACACATATCATACGTTGGCGTAAGCTCGCCCACAGTCTCAGCTTGTAATATCGCATGTTCTGTTGGCCAATATTTAGCATATAGTTTTTAAGTATAAAGACGATACGTTTCCATAAATTATATTGAGTCGTTTTAATAAAAAACCTAAACCTAGGACAAACTATCCAATTCGGGGTTCAACTTCGACAAAAAATCTAGCTCAGCTGGGCAGCGTTTGGATAGCTTCGATCTTCTTTTCGTCTAAAATAGCTCAGCTAGCGAATAGGCTCTGCGGGCCTGAAAACGAAGGTTTTCAATCAGTGCGTGTTGCCAATGATGACTTATGGAACTGAAACATGGTCTCTTACTGTTAGCCTCATTAGTAAGCTCAAAGTCGCGCAACGAGCTATGGAGAGAGCTATGCTCGGTGTTTCCCTGCGAAATAAGATCCGTAATGAGGAGATCCGCAGGAGAACTAAAGTGACTCTTAGAATTAGCAAGTTGAAATAGCAAAATTAAATTATATTTTATTCCGATACCACGCATTTAAGATTTGTGTGAGTGGCCGTACCCGTCTCGCGTCACAAAATACAAAAATGGATGCAATATTGCTACACACAAAAGTATACCTACTCTGTAAACTGCTAATGGAGTGCATTGCGCAGCGTTTTATGAGTAGGAAAACATTTACTCATTCGATATACTACCAAGTTGTTTAATTTTGACGTCTGATTAAAACATGCGTAGGCTGTGTATTGAATCCGGCCAGAGATAGAATTAATAGGGCTAATATATCATTCAGTGTTTACGGTGTCGGTATATTTATTGCCACACTAAGTAATAGTCATGCTCTTGGAAACGTTGCAAAACTTAGCAGGATTCGCAAGCAGTAGGTAACGAAGTTTATTTCCATAAACAACTAAGGCGAAAATTATTTAATCATAGACACAATTCGATTTCTATAAATAAAGAGCGGCTTAAATGTTAATGTACGTGTGTTGTGTTTCTGGACTGATAGCTCAGTTGGTAGTAGCTCTGCCTTCTGAACTGTAGGCTGTGGTTTCGATTCCCACTCGGGACAAACATTTGTGTAACGCAAATAGGTGTTTGTTCTGTGTCTGGGTGTTATATTGTATTCCATGTATGTAGTTACAAAACAAAAAGTGTCTGAGTATTGTATCAGTTATCTGGTTCCCATAGTACAAGCTATGCTTAGTTTGGGGCTAGATGGCGCTGTGTGAAATGTCCACACATATTTATTTATTTTTTCTTATTTCATGTATATTTTATATTGGATTGAATACTGCATTCATCTTCTTAAATTTCAATCACCATGTATATCTATATAGATAGAGTGTAAACAGAAACAATAATTAACTCAATAATCTGGACCGCTGAAATTCATAAGTAGTGTTCCGAGAATTTCATTGCGTTTTACGTCGATATCGGCTGAAAGCCACCCTTTTATTGAAAAGAGAAAGATTACATTTGCTTGACTGTCAAAAGTTTGATGGAATATGCGAGATTGAATTTCTCAACGTCCAGGACCGGTCTGGATGGTATTACGAAATAAAAATTTATTTCCGTTTAAAAGGTTAAATGTTGTCAAAGAAACGTGAAGAAAAGTGTAGCGGGAAGACGTCGATGCGGAAATTGTATCGATCTATATCTTGAAGGAAACTTGGAAAAGTAGTTTATGATTTTAGGAAATAGAGAAGCTTTGGCAAGCGTTGTCTAGTTACAGGTCCCGAGGTAAAGAAACCTACATATAAATGTAAAAAAAATCAGTGGTTTCCTGAATCCGTTTCTTCTTACCAGAATAAGAAAACAGCGGATGGTCGTCAGAGTGATTATGGAACTTCTTCCACATGCAAAGTGTGAACTCCTTCAGGTCCGGGATGAGTTTCTCGTACTCCACGTATTGGTAGAACAGTTCCTGGTTCATGGACACCTTGTAGATGCTGCAGGCGTCAGTTTGGGGCACACGCGATGGTGTGATGCTACCAAGCTTGTTGCTTGAGATGTATTGGGAGGCTGGCCGACGATTGACGATCTTTAGATGACTGCTGCAAAAAAATTAAGTTAATTTTTTATAACACCCACTAGTATACTTAATTATTTACAATTTAATTGCATGATGCCATCAGTTAAATTTTTTAATATATAAATAAACAAATAACGCCCAACGATCACATACATAGATCATGGACTCTAACAAGGATCCCCTGTATCTAGGAACCCAGAAACTACGAGGACCATGGTCCTACAACACCCAGACATAAAATAAGTATTTGCGTTTTTTCCCCTGTGCACAAATACTTGTCCTGTCGCAGGAATCGAACCCGCCGCTTCCGGATTATGAGTCGACCTGCTCAACCACCACACCACAGGTTGTCAATATCTACAAATAACGCCACCATTTTGAACGTCATCATTTTGAACGTCATCAATATCACTAGCTGACCCGCGCCAGCTACGCAAGTGTTAATTAGTGATACGCCCTAACCCTGTCGAAGGAATGAAGGAAAAAATTAGAGATAAATCATATATAAACAAAAATTTACATGATAATGACTCAGCAGTTTCTTTAAACATAAAGAAACCTATATTTTATTCCAAAAAGTTAGCTATTACCACCACCAAGTTTCATCAAAATCCGTCCATTAGTTTCAGCGTGGTGCGTGTTCAAAGGGACAGACAGGCTGACATAAAAATGTGTTATATTCTGTATCAATAAGTAAGTGTAGACGCTTTGGTGTGTAATATTGTTGATCACTTCATAAACTTCACGCTAATCGGCAATACTTACACCCACTCGTATGCGACCTTGTACTGGCTAAGAGCAAGATAAATGCACTGAGAGATAACTTTATCCACTCGCTATATCTTGAGCTAAGGCATCATATTTTATTTGGATGTCCAAATTTTTATGTAGGTACCTAAACCTAATTTAATTTATTTGGATGTCCAAATTTTTATGTAGGTACCTAAACCATATGTCAATTTAACTGTAATGAGCTTTCTCAGAAAATTTGTTTTGTGCACATACAGATGCAGTCTACCCATCAGATCAATCTCAATATTTTACATAGAAATGTACATTTCGACAATATATTTACGATTTCTATATGCTGATTTTCTAGTCGTAATCCTGAGATACAATTTTATTATATGGAGTTGCATATTACAAAGCTAGACCCCCTAGCATGCGCACCGCGACAAAATTTCCTCGACACTTTTTCTCGTGAGAGACCGCGCCAAGACTATGGGTAGCGCCTAAGTGTGTCTCACTCTAACAGGGAAGACAAGTTTTCTCGCGGTGCGCATGCCAGGCGAGCTGGATACCTAGAAGAATAGAAGGTCCTTTGATTGATGATGATTGTACCTCGGAAGGATTGATCGCTCTGGTGACTTGTAGCTGGTGTATGTGAATGACTCTTCGGGGATGATGGGCTGCCAGTCGGTTTCGGCCATCACGGCCGCAGCCAGTGCAAACACCAGCAATATCAGCATTTTCTGTAACAAGCCAATAACACAATTTTAATTTAAAGGTATGTATTTTCTACTTCATGTTTTCCATTTCATTATTAATTTATAAATATAACATGAACATAAAAGCAGTCAATTTAATGGTCCTGCATTTACTGCAGAGAAACTAGGAAGACAGTTTTTTTCTTGGTCCACTATCAGTTGATTTTAATCTTTATTAGTACCGCCAATCATGCAATACAATTTATCTGCATGCACGGTTGCTAAGTTTATGTTCTAGGTGGTGGAAACTACACCTTCTGGAGGCCTATTAGAATTGAGATTTAGGCGTTTATTTTAGACAGCACTGTAATATGGGTCACCATCTACAGCTACCCAGTGTTCAGCGGTGTACATATTTCCGCTGATACATTGCACCAATTACCTAATCTTTATTAAAGTAACATCTTAGTTTTTAATGTCTTATGCAATATGGGCCGGTTAAACTTAAGGTAACGATTACAAAGCTATTAAAAATTGAAGAGAATGTAAAGCATAGCATTAATAGAGCAAAAGCGAAACAATTTTGCCCTGGCTGGGGACAGCGGGACAGATAATTATTTTGAAAGCGGGACTGTCCCGCCCAAAGCGAGACTGTCCCGCCCAAAGCGGGACGTATGGTCACGTTATGCTATAAGCGGATTATTCTCGAAATAGACCTTGTTAGTAGACCATACATAATGTACATTATAGTAGGCTAGTATACAGTCCAAATGTTCTTTGTAGTAGATAGTGTAGCTAGTTTATTAGTTTTTGTTATTGTAGTAGTTAGTTTAAAGAATAAAGGCAACATTGTCCGTAAAAACGAAAAAAATATATAAGGGTGCAGTTTAATTCATTAGTACAAATTCAGTACCTACATAACTGTAGGTACATAATTTATGGATTTTTAAATATTTAAGATTGCAAATTTGTTTTATAATTGTGAAGATTGCCTGCGCTAGAAGCGATGGTGGCCGAGCGGTAGCATGTGCGCTTCGCAAACTTACGGTACCGGGTTCGATCCTCGGCCCTGCACCAATGAATTATCTATTAAGTTATGTGCAGTTTGTGATGCCATCGCTCCGTGCCTCGGAGAGCACGTTAAGCCGTCGGTCCGGCTGTCATAAGAACATCTATGGCAATTGTTACGGGTAGTCAGACGCCTGATAGAATCTGACGCCTGATCTAACCGTCCCTGTTACTGGTCCCTTATGGGTTGCGAGGTCAGATGGAATGTTTTGTACTTAATAATGTACTGTTACACAAGTAAGTTCAACAAATTGGAGTTATTATCAATACCAAATCGATACGTTTGATTTTATAAATTTTGGTCCTCACGGGACCTATAGTCAGCGTCGGACTGGCCATAGAGTCAGGGTTGCGATTGCCACCCGGGCCCTGTTTGCTATGCGGCCCTGGGATTTGCTGGCCTCCCTGCAGGCCTGCAGGGGGGGCCAGCAGAAATCCACCCAACCAACCAGCAAACTGTATGTACTATATATACTAAGTATATTTATGTATAAGCTTCTTAAACGAAAAAAATAAACTAAAATTATAATAAGTAACCTTTTTTGTACAATGCAATAATGCGATGGTAAAAGTAGATGGAGGTCAACATTATCTTATTAAAGACGCTGGAGTCTCTTATGATTTCAGACCCGCATTAATACAAGAGGGGGATACGTATTAGGTACGGACAGCCTCTGTGGTGTGCTTGAGCAGGTCGGCTCATAACATGAAGGCAGCGGGTTCGATTCCCGCGGATTATTCCTGTCTGCCCCTACGTACGTACCCCACGCGGTGGTAGACGGTCACACTAATGGCTATCGACCCCTACATATGAAAAATAGGGGCAGACGGGAATACGGTATTATCTTCTGCCACTAATTAATTATAATCTGCCGCTAATTTTTTATATAAGCACAAGTGACTTCTGGCGTAGGGTGGTCACTGTTAACCTAACGCTCCTCCTCGCTTGCCGCACCTATTTATGACTTTTCCCTAGATTTCCCGTTTAAGTTAATGCTGGGGGCAGACGGTAATATATTCCGGATCACTATGGTCAACTACTCCCGCAGGGGCAGATAGCCATAAGTGAGACCACCTGTCACTGCGTGGGGGACATTCGTGGGGGCAGACGGGAACATACCATTCCCTACACAGGACAAGTATTTGTGCACCTGAAGAAAAACGCAAATACTTGTTTTGTGTCTGGGTGTTGTGGGACCATGGTCCTCGTAGTTCCTGGGTCCCTAGATACAGGGAATCCTAGTTAGGGTCCAGGATCTATGTACCTATGTGATAATTGGGCGTTATTATTGTATAGATCGTTTCTAATTAGCATTGACGTCAATATAAGTCATGGTCATATGTAGATCAGTCCTAAGGTTTCCATTTTATGGCGAATTTATAAATAATACAATAACATATCCAGCTTCAACCACAGAACCAAAAATAAGTATTAAATTAGCAAAAATATTACACAGAAAAACAAACAGCTTGTTGTGCTTACCATAATAATATTACAAATAGGAGTTATATTAAATTTACCTACTCTAATAACCTACATTGGATTAACAAACAGGATTTATAATATAATAATACATTATATCGGTGACGCGGATTACAGCCGGAAGATCTATCATAGATCTTTCATCATTCATCAAACTTATCAGATTATCACATAAGAATCGTTAATATAACTCGCTAAGCAATTAACTCGCAGTGCGTGCAACACAAACTACGAACGAGCATACAAACGCTTGCATGTCATATCATTAAATTCACTTACGTTTCGTTCCGATCGGGAATCAAGCGCGGGCGCACAAAAACTAACCACTCACTTACTGATCGGCTCGAGTCGCGCCGTCTTACCGTGCGCCTGATTCCCCACCTTCACCGCACTAACTGTTGCTTAATCTGGGCTGAAAGCTCCCTACTAACTGCTTGCTATTCTACGGTGAAGGCTTTCTTCGTACTTGTTAACTTATGCTCAAGTGATATGATTATGTCACCACTATAATACGCACGCGTTCGAAACGGCACTATCCGGTTGTAGAACACATTTCTTATTCTTTTTTTTTGCATTTATGTTTTGTTAAGTAAATTTTTACATATTGAATATTGGCCAAATCTGTCTTGTCATGAGGATACTTCCTCTTGACCTGATTATTTGCGATTTTGTTTTGTTTTGGTGGCAATTTGATGTTTTAGTCGCAAGATTGTTTATAACAAATCAAAATCTAGATTATTTGAGCTAATTAGTTTTTTTAGACTATGTAACATTTAGAGTTAGAGCTGTACCAACTTTTCTGAAACTATAATAAAATTAAAGCATTCTGAGCGAAAACTAAAAAGTATTATAAAAGTCGAGGCGGAGTGTACTGTTCTTCCATGCTCTGTGGTTCGTATACACCAAAAGGAAATGCAATGTGCATTGGTTACGTATGAATGGATACGTCTCCCGCACCTTCCCATCAAAACATGGTAGGTAAACGATTTTCCGAGAACCTGCAGGAAATTAGTTTTCCTCATGCTATTTGTTGTATTTTCTTACTTGCTTTATTCGTTTTAATGGCTACGTTATTATTTTTAGGTTTAGATAGCACACAGTTGAAGTAAAGTGTAATTGAATGTATTGTATAGGTATGTTTACAGGTTAATGCCTATAGCACAGCCGTAAGAGCCGGCTGAGAGAATATCTAGGGAATGGGTAGCAGTATTCTCACCGGTAGGTACATTAAAATCTTCTGCGATCACCAAGCCGCCTGCCAAGCGTGGTGATTATGGCAAATCCCCCCAAGCGTCCAAAGTAGCGTTTTATGGGGGAAGCCTATATTCAGCAGTGGGCTTCCGGCTGATAATGTAATGTATGCGTATGAGCATCAATCGAAAACCGGGTGAACTCTAATTTACTTTGTCGTGGCTCGGAACTAGGTACTTATTAGTTACGCCGCCGTCAACTCTAGTTGCGTAACACTAAGCGGCTTTAAAATTACATAGTCGGAGCGGCTGCTGCGAGTTCACTAGGTACCTAAACCATTGAAATATAGAAAAATAGTGCACGGAGACTTTAATTATAAAAAACGGACAAACAAACAAAAATAGTTTTTACTTCTATATCGATAAAGATTAAATTTATCTAAATAGTTCGATAGTTTCATTGTATGTACATGAATGTATGCGATCCCTTGGGTTCATTTTTGTTAAGTTACAGCTGCGTCTTGCGAACCAGATTGGGATGCGGTAAATCAGCATCGCCTAAAACTCTACATGTGTCGGGCTTTTCTGCAAGAGGTCCACCTATAGGTACCACCGCTTTGCCAGATTCTGTCGCCGTAGTATGCATAAACTACTATATTCTGCAAAAACAAACAAACAAACAAACAACTAGGCAACTAGGGCAAATGAGACTTTGTGACTTGATTTTACCAGCATAATAGAAATCTTATTACTAGACTACTTACTGATCATGATGTCTCAGGATGACGTGCGCAGTTCAGTGCTGACACTTTATAATTTAGAGCTCTGAATGGCACTGCAACTGCTATGGGCGGCCGTGACGTTTAACATAACTTAACATCAGACGAATGCCAAGCACATCACGTCATTCCCTAAAATATAAAAAACTGAACGATCAACTCGGGGCTCGGCAGGCTTAGGCAAACGAGAAGCTTAATTTCTTTTGGTAACCTCTTTTGGTAAAAAATATGATCTGAATTGCATTGAATAATGGTTTAGTAGTGGTGTTTCTGGGGTGTTGGGGACTTGGGGACAGTTTTTCGCTGCGAAGGCCCTCTAAGCTGATCACCGGAATCATATATACCAAATTATTACTATCCAATTTTAGGTTTGGTTTGCTTGGACGCCGGATTTTTCGACTATAGGTACCTAAATCGGGTAGATAGATGCCTAGTTAATTTTACAACGACCATCCACACTATAACAATTATGTACGACCTCATTTTCAAAATATATTCCAGATGCTTCCCCAGGACTTCACTGTGGCTTCACTAATTAAAATTATTGTTGTATCAATGCAAATGTCAAACCAGCCTTTTATAAATTGCATAAGATCCTTACTGTCTATAATGTTTATATTTTATTGCATTATAATTGGTTATGCCTTTTGGCTGGGACTATTTTTATTGACTCATGTATGGCATAGAACAATACCTCCTAGTGTTCTAATAGACCCACTACCACATACAGCACTACTGCTCTACGTGTGGTACTACAAGGGATCATTATAATAGAGTACCTCCGAAGGGATACCATGGAATGAATGAATTTTTCAGAAATTAGTATCACAGTCCCATCACAGAATAGGTTCCGTCTGATTGTACTATGGCTCGTAGTGAAGTCATCATTTATATACGCTCACATCTTCCGTGTATAAATAAATCATTTTACTATATAATATGCTTTATACCGGCTATGTATAGGTATGAAATGTTCAATGGTGTTTGTTAGTTATTGGCTAACGATTGGTTTCGTAAGCTAACCTTTCTTTTTGTTGACTTTTTGTTGTTGCTTGTAGGTTACGAAGACGTGTGCTCATATTATTTTGTAATAATGTTTATGAGTGAGTGACAACTTATCACTCACTCATAAATAGACAAGCCGTGTGTCTTGTAAGCGCCACACCGGCCCAAAACTAGCCTAAACCCTTAACACCAATTTATTTCTTCCCTTCCTAATTGCTTTATCTGCAAAACTTTGATCGGCTGCTCGCCGCCTGCATCATCGGCTTCCCGCGGCTTTTGCTAGATCGTCGGTCCACCGAGTGGGGGGCCGGCCTACGCTGCGTCTTCTGGTTCGTGGTCGCCACTCGAGATTAGAGAACCTTTCTTCCCTATCGGTTGTCAGTTCTACGAGTGATGTGGCCTGCCCATTGCCATTTCAACTTGCTAATTCTGAGAGCTATATCGGTCGCTTTAGTTCTCCTGCGGATCTTCTCGTTCCGGAGCTAATCTCGCAGGGAAACACCGAGCAACATAGCTCGCTCCATAGCTCGTTGCGCGACTTTGAGCTTACTAATGAGGCCAACAGTAAGATACCATGTTCCATAAGTCATCACTGGCAACACACATTGATTGAAACCTTCGTTTTCAAGCTCTGCGGTACTTATGCACTATTATTTAACTAATATAATACCGTGTCCCGCAGTATTATATTTTTCGGTTGAAACTGGTATAACAATTAAATGAAAAACCATTACTTTCACTTCCGTTCTTTCTGAAGCACAAATTGTTTTTTTTTTCTTCTTTTTTACAACAATTATTAAGCCGAGTACCATTTACACGCATTCGGCTCAGCGTGGTGAAACAATATTTTTTACGTAACGCTATATTTTATACGATAGACTCGATCTATTGAAACACTCAATATTCTTTTGTTTCTCAGAATAGTAATTGAAATAATGAAATAGTTACTAGGGTCAGCCACCTTACCTTCAGATCACACTTTGTCGCCTAAATTACCGACTCATTAACAATGAACTAAAAAAAATTAAAACAACTACCAACAACTGCCTGTCATTTGAAATATAATAATAATAAATAAAATAATAATAACGCAGGGGCAGCTTTGTGGCGAGCCGTCGATGAGTGGCGACACCGCGTACCCTGATTCCAAGGGGCTAAATGAGACCCCTGACCCCTGGCTTGCCTTAACTGGCTGTCCGGGGGTGGAAGTCGCAAGAGCTAAAATCTAAGCTCCAGGGTGGAAGTGTTAAAGAGGGCATAACGCCGCGAGTAGCGTTCAGTGAAAGTGCAGCACACCTCTCGACACCCTAAGCCACCCACACCAATGTTGCTTCCTCGGCACCAATATGCGGTAGCCCACTATAGGGGGCCCATTTAGTGGGTGGCAAGTCATCACCTGCTTCAAACATTTTGACATGAGATAAAATTGGCAGGTGCTGCTATCTCATTCCATAACCCAATGTACATCATCCATCAAAAGTTCACCACAATAGCCCAGATTTATTTATTACCTTTACCTACTTATACTAAATAGTTTATCATATGCCATACCATGCCTTGTCAGTTATAATTAATTTTGTACTGAACAGGGCCTCTTGGTGTTAGCTTCGGCCCCACCAATGCCTCCCAAATGTCCGGGCTAGACCCGAGAATCAAATTAAATAAAATAAATAAATAAGTGTGGACATTTCATACAGCGCCATCTAGCCCCAATCTAAGCATAGCTTGTACTATGGGATCCAGATAACTGATAGAATACTTAGATACTCTTTGTTTGTAAATACATACATACTATACCTATATTATAAAAATAGGTACTTATAACGAATTTTATAACGTACGTGAACGTAACTAAAAAATAAACGCCAAGTTGATTTAGATATTGCAGTAACTAGGTGGTAGGACTTTTCTGCAAAGTTCGTCTAGGTAGGTACCACCGCTTTGCCAGTTATTCTGCCGCCAAGCAGTAGTGTGCAAGCACTACTGTGTTCCGGTTTGAAGGGCATTGTAGCTAGTGAAATTACTGGGCAAATGAGACTTTATGATCTGATCACTCAGTCTAGTAATCTGATTATTAGACTGGGTGATGTCTCAGGACGACGTGCGCAGTGCAGTGTCGCGCGAAACTATTGTTTTAAAGTTCCGGGTGACACTGCAACTGTTATGGGCGCCCTGTCACTTAACATCAGGTGAACGACTAGCTCGTCACGTCATTCAATCACATTAAAAAAAAAAAAAAAAGTAACAGTCAGTGTAACTATAACATCCGCATTCATTATGAACATACTTAATTCATAATGTGCTATATATATTATAACAAAAAAATGTTATTACGATCGTATATATTCATTGATTCTGTGCTAACGAAGTCTAAATGCTAATATTGCAACTTTTTCTTAAACATTTTCTGATAATATTTGCATGATATTTTTATTAGAGTATCTTAAAGTTATATCATTGACCTCTCTAAGATTAACAAAAATTTCTTTTTTTTTTTAATAGATTTATATAAAGCATTAAGTTTACCTACATGATAATCATCAAAGTCGTGTCAAAATCCAGTCAACGTTTGTTCGAGGCAACACGTGATCAAAATACTGGTATCTATTTGGCGCAAAGGCTAAGCATTGCCATTCAATGGGGCAATGCCGCCAGCACTTTTGGCACGTTGTCTAGTGGTCTTCGTAGATTATTTTACTTAATTTATTGTTTTTAATTTTAGTATTAGTCATTATTTATTTTGTTTTTATCTAGTTGTACTATGTAATATTAATCACTAGTTACCCGCCTCGGCTTCGCACGGTTTAATTAGTCCTAACCTTGTTCATGGGAAGAGGGAAGCGAAAGGGAGAAAGATAGAGGAAAAGGATGGTGAGCATAAATAAATAATCAAATATATAAACAAAAAATTATTGAATAAAAATTACATCCTTATTGCTTCGTGCAACCCGCACTTGCTTTTAGCAATTATAAAGTATCCTAAATGTTATTCTAAAAAATTAGCTTAAACTTCAGCAAAATCCGTTCAGTAGTTCAAGCGTGATGCGTGTTCAAAGGGACAGACAGACAGTGAAAAATTCAAGAAAAGTTGTTTCTATTTCTATTTCGATTAGGAAGTGTAATGCAATCAAAAGTATCAAAAAATATCAAAGTACCTCCAGATTTAGCCCACTCACAGTTTTATTATGTATAGATTGTAAATCCCCTGTTTATAGTAAGATAAGAAAAAATTGGTTTTTACCAATTTTCCAACTTATAGTCTAGTCAAGGGTAAGTCAAGGTCCAATAAACCTGTGGACACTATTGTATGATTTTATGGAGTTACAGAAAATGATACGTTTTCCATATTTGTATCTTACATTTGCTTTTCACTTACCCTTGTTTATGAACACAGAAGAACTAAACAATGGAACTTTTGGATATATAATAACTTCTTGTAAAGAAGTAGGTAGATACCTTTTTCCCACCTATACTTATGTCTACTCGTATGTATTCTACTTATATTATCTCGCTCTCTGCAGAGGTGAAAAGTCGTATGTGCCACATGACACCCAATTTTTTGTCACCTTGTGTCGTTGAATCATTTACTACGCTCATGGATTCAGGTTTAAAAACGCTCGCTATACGGTCACGATTTAAATTATAAAATACCTACTTCACTTGCCCGAAGTTCAAACTCAGCACAAATAACGATGTTAAAAGAAAGCAAGTTGAAAATATCGGGTTCACTACGCCAGACCAAAACACGTTTCAACTTGTTACATTTAACCTATGTCGACTCATCTAACATTCAATACGCATAAGATTCATTTCATACAAAGTTCAATTTGACTTTGTTCATTTGTTCAGTGTACGTTTCACCTAAAGATCATTACAACTAAACACATTACACCCAAGCACTGTTTTATCTATGTATGCATCATCCAAATCACTATATTGAAAGAGAGGTGGTTTGCATTCGTAATGAAGTTTATTTAGCTTTTTTGTTTACAATGAAAGGTATTTTTTTCAAACCCCTCTCCTAGTACGCCATAAAAGGAAAAGTCCCTAGGTCCATAGCGGTTAGGGCTGTAAGAGTGTACGTTGTCAGTCGATCAGTCAGTGAGTCGTCCCCATCGTCGTCTTGTTGTGTCGAAGAACTTAATATTTAGTGACTACAATAAAATCCTTATTACCATAAAATCTCTTTAATAAAACGAGTTTATTTTACTTCAAAAGCCTTAGTTTCGTACTGAAAAGTTTTATATGGTAGATATCTCTGCAAAACCACATGATCTGGTAGACAGAATATGAGCACTTTAATAACTATTTCTTGTGCTCTACGGTACCTACAATAATTTAATTACAATACTTTACTTTGCTCTTCATCATTGAGGAGTTCCATATCTCATGTTTTCTCGACTGTGTCTTGTAATCTCAAACAGTCACATAGCGCTGATTATCGTTGAGGAGTTCCGTAAGATGTCTTCAAAATTCATGATCAGGTCATTTGAGTAGGTAACTATTAATAAGTTCCTCAAGCTATTCCCTAAGATTTGTTTTATTACTAAATAGGCCCGTATTTGACCGCGATTTCACCTGATAAAAAGTGACGACGCGGTCTACGATGGTACATGCTTGCCTAGGCAATATAAAAAACTGATTCACGAAGAGTTTGCCATGATTCAATGAGAAATTTCTAGTTTTTATCAAGCACTGCATCATCAGGTCCATACTAAGAACCTGTTACGTTACCGCGTGACGTCACCCGCCGCATAGCACTACAGGCATCAACTGAACAATGCGCATCAGCGCACCTAAAACGACATAAAATACTATATGCAGCATCAGCTGCATATAGTATTTTATGTCGTTTTAGGTATAATTTGATTTATATAAGTACTCCGGTTCCGACCTTGGAGACGGAAGCACCACCTTAGATTGTAGGAATATTAGAATACTACATCATGTATTATTTTATATTCAAAATTTAGATTAAATTAGTTATAGAATCCTTATTGGTTTCTCTTCTGCATCCTCCACCTGCAGCCTCCGTAACTTTTTTTTTTTTTTTTTTTTTATGTAATTAAATGACGTGACGAGCTAGTCGTTCACCTGATGTTAAGTGACACGGCCGCCCATAACAGTTGCAGTGTCACCCTGTAACTAACCTGCCTCAAAGTAAACTTGACACAATAAACAAGAAACATCAAAATTGGTTGAAAATTACGAAAATTACCTACAAAATAAATTAAAACAAATAATCAAATAATGAGAAAATACCACCAAATTGAGAACGGAGCTCTTTAAAGTTATATTTAGTTGAAATGTATATATAGTTGGTAAAGTGTACCTTGATGAAATAGCATCTAGGTAAAACATCACTTGACTTAATGAACTTTAGGTGAAATGAATGAAAGGTGTAAAATAATTTGTTGAAATGAAATCTAGTTCAAATGAGCTTTAGGTGAGTCGACATAGGTGAAATGTAACAAGTTGAAACGTGTTTTGGTCTGGCGTAGTGAACCCGAAAATATCATATTTATGAGTGAATATATTATCTGTCATCAATCATCATATAAAATTTGAAGACAGATTCACAAATAACTAAGCAGTTAAGAATATCAATGCTCAATTTGTCAAAACGTCTAAGCGTGATGAAAAACTTGTTGTAAATTAATAAAAAATTTGATTAATTTTTGACTGGCCTGTTAGCTCAGTTGGTAGTAGCTCTGCCTTCTGAACTATAGGTTGTGGGTTCGATTTCCACTCAGGACAAACATTTGTGTGATGAACATAGGTGTTTAACCAAAATGATGCGGGAAGTTAGGGGGAGGTGAGGGAAAGTAAGGTTTTAGATGCCGTCTACTTTTTAGGCACAAACTTCTCTAAAATGTGTCTGCCGATTGTTTTAACGTGCTTGTATACTAATTTGAGTAATTTAGAGATATCGTCTCTACATTTTAGTTAGAGGTGTCATGTCTGTATAGCAAAGTGGTGTTTGACAGATCTAAACTAAAATTAGAGAAAATTTAGGTAAGTCGATGTGCCGCCGAATCGACAGTAGTACCTAAGTAGTTAAAATAACTTGTAATTTTTACACCATCAACTAAAAAAAAATGATATTTATTACCATCAGCATATACCTATTATATTTATATTATGTTGAATTCGTTATTAGCTTTTTGCGCTATACCTATATCTACAAAACTTAGCTGAAATTATGCATGCATGCATAATATGTTTTCATTTTAGCAGCTTTTATGATTATGGCAGTGAAGACTTTTAAAAACCAGATTTAGATCAATATTAGATATTGCAAAAAGAAAGCTCACTTCCTATTATATTATTTGCAACAGGTTGCTTTTGCGACAGTAAAATTGTGACACTTGGGTGATTTATAAGCAGAAATGATACAGGAAGCAGTTGAAACTCGTTTAAAGAGACATCCGTTATCTATAACTAAATAGTTAATGAAGGAAGCATTAAGGTAGTTATTTCATATCCGGTCCTTATAATACCAAAAACATGGTAAATTGCCTGAATCGCGCCGGCTTCTTATAGCATCACCAAGTTTAACTGACCTTGATGAATAATCCAGTTATTTAAAATCTAATCTATAACAAGTTTTGAATTCAATGTCGTTCGGCAAAATATTTGATTAAATTGAGTGGACCATATGAATCTACAGCTTTTTTGCAGCTACTTGGTGTGGTGGTTGAGCAGGTCGGCTCATAATAACAACATTGTGTTGCATTATTTATATAAGTAGGTAGTCAAACTTACTCCTTAATTTAAGGGATTTATAGAATTTTAAATAAAAAATTAAATATGTGTAGCCGATGCAAAGGCTCGATTTATTCTGATCACAGATTACTTATAGGTAGCAAGCTAAGATAAAAAATAGTCATAACATCCGAGAGTGCCGGGCGGGCTGCTATTCTACGAAATCCGACCGACAATGCAATGTCAGCTTAATCTAACACAGATGCCTGAGGTGGATGCATAACGCCTTCCTCCCCAAGAGCGAAATTATCGGGTTGTTCATTCTCAATAACATTCCGATGATTTCGCGAACACATTAAAGCAATAATTTTCTTACGTAATACATAAAACGCAAGTAAGACAAGACACGTTATAACTAAAAATAAGGTAAAATATAAAACTACACTGAGGCTAGAGTCTGGTTCTCTAAAAACACTCTTCACTAATTCACTTTGTTTTAACGCGTAAGACATATATTTAACTTCATCTAGATTCACTGAACGCATGTTCAGTGCATGTGCACTGGATAGGAACGCATTCGCACTTGTACTTGCAGGTAGTCGAGGCAAGTTGATAACAGGGATCGGCTCCACAGAGTCACCTTCCGAGAGCATACGATGTCGCCGAATTCTGATTCCATAGACATCAATTTCACACGGTTCGTCAAGGGTTATAAGATAAGTTCCGAAGACTGGGTGCTTAGTGACCTCTGAGTCACAATACGTTGTGACAGTAGTTTTTATTCGAGTATACAAAATCCAGCTCGCAGCGGCTATCGACTGCACCCGCACAGGCTCGATGTGGATTTGGTGCTGCACACAGCAGGTAAGATTATCTTCGAACCTCATGAGTTGCTCAATGCAGGTTAGTTCAGGGTAATTAGCTCGGTTTCCGTCAGCGCAGAGGTACTGGTCTCCAACAGCGAGTGGCCGGCATGGTTTCTCGATTGGGAGGTATTTCATTCCCTTTGCCAAAAGGAAAGGGTATTGTGGAAAAATGGTAAGGGTTTTATTTTCAGCTTCGCGAAATACTGGTAATGAATAAAGTTTATAATAATTGTAAGTGTTGTTATCAGTAAGAGGGACCTCTATTACGAACGTTATCTGGTTGTGTTTAATGTAAGACTTAATATTAACAGTTTCTTCCAATTTTATCAAATTATTTTCAGTTGCAGTATACACCAAGTTTTCAGTTTTAGAAATCAATTTTAAATGGTATAACAATTCCGTAGAATTTACTATAGACTGATGCAATATACCTATTTTACTAAAAGCTAGAGCAGTTTCTATTTCACCTAATTTAATAAAAATTGATTGAAAGTAATTTATGAACAAATTATAAAAGCTAACAATATAGGTAGAATAGTCCCAGCGGTTTCCTTGGGAAACTATCTCATTTAACATAGATTCAAGAACCTTCATTCGTGCTTCCAATATAATAGTATTTTGGTTTATAGCACCCGTTGTATTAACAAAACTATCAATTATCTGTGATACCAGAGTCAACTTCTTAGAGATAACGATTTGATTCTGACCAATTTCGGAAATGAGCTTATCGTATCTTAATGCATCCTCGTGGTCTAGGTTTCCTGTGACTATTTTGACAATTGAACCTAAAGGGTTCAGGATACCTCTCTTAAATCGCTGTTGCGGAGCAAGTTGCCCATACTTCTGAATAACAGTGGCACGCAAATGATCTGTATGAATTTTTAAAGTTACAAAGTCACGAGTGTATGATTTTTATATTTTTAATGGGCACGTTCGTTAGTCTTTGACCTATCTCTATTGGCACCACATTTCTTTCTGCTTTGCCTGCAACTATTGCTTTCGTGTAACGCGCTTTATCCTTGCTTTTTCTTTTATTTACGTCTTTAGCAAAAATAGTTTTTCCTTCTGGAAATTCTATTTCCGCTTCACCGCCTTTCCTCTGCCTAACCTTCTCTTTGTTTTCTAACATTTTAGCCGCTAGTTGCTTGTATAAGAATTTTGTGCGCTTTGCGTGGTCTTTCACCAGCTGTTGCATGTATTGCTTTTCAAAGTCTATTGCGAAGGGACTTCCTGAGTCCGTGTGACCAAAAACTATCTCAAATGGAGTAAGAGCAGTAGCTGAATGAATAGAATGATTATAAGCTATTATCGAATATGTCATAACTGATGCAACATCTGTACACTTTAGTTCATACTTAGCACATCTATAAATTTCGCAAATTGTGGAATGTAGTCGTTCTATTAGTCCCATAGAGTTGGGATTGTTCGGGGTACCGATGTGCAGTTCTATTTTGTGTAAATTTAGAAACTCTTTCATTAATTCATTATTAAATTCGGTGCCTGGATCTGAGCTTATCTTTTTCGGGATTCCATAATAAGAGAAATATTTCATTAGGCCTCGCACGACTTCGGGAATGGATCTGTTAGAAATCGGTATGGCTTGGCCTAGTTTGCTAAAGGCATCTATTAGAGTCAAATAATATTGCCCTTCAATTTGGAAAAGGTCTATAAATATTTCCTGGAACGGGGCGTCTTGCGTTTGAGTTAGCTGCAAAACGGGTTTAATTGGTTTGCGATCATACTTATTTTTACGACAAACCTCGCAAGTATTAATGATTGCTGCAATAGTTTCCTGCATGTTATTCCAAAAGTAAGTCCTACGTATGCTAGCTAATGTTTCCTTGATCCCTCGGTGACACGTCTTTCCTACATGATACTTCAACACTATCGCTTTCTGTTCTCTTTCTTCTTCTACAAACACCACGCGCTCAGTGCATTCAATCAATTGTACCATCCCTTTTCTAAACAACTTTCTAACTATATGGCTAAACTGTCTACGGTGTTCGTCGTCTTCGAAGTAAATAAAGTGCTTAGTTGTTGGTCTAACATGCTCCTTCAAAAATGTCGTTATCAGTTCTGGATTATTAGTCGGTAAAAATACTTCTAAAACCTTTTGTTTCGCACGTGAAATGTCTCGAACCTGTACATCATTTTTATGCCATGTAAATACAAGAATTTGGTTTGGCTTAGTGTCTATTGCTTCTTTCAGGATTGGAATGTCAGTTGTGTCTACATCTACAGCAGAATGAATTGTATCAAACTTGGAATTTTCAGATGGTTCTACAATAGGGTATTCACTGTCTGTGCTTACAACAGAAAGCGTCTCAGAATCAGAATTAGATCCACAACTGCGGCTTGCCGTAATAGTGGCACTTGAGTCAGATATTGTCATAGTCGCTGAAGAGTCACTTCGTTCCTTTACTATCTCAATTATGTGTTCCTGGTCCCTAAGTTTCTGTTCTTTGCTATCGAGGTTAACCTTCATTGATTGTCCATCGTTGTCATTGTCGGAGATAGCATTCACCTTGATCCTTGACAACGCGTCGGCGTTCGTGTTCTGTTTACCCTTCTTGTACACAATGTCATAGTCATAGTCTAAGAGTCGTAATCTCCAACGAGTCAATTTACTACTGGAGTCTTGTTGAGCTTCAAGCCACGATAAGGGTCTGTGGTCAGTGTAGATGACAAATTTACGACCATACAGGTACGGGCGAAAATGCTTTACTGCCCATATGATAGCAAGACATTCCCGCTCAATCGTACTGTACCGTACTTCTGTATCGCTTAGGGTCCGACTAGCGTATGCTATCGGTTTATCACCACCAATCTGTCCCTGTGATAACACTGCACCTAGTGCAACGTTCGAGGCGTCTGTCGTCAGAATAAATGTCTTGTCAAAGTCTGGATACTGCAATAATGTTGCGTTTGTCAAAAGTTCCTTACATTTGTTGAATGAGTCAATGTACTTTTGGTCTATAATTATCTTGTTACGTTTTTTGAGGCAAGCTGTCAGTGGTTTTGTTACCTGAGCAAAGTCCTTGATGAAACGTCGGTAATATCCAATGAGTCCGAGAAAACTTTTAATTTCAGTAGTCGTTTGGGGTATGGGATAATTCAATACAGCTGTAATTTTATCGTCATTTGGTTTAAGTCCGTCCTTGGTAATAGTGTGTCCTAAGTATAAAACTTCTTTTCGTAAAAATTCAGATTTGTCAAGTTGTACCTTCAGGTTAGTCATTCTCAGTCTGTCAAAAATTACGCGGAGTTTCTGGATATGTTCGTCTAAGCTTGCAGAGAACACAATGACGTCATCTAAGTAGACCATACAATGTATACCCTGCAGACCCCTTAGAACATTGTCCATTGCTCTTTGGAATGTCGCTGGAGCGGTCTTAAGCCCGAACGGCATTCTTAAAAATTGGTAGTGTCCATTTTGCGTACTGAAGGCAGTCTTTTCTCTATCCTGTTCCTGTACTTCGATTTGATGGTACCCGCTTGCCAAATCGAGTGTACTGAAGTAAGTGCTCTTTCCTAACTTGTCAAATAAGTCAGTGATGTTAGGAAGAGGATAACGGTCATCGATAGTAATATCATTAAGTCGTCTAAAGTCTACAACCATGCGCCATTTAGGCTCCCCAGATGCATCCATTTTCTACTAGGTGTACTGGTGCATTCCACGGGGAATGCGACTCTTGGACCACGTTATCCTTGAGTAATTTTTCTACTTGGCGGTTAATTTCTTCTGCTTGCGCAGGCGCTTGTCTATAGGGCCTTACATATATGGGATCTTCATTTTTAGTGCGAATTTTGTGTTTAACTTGATTTGTGAAACTCAATGGAATTTGGTCGCAGTGGAAAATATCCTTATACTCCATGCATAGTTTTAAAATTTTCTGTCGTTCTTCTTCGTTGGTGTGGTCTAGTCTTAGTCTTTGTAAATTTTGTAGTAATAAATCGTCTGTCTTAATGTCTGTATTATGTCCAGTAAAGTTTATATTACAATCAGTCTCGTTATATGCTGTCACTGTGAAAGGTCTCGTCACTGTCAAAGTCTTGTGACTGTCTGAGGTATTTTGTATGACCGTTAATGCGTGGCCATTGACACAGTTGACCAACGCACTAGGCATTCGCACACCGGAAGTGAATTCCCTAAACTCAAGAATACCCTCACCGGAGTGTATGTCTGTTGGAATGTTAACACGCTGCTCGCATCGTGGCGATAATTCAACCGCATAATCAAAATTATGTACAATTGGAATGGATGTGGTGTTAGTTCTCAAGATCAGGTGTTTCAGGTCGATAATTGCGTCAAGCTGTTTAATCAAGTCATTTCCGATAAGACCTTCATATCGTTCGTCTACGTCATATAAGTAAAACTTATGATTTTCGTCGTTTTTAAAGGATGTCTATAACTTCGTCATGCCGACTACTTGCATGAGTGCTGACTACCTGGAATGGTTCATACTTAATATGTTCAGGAAAATACTGATAAGCCACACGAGGGCTTATGAAAGAACGAGTGCTCCCCGTGTCGATCATAAATTTTGCGTCTATTTCCGGTACAAAAATATAAGGCAGCTTGAGTTTACTATTACAGTTTAATTCTATGACTTCTCGTCCTTGGACGAGGCCGGTATCTGAAAATTTAAGGTCTCATTCGTAGGTACGTTAATCTCATCCAGATTATTTGTTGTGTCATTGTGGTCCTGAGTAGGATTGCAATCTATTTCATTAATAGGCGTATACCCCACGTCATAATCGATAGCGTCATAATCGATAGCGTCATATTCGTAATCGTCACAATATTGTTCGTCATCATTGTCCAAGGTAAGCTCATTTAACCTAAAACCCTGTTGAGGTACTTGTGCCTGCGGCCTTGGAGGCATTGTCCTCATAGAAACATCAGTCGCTTGAAAGTTGGGTTTTTGGACTTGGGGTGGTTTGTAGCCAAAGTTCTGAGGTGGCATACTGATATTTTGTTGGGGTCTATAGCCGAATTGCGGTGGCTTATAACCAAGTTGCGGTAGCTTATAGCCTAATTGTGGTGGCCTATAACCAAATTGTTGCTGAGTGTTAAGTTGCGGTGGCCTATACCCAAATTGTGGAGGCCTATAACCAAACTGTTGCTGAGGGCCAAGTTGAGGGCGATAGCCTAACTGAGGTCTAAAACCAAAATTCTGTTGTTGTACTAATTGCGGTTTAATATTTTGCGGAATGCCAAAATTAAATTTTTGTGGCATGACATTATTTTGTGGCACAAATGGCTTAAAACCAGTCTGTGGTTGTGACGTTATTTGAGGAGTGGTACCATACTTAAACCCTGGGCCCAAAGTAACGGGCGGTTTTGATAAGGCATTGGTGTTGTGCATACGATTTCGCATAGCGTACTGCTCGTGGAAGTTGACTTCTTCAAGCACCACGCTTAAGGCGTCTTCTAAAGTGGCAGGTGATTTAAGCCGAACTACGCGCACCATATTTTCTGGCAAATTATATAAAAATACCTTTAATGCGGTATTGTTATATATTGCGACCTTCGCGAGTTTCATGTCCAGGTTATTAGATAAATTTACCTTTGATATCAGCAAGGAACGTATGTTCTGTAATCTATTACAAAAATCTAGGTAACTCTCGCCAGGATGAATTCTACATGCTTCTAGTTCGATACTGATGCACTCCTCGCTACGAGGGTCGCCAAAGTGCTGCTGCAAAAGTTCTCTTAGGGTGGACCAGTTGGTTATGTCTTCTCGCTCTGATAATAAGGCGGCCGCGTTGTCTGTCAGTCGGCTAGTAATTGCGTGTAATACATATACATTTTGTTCTTCGTGACCTCTATATTTGCTAATCACATACTGCGAGTATGTGATTTCTTTCTTAAAAATAAGCTCAATTGACGCTTATCTCCACCAAAAAGCGGGATAAGCCTCAACATTTCGTTCGGAATTGGCACAACTTGCACCGCGGAACTAATCGGAGGTGTCTCTGGTAATGGAGTATTACATGGCTCCATTTTTATAATATTAAGTACACAACACAAAAATACAATAGAACAATAAAATAAATCAAGTCAATAAAACAATTATAAAATATTATATATAATTCGTCGGGCTTTTACCAGCGCCAATTGCGCAGCTATTTTGGAACCAAATGGCCTCGTACGTGACGATGGTAAAAGACCCGACGGAATGACCTTGATCCCGTGGAAGATGGGGCGGCCCTTGGTGTGGGATGCTACGTGTGTAGACACCCTTGCGCCGTCACATCTTCCCGAGACACAAAATAAGGCTGGCGCGGCGGCGGATTCCGCAGAGAAACTGAAAAGGCGCAAATATAGTAACCTAGACAGCGGTTTTATTTTTGCGCCTTTTGGGGTCGAGACCCTCGGGCCATGGGGACCAAGTGCACACAAAGTCTTTAAAGAACTTTGTAAGCGTCTGGTTGAAGCAACGCGTGACCAAAATGCTGGCCTCTATTTGGGCCAAAGGTTAAGCATTGCCATTCAACGTGGCAATGCTGCCAGCATTTTGGGCACTTTGCCCACTGGTAGTGGTTTGTTAGATTAGTTTTGTATTATATTGTTAATTTTATAGTTTTAGTTTAGTTTTATAGAATACCTAGTATTATAAAATCAATTTAATATTAAAATCAATACGAACACAATTCACATTACCTGGATCAATTACTTTGTAACAAAAGTACTCTATCGTTATCGAAGCTTACGAAGCTTATCAGTCCCAGACGTTCTGAGAACAAGTAACCTAGGTACCTAATCTATTTTTAGAACGGCGTTCAGTAGAGTTTTATACTAAACAACCAGATACGTTATAATGAGAGAAGTTTAATCCCAAAAATAACGAATATAAATTAATTAAATTCTATAAAACCCTTTTATGAAAATTACGGGAATAATAATGGCTAGGAAGGCAAAGAGTTTTACTCACCAACCGACCGGTACTCCCATACTCGGCACTTTGTAAGATGACAAATTTATTTGGTTCGTTTCGGATAAACCACAGCTATTCGCGCCGCACTCGTGATTTCCAGGCGGATTTGGACACCTGAAGTTACGCAAGACGACACAGCCTTATCGGTTCATCCGTTACCGGCTGCGCCAGTCAAACTTACTCCTTAATTTAAGGGATTTATAGAATTTTAAATAAAAAATTAAATATGTGTAGCCGATGCAAAGGCTCGATTTATTCTGATCACAGATTACTTATAGGTAGCAAGCTAAGATAAAAAATAGTCATAACATCCGAGAGTGCCGGGCGGGCTGCTATTCTACGAAATCCGACCGACAATGCAATGTCAGCTTAATATAACACAGATGCCTGAGGTGGATGCATAACGAGGTATTACATTAAAATAAATAAAAAACGCCCAACGATCACATACATAGATCCTGGACCCTAACTAGGATTCCCTGTATCTAGGGACCCAGGAACTACGAGGACCATGGTCCCACAACACCCAGACACAGAACAAGCATTTGCGTTTTTTTTTACGTGTACAAATACTAGTCCTGTCGCGGGAATCGAACCCGCCGCCTCCGGGTTATGAGCCGACCTGCTCAACCACCACACCACAGAGGCTGTTAAAGCCATTGTATAAAAAAATTTAATTGGAAGCAATTATCTATAGCTATACATATAATAAAACTGTAACTGGGCTAAATCTGTACATTGAATACATTTTGATAATTTTAATTGCATTACACTTCTTAATCGATATAGAAATAGGTCCAATAAATTTTTTTTGTCTGTCTGTTTGTCCTTTTGAACACGCATCACGCTGAAATCGCGCATAAATTTGATATGGTTAGCTAATTTTTCAGAATAACATTTAGAATACTAACTTCATGTATTCTAAAACGGCCAAGTGCGGGTTGCACGAAGCAATAAGTAAGTAATTTTTATGCAAGAATTTTTTTATTTGTATATTATTTACAGTATACACAGTAAAAAATTTCAATATCATGAAAATTATGAAGTTATTCAAATTAATCTTTGCGTCATTTTCATGGTATAAGCCGGTCTGCACAGTGCAGCAGAGCGATTCAGGTCTCCTTCCGCTAATCTCGAAAGCTACACCAACTTGATAATTTGAAAATAGAACGATAGTGGCGTCATCTCATCTGCAAAATGTATGAGCTAGGGAAGAGTGGGGTAATTGCGACCACTTAAGGGAAAGAAATAAAGGAAAACTGAACCAAGTTACAAAAGCTAATTATTATTCAAGCCAATGTTCTTATAATCAATAAGAATTCATTTGTGAATAAAATGTAATTAATTTAACAATAAAAATTTGAATCACAAACGGGATATGAACCCGTATCTATCCATGCCTAATGGGCTGGGCGGGACATGCTTTACACCTACCGAAGCCTGCCTTCCTTCGAAGGCGGAAAAAACACATACATAGCTTAGAAAATAAGTCACTTAAAAAATAAAATAAAAAAATTATATGTACACCTTATTCAGCACTCTAACCACTCAAAATGGAACCTAAACATGAATTGTATTTTACAATTTTTATTTAATGTGTATTGGTGGATTGTTAACCATTGGGTGATCGTGAACGTGCGCGGATTTTGGTAAATAGTTCAAAGTTTAAAAGCCTTGCTTCTTGTGTTTTTTTCAAAGTTCCCCCAATATTTCAGTTGCCCCTCATTTCTGAGCGTATCTAAATTCTCTGACTTTGACGTGACGTAATGAAAGCAATACAAAAAGTAAAAAAACCCAAAATGTCTTGTATGGCCATACTTATCCGTAGTTAAGGTTACCAATGGCTAAAAACAACTGTAACAAATTCTAAGCAATAGCCAAAATTTGTTAGGGGTTTTAACCATTAGTTACATTAACTACGGGTCAAAAAACCTAACTTTAGACTTGGTTTCATAGAATTAACCATTTTTTCCCCTCAGAGAAAATAAATAAATAAATAAATAAATATGTGTGGACATTTCACACAGCGCCATCTAGCCCCAAACTAAGCATTATAGCTTGTACTATGGAAACCAGATAACTGATACAATACTTATATACTTTTGTTTGTAAATACATACATAGAATACAATATGACACCCAGACACAGAACAAACACCAATGTTCATTACACAAATCTTTGTCCCGGGTGGGAATCGAACCCACAGCCTACAGTTCAGAAGGCAGAGCTACTACCAACTGAGCTATCAGGCCAGTCAAGAGAAACACAACAAAACAAAAGACATGACTTATAAGATTATTGACCCTGAAACGATTTAAGTGTGTAATTGAAGTTGAACTTCAAATTACTACAAATATAATAAAGTATATAATTATACGGGGCAAAGTGCGAACACAATGAACCGTTTTTAAGTTGATTAATAAGTAGCCTCATTAGTGTCGCAAACTTGTCCAGTACCTATATGGATTCATTCATGACGACGTAGGTTGACATATCAGATTATGGACGTCTTCGTGGTAATTAACGGAAGAACGGCCTTAATTCATCACTCATACTCGCCAAAAGAACAACTAATTAGTAACTATAACTAATAGAAATTACAGGTGACCAAAAAGCCTGGCTTAGGAGGTAAGCCTTGGCCAAAGACTAAGTTTGGCTATTTAACGAGGTAATGCCGCCAGGTTTTTGGGCACCTTACCCGAAGTGGTTTTTAAAATTATAAGTTGTAAAATTATGTTATAAGATATTTGTAGTTTTATTTTAATACTTAGTTTAGATTTAATTTAGTTTTAGTAAATATATTTTGCTTTTTTAGAAATAGTTGAAACTTATTAGTTAAATTAGAAGTTCATCATCAACAACCTGAAGACGTCTGTCTACTGCTGAACATATTCCTCCCCCAGAGAGCACCACTTTAAGCGGCTGCTAGCCTTCTGCATCCACCACAACAAAAGTACATGGTGCTCTTGAGTTTTAGTTTTGTTGTTAAAAGTAAATTAAAATTGGGTAGTTTATATATTAGGATTCTTATAGGGGAGGAAAGGTTCTAGAGTGGTGACCATGAACCGGAAGACGCAGCTTAGCTTGGCCCCCCACTAGGTGAACCGACGATCTGCTGAAAACCGCGAGGAGCCGATGGTCATTAGAAGTTATAGAGACTAAATTATAAAGCTAACTAATAAGTACTAGTAGGTAAGATGGGGAAAGCGTATGCTCTTCAGCCGGTACAATGAACCGTATTAGGTAAAGGAGTTTGTATTCAGACTTGATTAAGTTCGGTTTAGCCTTAGAAGTTTCAGCAAAGTTCCGTAGTGTTTCTTAGATTTTGCTAGAGTTTATCTATCCGATCCGACATTATTTGACCGAGTGATCGGGTTTGCAAATAAGACCACCCCCTCTCTTCCCGTGGCTGCCGTAACAGCCGGCTGAGGGAATGTCCAGTCTTCTAGGTAAGCATGCACCACCGTAGGTCGCGTCATCACTTACCATCAGATGAGACAGTGGTCAAATGCTTTGCCTATAAATTATAAAAAAAAAATAGGCAGCAGCATTTTCTTCGGTACTTCTGTGATCGCCAAGCCGCCTGCCAAGCGTGGTGATTATGGCAAATCCTCCCCTATGATAAGCGTCCAAAGTGGCTTTTTATCGGGGAGGCATATGTTCAGCAGTGGATGTCTTCTGGCTGATTATAATAATATAGTTAGGTAGACCTATAGTTTGTTACCTCGCTGCTTGCGATAATTTTTCATCTTGCTTACGTCCGTGATTGTGATGAGTTAGAAAAATTTGGTCCACAATCAAAAGTATATCTTCAACTTCAACCCTTCAATTATATAAATGTTAATCCCATAATCCATGCACTATGCTTTTATAGTGTCATTGAAATACATGGCAATTAAATAAATAAATAAATATGTGTGGACATTTCACACAGTGACATCTAGCCCCAGACTTAGCATAGCTTGTACTATAGGAACCAGATAACTGATAGAATACTTAAATACTTTTTTGTTTGTAAATCCATACATAGAATACAATATAACACCCAGACACAGAACAAACACCTATGTTCATCACACAAATGTTTGTCCTGAGTGGAAATCCAACCCACAACCTATAGTTTAGAAGGCAGGGTTATTACTAACTGAGCTAACAGGCCAGTCACCAACTGAGCTATCAGGCCAGTCAAAATTGGTCTCGTTATGATCTTGCTACATTTGAAATTACCCACTTATAATGCGCAGTGGATATGACTATCTTATTTAGCTTGATAAGCAGGATGGTGCTGGCACGCGTCTCCAACCATTTAGAGGTTGCTTCACTAAGTTGAATTATATAGACCGATAAATCTTAAGTCTTAGCTAACACTAGTATTTTATGACAGACCTGACTCCGTAATTTTTTTCTTTATTTTTACTAAAATATCTTTATTAAATTGGCTCTTTATTCCCGCCTGGCTAAGAGTAACAAAAATATTTTAGGGACAGACCGTTCACCGTAAGATGTCCCCATATTATTTAAAAGTATGCAAGTAAAACATAGTAATCTGTGGTGGGCACATACAAGTTTAGATAATGCTAACATATTACTTTACATAATGCGTACATGCTACTTTACATTTACGATAATACTTGCATAGTTTTAAATAATGTAAGTACATCAGGGGAGATCTTACAGTGAACGGTATGTATAAGATATATAATACAAAACCATTTTTCTTGGGTGACCCGGGCGATCTTATCGCAGTGTCTGCGCTAGGATCATCGGACCAGTCTGGCCCTTCTAGTTTAGTTACCGTTTTCGTCACTGGTAGGTATAGAATATTGGATACCAGCGTAACACAATCAGACGACGTAGGTAACTTCCGTAGGTCAACTAGAACGGTCGTGACTTTCCATATAGGGTACTGTTCTAGATGGACGTAGTCTTCTTGATCCCTATGTCCCTGTAACGGCACAAGCCGAGGCTCACACCCCAGAGGTGCCTTTGAGCATTACTTTGGGGGCTGGGCGCTTTATGCAAGTGACGCTGTAAACACCACAGATTAATTATGTTTTACTTGCATATTTTTAAGCACATTCAAGGGACATCTTACGGTGAACGGTCGTACACTTAGTTGTGGTTAAGTAAATCGTTTGGACTTCATACTGCCTTTTGACAGTCTAATTCCTCTTAACGCTTATCCGAAGCCCCTTACGTCTTAATTAAAGGCCGGAATCACGGTAGACGAGTAGAATCTGTGTAATATGATAGCATAACGGTACAGTCAGTACAGCAGAGCTGATGTAACAGCATTCGCAACGCTCATAATTAACCGGTTTTGTACATTATATCACGTCAAAAGGCTTGGCGTATCCGGCCTTGAACCGATTTTGTCATTATTTTAGTTGTCTGACTACTGATTGATTTGATCAAACGTCGTTTGGGCAGATTTATGAAATGGCTATATCCGAAATTAAGTACCTAGTTTTACCAAAATACTATAATAAGTTAATAAGGTAAGCATTAATAAGTAGGTACGTACGTTTAATACACTCTGATCTCCACTTCTCTTTGTCTCTCTGTATAATTACTTTTATTAAGGCTGCTATATACGCAAATCTACTATCTCGCTCGCGCATCTCGACATTTTTGAATATATTAAATAACTAAATTTACTTACCAAAAATCTGACTAAATTATGTTCTCATGACTAACATTACAAATATTCAACAAAAATATCATATTAATCCAAACAAGCTTTCATACATAAAAACGGTATAGAAAGAAAAAAACTTTGATACCGTTGTATTTATGCAATCTAACTCGGCTGGTATTACGAAAAAAATATTATTTTTTATAAAGTCAAGAAGTGCAAGCATAGATTATAATCTATCCAAATGATATTGACACCTAAATCAAAAGGGTTTGGTAAGATTTTCGCCCGAAACGCTAAAATGTAGGTAAATTCACTCATTGTCTTTATGTCATACGTGCAGATAGCAGAGCAACGGCAATAACATTTTCAAAACATGGCCCTTTTACATCAAACGAGATGAAGTGTAAAATAATTATCCCATGGCGCGTGGTCAACGGTAATTGATTGATCATGACGTCACTCCAGCTATTGTGTGCGAACCGCATCGCTCGCTTACTAAAATTTATTAATATCACCCCAAGTTAATTAACTGTTGAATATTGTATATTTATATTTACCAAAGCTAACAAAACTATAAATATTAAGACCTACAGTATATCATTTTACTCTTACATTTAATGCATTGTCTTAGTTAAATAATTACTATTATAAGTAAATCGCTAAATGTAGCATCATCAACAGCCTGAAACCACTGCTAAACATAGGCCTCCCCCAAAGAGCGCCACTTTGAGCGGCTGCTCGCCTCCTGCATCCATCGGCTCCCCGCGGCTTACACCAGATCGTCGGTCCACCGAGTGGGGGGCCGGCCCACGCTGCTTCTTCCGGTTTGCCGTCGCCACTCGAGAACCTTTACTTCCCTATCGGTTGTCAGTTCTACGAGCGATGTGACCTGCCCATTGCTATTTCAACTTACTAATTCTAAGAGCTATATCGGTCACTTTAGTTCTCCTGCGGATCTCTTTTTTCCGGAGCTTATGTCGCAGGGAAACACCGAGCATAGCTCTCTCCGTAGCTAGTTGCGCGACTTTGAGCTTACTAATGAGGCCAACAGTAAGAGACCGTGTCTCAGTTCCATAAGTCATCACTGGCAACACACACTGATTGAAAACTTTCGTTTTCAGGCTCTGCGGTATTTTGGACGAAAAAATAGGTCGAAACAACAACGACAACAATTTATTACTTAATTATAAATTGAAATTACATACCTAGGATTATTGATGACAACTACAGATCACGTACCTACTTGGGATTGTTTACATCATAATGAATAAAGATTTATGAATTTATGAATAAATCATAAAGTAGATGTCCATAGGCTGCGGTTACCGGTTTCCATCAGGCGGGCCGTATGCTTGTTTGTCGCTCTTAACATAAAAAAAAACTGATTTCAAAAACTCATAAGATTATAACGCCTGAACCCGAAACCTATAAAATGTCTTAAATCTATAAATAATCGCTAGTCTCAAAATATCTATAGTCTTACGACCCTCTTCTTTCGGTATAAACTGTTTGCTGAAAGGCGCCCGTAGAAATAGACTAAAAGCTAAAATATCGTACAATTAACACTGTATCGTACATAACTGTTAATTATTTGGAACTGAGCAAACAATTATTCAGTCCTTTTGACTTGATATAGCGCATGGATATTAGTCTTGACAAATTCTTTTGGCAATACCCTGAACCAATCACTATTTGCATAGGATATTGCATCTATATTTATTTGACAGCATTTACAATGGGGAATGTTCTGAAAAGCTATTGAATCTGATGCCAGTATTATAACATGGTCGTACCATATATCGGACATACCTATCGCTCGCCATCGGAGAACTGATAGATTCGTGGAAATAACACAAGAGTCGATGTATGCGTTTTATCTTGCCGCACCTATATACACTTGTAAAATGAGCTTTTACTCGTTCATTACCTCCATTTGGGTCTTATTAAGCTTAGGTTTTTTTATAGTACGCATGGAGGTAAATATCAACCTGATGAGAGATCTGATACTTCCTAAATTAATCCTGTAAATATCGCGTTATTCGATTGGTATATTACTTATCGATTAATTATCGAATAAGGCGAGAGAAATACCTTCATCCATACAAAAAGCGCCAACGTGCGTCAAAATTATTAAGAAACATAGTTTTAATCAGGATAAAATATACCTAATATATTTAATAAAATCAACTCGAATGCCTAGTCTATTTATGCCTATAAATTATAATCTATTCAAACGATTGACCCCAAAAACAAAAGATATAAATAAAAATTTATAAAATGTACTGGGCGAAACTATTTTCTCCCGAAACGCAAAAATGTAGGTAAAATCACTCCCGGGCTCTATCGTCTCCATCGCACGTGCAGAACGAGCGACGGCTGGTATTAAACAAAGTGACGGCAAATTACATTTTTAAATACTAGGACGGTTCCCAACAAAGTTATCTTTGCAGTTTTTGTCATACAAGCTGTAAGAAAATGACACCCAAGAAAACTTTGTATTATGATAATTCTGCCTGGAATTATTGCTTTGTTTGTGCTTTCTTGGCAAGCATTGCTCCATTGTCGAGCGCGTCCTCCCTTACCATCAGTTGTGACAGTGGTTGAATGCATGATAATCATATACTTATATATATTAACAATAAGATGACAACATAATAATATAATAATAAGATAAGATGCCTAATAGGTAATTTATGCAAAATTTTAAGTTTTAAGTATACCTACTTATTAAACCAGGGGGGAACCAAAAATTCATGTGATAGGCGATAGGGGTAGGTTTAATCGAAGGGGGTAGGGGTAGTTGAACCTGTCATATGAAGATAGTAGTGCCATATCTACGGACGTAACTTTCATGAAACAGTTACACTGTCTTCGCAAGCAATGCGTGTGATCTGCAGAAATTCATCATCAACAGCCTGAAGACGTCCACTGTTAAACATAGGCCTCCCCCAGAGAGCGCCACTTTGAGCGGCTGCTTGCCTCCTGCTTCCATCGGCTTCCCATAAAGTTCGGATGGAGAAATTATTTAGTAAAAATAAAGAAGTGATAGTGCACACATCCTATTTATCCTGTTGCTCTTTAGTTAACGGAACGCTCTGAGCTGACACACCAAAGTCACGTCTTATCTTAGGGTAGGTTTTTGATTCGTAGTAAAGGTAAACAATAGTTACAAATGCTAACGAATTATAACTATACTTAGTCCTAACAAATAATCCTAACAAATTTTGACCATTACTATGGTCAAAATTTGTTAGGATTTTTAACCATTGGTTACCTTAACTACGGGTCAAAAAACCTAACTATAGACTTGGTTTCGTAGAATTAAGCATGTTTCCCATCCTTCGGAAACTGACTAGCTCAAACTCCTCGGCCATACTTCCCAGTTTAATGTTGAATCCTGTACAGTGCAAGCTGTTTTGTACCGGTGAAAGTGGTTCTATAAGTAAAATGTCGGTAGATACTAACATGAAATAGTATTTAAACTTTTTGTAATTTTTTTGAATAATATATTTACAATTTTAAGTAAAAAAATATTTTTTTCTTGCAGTCAGTTTATTCACATGACAGGGGTTATGGTCATATCGTCTGGGTTTTAGAAGTCTGTGTAAACAAAGCGTTTTTGTTGCAGAATGACTATGTAGGCAAAACTTCGAGGTTGCACAACAGCACATTCATTTCATATTATGTAATAAATAATTATAATCGAGGAAAAAGTCTTTTCATATATTGTACGTCTGAATTTAAAAATGAATTTGGTTGTACTGTTTTATACCTGAGTGTGACTGGTTAGGATTACTTTTTATTTTATTTGGGGGGCTTACAGCTATCATTCAAAATTAAGTAACAAAATAAATTTATATCCCGCATTTTATTTATATTTTTTAAGCATGTCCCGGCTTTAGGGACGGATGGAAGCGGGTTCAAGTCCCGCTCGTGATTCAAACTTTTCCTTTACAAAAAAAAAATAAAATAAAAAATAAATATTTTTTTTTTTAATAAATTTAAAGAGCCACAAGCCTCCACAGTCAGTTATGAAAATATAGGTTCATGCAATAGATATCATTAGAAAAAAGCATAAAGACGTAGCATAAAGACGTTTACATAAAGACATCAAATCAAGAATGTAATTTCTTTACTCTAATCTCTTTCTTTCTTTGGTCATCACAACGTTGGTTCAAGCGTTTCCAGTCTGTAATTATTTCACGCCAAAAATACAGCTTTTTTTTTTTTTTTTTTTTTTTTTATGTGATTGAATGACGTGACGAGCAAGTCGTTCACCTGATGTTAAGTGATACGGCCGCCCATAACAGTTGCAGTGTCACCCGGAACTTTAAAACAATAAAGTTTCGCGTGACACTGCACTGCGCACGTCATCCTGAGACATCACCAAGTCTAGTAATCAGATTGCTAGACCGAGTGATCAGATCATAAAGTCTCATTTGCCCAGTAATTTCACTAGCTACAATGCCCTTCAAACCGGAACACAGCAGTGCTTGCACACTACTGCTTGGCGGCAGAATAACTGGCAAAGCGGTGGTACCTACCTAGACGAACTTTGCAGAAAAGTCCTACCACCTAGTAAAGCAAAATAAAGCAAGTAAATACAGCTTGTTCCCTAAATGCTATAAAGCCCTCTAACAAAATACGAAGAAACTTTTTCCACGACCTAAGACAACAATTTAAATATTATGTCGCATGCTTGAAAGCACACTCACACTTGATACATCTTTTTGCACCGAGGTTCGATGAGGGTGCAATGCGCAGTGTACGAAGCATATTCATCGCGTTGTCGGTTAGAATATTGATTAAATTGAAGTGCTTGTTTCGTCCCTTCTACGGAATATACAATTTATTTTGTGTAGGTATGACCCAATGTCCCGCTTAACGACTGAAGTTGTACCTACCTATATGTAGAAGATAGCTTACAAAATGATATATTTTCCTCATGAAATATAACTATCTAAATTAGGGTGTTTTCTACTAACGTAGGGGTTTTTCTATTGTCTACTAACTAGCTTTTTAAAAAAAACCACATAGATCAGTAGTCGTCTTTGGGAAAGCTCCACCAAATAGTCGTACAGGTGTCTTACTCCAATCAATTAACAACTTAGCATCCTTTTGAAAAGACGAGTCTGCCAACGAGCACTTTTTGTAGTTTTGCATCACGAACTCAATACCAATATTTTTCTCTCTCACAGGCGACAAAATGTGAGTCATGTCAATGCTTTCGTCTTGTTGGACATACAAAACCCGGTCGTACAACTCGACGTTTTTACAAACTCTAGGACCAAGCGATGGAGGTACTTTCTGACTTTCACTGTCTATGTCGGACCTATACTTGTTTATATCTGGAATTTTCTCATTGCCTCCTATAAAACTCTGTCTTTTTTCTTCATCGTTGTTTCCTATGACATCCCGCTCGTTCAGAGCGTTACCTATCTTAATTTGCTTATCGAAACTGGTCGGATCCATGTTACGCTTAAATGGAACTCGTTTCCTGATTGGATTTTGTTTATCTTCTTTTATTTTTTCATCATGATCAGGCAAATAGCCATGATTGTATTTTAAAATAGAAACCGAGCCGAGGCCTTTTGTGGATTGATTTGATACTTCCATGGCCAGCTTCCGTCCATTTAATAGTGTCGGACTGGCATCTTCTAGCAACTTACGCTTCTCATGAACATATTTTAATCGGACTGCAGGGTACTGTTTTTTATTATTATCCACTTTAGCTTCATCGGAATCCATATTTATTTTTCGAGGTGTGTAGTCATTGTTATATGTTTTTACGTTATGCCACTTGTTCCCACTTGATATGCTTTTTAAGTACATTCCTTTGCTGTTTGATACGGTCGAAGATTCAGTGTTATGAGAATCTTCGTCAAGATACTCCAACGACTTCAAATATGGAAGCGTAGATATGCTTGTTTTACTTGGTGGGGGTTGTGTAAAATATTTATGATTATATTCCTTATTTTCATTCAATTGAAAAGGCTTTGGAGTGGGATGATAATATAACTCTTTCATTAAATTTAATTCATCGGAGTTTTGTTTATAGAGGGCATGACGATAGTGTCTATGTTCTCGTTTGATATTTGGTTCACCTCTGTTTGTTATTTCTACTTTCTTCGGTTGTGTATCAGCATGTATTTTCAAAATGTTATTTCTTAAATCATCTTCTAAAATTTGCACATTATATTGAGGATCTCGTTTGATAATATCGTACCGTTTTTCAACTAAATTTTTTCTTCTGAATTGGGATAGTAGACGAAGCATATTAACTTTAAATTCTGAGGAATATGGGTGAGAATCTGATACTTTGTATAGCGGTATGGTCTGAGGGACTTTCCTTGTAAACTGTTCTCTGTTATTAAAATTGATGCTTTTAAGATAATTTAACACTGTACCTGGAAACTTAGAAGCACTCCACTGCCCATAGACTTTTGTGTCACTGTTTTCTGGCGGAGGAGTTTCAATGTCCGATAATTCTGTCACAGCTGCATTGTATATTTTATTACTTTTTAAAGTGCTACCTTTCAAATTATAAATGGACTCCAGTGGTGGTGGTGGTGGTGTTTCATACTCCGAAAACATTGGAATCTGAGTATTAGATTTAGATTGTACATCTATAGGTCTAGTTACTTGACTTTGATTCCTTCCTGAAACTCTCGGGTTATCATTACTGTTCCAAAAATCTATTTTGTCTTTGTTTATAGTTTTAAATTCAGAAATAGTGAAGTCAAAAACATCCTCTTCAATCGAAGCGTCTCTCAGATTTGGTTTCTTAGATGACACGTCTACACCAACTTCATGTTCCACAAAATTGTATGGGGTATGAAATTTTATGTAACTTTTTGTCGAATTTTTTAATGGTGCTATAGATTTCTCATAATTGTTATGTATTTCATCAGTCAACAAATCACTTAAAATAACATAATTGAGTTCCTTACTCTCCTTCTTCAGTTTATTTTGTGAAAATATTTTCTGTTCATACAGGGGATTTGCTTTCATCGTGTAATTTCTTTCGATGGTAGATGTCAGGATCATGTTTGCACCGAAAATTTCTCCCTCAAAGCCATTAGGAGCACCTGAAATTTTATAATTTGTATTAAGTAAAGCGACGTATAATCAATAATAAATAGCTATCTATTAGTTTATTACCAGTATTCGCCGTTCCGTAACCGATGATGATGCTACCGCCGCTTGGCAGTACAAATCCAACAAGCTGTAAAAAAAAAATTAGTAAATTTGCAGTCACTTGTACATATAAAACTTTATTTAATTGGCTCTCGTTAAATATTTTAGCAACACATTTTTTTTACCTATTCGAGTCAAGGATTAAAAAATGCGAAATGGAGTTACAACACTGTCAAGGCACTGATTGGCCTCAGGTGATCGTGAGCTGAAGGAACTATCTCTTTACGGATACCATGCAGCCTTGTATAGTGATCTAGTTTCGTAACTGGTGTCTATGTCAATTTATCACATGATAATCTTGAGGTATCAACGTTCGTGGTTTCGATGACCCTCGCTCAACTGAACTTGTTACCACCGTGCGCTGGTGAATCAGTTCAGTGATCAGAAATATTATTATAGATAGAACATGGTTCGCCCGCTGACATATTGTAGCTAAGAGCTACAAGCGGCTCATCTGATTGGAACTTACGCTTTGAGCAGCTTCACAGGAAACGAGCCGCGAATCCACGTACACTGCCCAAGCTCCGAAATCTGACTGGTAGGACATACAAACGTGACGCCACACATCCTTTACTACATCCACACTCATACTAGAAGTTACTTTTCCTTTTATAGAGATTTTTAAATGTCGCCCTCCGGAATCCAGCCAAAGTCTGACGACGCGATTGTTGCCGTTTGCTGCAACAAATTTGATGCAAATGTTTAGTGAAATTGGCAAAAACTTATGCAAACAACGCTGCAGTTATTATTTTTTATTCACAGACACTTCTAAATAAAAAAATACAGTGTTAGGAGGTTTCTCAGGATTGGCATAGATTAGAGCTGCATTTAGATAACGCTTAAGTGGCGTACAAATTTCACGTTAAACCGTGAGGTGTGTTTGATCAAATTATATACATTGAATTAAACATTATTCCTTTTCCGTCTTAATCATGTGCAATTGGAGCGGTACGTTATTGCAAAACGTGCCCCTAATTAGTTACACAAAAAATCACGAATGCGTCCGACCAAAGTGACATTTAGATCGATCGATAATCTTTCAAGCGTTCGTACAGTATTTTTGACCTTCAATTTTGTTTGCTGAATGCAGATCAATAAGAAACCCCTTTTAAACCAGGTCGTTAGTGCATAAGGGTCAATTTATCGGGGTTGAGTCACCCTTCTTTGTTCATTGTTGTGTGGCGAGAGGGCCGTGGACGGATTCTCCCATCGCCATCGGCAGTTTAATCCAGACTCTGTATGGAGGAACAGTTGTTTTACGATTACGTGAGCTTACAAAACAACAGGCGGAACAATGTAACGTACAGTTTTTAATCCATTTATTATTCTACATTACCATTCTCATTATTAATAGTTTACATTTAAATAATTTCTCCTATTTTTTTAGCGCATTTTGACTATAATATGACGATCTTGCACGTCCCACGCCTTGGCATTTTATACGCCAACATGCAAATGTTAAGCAAAAAAAAACCAATAAAAACCAAATTGTGCAACGACTTGCATTACAAGTTCAGATTTTAAAGGGGGTCATATTAATTATGGCAATGCAATTCAATCTGTTCAATAAGTTATTATGCTTTGCGCGTTACACTATTGCATTGTATTGTGACAGATTTTTTTGCCGTTGCTACGACTTGATTTAATGAAAAGACTTTAGGGGCTTACCGACATATGTGAATATACTCTGATCGGAATCAAGGTCGAACAGGCGTATCCAAGTGCAGAATGTGAACTCTCTTAGTGGTGGAGTCTCGACGTCATATTGAAGAAACTGCAGAAAAGTAAATTATAGGAAATTGATAATTAATGTTTTATTCAATCAGCCTCGCAGCGTTGCCCCTCTGTATAGCGAGGCTGATTCTTTGACTAAAGTAGATGCCAGCATTTTGGTCACATTTTGGTCAGTTTGTTTTTTTTTTTGTATTTTTATTAAACTATTTGTTCTATGGCGGAAATCGGGTCCGAATCGTTACCTACATACATACCTCTTATTTAGGTAGGTAGGTACATTGGAAAACAAAACTACTCTTAAAAGTAGGACTGCTTATTTGAGCATTGACTTTAGTTGCTCATTACTTTACGTAACTAAAGTATTTAATCAAAACTAACTGGCAGTCATCGCATTATGTAAGTTTATTGGGCTGGGTAACTGGGTATTGATCGATTTCAATGGCTTCGCTGCATTCTAAGTAATAAAAATTCTACTCCCTACTTTATAATCACAGACTGAATTGTTATATTGAGACGTTGTATTATTACTGTCTTATCTGTACCAACAAAGTTGAATAAATTAGCGTTTGGCCGCGATTTAAGTGAATAATAAATTTAAAATGGGCGATAGTAGATATTTGATCAACTCAAACAGACTATAGTTTTGTATTAATAATTCATGATTTGTCTGATGGCTGTCTGACATTAGTGTGCTACTTTTTTACATAGTTTAGATAATAATGAGCTATTATGTCAAACTTGACTTGAGGCTTTCAAAATTGAGGTGCAGTTATTTATTCTGGTTATTTATTCAGATGCATTTTATATACATTTGTATTTTTATATGTATATGCTATGTTAGATTGCCTTGCGATCCGTAGGTTTAGGTTGATTGACCACATATCACCTGTAAGCTAAAGAGCTTACAGGTGATATGTGGTCAATCAAATTAAAGATTAATCCTGTAAATAAATAAAAATACTCTGAAGAAAAGTCGAATAACTCGGGAAATACTGTTTTTAGTTGTTAGGGAAAAGTTTGAAGATACAGAATATGACATGGAATACCATCAATTTATAAAGAAGTAAATTTAAAGTCAGTTTCTTTTCCATAAATGTTTACTCATCTAACTAATAGAGGTTACTCCTTAATATTAGATTGATTTGAAACACAGACCACAGATACCACTGTATAGACAGATAGACAATCCATATCACGAAATAGTAATTTATGATATTAGGACGGTAAGTTGGTTTTTACAAACGAGTAGACAAATGTAAGCTTACCATAGTCACTAGTTTCATACAACGCACGTGTATCATACAACGTTTTTCAACACATTTGCGAGAAAACAGTACAATAGGTAATGAAACAAACTTTCGTCACAACAAACAACCTTTGACGTTCTTTATCTAACTAAATATGAAAATGGCCTAAAATGGCGGGCATTTACAATGCAAATGGTGCCATGCGTGTGGTGAAAATAAGAACTACATCTCTAGTTTCATTTTCTCTTTAGTATTAAAGTGAGACAAACGTATTGAGCAAAATCGCTTCCAAGGAGTTTCGATCAAATTCTTTTATATGTTTTATTGAAATTTAAAAAAAACCGTAAATGTTACGCACGGCGCTATACAAGGAATGATGCGGTAAAATAGGTACTTAGGTGAGAGTACCTATTTTACCGCACGCTTCGTTGTATGGTGCGTAATGTTTAACTTTCGAACGATGTATACAGGCTTTGTAAATGCATTTTTTGAGCAAATGTGTTGAAAATTATATTATGTGGTAATGTAACACAAAATGAAATATGGTAAAATATTCAGCAAGCGCACATACCTGGGCGTATCCTTTTTGCGTTAAAACGACCTTGTAGACCGGACGATTGATAGCGTGTATTGAAGCTACCATACTCAAAAACGCCGCAAGAACCGCCCGAGACATATCGAAAACACTGACTTACAAAATTAATATAATATTAACCTAGAATCCAAGGATATATATACTTCCTACACTGATAGATGAATTGAATAGTAACAGGAAATAAAACTGGGAAAAACGAATCGGTAATCGTTAAAACGCGAAAAGCAAGTGGCATGTAGAAAAACAAACTGTGAACTGAAAGAGTCACGTTGTTGTTGGTTACTAGCGAAGAATGATGTTTATAAACCACTTTGTTGTTCCCAACATTGCTACGTTCTGATTGTGCTATAGAAAATAATGTAGCGTCTTTGTAATAACAGGAATCATCATCGGATATAAATTTGCAGCCGCATTTACAACAACAGTATTATACAACAATGTCTTTTCCAAGTGATAAAAACACATTGCATTATTTATATAGGCATTATATTTAAAGCCATTGCAATGAAACTTTTAATTGTAAGAGCAATTATCTATATCTACTTATACATATATATATTTGCCAGAGAGATGAACATAATTTATAACATATATAAGTAATAAGAAAGTTCTGTTATTGGCCTTTTTTTGTAATTTAACTTACGTATAATATCAATTGTCATTAGCAGTTGATCTTCTCTTCAATAAATAAATCATAAAAACTGAAATTGAGCTAAATCTGTCCATTGAATATTTTTTTTAAAATTTTCATTACATTTCACCTCTTAATAAATATAAAACAAACAAACAAAAACAAAACAAAAAAAAACAAACAAAAAAACAAACAATCAAACAAAGAAAACAATCAAAACAAAGAAAGAAAACAATTATTTTTGAATTTATTGTCTGTCTGTCTGTCGCTTTGAACTTGCATCACGCTGAAAGTACTGGACGGATTTCGCTGAAATTTGGTATGGTTATAGCTAATTTCAGAATAACATTTAGTACCTTTACTTCAAAAACGGCCAAATGCGGGTTGCACGAAGCAATAAGAAAGTAATTTTTATGCAATAATTTTTTTGTTTGTATATTATTTAAAAGACAGAGTTTCATATCTTGAAAAATGACGAAGTTATTCAAATGCATTCTTCCGTCATTTTCACGGTATTATCTATTACGTTGCGATAAAACATAGCTGACAACGAAGATGCAGGTACTATACTCAACCCGTCGAAGCCGGTACAAAGAAAGGCAGGCTTTGCTTGCCTCCCTTCTATTGCCGTCCCATTCATTCATCCTTTTTCCCTTTTGCTTCTCTCTTCCCCACCATGGTCAGGGCGTAAAGCTAACTAATCCGTGCGAAGCCGGGGTGGGTCAGCTAGTTAGTAAATAAAAGAATACTAAAAAAAACAAATTTATTATGTACCATCGTAGACCGTGTCGCGTCGTTTTCATCAGGTAAGGCCGCGGTAATATGCGGGACCTATTCAGTACTAAAAACCGCGCCATATGTGTGTCAAAAAAAATCATTACAAATAATAAAATTATTAAAATTATTTAATTCGTTTTAATTATTCATTTTAATTGATTCAAAAGTATGTACGCTTCATTATGACCTGATGGGCTGGTCTTATCCTTCATTGTTTTGAGGCAGGCAAAAAAGTAGAGCTGACATTACGCTTTCTTTATCACGTGGTCACCGTCACTTAAAAATATGTAAATTATTAATTTTATGTTATTTTCTTTTGCCTCAGGTTAAGGCGCCACATCCGTTCTTTATGGGCAATGTGGCGCCCACCACCTTGCCCCGCGGAGGGCCCATGCTTCGAGCTTTCTCACCTTCAGCGCCACCGGTACCCGCTGACCGAGTGAAAACAACGAATTTGCCTGCTTCAGGTCTGGTTCATTGTTCATCTAAGGTTCTCTAAGCGTAGAATTTTATATTTGAGATTATGGTTGAAAATTTCAGACATAAAGAGACTAGGTATGACATTTTAGCAGCGAAATCACTGTGAAAATATTCCTAAAAATTTTTAGAAATAGTTTCAAAATTATTTTTACCAGTATAACAATACGAATAAAAACTAAAAAAAAAAATGACTTCCAACTCAAAAGTATAGGGACATGAATTAAGTTTACCTAAATGCCTGCTGCATTGATATAATTATGACCACAGATAGGTTGAAGCAAATGATTGCCAAGGCTCACATGGTTTTGTAGTTCGACAAGTTTTAGGATTGCAAACAAACTCGTTAGCTGCATAATATTTTGTGAACACCGAAGAACTGTCAACAGACAATAGCACATATAGCATTTGCTCCCCACCAAATCCAAGTTTAAGGTAGCACGTAGTGTTAAATACCTAAGTGTAGCAAGATATATGTGTAGGTATCCCTGCGCCGATCAAGCCCTTGCGCACATACATCCCGGGCAGTGGATCAGAACGGTGCTTCCCGTTCACCGCTCCCGATTGTTCCCGGGGCGAACAACTGTATACCATCCCCGGTAACCTAACCCTATATAGGTGAAGAACCTAACGCGCGATTACGTCACTTATTGCTAATGACGTGGAAATCACGTGACGTGGAACGTGGATGTCCCGGTTACATATTTTTAATCACATTTTTCTGCATTGTAACTACATTTATATTCATCTATTTCTTACCGCAAGTTGTCTTCTCAGCTGCCGTTCCATAAAGACGTATCGCGTCTTAAGTTGTTTACCTTTTCATTATACCCCTTTACAGCATAAATCTACTTTCGCTTCGAATACATATTTTGCAAATGCTTTGCCTTTTAAATGCTCATGTCAACCGAGTTATTTTTTGTATTTTGTCATAATTGTTTATTTCTAATTTTATTCATTAATTATTTAACATTTACCCTTCTATTCCTGTGATTTCCTTGAAGTCCTGTGAACCTATATATATATATATAATCAATAACTTTAACACGTTTATTAAAACGTTGCTGCCGAGGTATAGTATGTGTTTATGCATCTTTATAGACTGCGTATTTTTTTTATCTTTGAGCTCTTTATAGAAAGGACTGTTACAGTTATTATTCGCATGCTTTGTTATAATATATTAACCAAAACCAGCTTTTCAATATAAAGTATCTAAATGTCTATAAAATAGTGTTGTGATTATAATAACATTTATTTATTTATAAGACATTATACCTAAGAGGCGTTCCAGAAAAAAAATATTGTATAAAAATCAATGAAATAAAGGCACTTTGCCCGTTTAAAAAATAAAAGAATGTTAAGTAATAATATCGGCGTACATGATTAATGTTATTTTGTATCTGCGATTTCGAGATTCGGTCCTAAGATTGATGTGATGAGAGCCATTCGGTTTGTTTGTAATTTCAGGACATGCATCGGAGGGGTATTCGTCATCGCCTGAGCGCAACGTTGTCAGGGCGCCGTATGAAGACCCCTACTATACTCAATACATGGGCCCTGCGGCCGGGCGCCCAACCAATACGCCCATCATTGATGAGGAAGCAGGGTAAGTTATAACTAATCACTCAGCTATTTAATTAGCAAGCTGTGCATTAAATTCCAGGTACACGTGATTATAATTCATTTGAAACCCTATTCTAGAGATGCTGTGATCATCGAAGATGGATACCAAATGTATGGCCCAATGACAGGTCCTTGCTCTATGCCTCGCGCGCCTTTCGATGGAAGGTAACTTCATTACCCTACGTCAGCTCATTCAAGCGTCTAATGCAAAGCTTTTTCATACATTTCCACGTGACAATCATATATCGTCATCGTTTTCAACCACTCATCACTGTCATTATCATATCAAGTATAAATCAATTTAAAAGCTTCTACCTCTTTCTAACGCTAGTTATGTATATTTTATAGTCACAACAATGTTATTTATTTAATCTGTAATATGCTTTTTAATATTAAGGTAACAATATGATTGCGTGTTTGTGTTATCTAAGCTGCAACAGCGATGTAATTTACAGCGAAATAATTATAAATTTGTTCTATTTTATTATGGCAAGATGGCAAGTAATGGCATGTATGATGTATGTGGTTATTTGATAAATTTTTGTTGCAGTTTATTAAATATCTTTGTCTTTAGGAGTTTTCCAATGTCACAAACTTTCAGAATTCCGCTACAAATTGATGACAGCCGTCTCCGTGTGGAGAAGATGGAGAGACAGCTGGCCAGCTTGACCGGTCTCGTGCAGAAGGCTCTGCAGACACCGTCAGGGCCGACCCCGACGGTGGCGCCTCGCCAAGACATCCCGAACTGCACCGGACGCCCGGCACAAGGTGAGCCGTCCTCTGCAGTATTCGTTACCATTGTCTATCTTTCTGGTCTCGCTGGATTCTGATTACAAAAACACTCTTGCCATTCAATGATCTAGAACGAAACGTCGCCATCAAGTTTTTAACGAACCTTATTCAAAATCGTTTATATTATGTTTAACTAATTGGGTCTAAATTCATCTAATATAAGCCGCGGATGAAGGCTTGGTTCGTTAATGAAGCTTGAAATTTCTTCTACTCAGATCCGGCTCGATTTTCCAGCAACGAGAGACCTCCCAAATTAGGGAGAGATAGATTTCGTAAGTGTGATTAAAACACTGCCGGAAATTTTGCTGATGCATTTCTAATGTTCGACTTAAAATATTTTATAATCAACGATACGCCAACCAGCATTCGTGTAAAACAAGTAGCTAATCTACGGTGTGTGGAGAAAAACGAAACCGCAAATTAAAGGCGCCACCGCATTCCATTTACAAGCTAGTAAATGCGAAACCTGACGCTCAGGCCAGGTGCTTCCGCACATCTTAGTTGAGCAGAGAAAGCGGCACTTTCACTCGCAGCTAATAAAGTAAACGATAAGCTAACAATAGTGACGTGATCTTGTATATGTCCTATTGACCAACTTACGACTTTAGCAATGCATCAGATTTACTTATGAGTTTTCTTGCAAATGGCTTGCTTGCTAACTCAACATGACCTTTCTTTATTTTCAGCTTCAGAAAGTACCATTAGCTTTAGCTTCATCTGTACTGCCATGTTATTACCTACGTCAGTTAATCTCATTATTGTTTATGTTCAATCGTCGATTTCATATTCGAAGCATCACAGTATTTATTACATTCAAAACCTTCAAAACGTTTGGCCATATATTGACAGACTTTAAAATTTATTTTGAACATAAAAGCTTTTTTGTAGAAAATTATATTCGCTGAAGTCAATTAAATATTCATTTTGGTAGTCGCTAATGTCATGTGATTCTAGAGTGAAATAAATTATGCATATTCAGATATATCTACATAGAGCTATCATGTTCTCAAATGCCATAAACGAGTATTGTATATACATCAATTGTGTTTCCTTTTGTGTACTTTTTCACTATTTTCCACTGCTCGTAACACTTGAATAACCTATCAATCAAAACACTGAACAAGCTTACAAGTGCCACAACCACAATGATCCAAAAATGATCCAAAATTACCTCCCATAAAGCACATGTTATATTTATCTAACTAAAAAGGCCTTCATTGCCATATTATTTAAATTTTTAAAGTGCAAAATTCAACTTTAGTAGATTTGTTTGCTTTAAAGCATTCGTGAATCGATTGATCAAATAAAATATTTGTTATTTCAGAAAAGTCTGTGTCCTTTGAAAAATCAGTGTCTTTTAGCGATGACCCACCCGACATGAATTCACCAAAACAGCACTCTCCGCAACACGCAGGTATGCATAAAAACGTTTTTAATTAGGTTAATGGATGACGCCCTCATAATGTAATGTTCCTGTTATTGTTCCTTGATTGATACGGGTATATATATACATATATAGGTAGTAGAATTGTGGCGGGTTGTATGACTATGGTGATGGTAGTCTAGACTCTGTTGGCAGACGGCCGGCAGCTTGCGCACTGATTGTAGACTAAGTGCATCTTGAATGTGCAGTAATGGAGATAGTACTCCCTAACTTGTTATCGGAATGAGCCTACACTAATGGTCGTTAATTCCTTCTATTAGGTTTGTAAACGTATATTATTTTGAGCCCCGCTAATGTTAGTGTTTTTATTTCTTTAAAAATACCAACATTATTTCAAAGACTAGGACTTAACTAATGACATTGTCATTCTCATTGTCATCAGTTTCACGTCCCAGATCAGAAAGTTTTGTTCTCATGTTTATTCATCTTGTTTTATCGATCATAATGTCGGTCAACCTCTTAGATACATTACAAAAAACCTAAAGTGAAGGTATTCCAGTGACTGGAATAACTTGACTTCAGAAGCCTTGCTGAACTGTCTATCATTCTGGTAGTTAATGTCATAACCATTCATATCTTTCTGCTTACTTCTTTGCCTATAGCTGAAACCAAGCCTACAAAACCGGCCATAAAATCTTCTACATTACCAAGGACATCGTCTCAAGGTAAAATATTTGGTATCCAATAATCCCACAGTTATTCGTACATCTAAGATTCATTGTCGCTTAAAATCATCAGTGAAATGGTTAAGTCTAAGTCGCGAGGACTAAATATAATTTTGATATATTTGAGCTTGGCATACATAGTATTATACAATTAAAACAATCGATCAAGCCTTAAAGCTTCCTGTTATCAGCTTATTCATTTGTAATTTGCCATGGGAACTTAGGATAGGCTATAGGTGTGATTTTACATTACAGAACGTGATCGCCTGAAGCCAGCCCCGCCTCCGAAGCCGGCGAACTTATCTACCCAGCAGCTGACTCTGCCGCAGCCTAAAACTATTACTATCACGGTGTCTCCGGATTTCTTCACGAAATTTAATTTCGTGTTGAAGGAAACTCAAGACATGCGTATTGAGGTGAGGCAGAACTAGGCATTCAGACAAACAATACAAGATGCCTACTCGATAAATTTTTTTTCCTAACTTACAAAAAAGGCTAATCTTACATCTATCTCCGTACCCAAAACTTTATAATTTATTTATTTTTTATTTGTTTGTTGTTTGTTTAGACGCGCAACCTGCGTCGTTCGGCTCAAACGTACACCATTGAGATGCGGCAAATGATGGCCGACACCATCGTGCAGCTCGGAGTACTGCAGTCCGCACATGCTGATCATAGCCCTGATGCCGTAAGTACCTATATACATACGTCCTTGGCATGGTTACAAGCTGTAACCAAATTATAATATCTTCTTCTTCTTCTTGTTCTTTTCTTCTTCTTTTTCTCGTGCAGGCAAGTGGTCGGCCCTGGTGTCATAATTTTTAGGCCTCCCAAAGGCTACTGACTTAGCTTAACGACTATTGTCATATGACAACAGCCGGGGCCGACGGCTTAACGTGCCCTCCGAAGCAGGGCAGCGCTCAGTTGTAAATACCACTTTTTGCTGTAGCGGTCACCCATCAAAGTAGTGACCGCAGCGAGCGTTGCTTAACTTCACCGATTGGTTAGAAACGGCTAGTCGTGGTTCGCTATGAGCACTACTTATAATATAATAGGCTGAGACAAAAAGCCTGAGTATCACACACATACACATACATTAACCACACTGATTGAAATCTTCCTTTTCTCTCTTCTCATGGAGATATCAGGACAAATATTAAGAGTCATTTGTAATGTATAATTTTCCATTGCAGCAAGTGGCTCGCGAAGAAGAGAACTACCGCCAGGACATGCTGCTTTTGGAGAATGATCTGTATGAGCTGGAAGCAACAGTGGAGCGTCTACGTGGCCAAGCCGCCAATAGATACAAGTAAGTTGATTTTAGTTACAAATAAATGGAAAGTGTTTGTTTCTACCAATGGCAGTTAAAATGTATTGCGTTGCGTACTTGATAACCACAACAAAATACCTATTCATTAAAGAAGGTCACCTTTATATCACCATCAAGTAGGCCTATGTTCAGCAGTGGACGTCTTCACGTCTACTGCTGAATATAGGCCTCCCCCAGAGAGCGCCACTTTGAACGGCTGCTCGTTCCTGCATCCATCGGCTCCCCGCGGTTTTCAGCAGATCATCGATTCACCCAATGTGGGGTCGACCCACATTAATATGTTGACCATTATTTTTGATCCTTAAAATTGTATATCAAATTTTTTCGCCGGTTGAGGTAGAAAATATCATATATTGTTTATAAGATTAGGGATGTCATGTTGACTAATAATAATTATCTGCCTTTCAGGGAGACACGCGTCAATGTGGGGGACGTAGAACGTATTGCTATGGTGCTCTCCAAGAGCAGTAAGACAGTAGCCGACTGGAAACTCAAATTTCCCGCCCTGCAGGAGGCTATGAAGGCTAAACTCGCGGCTGAAATGGAAAAGGTAATTAACCCGTCCAGTGCTTTAATTTGTATAACTGTTTAATTTGTATAATGTTACTTTTCTGCAAAGTTTGTCTAGGTAGGTACCACCGCTTTGCCAGTTATTCTGCCGCCAAGCAGTAGTGTGCAAGCACTACTGTGTTCCGGTTTGAAGGGCATTGTAGCTATAGTGAAATTACTGGGTAAATGAGACTTGTGAACTGATCTCACAGTCAAGAAAACTTTTTTAGACAGTGTGACGTGCGCAGTGCGCAGTGTCACGCGAGATTTAAATTTTGAGATCCGAGTGACACTGCAATCTGTTATGGGCGGCCGTGTCGCTTAACACCAGGCGAACGACTGGCTCGTCACCACAGAGTACCTTTTTATAAACGGAAACTCGTCATGTCATTCGTTAACATAAAAAAAAACAATAGAAGAACCACTGATTATAATAAGTACTGTAGCGGTAGTAGATTTTTATTATGGAGTACCTTTTTGAATCGACAAGCTATGGAATATTTATCCACGCCATCTGTAATTGATACGGGGTACTATCTGTAGGCAAAGTCTGATAATAACTGAGGAGGCCTCAGTCTATTTGAACCCCAGGTTCGTAATGAGGCATTTTATTTAAAAAAAACGCTAGTTCCGCTTCTTTTCTAGATGGCGCTGTAAGTACATAGTTTAAACCTTTCAAACCACAGAGTAGTTTAAACATAAGAAAATGCTTAGACTACCTACAAAGAAATGTCAAATTCAATTGAGTGGACCACGAGTACATTGTCTGTAGTATCTCCTAAGTATAGTCTGTGGTGCATTCTTCTTAAGTAAATTGAAGTACAGGAGAACTGCAAGACAGATAAACGTTAATATTATGATCCAAAATAAAGCCGAGCTATCCCGCAACGAAAATAAAACAAACGAAACAGTTTAGAGTTGTCAGTTAGTGTCGTGACACATTTCCAATAACCTGTATTCTATGCTTGAAACAGTGACAGTGACAGATTTTGGTAAAACCACAACTGGCGCCATCTATTGGGTCATACATAAAACACCATTTCTTTTTTTTAAATAAAACTTCTCATTACAAAGAATCTATATACCTACATACAAAAAGTATATCGGTGTGATAGGTAATCGTCCATCATTGCGTAAATTGATGCAGGTGTATTTTACTGACGTGAACCAATGCAGTAATACTCTGCTAACAAGTGTCCATTAGCACGAGATAATGAGATAATGTGACGATGACACTTACACCTATTATGTTATGTATATAATACCTACCTACTTATCTTTCCTTCAGAGACTACCGAACCTACAATACTATTATTCCTGTTATTTCAAGTCGTTATCCATTTATAGTAGTATTTCAAATAGCCAATTAATCTGTTCCAGGTGGTTCGCAAGGAGAAGATGCTGGAAGATGAGCCAGAGCGCCTGGAACTTGCTCTGCGTCGTTGCAAGAAACTTACCGGGACGTTGGTCACTCTCAAACGGTATGGCTTTTGTGGCTTTTTGTGACTTTAAACACAAACGACTTAAATGTTCAGCCAAGTGGTCCTGGTGTAAGAATTTAACCACTTCTTTCCCGTGGGTGCCGTAAGAGCTAGCTAACGGAATATCTAGGGTAGCAGCATTCTCCTCTGTACATTATCTTCTTCTCGTGTAGGCAAGTGGTCAGCCCTGGTGTCAGAATTTTTAGGCCGCCCAAAGGCTTCTGACCTGGCTTAATGACTATTGTCTTACGACAACAGCTGGGACCGGCGGCTTAACGTGCCCTCCTAAGCACGGTAGCGCTCAGTTGTAAATACCACTTTTTGCTGTAGCGGTCACCCATCAAAGTAGTGACCGCAGCAAATGTTGCTTAACTTTACCGATCGGTTAGAAACGGCGTCGTACATTATAATCTACTATGATGAAGACGCCTGCCAAGCGTTGCGGGTGATTATTCCATTCATATCTCCCCGATAGGGGAAGCCCATTCTCAGCAGTGAACGCAGAAACCATGTATGAATTGACTCAGATGTTTACTGAATAATATCTTTGTAAAAAAAGGTGTTAAGTTGACTTTAAGCCCTTTTCAAACCGGCGCGGCGTGTTATTTATACCGCTGTAGGTAGCGGTACACCGCGCGGGATTCCGTCCGAGTATTTTGTATAAAGTTTCGCTCAACTTTCGCTCTAGCCGCGGTACTTCAATACAAAATACCGCGGCGGGATTTACCGCTACCCACAGCGGTACGAAGAACGCGCCGGTTCGAATAGGGCTTTAATCACCATAATTTCATACTAAGAACATACATACTTCATACTTGGATGATATTATAGCACATACTTTTCAAGTTATCTTGATTCAAAAACCAAACCACTTAACCGATTTTGATAAAATTTATATGAGACCAATTTGAAACCATTAAATAAATAAAAGATTTTCAAAATCAGCCTGTAAATGACAGAGATATGAGAGGTCACAAACAATAAAAAAAAAAACGAAAAATATGTCACCGATTAGAAAACTTCCTCTTTTAACTCGTCTGAAAAACTAAGTACCTAATTAAATAATAGCATAAAACCTTGTTCTGTGCAACCAGTTTGGCTTGCGTCCAAGAGCAACGTCTCCCGTTGACTGACGGACGCGATTCGCCGACCTCATCCCAGGGGTCCTCTTGTATTGTGGTCACGTCTGAGGACTACTCCTCCGATTCCGGAGCCGTTTTCACCCAAAGCCACAACAAGGTAACGATCCTTTCTAGTTCATCTACTTTGACTTTACATAACTATTCCGATAATGAAGGGAAGTACAATTTTCATACGTATACAAGGTGAGTTTAAATTGCGGTATTATCCCGAAAGGGAGCCTTGAAACTGCGTGTTTCCAAACCTCCATACTAAAAAATAAATCCACTCACAAAATTACACGTGCGGTCGCTACGAGAGTTAACAAGATACTATAAATTCATTCCTAAACACAGGTCATTAAACTCATCTAAGTGCACTCGGCCAAAAACACAAAGTTCAACCACCCAGCTTCGAACGTAAACTTTACATGGGATTTCTTCAATGAAAAACTGAAAAGTCGTAGAAGAAACATTGTCTACCTTGGGGAGTACATTTACCCACTTTCGGGATAATACCCCAGTTCAATCTCACCCTGTACACTGTGTTCGATATCTACCTACTATATATGATTACGTGAATTGTTTCCCTGAGTTAAGTATGAATTGGTATTCGCAAAACTGTTCTTCCCATTATTAAATCGTTATGCCTAACAATATTTAATAACTATATCAAATTCATTTACAGACGGTATAAGCAGATAATTTTAGGGCTGTATTTAACTTAACATGCGCTTAACAATTGCAGGTTTGCCAAAAGTTATAAAATTTGCATTCTTTTCCAGCACTCTGTAAGTGGAGTGTTTAATATTTCATTTCATTCTTAGCTCCCTTCATCTACCTTTAGCTTGGTAGTTTGTGCCATGACCTTATTAACTTTAATCAATTCTGCACTTATTTTGCATGTGCCCTATCGTACACCTTGCAAGCATGTTTTACATTAGTGTGTAGGTAATCCCAACTGAATCCCATTAAATTTCATCATTCATCAGTAGTTTTTGCTTTACTTAATTTTGCAAATAAGATACATACTGATTTTCCCCAATAACATTATTAAAGTAAACCTATTTGTGTTTCCTGTATCTATAATGTGTATCACCGTCTCTGCCGACAGAACATTTTGCTCAAAATTTATCGTGCATGGGTGTTTTTACAATTATTATTTTGAGATCTTGTTTTCGACGAATACATATAAATATAATTGTGTCACGCTCTGTCCATTAAAGAGAAGTAAATATATTTTCTTTGAACAATAGTTGAATATATTGTTATATAAGTACGTATATATGTATCATATCACAGCTTAGAAAATAAAGAAACAATAAATTGGTATTTACGCAGAGAAATAGTGACTATTTTTGAAAGCGAGTAGGTATTAGCTAAACTACTTATTTATCTTCATCGATAACAAAACATTCTTAGGCAAAGTTGACAATGAGCAAAACAAAAACTTTTCAAAAGATGATAATAGCTTTTATCGAAATATAGTGTCTGCGCTTTTAAATGTATAGGCATTAAATTGTTTGGACACAAAATACATAGGTATAGGTATTCCCTGCGTCATAATATGTGTGGTTTGTAAAACTGGACCAAATTAGTATATATACCTACCCTAAATAACTTCTTAACTTTAAAAGGTTATCATAGTGAAATTTTTAATGAAAAAGAAATTTAAAAAATCTTGATAGATCAAACAATCAATAATATCAAGCGACAATGAAACAAACAACCCTAGAGTTGATATGTTTGCGAGGACAGAGTGTGATCAACTACAGTGATAATAATTCCTATAATATTATCAGAATAGATACAAAGAAATTTCGAATTATTTTGCACATACTCCCGCAACCAATGCACCTTCCTCGCTTCAGGAAAACAATGCCAATTTTAGAAACGGCACTAAATTATGCGAACAATAAAATATATAACATCATTGAAGTATTCAGATGTTGGCATGGCTATATCTACTTCCTACTCATAAAATACATTTGTCAAATGATAACGCGCGTAATGCTGAGTTAAATTATAATGTAGTACGTATAATCATGCTCGTGATCCAGATAATCTGTCTTCATGATACAACAATAGCTTCTATAGAATAGTCAACTACTAATTTTATTGCGCCTATGTTACCACTGATATCCTAACTGGACTTTACTGGACCGCTTGAGAATGAATAAGTTGTATTAAAGGTGTAGTACTTATATGAATTTTACAGCCATCTTATTATTGTAAGCTAGGTATGTATGTAACTTTTACTTGTAAGGAATAATGATAAAAAAATTAGGCTAGAATAAATATAAATAATTAACAGGCCTACCTTTAACTGATAACATAATCTGTGCCATATTTGATTTTAACAATGCCTATTTCATTTCTTTATCGTCCCGTCAGTTCGCTTGGAGAAACAGTCATTACTTCAAAGAGGCGATTGTTATCAACGAGTAAACAATTTCTTCGTATTATTATTATACATTTTTATTATTCATTCTATGTTTCAAATTTGTTTCGATATTTTTGTATTAACACGTCCGTATGTTTTTACTTTTTACAGTAATTGTTTTCTTTGATACATTACATATTTCTTTGTAAACTAAACACGAATTTGATCTTTGTATTTGTAGGCATGATGGTGCACTGACACGTAACGATGCTTTGGCAATATTCAACTTTTACAATTGGATCTGAGTGTGGTTGTCTGTAAAAGGCATCTAAATTTTCTTAAAGCGTTTTACGTTTTTTCCAGTATGAACAGTATTGAAAGAATCGGTACGCATGCAAAATTATTAACGATTTGAAACAAATGTTTCGTTCCTTTCATTGCATTCGTATTATTATTATATTCAACTAAAGCTACTTCTTGTATAACTAGACGGACATTGATATCATTCGTTTTGATGTAATCTGTGTTTAAAGTTTTAATGGAAAATGGTGTCTTGTCAGAGATACAATTTAGCTTGAGTTTGGTATAATAATATTCAAACTACATAATATGTTTATAATTATATCTACTGCTGTTTTAATTATATTTATATGTAATGTATCTTCTTAACACTATACAGTATTTTATTCCTTGTTTAATCCTTATTTAGTTCAATATTTTAGAATTTTAAAACCCCGTTAAAAGCGTTTTTTAGAGTAAAACCTTTTAGGGAATGTTTGTGATGTAATCTAAATTATATCAGTGGCACTTGCACGTTGCATGTTTAACCAATTTGGTGCAAATATCATTTTTATTGTCATTCAATAAGTACCAACTTATCTACTTACATTTGAAGATCTTTAATCAATATTTTCAATCAGGACATTGTCGCTTGTTATTCTGCACCGAGTAGGTTTAATAGATGTTATTCCATGGTATGTTTTCAAATTTGACCAGCTAATAAGTAAATAAATTAAAACTAGTAAATATATTTATATTTTTAAACAAATTTGGAAACTACCAGATCTATTAATAACGCATGCTTCTTTTACAGTGGCTTTGAAATAGTTAGTGCATCTCGCTGTTTTTTGTTTTTGTTGCAGCACATTATCAGGAGGAGCTCACAGCCCAGTACTCCAAGAAACCACTGAAAGCTTTAACCTACATTATCCTAACACGTGGTAATAGACCGTCCAACACCGCAGACTCCATCACCCATTGATCTGTGTTCACTTACTTCTATTCCACTGTGCCTCCACATCACTTCCTCACAATTTTTCAGTTCTCACGATATTTGAGTAACTAAAACTTACTGCTAAAGTTTAAACAATTACCTGTCTTTAAAATCTTAAAACAAATACACATTTTTTGTGATTTTTGTAACCCGTTTGCTAGATATCTCTTTTTTCCTTAGAAAAAATATAAAACAATTTAGGCAATCAGCACACACATTTACGCAGAACGGTGAACTTTGTTAATTTCTTTGCTACTTGGTTCAGTGTTTGATTATTGGGGTGGGCATGCACTGTACCATATAACAACGAGGATACGCTAGTTTGCCCATAATTTTAATGTAAAATACCATAAGTTTTATCAAGATTTTGATTGGTAAGTACAAAATATGTCATTATTATATTACTTATAGTCTTACAGCCTTTGATTTCATTTGTATTTCTCGTAGCTCCCACCAATTGGCTTTCGCGTTCACAATAAATAATCTAACCTATCCTCCGGAGCACAGGTAATCTGGTTTTCTTTTTAAGCTCTGGTATTTGCTTACAAGTATTCAAAATTTTTCTCTGGAATATTTAGAATCATTGTTAGCAATAGCTCTCGTTTTGGCTTTTAGATTTCGCTTTGGATAACGACTTTTAATCAGATTAGTTTCCTACAGTAGAGATTGGTAAAGTTTTTCACCTAATTATATAAGTTTTTGACTAATGGCAAAATCATCACAATTGTTAAGAGTAAATTTTTAGTCTATGGGTACCTTTCGTGCATATATAATCACAATTATTTTTAATAAACACATTATTTATTATAGTAGCTGCCTATTTCCATACTTGCCTTCTGTCAAGTGTGTTAACCAGATCTATCTATGTACTTACTTTACTTATGTATTTTATACACTTTTTTGGTTTCGTATGTATAATGATAAATCACTCTTTCATTTCACTATGACAGGCCACACAACCATATATCATATTATACTGGTCGTCGAATCAAGTTATTTTAGCTATATGACACATCTAGATGTACATTATATACATACTTACCTAGCAACTTACCTCGTTTTATCTGATCGATATATGTTTATAACTTAATTCGACGTCTCCATCACAGGCATTCGCCTTTTGTTTCTATTTTTGTATGAGTGTTTTAAAAAATACATTCGTGAAATCAGTGTCTAAATAATTAAATATGAATGATTGGTGTTCGATGTACTTATACGCAATGGTGAGGAATAAGAGCGCGGCTGAAAGATACTTGATACAAATGTCCCGACTGCCAGAGGTGGCCAGAGTTTACAAATGTTGAGCCCTGGCGAAACAGCGCGTGACCTGCGGAACCCACCGCATACGTAGGCCTATGTCACGTCAAGTCGCGCCGCGTTTCACCAGGGCTAAAATTATTTCCGTGTTCTCTAGGACCTATACAGAGTGGTTAATGAAGAGGTCGGTGATTGCCATGTTGAAGCACGAGGGTTAGAGAAAAATCGTGAAAGGATTCATGCCCTTGATTCATAAGAAAACAATAATCGTGTACATTTTTATAACAAGTCGTATAAACTTATGCATTGGAGTCAATGCTTTTCCATTTTGAGCAATTTTTTTTTTTTAACGGGCAAATTGCCTTTATTACTCAAGCTAACTACTACAATAATAAAAACTAAACTAGCTTGCAATTTATTAGTTACGTGAAATTGGAATATCAAAAGTAACTTGTAAAAATTTGCTATTTTCTGAAATTTTTAGTAACACGTAGGTATATTTCTTCGTAAATATTGATCCCGATCAGACAAATCAACAATACAGACTGTCTTCTTTTTCGCAAGAAAAAAGGGCAAGAAAAAAAAATATGCTTCGCTCCCCGATGCGAAGCGTCTATATTTTTAATGCTACAGAGATTGAAGCTACAGAGCATTAAAAAAATAGACGCTTCGCATCTTTTCACCATAAGTAAAAGATAAAAAAATGCATTTATTGTTTTCTTATAAATCGAGGGCATGACTCCTTTCACGATTTTTCTCAACTCTCGTGGTTTCGGCCTTGGCCATCACCGCCCTTCACAAACCTGTCTTACCTATCCTGCTCACGCAAGCAACAAACGTAGCTGAAACGGGGGTGATCATGTAACTTTAATTGCAATTTAACAGGAGTAACTTTAGTATTGCACATTAACTACGTATTGAAACTGATTTGTGTTTTTTTGAAACCGATTCGATTGCAATCAAGGTATGTGATCAACGAGCAGGTCTCATGGTAGTCGGGCGTAGTTTCCAGCCGCGCTTTTATCTGGCGGACGGAGCTAGAAGTGCGTGCGTGGTGCGCAGGGTGCCGGCGTGTGCGGGCGAGTGCGCGGAGGGGACGCGCGCGCAGAGAACGCGCTCGACGCGCTACTAGACGAGCTGCAGACGTTCGCGAAGGGAAGCGGGGAGGGCCCGCTGCGGCGGCTGCACTCCTACCCCAGTGGGAGCGACACGGACGCGTCGCCGCCGGTGCGCGCCCGCGGACAGCACCCGCCCAAGCCGCCCGTCCCTTCGCGCCACCCCGAGCTAGTAGCGCTGGCTGCGAGACGTGCGCCTCCCCCGCCTCCCCCCCGCACCACCTCCCGCTCCCCCCTCGCCTCGCCTCCCTCCCCCGCTTCACCCCCCGACACGCGACACCTCCTCCTAGAACAGCGACACCAGGAGCTCCTGAAAAAACAACGCGCGCTTCAGGAGCAGTACGCCCGTCTCCAGATGATCCAACGTAGCGGCGCCGCATTGCCACCCGGAGCTCAACCCGACCTCAAGAAAACCGGCAGCGAATCTAACTTGCTCACCAAAATGAATCTGAACTTGGCTCCCGCAGCCATCTCTGGCAGTATGACCCACCTCGCCGCTGACGCCGACAGGAAAAAAAGCATGGACGTTACCGACCTAACGAATGGAACGCCCGATGGAGTGGCAACCACTAACAAAGTTTACGAAACTGATATTCTATGATCGTCTTCCTTGTATCGCGAATGGACATATTGAAATCGTGAGTCGGTTTTCTATAATGAATATCAGCTGAGTGGATCTATGAAACGTTGACCTGTGACGTTAGTTGCTTGCTACTTTTCGCATCTTGTACCCCAACGTAGGATAAATGTGTAAAATACTAAGTTTAGAAGACTATTAAATAGTAAAAGAATACTTATTATTAGATACAACAAACGTATTCGTTGACATACCCATTTAATTTTAATACTATACCATATTTGTATTACTATACCTATATACATATTAAATTCTAGCGAGTAGACTTTCTACAAAGTTAAAGTAACGTAGCTGGTGAACTTTTGCAGACGTGGTGGTCCAAATGCAAAACAATACTTCTACTTCAATATTTCATTTTTATTTATATATTCGTTGACCCGCCGTAGTTTTGCATGGGTAAGAGGAAAGCGAAAGGGAAAAGGATGAATAGGAGCGACGGCAATAGAAGGGAGGCAGGCGAAGCTTTCCCTTCCATCTTCCCTTTGACAGGATGAGTATAAATATAAAAATAAAAAAAAAATCTTGCACAGAAATTACATAGGTACATGTTTCTTTGTGCAAAAAATATTCAATGTACAAATTTGGCCCAGTTACAGTTTTATTATATGTCTGTTTCTCCATACCTTATGCGCTGCCTTACCTAACGCTCATTCAATTGCGATGGCACTTGGTCGTCATATAATTTTCTTTCTCCTCAAATTACTGTTCACAGTATTCCTACTAGAACGCCACCAAATAATGTCACAATTAAGTAAGTATTTTTATACCGTGTTTTACTACTTTGTCATACACTACCTTTATAATAAATTCAGATTTAGACTTTCAAGTTGTATGGTTAAGTTAGGGCTCCCTTTTTTATATTTGTTTAGTATATTCAATAATCATCTTAATTGGAACAGTATTTAAGTATGACTTTCTTATACACACGTCTGCAAATTTTTGCGAGCTTGTTTAGTTTTATAATGTCGCCAAATTACCCTTAAAATCAATTTAATTTTAATCAGTCATTGGTATAAATTCCTCATCAATATTTTTTACTTATGGTTATTTGTCTTGCTTATTTTGTACCATAAACGAAAAAATATATTTGTTTCAGGAATAATTTGCATTCATGAGAGAACTGTGCGTACTTACTAATACTTGGTTAATACCAGGTATTTCTAATTAATTCTAAATTAATTTTAATTTTCTGTCTATGTACGTTTTTATTATAATTGTACCTTCAGGGTGAGAAGAAAGTTTCAGAATGTGTATTTGTATTATTTTCTTATGTACCTAAATCTTTCGACTTTCCATCTACTGATCGTCTTTCATTTTCACCCTGTAAGTATACTATATAAAGACTTATACTTGAACTGCCTACAGTATATGCGGACCGAGCGTATAATTTCCATGTTAAATAATGTCCAGCAATTAACACCTATTATAATAATAACGGCTTAAATAATAAAACTGTGCTTAAATTGTCGGGTCTCATGCAGTAATTGGGCACGAAGTTCAGTATTATGACATTGGTTTTTGCGGTGACAATGCGGTTCATAGAATATAAAATAAAATATAAATGTTGTATAAATGTGACACTTTCGTGAACTATTCTTGAAGTATATCAACTATTGAAATCACACGTAGTAATTACTGGATTTAGTAATTAATATAATAATATGAATACAAAAATATCCTCCATGTCGGCCCTCCACTGGCTTAACCTCCTTATGAATAATTTAGAATAGATGAATAGTTATTGGTCTGACAATTATTTATATATTTTCCGATGTTATTTTGTAATATCGTATTTATTTAAAAAAAAATTTAAAGCTCGCCAAACGAAATACATATCACCGTCTATTTTGTAAGCAAGCAGCTTGCTGTTTAGTTTTTGTATTACAAAAAATGCTATTATATATTGCTACACATGTATGCAACCTATTACCTAAGCTATTGATATAATATGGTAGATACATATATCTGACTGGCTATATTTGACTCGGCCTAATAGCTCAGTTGGTAGTAACCCTGCCTTCTGATCTGTAGGTTGTGGGTTCGATTCCCACTCGGGACAAACATTTGTGTGATGAACATCGATGTTTGTTCTGTGTCTGGGTGTTATATTGTATTCTATGTATGTATTGACAAACAAAAAGTATCTAAGTATTCCATCAGTCATCTGGTTCCCATAGTACAAGCTATGCTTAGTTTGGGGCTAGATGGCGCTGTGTGAAATGACCGCACGTATTTATTTATTTATCTTGCAAGTTCTCCCAAAGGCAAACCGTTTACCGCTGGTTAAATCCTCTACAGTAAATAAAAATCTATATTTTACCTACATTATAAATTCTAAAGATATAAATGTAATAGAAATTAGTTCAATTGATGTTGTTAAGCAATTTTGTGGCTAAGGCCAGTTATTCATTATAGAACGTAACAAATATCTATACAATCCATTGGATAGATATTTTGGATCGACAATATTGCTACGTCTTTGATATACCAGCTGCCTCGTTGATGCGAATATCGTTCTATATAGATTATTATTGGTTGTTAACTCAAATATAATTAATTATACTACTTAGAAAGAGCAAACTGATGTAGTAATTCGATGTCTAAATATTTTAAATACAAAAACCACTGTATTACCAGTATAATCTCGTAAACCATTAGACAGTGTTCTTTTGTGTAGACAACGTTAAACATCTGTCTATTATACTGAGTGTTGTTCTGCATCCTCTCCATATTTGAAGGGTTCATTGTAATGTATACATTGAATCACTTAATAATGTAATTCTAATTTCACACTTAATTAGTTGTCGAATATTTAATAAATCATTTTTATGATAAACCACAAGTAGCCCCGTAGGAGGCCTTTGTGTGGGTGTGTGTGGCGCGGAAAGGAACGCCTTTGACAAAATGATTTCGCAATTATCACAAAAATTATCTTGTGTTTTAAAATGAGCTCTCACACAAGTTACGGTTTTATATTTCGAAAATATTTTTTGTATAAAGTTTTATTTTTAGGTATTAATTTTTTCATTGATCCTTGTTCTTATAAGTGCAGTAGATCAACCTCTGTAAATATTGCGGGTTTGCAAATCAACGCCCAGTATAACCTTAGTTAAAATTTTCTGTGGTCGTTCAGTTAGTAAAGTTGCCACTATTATAATGTAGTTGGAAAATCTTTGTGCTGATTTCGAGTACATATGCCGCCCCTGCGTTATAAAGTTTTATTTTTAGGTATTAATTTTTTCATTGATCCTTGTTCTTATAAGTGCAGTAGATCAACCTCTGTAAATATTGCGGGTTTGCAAATCAACGCCCAGTATAACCTTAGTTAAAATTTTCTGTGGTCGTTCAGTTAGTAAAGTTGCCACTATTATAATGTAGTTGGAAAATCTTTGTGCTGATTTCGAGTACATATTATTATTACAGTATATATATATCGTCGAATTGAGTGTTGTGATGTTCACAACTACCTACCTATGATTAAAGTAATTAGATAAAACTACATAAAATATATAGAAGACTGTGAATTTTATTGTTTAGCTCATTGGTGTTAGAGAAATAAAATAATAATAAAACACACAATAGACAAAATGTTAACGTGCTTTTAGATAAAACACAGAATTGTGAATTGGTTGCTCTGTGTTTCTATTTTTTTTAGAAGTATCTTATTCTGTTTTATTGCATTTATATTATGGTTTTTTTACATTAGGTATGTTCTACTATGTTAATTATCATTATATAATTTTTTTTTAATTAACTATAGTTTATTATTATATTAACTATTTATATTTAAAAAATGTGCTGTATCTACCTACTATCACTTCGTTTTTTATTCGTTTTGAAGTGTTTTATCATAGAACTTCTGTGTTTTATATCCTTATTTGACATTCCTTATGAGGTAAGCTAATGATTATCTGTATATATATTTTATAATTTATCATTATACTTACCTATACAATTTATATTTTATAGGTAGTAGGTAGCGCTATTTTTACTACAAAAACATTCAACGACAACATTGTTTTGTATACTTAGATTTGTAGATAGTTTTTGGTTATGCAAATTTTATTTGCAATGTATTATATTAATTAGAAAATTATATTATGTAAACCTGTACTTATAAGTATTATCAAGTTTGTTGATTTTGCTTGAATTCAGAAAATGTTTTATTAAGAATATTGTGTTATATGTTAAGTAAAGATCGAATAATTTCCTAGGTTAAGTAGGTACTTATAATATTTTATTTTACATTATCAATGGTTCACTCTTCGAGTCAATAATTAGCTTCTTAATGCATTCATCAGACTTTTGTTTCTAATAGGTATATTCACAATATTATACTCTATTTGTTAATTTTGTATTTTTAAGTTAATTCATTATCAATGTTAGATTAACTAGATAATAATTCAATGGAAATTAGAATAAATGGAATAAAAATTAATCTGTTTCATTTTAGTAAACAATAAAAAAAACTCTACATACCTATAAGTATTTTTCACGGAGATTTTGTTCAGGTTATAAATAAATAATATAGGCTGTCAGCTATAAAGTTGTACAGTCGGTCGGTAGTAGGTAGGACCTGCTTATAGGAATGAATGTAATAGTTATTTTTTGTTTCTTTCCAGCTATCTGTAGGTACCCTGTACTCCTATAGTATCTGCTATCTACGACTAGTTCCATTTTTTTTTATTAAGGCACAAACAGTTTACAATATACATATACAATAAATTTTTATATATATTGATATATATTGATATATATTCATATATATTGAAGTATCAGAATTATTCTTGAATATTATTATCATTATTAGAAACTGTACTTGTTCGGAAAATTAAGGATTTGTACAAGTTATAATTAGGAAAAAATAGAATACAGAAAATTCTGAATTTGTAATATAATACCTAATTATAGAAAAATTTCGGCGAGCAGGGCTTTTTAAGAACATATATAAGCCGTTTGTGCGAATAGGTCCAATGCCGACTTTGATCAGGTATACCCGATCGAACAATTGTGTACCTGTTATATTAGACTATATCTGTTATATTGTGTATAATTGTTGTACCTATACCTGATCGAAGAATGGCGACTAAACCGTGTCGATCACATACAGCTAGCAGATAAAATGCATTTTGCACTGGGATTTTGAATGATAAATAGAGACCCCGAGGTTGTGAGGTGAAAAGAGGTTTTTTTATCGGTGCATTAAAATGAAAGACGAAATTAATATTTAGATAAAATTAAAACAACAATGTATTTGATCACTTATAACTATATTCTTAGGCCTTACAACACATTTAATCATTACAACATACAATACTAAAGCCTTTGGCAGATAGATACACTAGGTACTTACATTTAGGTATTTGAACAATATATGTACATAAACAAAATAAACGTCTTAACAAAACATGTGTTTGTGTTGTGGTACGAAGATAAAGAAAAACAAACAAGCTTATTAACTTTTTCTACAAACTTTTATTTACAAAGATTTCTTAAAATGGTCTCGTTTATAACATTGACACAACATTATTTATATTAAAAGTTAAATAGATAGTCCACAGTGAATATTGTGCATTAACAACTTGCCAATGCACTTACATCTTCCTCATTAGATTATTGAAAACAAGCAAACCCTACCTACTTACCTCTCTGAAACAACTGGTAGCTTAAAAAACGACAATTCATCGTTTAATGTTGAATTTAAACAACCATCCACTGTTACAGTTATAATAACTATTTTTAGTTGCTCCATTTTTTACAAGAATGTTCACAGACGCGTGTCTCAAGCGTATGGTACTCGCGCTCTCACTACTCCGACAGACTCCGAGACATCGTGTCGGTGAGCGGTGTATATGTGTGCGTTGCTCGAGCGCACTTACTATGTTGATTGAGTTCTGTTAGTATTTTGTGTTTGTGTTTTCCGGTACATAGGTACCTACGTAGTTGTATAATACATTATAGGTTAAGATAAACGAAGTATACTCACATATAAATACTTAATCTTATTTAACAACTTTCTGGTCACAAAATGAGATCTTATAGGTAGGCACCTACTTTTTTATCATATGGCCAAAGTAGCAAGAGTTTGCAACCAGATAGTTATGGATTTTGTGACTTTCTTAATTACTAACATTTGTAAATAATTTATTTTAGGGGTACCTAGGTATATCTCTGTAAATGTTATCGACCTGATAACGGTTAAGTTACTAAAACATCGATGATATTATTTTGTTTCCATCGTACAAGCTCTTTTAGTTGGTAGTAGAGTGGTTTAGGTGGTGGTGCCGTAGTTCTGCAGACAAAAAAAACAGTCTATAAAAACAAAATCAATTTCCACCATCTTGTATCTTTTCATTTCTACCCCCATTATGTCGTCACATGAACCTTACATAATAGGGTTTTACAGTATTTTAAATAAAACTCTTTCTATACATGAACCTTTATAACCTTCGTATGAATAACTACCTATGCATTTGATTTTGTTGGCTGGTTCGCCCAGATATAAAGTGATTATACGCATAGTTTGGGTTTAACTATTCTGATTGATGCTGTTTTGAGGATGTCAGCGTTTTAATTTACCGAAGATAATGCTGCTGCCCATTCTGTGGATATTCCCTTAGCTGCCTCTAACAGCACCCACGGGAAGAGATGGAGTGGTCCTATGCGTAAACCGGGACCACATGGCCCTAACGGCTGTGACCTTTGGCTGTGAAGGAGCTTATAGCAAGGTACCTAATACTAATGTAGGTCCCCACTATTATATACGTGCTGGGCCGCAGTTTGTACCTAATTAGTCACCTGGCCAGCATTAACTTCAGCGTCAAACAGATAATCTTTCATCGCAAGAAAGAGAAACTTGTACTGCCGTCTCGTGTGCACCATGCCAGCTCTTTGCATGCGGCATAGCTTGACCACGTTGAAGATGTCGATGTGGGCTGTTAAGCCTGGAACAACAGTTATTTTCACCTCATAAGCTCGGTTATATATTTTGAAAGCGGAGTGCAAAAATGCATTTTAATCGATAGCGCGGAAAGAGTTTAAAATTCGAACCAATCTATTTAATAATTTTCTATCAGTCCACTGAAAGTGCATAAAAATAAATAAACTTATTTCAAATCAGCCACCTAGTCATTTTTAGAAAAATTGCACTGACCAACATGCGACGACTGCATGCATTTTTGGCCGAGCGAAACACTAGATCCTTCACATCCCTACAGCGAGAACAATGCTACAGGTGCCAAAAAACGTGTTTTTAACGCAGTCGTCTCGTGCTAGCTGGTGCTAGCCAGTGCAATTATTCTAAAAATGAGGTTTACCATTACCAAAATGTCTTTAGAAATAAGCCCTTTATATATAAGGATGCATGTAAGCATGAATGAAATCGCATAACAATTTCGCAGTTCTTATTCGCATATAAATCTACGCAGGCGAGACACAAAACAATTTGATAGCAATAATGGATACCTACCTAAGGTACGGTTAGGTACTTAGGTATAGGTAGACCCTTGCCGAAATAGTTATGATCATAATCCTCTTCACCATTTGGCCAAAAATAAATAATTGAGTAAAACTAGGTAGGTATTTGTCGATGCTTTTGTAAAATTATCCTTTAATTTTTTTATAAGTACTTGGTAGACTTGCGCGTTTGACCACTTTTCTCTGATGCTAAGCGACAATGTGGTTGATAATGTAGCACGCTCGCAAGAAAGAAGAAGAGAATTAACATGTTTCTATATGTTCATTCTCTTCTTGAAATCATCAAGATTATAATTATTAGCTATTGGGGATGATATCTATACGTTGGTAGGTAATTTGTGCATATATTAGTTATTAAAGTAATAAATTAATTTCAATACATTTTTACCTATGGATATTTAATTATTATCTTCGCTTGGGTTAGGGAGGAGTTAGGTACATGATATACTTTACATCCAAGTGATGCTTTATGTAAAATGCAATTCCTGTGGTGAAACTGTCATAACAGCATTTGTATTGACTTCTCTTTCTGTCAAGAGTCATGTTGTTGGACTGCATCGCACGCAGCCGTATAGAATAGGTATAAACGTAGGTACCTAGGCATAGCAATAATCATTTAGGTAAGTACTGCAATCTTACCCTCCATCTTAACTTTTTCAACCAGCATGTCGAGGGCGATCAGTGTTCCGGTACGTCCAATCCCAGCAGAGCAATGGACGCACAGAATGTTCTGAAAATAATTGACGTTTTGATGCATGGACTTAGGGTGGGTTTTTTCACCAATAGTTAATGTTACCAATGTTTAAAAACTCTAACAAATCTTGACCATTGGTTAGAATTTGTTAGTTTTTAACCATTGGTTACCTTAACTATTGGTGTAAAAACCCACCCTTACGGTCAATTCAGACAGAGCAGCAAAATGCTCGAGTAGTTTTAAGTGCTATATGAATATCAACTTTAATCTATTTAGATTAGACAAAGCTGAAAATAGTATGCAACATTAAAATAGGTAAGATTTTAATGTTGCATACTGTTTTCAGCTTTGTCTAAATGGAATAAGGTTTATATTCCAATAGCACTTAAAAACTGCTCGAGCATTTTGAATTGACCCTTAGAGGACTTATTGCTGATGGTAAGATGTTTACTACTAGTAGTGTTCTTAACTGCTTAATGCCAAAAGCGTGGTCCAAACTTTGTGCTTATTTTTTAAAGCACGCTTTTTTAAGTGCTTAAGTTATAACGAGGAGAACTTAAATCACCGGTAAAAGTTCCATATTGGAAAATCTCCACTAAACGGTATTTTTTTTTTTATTAAATGTTCACTTAATTCACCCTTAAACTAAGGTAGGTCCATTCACTAATCACACAGCTACATAATTATTGCGTGTCCTATCACAGTTTCTAATCAAAAGTACAACAAAAAACATAAAGCGTACCAAAGTAAGCGTAGGTATATTACGTGAGCCGGCCTAAATTCACGTTTTCGCGCGGGAGTCGTACAAAGCGGGCCGCGTCCAAAAGCAAGCGATGACTGGCTGCCCGACCGCTGCCGCGATAACTCGGTAAGCACAAGCAGCTCCGCTTTAGAAAACGCGGCGCTTTTACCTACTACTCGCTTCTCGCGCTCGCGTCGCGTTGTTCCGTACGCAGCGCGTGCGATGCACAACGCTCTAAGTCTAGGCAGCGCGTTATAAAAAGCGCCAAGTGAGAGCCATGAAAGCGGGCGTTGTACGTTGTGGGCCAAAAGCGGACCCGCTTTGGATGCTTTGTGCTTTTTTAACCACCACTATTTACTACTACAGAATAAGTATTAGTAGGGTGCTAGGCACTGCTTGCTTCTTCTGTTTGTGTAGGTTAATAAAAAAAGATTGATAGGTACCTTCATAAGTCGTACCTACCTATACGTTTTAGAATTGAATACAAAACTTCAATTTCTTCAAATTTAAAAAAATTACTGGCTTGACTGGCACTTAAGTACCTACCTAATAGGGAAATATTCGTTATATTAATTATCGTTGCTGGTACATCAGTTGCAGAACAAAAAAACATTACTTATAATCATCATCAACAGCCTGAAGACGTCCGCTGCTGAACATAGGCCTCCCCCAGAGAGCATCACTTTGAACGGCTGCTCGCCTCCTGCTTCCATCGGCTCCCCGCGGCTTTTACCAGATCGTCGGTCCACCGAGTGGGGGGCCAGCCTACGCTGTGTCTTCCGGTTCGTGGTCGCCACTCGAGAACCTTTCTTCCCCATCGGTTGTCAGCTACTTACACTTATAGTTTATTTATGTAATCAAATGACGTGATGAACTAGTCATTCGCCTGGTGTTAAGCGACACGGCCGCCCATTACAGATTCCAGCGTCACTCGGAACTCTAAATTAAAGTTTCGCGTGACACTGCGCACTGCGCACGTCATCCTGAGACATCACACAGTCTAGAAAAGTTTTCTAGACTGTGAGATCAGTTCATAAAGTTTCGTTTGCCCAGCTTATAATACAAGTATCTAGTCCTTTCTTCTCGTGTAATCAAATAATTATGGCTGCATACAGTGTACCTAAGTATTTTCTAGTTAACTCGCATCCGTATTAGGTATGTAAAAATTGCAACAGCAAAGCAACAGCAGTAGCAAAGCGACAGCAAACACTAAGCAATCGGTCGCACTCGCCCGCCTGTTGCTCGCCTGTCACTGAATGCACTTTGGCCTTTGATACTAGCGCCACTACCAACAGAACAGCAGTAGACGGAAACAAAATAATGCACTTTTTAGTCCATCGATTGTCCGACAGTCGGTGATCTAGCGCTCGATCGCTTTCTGCTCTGCCAAAGTGACGTTTGGCAGCTTTGACAGCAATGATTGCGACTTTTACGGCTGTTGCAAACTTTTCGTAATAAGCTAGCTAGCTGGACGCTTTTATCTAATCACTCAGCCATTATAATATCACTTTTTGTAGCATAAGTAGCGGTCATCTAAGTGATGACAGTATAAAGTTCGCTAGAACTTTACAGATCGGCTGAGAATGGATACATGAATGTGATTTTCTTACATTTTTTGGTGGGTCATCTTCATTCTCGATTGCAAGCATGCGATTGTTAATTTCGTTAAGAAACTTGAAGATTTCCTTTGTGTCCGATGGAGCGGCGTTGTCAAACCAACCCTGGAAAACAATGGGTTCTTGTAACGGGATATGCTGGTCATATTTATAGTCTGGGTTGTAGAACGCCTGTGTATCTAAAGTGTCCTTAGACTGAGCACAGACCACTTAGAAGATACTACGTATAGACTGAGGCAAAACGTTTTTATTGCAAAATTATTTATGATTTGAAGCGACATCTATAGGAAAAAAATCAACGACATGTCATAATGTTCATGTTAGGTTAATGATCATGTTAGATTTATTCTCGTGTGCTATGTTAGTACCTATAGGTACTTAGTGAAGTGTGGGGAGTGTGTGTCGTGAAGAATTTTTAGGCTGACTGATGAGTTTTGACTTGGCTTAAGTTAAGGCTGTAAATCTAATTGCGAGACATTGCCTAGACGGCCGCAAACAAAATACCATGAGAAGTTTGTTAATATGGCTCAACAGTCATGTAAACGCATTTGCCTTTTTTTCATTTACATACCTGAGCCTTTGTTAGGACCACCAATGGATTTTTATCTAATTTGTGGTTAGGAATTTTTCCGCTGACTACATTTAAACATAGGCTCCTTAGTCCTTCCTTCGTAGCTTTTATGGGGTAGGCCTTTATTTAGCAGTAGACGTCTCCCGGCAGTTGTTGTTTTTAAAAAAGTGAATAAAAAGTGACCAATTGGGACTCGTTGTAAAACCATAGGTTTGCAAAACTGTAACAGAATGAGCCTGTGACCGAATGGTACGTACCCACTAAACTGTACCCACCGGTCAAAGTGTTTACAAAACAATACAATACTACGGAAATAATAAAAAAACATATATATTATGTTTCTTTTGTAAAAAAAATGTTAAAATGTTGTCCTGCCCGGTTTAGCACTCTTTCTATTGTATAGGTACCTAAGTACCACATAATTAATGTGATGACGTGCGCAGTGCAGTGCCACGCGAAACTTTATTGTTTTAAAGTTCCGAGTGACACTGCAACTGTTATGGGCGGCCGTGTTGCTTAACATCAGGTGAACGACTAGCTCGTCACGTCATTCAATCGCATTAAAAAAAAAAAAAAAAAAAAAAAAAAAAAAAAAATTAATGTTACATAATAATCTTGTAGTAGGTACCTATAACAATGGGCGGCCTTTTAAAGAACATTACAATCATTACATTAGTCAGTACTTAAATATCTATACGATAGATACACGGCACAGATAACCCTCAATAGATACCGCATAAAAGACGACGATTGCGCACCATGCATCGATGCAAATGCATAGATACAAATCAGCGCTTCGAAGCAGGGCTTCAGTTACGACCAAGTGTCAGACCCGTGAGCTTCATACGTTTTTGTGTAGATATGGTGGTTGCGTACCTATATCACTGCCTATCTATTTTATAGTACTTACATTAAAATGAAACTGGTAGATAATTCTCTGCTTCCCATCAACAGTCGTAACTTCAAATTCTCTAATTATGTACGCGGCATAATAATGCTGTCGCTTGTTGCACACGATAATGTCACCGTAACGTTCTTTCTCGTTCAGCTGCGGCCAATATTGAGAACACTTCTTCTGCAAAACCATGAGGAAAGTTAAAGTAAAAGTATACATATGAAAGAAAATCCCATAGTCTATAATTGTCTATGACATGTACACCTGTTTGGGACTAGCTGACCCACCCAAGACCAAGAGTCGCAAGGGCAATTAGTATTACGCCCTACCTCTTGAAGGAAGATGGAATGGCGTCCACTTCATTCATATAGCTTTTTCCTCTCACTTCTACCTGCCTCCCTTCGCCGTCCGATCCTTTCATGTTTCCCCTATTTATTTCCCTCTCAAGGAAGTAAGTACTGGAACCTTTGACTATTCAAACTGGAACCCCTAGGGGGTGAGTTTATAAATAAATAATAAATAAATATGTAAAATATGTGGGGACTTTTCACACAGCGCCACCTAGCCCCAAACCACAAAATAGTATTCTATTTTGAGCCCAAACTAAGCACAGGTTATAGGTACTATGGGAACCAAATAACTGATAGAAGTACCTACTTAATAATACTTATTTCGAAATCTTCAAAAATTTTGTTATTCAAATTAATCTTTGCGTCATTTTCACGTTATAATCCATACGCTGCGATAAAGCCACTTAAGGACAAGGCAACATAACAACATAAGGAGGCATGTTGCGGTCCCGGGATGAATTCATCCTTTTCTCCTATCTTTTCCCCTCTCGCTTCCCTCTTCCCATTTAACAGGGTTAAGGCGTAAAACTAATAAAACCGTGCGAAGCTATTGTTAAATATTTTTGTAAACTAACCATGCCGTATTCAACGATGTTAGTCACCATGGCAACCACTCGAATATCCTTGGTGATAAGCATATGCCAAAACTCAACTTTTGTGTTCTTCATGCAGCCCTGGGCAGCGATGTAGAATTTATTTTTCACTGAAAGGCAAACAACAATGGTTATAGTAACTCTAATACCATCTAGCTACTAGACGGTGCTGATGCCTCAGGATGACATGTGCAGTGCCAAGTGAAGAGTTCCGAGTGGCACCGAATCTGTGATGAATCAATGAATCAATAAATCTGGCCGCGAAGAGGACCGTCCCGGTATTTAAAAACGCTATTGGCGATGCTCTGCTATTATCTGCACGTGTGATAGACAAAATAGAGCCAGTGAGTCAATTTACCCTCATTTTCGCGTTTTGGGGGAAAATGTTTTTAACTCTATAATTCTCAACAAAACCTTTGTTTTTGAAGTCAATTGTTGTTTAAATCTAGGCATGAACGTTATGATTTTTTTTAAACTACTGTATTTTAATTACAACCACATTCCTTCGATATCACAATATATTTCTAAAATTCGTTAATTTTGATACATACGCACTATATAATCTATATTCTGTGCTTTAGATGGCTATAACTACGAAGATTTGAGAAAGTTTAAACTTTGTAATATATATACACATTTCCCTTCCACAGATGTTTAAGTACTTTGTTCAAATTGTAATATTATAAGTAGCTCTTAAAAGAAGTTGAACTAGATTTATTAAGCTACAGTACATATAACGGGTGGCGCAAAAGTAAAGACCCTATTTGGTTCAGCTATAACATTTTTTCTAAATTAGAAAACTAGATTTAGGTTTTTTTAAATGTATATTTGTGCCATTAAATTTCGTACCATTAGGATTTAAAGATGATGTCTTTTAAATGGTGACCTCCAGAGTTGATACACATTTGAGCCCTATTTATGACATTTTGCATAACTTGCCGTAACACTTCTCAGGGCATGTCAATAAGCAGAATACTCGGTTCTGGGGCACTGATAATCCGCGCATTATTCAAGAAACACCTCTACACCCACTAAAAGTTACTGTATGGTGTGGCATCTGTGTTGACAGAGTGATCGGACCCTATTTTTTCGAAGACGCTGGAGGCAATGTTACGTGAGTTTTTGATACCCAGTTTGGACGAATTGGGGCTGGAGCACATCTGGTTTCAACAAGACGGCGCTACGGCACACACAGCGCGCGACACTATGGACTTAGTGAGGGACGCTTTTCCAAGCCGAGTTATCTCTCGTTTTGGCGATTTGCCTTGGCCTGCAAGATCACCCGATCTGACCAGTCCAGACTTCTTTCTTTGGGGTTTTTTGAAATCTCGGGTGTATGTGAACAAGCCACAGACTCTCGCAGCTCTAAAAGAAAACATTCGTCAAGAAATAACGAACATATCGCAGGAAGTGTTACGGCAAGTTATGCAAAATGTCATAAATAGGGCTCAAATGTGTATCAACTCTGGAGGTCACCATTTAAAAGACATCATCTTTAAATCCTAATGGTACGAAATTTAATGGCACAAATATACATTTAAAAAAACCTAAATCTAGTTTTCTAATTTAGAAAAAATGTTATAGCTGAACCAAATAGGGTCTTTACTTTTGCGCCACCCAGTATGTTTGCTATTCTGTCACTCAAAGTAGCAAATAATAAATAATTTGAATTTAAAATTAGATTTAAAATAGTTAAGATACTACATCTCGATTATATAAAGCCAGTGTATAATATCAATTTGATTTTTATGTTTATTTAAAGAGCAACGCAAGCTTACGGATGCGCGACCTAACACGTAAAACTGTAGTTATGACTAAGGGTTTTTTTTGACCCGTAGTTAAAGTAACCAATGGTTAAAAACTCTAACAAATTTTGACCATTGATTAGTTAGAATTTGTTAGCAACCATTGGTTACCTTAACTACGGGTCAAAAAACCTACCCTTGGGAAGGTACACACCTATCTGGTTGGACGCTCCACCGCTGCTTGACTTGGCATGCAACAGTGGCGTGGATTCAAACGGCTTAAACGGTATATTCACTGCTGTGAAAAATATTACGTTTACGTATTTACGAAGGCTAATAAGCATGAACAAAACTAAAAGCAGAACTAATTTATGAATTTGCATAAAATAGATATTAATAATAGATAAACAATTACCTAAATGCGCACCGTAGTGGTGCAAATAAGTCGAGCGCATATTGATTCCTTAACTCCACCAAGCCATTGTTTAATAACAACCGATGGGGAAGAAAGGTTCTCGAGTGGCGACCACGAACCGGAAGACGCAGCGTAGTCTGGCAACCCCCTAGCGGGTGAACCGCGGGGAGCCGATGCATGGATGCAGGAAGCGAGAAGCCGCTCAAAGCGGCGCTGTTTGGGGGAGCCCTATATTCAGCAGTGGACGTCTTCAGGCTGTTGATGATGATGATTGTATCATAAAATTCAACTCACATTGAACGTGTCCACTGCCGGCGTTGGAGACTGCAACCAACTCGATCTCTTCGTTGATTGCTTGATTCAACAAATCCTTGGGTTTTATATAACTAGCATTAATGTAGTCGCTTTGGTCTGACGAATAGAAGTTGTACGGCAGAACGACGCGCGTTTGATCATCTGTAATATAGTATTGATTAATAAACAAAATCTTGGAAACCTCAATTTCACCTTATAAATAAGCCACGCTAACGGACGGTTGGATGCTTATAAATAAGCCGAGCTGACGGATGGTTGGATGCTTATACATGTAGGTAAACTCTATGATTTGCTAAGCCGATGCCAACGTTCATACCACGTTGAAGACACCGGTTCACCCCGTCGTCGCCACCCAAGACACGTCTTGAGCGACCCGGATGATCCTATAGCAGCCGTTGTTTCGGCTGCGCTAGGATCACCGGACCAGTCTAAGCCCTTCTGGCTCAGGTACCGCTTTCGGCACCGGTATAGGATACCAGCGTAACACAATCAGACACCAACCCCGCCGAAGAGGTCGACGTACCCCCCGTAAGTTAGTTAGAACGGTTGCAACTTTCCATAGGGTCCACTCTTCCAGTGGACGTAGCCTTCTCGATCCACGCGCCATGCCGAGCCTTGCACCGGTACCCTTGAGCTAGTTGCCTCCCACTTTTGTCGGCTGGGCGCCTTAAGCACCTGCCCTCCCGCCCCGGTGACGCTGTAAAGGTCGGTAGAACCCAACAGCATTATCCCGTTAAGAAAAAATAGCTAAGCCGAGATCCAATAGGTTTACAAGGGACCGGAAATCACTTACATGGTAGCACGTTGCCATATCGGTTTTTATTGATATTCTGAGGCAGGCTCCCCTCTTTCGTAGTTAAACGCGTGAAGCGATCCACCAGCTTCAGAACTTGGAACTCTTCGTCTCTGCTGCCACCCAGAAAATCTCCATAAAACCCATGGCTTTTCACGTCTTCAATTACTGCAAAAGGCGGTGACTCATCGGTATTTTCAGCCACGACGAGCTCCTCTTGTACTAATTCCTGGGTGGATGAAATCATATAATATTATAACTATACCGTTTTGCAGTCGATTCAAAAATATATATGTAATCTTATCTATTATAATATACCTACTTCTACCACTACTTTAAAGGAATAAGGTCCCGTTGTATATAAGACAGTCGTACAGCCAATACCTACTTTTTAGGGTTCCGTACCCAAATGGTAAAGCGAATCTTATTACTAAGGCTCCGCTGTCCGTCCGTCTGTCTGCCTGTCTGTCTGTCTGTCTGTCTGTCTGTCCATCTCTCACCATGAACCGTGAAGACAGTTGAAATTTTCACAAATGATGTGTTTCTGTATCGGAACCCTACGTGCGTGAGTCCGACTCGCACTTGGCCGGTTATTAATACATTAGGTACAGACATCTCTGGATGCCCTATATCGTAGTTAAGATCCGGGATCTATGTAATCGATCGGGGGACATTATTGTTACAATATTGACTGCCTCGGTGATCTGATGGTTGAGCAGGTCGGCTCATAACCCGGAGGCGACGGGTTTGATCCCCGTGACAAGGCAAGTATTTGCGCACAGAAAAAAATCACAAATACTTGTTCTGTGTCTGGGTGTTGTGGGACTTCGTAGTTGGGATCCTAGTTAGGGTCCAGGATCTTACATTAGATCCTGTGTGATCATTGAGCCTTATTTATTTTAATTTTGTTTATATAATAATCATGTCATCATTATCGATTCACAAGCACGTTCAATTCGTTAATTATACTGAGTATTATTAGTCATTGAATGCCAATTACTTCTGTCCCTGAAAGACCATGATTTATTGCTTTGCTGCCTGCATTTTTAAAGGCCATGGTATACTTAGGTAGGTAATAATAGTAGGAATAGTAACATATAAACAAGATAGTTATGCAGAATACACCTGTAGAAGTAACATTTGCTTGCTCAGTACCATATCAGCGCATAAGGTATAGGTATACGTAGAGATAACCAATAATTCTAATGTATTTCAGAAATGAGGCAAAGTCATAGTGTAATGCTTGAAGAAATAAAGTTGAAAATCACGGCGATAATGCCAATATTTTTGTACTTCTGCTCAATGTATTACAGTGTATTACTGTTACACATTGCAGTGACAGTCAACGGAACTATCACTCCGAAGACAGTTGGAGAGCTGCGCAGTAGCATTTTTCAATACACAACGTAGGAAAGTACAGCTGTAAAAATGTAATAACAAACTTAACTGATAAAAAAATAAAAAGCTCATAAAAATTATATAATGACGCGTAAGGCTAACTCCACAGCGGCAAAGTTTCGTCATTGAGCTATGAATACATATTATAATATCTCAATGAGTTTCGTTGTATGAATGTTTTGGTGTAGGTACTTGCCTCTGCTGGTAACGACATGCTTGCAACTCTTGCTCTAGCGCCGTTAACTGGTTGCACCAACCGCAGCACGTCACCAGACGTCTCTGTTAGTGGGTAGCGGCGACAGTGTTCAATCAGTCCAGAGAGATCGTCGAAAACCTCGCCACTGCCCACGTCGTACTTGTTATGCTGTAAAGGATGTTTTCAACATAACTTTTTTTCAGCAGGAGAGCTAAGGTGACCGACATAGCTCTTGTAATTAACAAGTTGACATGGCAATGGGCAGGCCACTGGGGAAGAAAGGTTCACGAGAGGCGACCGGCCCCAGACGTCCAATGCTGAACATAGGCCTCCCCATAGAGCGCCATTTTGAGCGGCTGCTTGCCTCCTGCATCCATCGGCTCCCCGCGGTTTTGACCAGATCGTCAGTCCACCTAGTGGAGGGCGGGCCTGCGCTGCGTCTTCCGGTTCGTGGTCGCCACTCGAGAACCTTTAATTCTTCCCCATCGGTTGTCAGTTTTACGAGCGATGTAGCCCACCCACTGCCACTTCAACTTGCTAATTCTAAAAGCTATAGGGTAAAACCGGGATACATGCCTCAGTGGGATATGTGCGCCGTTATCAAAAAACCTAACTTCCCAAAATCGCAAGAGTAAATTTATGGGTTAAATAAGGAGCGTAGACGACACACACCTCGGGTCCCTGCAGAACGTCTTCCAAAATAGACGCACCTCGATCGTATGTGCGATCATCTCCGCGGCGAATGCCAAAATCGCGTCAAAGTTTTAAACGCGAGTATTTACTGTTACATAACTTTCTAATCAGTACTTATAGTCTATTCAAGTTTTATTTTACCAACACATTGGTTTATTGAGTACACGCCTACGTGTCAATAATTGTTCTAATGTATCTAGTTTAATTTAAAAATAAAGGGGTATCTATGCATATCAAAAAGGATAGTTGCCCCAATTTTTTGGTGGTATAGGTTTGGTGCCCTTAGAGTGCATCTATCCACCACCGATAATGTCAACATATTTTTGAAATGTTTGTATGTCATAGATACATATTTAACAGTAACTGAAGGTCGAGTATCACAAAAAGACAAATTATTTACATTTCAAATAAGTATGGAACACAATTTTTTTCTTTTTTTGTCTGTCTGTCTGTCCCTTTGAACCCGCATTACGCTGAAACTACTGGACGGATTACGAAGAAACTTGGAGTGATTGTAGCAAATGTTTTAGAATAGCATTTAAAATACTTAATGTTTAAAAAAACGGCCAAGTGCGAGTTGCACGAAGCAAAAGTGAAGAAAATATTACGCAATGTTTTTTTATTTGTTTATTTATGATTTATTAAACAGTAAAAAAAACAATTAACAATGGTAAGTAAAAGAATAGTTTCAATATCTTGAAAAATGATCAGCCGGCTTCCGCAGTGCAGAGCAAATAGGTACTTAGATAACGTGTCCATCGCTAAGCATATTATGCATATTCTGTTCACAGGAAAAGTGAAGGGAGAAGGAAAATTAAAAGAAAGGATGAATAGATCAGATGGCAGGCAGGTAAATGGGAGACAGGAAAAGTAGGGAAAAATTATGAAAGCTACTTGCCTCCCTTCATCTAATCTAATTTATTATTGTAGTAGTTAGCTTGAGTAATAAAGGCAATTTGCCCGTAAAAAAAAAAGAAATAAAAATCTATTCATCTTTTTCCCCTATTTTTATCTTTCTCCATTCCCTCTTCTCTTTGACAGGGTTAGAGTGTAAAAGTTATAAACCCATGCGAAGCCGGGATGGGTCAGCTAGTGTAGAATAAATGAACAGAAATTTATCTTACGTGTGTTGATTATTTGAAATATTCAAATAATTACTAATTTTAATTGTAATGCTTATATTAAAAATAAATACTTAGTTGATTATTTCTTAAACAAAATTTATGCTAAAATTTATTATTTAATTATGCTTTTGAGTGTCATATTATAAATAGAATACAAAAAAACATGTTCAATAGTGTTTATAAAGTATTTTCTTTTGTAAGGCTACTATCCCACAGTACACCTATCCTCCTGGTCATTTTCATGGTGGGGCACCTATCCATATAGGTAGGCGTCTATCCCCCAAAAAATCTGGGAAAACTTAAATTGTGCACAATCAGTAATTTATAGGTTATTAGGTTTTTAGTATTTATAGGTCACCAAAATTAAAGATTAAACTAGCCATTATCATAGGAATTATTCCCGATAAATTCATAGATTTAAAGTTACGAGGCCTATTCAAAAAGTGGGGCGTCTATCCCGGTTTTACCCTATCGGTGACTTTAGTGCCCTTGCGGATCTCCTCATTCCGGATCTTATCTCGCAAGGAACCGAGCCTAGCTCTTTTCCGTAGCTCGCTGCGCGACTTTGTGCTGACTCATATAAAGCCAATAGTAAGACCATGTCTCAGTGCCATAAGTCATCACTGGCAACACACACTGGTTAAAAACTTTCGTTTTCAGGCTTGCTGTATTTTAGACGAAAAGATAGGTACGGTTCCCGAGCGCTGCCCAGCCGAGTTGAATTTTTCGTGCGATCTTGTCTAAGTTGGACCATAAATACTAGGCTGGTAGGACTATGTATTGGTGCAATTAAATAAATGCAATATGTAAGCTTAATATTATTAGAGTGTTATTAAAATCTCATACGCGTAGTTTTAAAATTATGCGTGTCCAAAAAGACCCAGCACAGCCTCATTATTCAATTTTAATGTCCTCGTGCCCATTTGCTACAACAATACTTCATTATCTACGCGTCATATTGTGGTAATAGTGTCTTAACTGAATAAATGATTAGAGGGGTGATTTTTCAATGCCTGGATTGAGGTTTTCTATAATTTATGTCTGATTATAAATTGCCTTATTTTTTCTGTGTAGGTTTTTTAAAATGTAAATTAATGACGTGACGAGCTAGTCATTCGCCTAATGTTAAGCGTCACGGCTGCCCATAACAGATTGCAGTATCACTTGGAACTCTTAATTAATATAGTTTCGCGTGACTGCGCACGTCATCCTGAGACTTCACACAGTCTAGTAATAAGATTACTATGTAGACTATGTGATCAGATCATAAAGTCCCATTTGACCAGTAATTTCACTAGCTACAATGCCCTAGGTACTAAGTATTCGCATAAACAAAATAATTTTATTAAATACGTTTTGTTTTAGTTACTGGAAAGATTGTTCATAGCTATTAATTATTATTAAACTTGGTATGGCTAGTTTTACAGAAATACATTGAAGCCTCCCTTCACCGTTCACAGATTTCCCCTATCTATTCCCCACTCCCTTCTACCTGCACCCCTTCATCGTCCGATCCATTCATCCTATCCCTCTCCGCTTTGGCAGGTTAGGGCGTAAAGATAGGAATTTAACAAGTTGTTAATATAATGTATTGGAGAGCGATGGTGGCCTAGCGGTAGCATGTGCGCTTCGCAATCTTACGGCATCGGGTTCGATCGTCGGCCCTACACCAATGACTTATCTAGTAAGTTATGTGCAGTTTTCGATGCCATTGCTCCGTGCCTCGGAGAGCACGTAAAGCCGTCGGTCCCGGTTGTCGTAGTAGCAGCTATGGCAATCGCTACGGGTATATAGTCAGACGCCAGATAGAATCTGACGCCTGATCTAACCATCCCTGTTACTGGTTCCTTATGGGTTGCGAGGTCAGATGGCAGCCGCTCGTGTAATTCTGGTAGCTCACCGCTACAGGTTAGATTGGGAGCCGACCCCAATAACAAATGGGAAAAGGCAAAGAGGATGATGATGATGATAATGTTAATATAATGTATTGTTATAGGTACTACGTATAATTATAACAAACGTAAAAATATCTTTATTTTCCGGCACATAAGTTTTGTCTACTTTTTGTTTACAAGCGATACCTAAATTATCAGTATAGTACGAGGTATTAGGTATAGGTACTTATTATGATACCAACCACATATAGGTACCAGATGGCGCACCAACAAGTCAGACGACGCATCTATTAAAATTGCATAAACAGAATTTGATGATCCTTTATATTTCTGTGACCATTTTACATACATAATTTGAATTGCGACGAGGGACCTCGTTATACATCATACTTACCTACTTATGAGAACATCAAGGCTGTCACTTGCATGCCATGACAACTAGCACGTAGCCCGCTCGTTTTGACCATAGTTTCCTTAATCATTTACTATTCATGGAGCTTGGTAAACATTTGAATTAGATCCAAATCACGGCCGAAATAGTTTTTTATATACTATTAAAAGCGTGGGATAACTGTGGTATTACCACAGAATAAATGTACTATTAGGTGCTTTTGTTTTGATTATTATTGCACAAGTAAAGAGCAACAGTGTTGAAGCTTGTATCAACATAGCTTTAAATCAAATACACTATAGATACACAGTCTCTAAGAAAATCAAACATTAAAAGTGTCAAATAAGTATAAAATAGTCCACAAGCGGTTGTTTCATTTTAATAATGCACCATAGCACCCTGTAATGGTGTTGTAAAACAATAATATGTGAGTTACATCACTTTCATTAAGCGCGGTTACACGTGATTGAGAGCAAAAACAAGGCATATGCCTTGTTTTGACGGTGCCGTTTTCGAGGCCGCGATCGTGGATCTATCCTCACCCCGTCGTCGCCGCCCAAGACACGTCTTGAGCGATCCGGATGATCCTATAGCAGCCGTTGTGGCGGCTGCGCTAGGATCACCGGATCAGTCTAGCCCTTCTGGCTCAGGTACCGCTTTCGGCATCGGTATAGGATACCAGCGTAACACAATCAGACACCGACCCCGCCGGCGAGGTCGACGTACCCCCCGTAGGTTAGCTAGAACGGTCGCGACTTTCCATAGGGTCCACTCTTCCAGTGAACGTAGCCTTCTCGATCCTCTTATCCCGGCAACGGCCCAAGCCGAGGCTTGCACCCCAGGGGTGCCCTTGTGCTATTGCCTCCCACTTTTGACGGTTGGGCGCCTTAAGTGCCTGCCCTCCCGCCCGGTGACGCTGTAAAGGTCGGTACACCTCACAGGATTAGCCCGTTAAAAAAAAAAATAGTGGTTCTATCCTATATTTCACTCATGCTCGTAATTCAGCACTTAATGCGTAAAACGCCACCAACTTTAAACATTAACACTAGAAAAAGCACAAGTTTTGTAAAATAATGCTATGCAACGACGTGAACTCTTCCGCGTTCCCGTCAAAAAACCCCTCAGCGACTTTTTATTAGCCAGAGAAGTAGAATGTTATTTATATTATAATTCGCTAGCAAACAGGTTGCATTATAGACATTTTTCGCCATATTTATAATCAAATATTATGTATACAACTGTTGCATGGTAAACAGTAAACACTAACTTGTACTTGCACTAGCTTACATCGCTTTCTGACTCTAGGTAGACAGGGACTACTTCATAATCAGGCTCCTGGGTGCTCCATGTTATACGACAACGTGGCAGTGTCAGTTGCAAAGCACAAAAAAGATTCATTTCTTTTTTAAATATGTCACAATTTGCCCGCTGAAGCCCGCTACGGAGGCTTTATATTTATTTACTAACTCCAAAAACGAACTTTAAACCCTAATTGATTGACGGTGGTGCGCAGCTGCGACTCGGTGCAATGGAAGAGCTCTTTCGCCCTTTGCTTTCCTAGTAGCATCGACAGACAAAATGCAATATCTAGTTATGCAATATGCACAATCGTTGCCCACCCCCACTCGGCAGGGTGGAAGCCCCCGACTTAATTGACGCCCCTCACCCTCACGTTGAACCACCATCCGCCTCTACACGTTTATGTGGCCCTGGTACTGGAATTCATACTTGGGAATCGATTCATGCGAAAGTTTGATAAAGTTTTCTTTTTACTGTTTATTTAAAACTTTTGCTATTCAATAAATAAATTGATTTATATTTAAATATTTATTATTTATGGTAATGCATGCATGCATGAAACGTTTTATTATTTTACTAAAAAATGCTTATAAATTGGTAATTATTTTGGCAACCTTCTTTTGCTAGCAACTTAGCCAACAAAGTTGTATGGAATTTCATTGGTGAGGTTTAACAACCAATCGACATACCGATCAACTAACTCGATAATAATGGCTCGAAAATCCATTATTATCGAGTTTTGTGTAAGAAATACCTATACATAAATATTTACAGGTTAAAATTCACCAATTTTCCGTATTATATTTTATGATTTTCCACCAGTTTTCATAATTACGTTTAATTTCGCCTATTTTTTTGTAAGATACATTTTATTAATTTGGTATGAATATGGTCGTAATTACCAAACTTACTAATTACGTACACTAACGTTTAGTTGGTTGTAAAAGGTGAAGGATAAATTTGGACATGAGATAACTTCTCACGGTAGTAGGCCGCCCATACAAGTTCAATTTTATTGATCGTGTTGTGTTTAGTATTGCGCAATCTTTTTCGGTTTACTGTATGGAGAAAACATTGACGGAAACGGACTCGTCAATTTGATTGATCAATAAAATTGAACGTGTATGGGCCGCTTAAGTAAAGCATGTCCCGGCTAAAGGGACGGATGGATGTGGGTTCAAATCCCGGTCGTGATTCACATTCTGTATCTGCAGGAGATACTGCTATAAAAATCATAAATACGTACACTAAGCTAAAAAACCCCCTAAATAATGATATAAATAAAGTAAGTAAAAGATGGTAAAAAAAAAAGTAATTTCTGCGGGAAGCTTACCCAGAAAGCTCACGACAGGCGACATTCAAAGGTAGGGTAGGGTAGGTAGACACTATGTCAAAATAACATCAATCATCGATACCTTACTGAATAACCGATATTGCCATAACAATTTTATTATGGTAGGGTTAAGCGATTGGTTTTATTATAGTTTTAGCGGGGTGGTGGGTGTACGATGCAATGGGGTAGATAGACAACCCGTAGTGTGGGTATGGGGAAGCTGCATATGCCGTATCATACCTCCAGGCGATTTCTGTTCGCCTAGTACTTTTGGCGCCTGTCCAACTGTCCTACCGCTACCCTATCCACCCCAGGCAGATATCGATGTGCAAGATTTATTTTAATCTTATAGCTTTGAGCGTGAATCTTATATAAAGTTTTATATTTTATATTATTTTTATGATGATTACACAAAATATCACAGAGATGTGATTTATCGATGGCCTATATGTTTCAACTTAAGTAAATGTTTCTTCTTCCTTTCATTCCTTTTAAAACCGGAGTTAACGCGACTTCACTCGCCTTAATTTCATACTGAAGAGTTTATACGATACCTTCAAAGCATAGTTATGGTCCAACCATCGATATATATATTACTAAACAAAAGGCAAATGAATTTAAACCTTTTGAGCTCTTCTAAAGGCTACAGGATGTAGAAAAGAGTATAGTCGCAATATCACCTTTGTTTGCTAAATCGATACTTAGGACATACATCCATTGTTAAATAATTTTGTAGTATAAGACATCATTTAAAGTATCTTTGGTAATACACACTTAACGCCATTTTAAAAGGATTTGACTTAATGAATGAGCTAATTGTTCACAATAATCATTATCATCATCATCATCAACAGCCTGAAGACGTCCACTGCTGAACAATAATACTTAGCTTTCAAAAATGTATTCAGAAACTACACAATGACGGACTCATGTGAGCAAACGGTAAACGATCGACAGCTTGAAGACGTATAAATAAGTCATCAGAATACGGCAGAATAGCTTACTAGGTGGTAGGACTTTTCTGCAAAGTTCGTCTCGGTAGGTACCACTGCTTTGCCAGTTATTCTGCCGCCAAGCAGTAGTGTGCAAGCACTACTGCGTTCCGGTTTGAAGGGCATTGTAGCTAGTGAAATTACTGGGCAATTGAGACTTTATGATCTGCTCACACAGTCTAATAATCTTATAACTATACTGTGTAAAGTCTCAGGATGACGTGCGCAGTGCAGTGTCACACAAAACTGTATTTAGAGTTCCCAGCGATACTGCAATCTGTTATGGGAAGCCGTGACGCTTAACATCAGGTGAACGACTAGCTCGTCACGTCTTTCATTTACTTACATAAAAAAAGCTTAAAGTTTTTCCACTAGATGGTCTAACCTGTAGAGAAGGACGTGCTTATAACATAGGTAACTGAGCTATGTTTTATATAAAGAGTGTGTCTGCTAGGGAATGAGAGCTGCGAATGCATCCTATCCGATCCGCTACAACACTTATCATTAGTGGAAATGTTCTACGAAACTAGGTGACTATTTCATACTCACCTAGTTCCGTAGCTTAACTTTGACCTCGGCAAGATGCTCTCTGATAATCAGTTTGTAAATACTGATCCATTTTAGTAAACATTGACTATTTCTTGACCTTGCCAACTATACGGTAGATAAAATAGCTAAAAATAGGATTATTGATTTAAAACGTAGCGCTAATAATCGGTAGATCAACGTTCTCTGCGGTCTTCCATCATTATAATAATGATCACAGAACTACGTAGGTTACGTACTAAAAAAATTATAATAACAGGAATACCCAGCGGCCAGCATGTTGGGTACGCTACCTACCGGTAATGGGCTGGAGCACTTGGACTGTCTATAGGCCATCGCGGCTATTATACAGTCCATAAGTGTTCTTTGTAGTAGGTAGTGTAGCTAGTTTAGTTTAGTTTAGCTTAGTTTAGTTTTTATTATTGTAGTAGTTAGCTTGATTATGTTGTGTTGATTTAAGTGGGATTTGACTAACAATCAATAATAAATGAAACAATGCTTTGCAGAAAGTTCAAAATAGATAAAGTAGGTGTTTATTTATTGTTATTGCGTATTTGTTCCATAACAATGACCTCCTAGCCTTAGATTAATAGCGAACATGACTTTTTGTTGTCCAAACCGTCCAGGCGTGGGAGCCCTCCGGTGCCTTGTTAAAGAATAATAATGAATAAAGTGTACAAAAAATTGTCACTGCTTTTATTTGTTGTTCCGGAAGGTTAGATATTGTTGACACTTGGCGTTGCAGCAAGGTTGTTAAGGTTTTTGTTCTTGATCGATGCTTTTACACGAGATATTTTTAAAACCACGCGGAAGAAAATAATGAATGAAAATCCAAATAAAGATCATCTTTTGTAATTAAGGTGGAACGTTTCACTAGCGCGGCAAATATAAATATTCTTGCGTTCTTTTGCCAGTAATAGCTTAATTACTCAACGTGATTACATGAAAACTAATTTTGCGCAAATAAATAGAATGTGTCAATAAATTACAATTAAAAGTATCGCCTACATATCATTGGTTTAGCGACAAATGGCAATAGACTGAAAAACAAAGACGAAATTTGTTTATTGCCATTTGTCGCTAAACCAATGATATTTAGGAGATACTTTTAATCGTAATTTGTTGATACATTCTATTTCTTTACGTTAAATCAGTTTGAATGTAATCACGTTGAGCAGTTAAGCTATTATTGGCAAAAGAACGCAAGAAAATTTGTATTTGCCGCGCTTGTGAAACGTTCCACCTTAAGTATTGATGTCGCCTAAAGTTGCAGCAAATACCTACCTACAGTGAGCCTCGGCAATATAATTACCTTCTATGGAAGCAGGTTTTGCTTGGACACGCACTCTCCAAGTCATCGTGTCTTCAACTGGGAAATAATTACTTACTTCGAACGAAGCGCGGTATTCCCAGTGTCGAGGAAAGTACCATACCTTATACACATGGCTATCATTCCGATGATTAAATTCGATGAGTCACTGCGTAAGGCCGGCGACCCTTATATATTATTTGTGGAGTCATTATCTTTCCCTTACACCGGATGAGGTTTACACAAAAGCTGTTAACTTTAGCAAGTTGCGGTTGCGGATATTTTATAGGTGAGATTGCGGGCAAATTCAGTTACAAAAATAAGGTAAATATCATAAAAGTGTAAATATGATCATAGGTCGTTGATTGGCTATAGCACTCGCGTGTAATGTGCTTTTAATAATAACTCTGACTACGAAATCTCTGTAGTAGGTACTCAAGCTGCCAGTATAAATAATATACCAAATTAATAGCATGGAACAAGGAGGAAAGGAATGCCAATACACCAAGAAAACAGCGTAGATCAGTAATATGCCAAACACCGTTTTAAACGTAGATGACGCTGCAAAATAAGCTGGCTATAAGTTGAGCGTAGATCAGGAATATGCCAAAAAACCGTTTCGACAGGAGGAGTATAGTGGCTTTATCTTCGTTGTTGGCTATGTTTTATCGTATGGATAACTTCGTGATTTATACGAATAATAATATTGAAATGATTATTTTACCATCGTTAATTGTCTTTTACTGTTTTTCAAACAATAAACTATCAAAAAATTCTTGCATAAAAATTACTTCTGTATTGCTTGGTGCAACCCGCACCCCGCAAAGTATGCTAAATGCCTGCCAAATGTTATTCTAAATAATTAGCTACAACCATAGCGAATTTCAGCAAAATCAGTTCAGTAGTTTCAGCGTGACGCGTGTTCAAAGGGACAGACAGACAAAGAATTATTAGAAATGTTTCTATTTCTATGTATTGTAATGCCATTAAATATTGAAATGTACAGATTGTTGCAATGTTATCGCAAGCCTGACATGTAAATTGCTTTACCAATAAAATGATTATGTTTATTATATTATGATTATGATCCCAATTACAGCTTTATTATATGTATAGATAAGTATAGAAGATAGAAGATGTGTTAAAATAAATTGCTTGTCCGTGCAGGTTCCGTTTCATCAGTGCTTTAATAAAATGTTAAGCACTGATGAAACGAAAGTATATAGAAAACTTTTCTAGACTGTGTGATGTCTCAGGATGACGTGCGCAGTGCGTATTGTCACGCGAAACTTCAATTTAGAGTTCCGAGTGACACTGCAATCTATTATGAGCGGCCGTGTCGCTTAACACCAGGCAAACGACTAGCTCGTCACGTTATTCGTTTACATAAAAAAAAAACCTGGCCAGCATGAAAAAGAAAAAAGAGTGACAAGCTCACCTCCTGTCGGATCATGACGTGGCTGACCCGACCTCGAACGCGGACTGACAGCACGTACTCCCCAGGGTGCGTCTGCGACTCCCGCACCAAGTACGAGCCATTCCTTCCCTTCTCCATGAGGAGATTGTCCGCCTCTTGGGATGACATCACGCCGTGGAACCATCTGAATATAAGAGTTTCCGATTAAACAACTCTCTACAGAAGTATACTCTGTCATGTATAAGCTAAGTAAGACATATACCTAGCTAGTTTATTAGTTTTTATTATTATTATTGTAGTAGTTAGTTTAGAATAAAGGCACATTGCCCGTTAAAACAAAGTATAAGATACATAATCAAGACGTTTCTATTTCTACATCGTGCTCGAAGTTTCAGATGACAGGAACCGTATTAGACGCTCTGCCAGAGAGCAGATGAGCAGGAGCAGACGATCTGCTGGGGAAGAGACTACAAATAGGCACTGTTCCGAGTGGCACTGAAATTGTTATGGGCAGCCGTGACGCTTAACATCAGGCTAATGACTCGATAAAAAAAAATTGGCATACATAGGTACACTCTGTAGATGTGAGCTAAGTCCCTGTTGGACATTATATTCTGTAGAGTCTGTCTTCATTACACGAAGGAGAGGCTATATAGGTAGAGTCATAACATACCAAGATATTTAGTAGGTACTTAGACTATTACAGGCAGCAAGGAGCCACCACGGCTATACTTTAGCGTAGTCGTTATCAGTTACTTAGTTATTTATTAAATCAAAAGGTAGGTATAATCAAAACTTACACCACAACGTGGGCTAAATTAAAAAACAAACAGCTAAGGCTGATGATTTGAGTTTACACCCCATCTGCTGAGCAAACAAGTCGTGCGCCGCTGAGCCGGGCCTTGGTTAGCAGGCATCAATGTCATTACTGGACCACATCGGAAGCTATAACGTGACGGAGACTCATTCAAAACTATGAATCAAGGGTAGGATATACCGTCTAGTGAAGCAGATCACCAAGCTTCACAAAAAATAGAACATTTGTTAAGTAGTTAAACTGGTATGTCTCACTGCAGAGCAAAGACTCCCCTAATTTCTTCTGCCTTTGTGCGCTACAGAATGTCCATGATGGGCAACTGTTGCGGCTAGAACAAGTGTGGACCTCTGGTAGCCTGTGCAACCTTCACTGTGCGACCGACACAAAGTTCAAATCCCGTGGCACCTATGAATTTTCAAGTTATATTAGTAATTTGTACTAGCTCTTACAACAGTGATATAGAAGACATCCTGAGGAAACCGGCATGAATCACAAAATTCGAGAACATACATTATTATATAGGTATGTGTCATCCACCAACCCACACTAGCCCAGCATGGTTACCTAATACGCTATTTACATGTGAGAGAAGGTTCGTGTCCCAGCTATGGGAAGGTATTGGTCTGAACTATGATGTATGGGCACCTGGCCGGATGCATCCTCACGTGAACCACCCAATCCCATTCGGGCGTAGCAGATGTACAAAAAGAATGAAATGTTTCGCCCTTGCCTATTTCATAGTATTTATTGAAGGATTTGTAAGTAACGTAACAGTTTTGCTTTTCAATTTTTTGACTATTATTTTATTTGATGTATTTCGTAATAAGGCATTTGAGTCAAATAATTGTAGAATAGGAGAATAATATTATAACAATATACTCTACTACAGATAGTAGGTCGTCTAAATAAACGAATTCCTTCTTTGTTTCACTGCTCATTGACTACGCCCGCATTATTTAATTACCCGCATACTTTCATAATTTATGATCTTTCTTATTTAAGTACTTAATGAATTCAGGAACTTAGTTATTTTTATATGTATATTTAAATAAAATTAAGATTTTAAGAATGGTATACTTAGGTGTAAGGGGCTTCATTTCTGTATTTACTAAAGTGGCAAAAACTTATGAGCCCTGACTGAGTAAGACAGAGGCTAAATTGTCAGACTTGCGCCGGACATGATAGGCTTGCAGTATTGGTTCTGCCAAAAATGGATAACTTTTTGGTTTCTGCATAGTTCACTTGATGTTGTCAATAGGCTCAACTTATTTGCCGGACATGCTATTCAATTCAATTTCAATTTCAAAAATCTTTATTCATCATGATAAAATACAAGTACATGATCTAGTGTTCATTATTTAATGCTAGATATGACTAATATTCATAATTGATTACATTTTTAAAGCCATTCACTTATAATAAAAAAATATGATATAAATATTTAACTAAGACAATACATGAACATGCTATTACCACAAAATAAGTAGGTATTAGGTATTGCAAGATATTACGTAACTCACAGTACCACATTTCTAGATATTCCTTCTGAATGTAAAGAATAAAAAAATAAAAGCAAAAATAATTCAAGTTTAATTTATTACGCCATGCAACATATGTAAACCGAATCAACAAAAACATCATGTGGCCTTGGCCTTCACGATTAAATATCCTTACCTGGGATCATGTAGGAAACTCATAGCGAATTCTAAACGAAAAATTGTCATTACCGACAAATTATCAGGAAACGGGTATTTATTGACCTTCACATCATGTTTGCTTGAAGTAGCTGAGAAGCTAGTGACGAAAAAAACTAGAGGATTTGATTAATAGGTTTTCAGTTGTATGATTATTATTAGAGCTATCCGGTAAACCTACTTACATTAGAGTGTTAGTGTTTGTGGGTGTGTGTGTGTGTCGGGGTGTGTGTGTCTGCGTGTGTGTGTGTGTGTGTGTGTGTGTTATATAAGAAACGGGGTTCATAACATCACCTCATAGCGAGATTAGATTGAAGTCTTTCCCGGCACATAGGTACAACATACGCAGAACATCTGATAAAAAAAATTGTGTAGGAAACATTGTCTTAATTTTGAAAGGCCTATTTAAAGACAACCCACAAGAGGGACCAGAAGTAAAAAAAAACTGCTCACCCCCGCTCCACAATCACATGTGTTATAATACCTACAGTTTGTTTATTCTTTCAAAATAGGGAACTTTTAAATTATCCATTTATCAGAAATGATAGAGCCCGGCAAAAATAAATTATAACATCTTTCTCATTTAGGGGACAGACTGCCCAATTAGGTAGGTCCAACTTCGACAAAGAGGTCGCACGAAGAGTTCAATACGGCTGGGCAGCGTTCGGAAAGCTTTGTTTGACCTATCTTTTTGTCCGCAATACCGCAAATCTTGAAAACGAAGGTTTTTAATCAGTGTGTGTTGCCACCAGACTTATGGAACTGAGACATGGTCGCTCTTACTGCTAGCCTCATTAGTAAGCTCAAAGTCGCGCAACGAGCTATGGGGAGAGCTATGCTCGGTGTTCCTTGCGAGATAAAATCCGTAATGAAAAGATCCACAGGAGAACTAAAGTGACAGATATAGTTCTTAGAATCAGCAAGTTGAAATGGCAATTGGTAGGCCATATGACAACCGATGGGGAAGAAAGGTTATCGTGTGGCGACCACGAACCGGAAGACGTAGCGTAGGCCGGCCGTGGACAGCCGATGGATGCAGGAAGCGAGCAGCCACTCAGAGTGGCGCTCTCTGGGGGAGGCCAATGTTCAGCAGTGAACGTATTCAGGCTCTTTGTTGTTGTTGATGATGATGATGATTATGATGATGATGAATTGAAGACCTAAAGCGATTCACTTTAAGCCTTCATTTGAATCGCACTTAATATTACTATTGAGGTAACCAATGGTCAAAAATTGTAACATGTTATGCCATTGGTGTGCAATTTGTTACATTTTTAACCATCGGTTAACATCTCTAACAAGTTTTGACCATTGGTTAGAATTTGTTGAAATTTTTTACCATTGACTGTTGTCACTGTTTTCCGATTTAAACACACTTCCACTTCTGTTAGGTACCTTTAAAAAGTTCGGTTTTTTTTCTAAAACTTGCGACGTCTTGAAACATATTAAAACAAAAAAAAAACAAATTACTATTTCAATTTTTTCAAATTTTTTAACAGGTTCTAAATGTCATGTGCCCTACATCATACCTATTATAACATTTTTACAAAATTTATTAAAATAAAGTAGTAATAGACTAATAATATAATAGATAAAACTGGTATACCATACGTATAGTTGTATGTACTCACATATTTAACAGGTCAAGATGAAAATGCTCTTGAGAAACTGGTCTTTCTGTAGGTACCTATATCTTCAAATGTAATACTTATGTATGTGCATAAATAATATATCAACTGTGATGTGAACAAATATCTTTATATCTTATACCAATTCAAATTTTTTATGCGTACCGTACCTACGGAATCTCGACCACAGACCTAGAAACATTTTCGTATCCTATCTATGACCTCACTGGACATTTAAAATTAGAAGAGGACAGTGTCCATTAGACATACCGCCTTTTCATTAGTTACCTTAAGGTGGAACGTTTCATTAGCACGGCAAATTCAAATTTTCTTGCGTTCTTTTGCCAATAATAGCTTAATTACTCAACGTGATTACATGAAAACTAATTTTGCGCAAATAAATAGAATGTATCAATAAATTACAATTAAGAGTATCACCTACATATCATTGGTTTAGCGACAAATGGCAATAGACTAAAAAACTAAGACAAAATTGGTTTATTGCCATTTGTCGCTAAACCAATGATATCTAGGACTTTTAATCGTAATTTGTTGATACATTCTATGTCGTTACGTTAAATCAGTTTTAATGTAATCACGTTTAGTAATTAAGCTATTATTGGCAAAGAACGCAAGAAAATTTCAATTTGCCGCGCTAGTGAAACGTTCTACCTTAAAATTAGAAGGGGACATTGTCCATTAGACATACTGCCTTTTCATTGGTTACCTTAACACGTATTAAATTATGAAAAACCCACCCTAGCTCAACATGGAAAAGTACAATTGCTTAAACCTTTTTTCTATTACTGGGTACCTGTGTATTGTATCAATAACTATGAATTATTAATATATAAAATACCTAAGGCCCGATTTTACCAAAGTAGAATAAATTTTATTCCAGGTATAACTTTCCGAGAACAACCGAGTTACACGAATATAGGCCTTATACCACCAATTTTGTGAAAGAATAAGACTTATTCCTTGGATACAATCAAAATGGCATCTTTTTGTGTAATTTCATTTCTCAATCAGCTGCATGCGAGAGTAATGAATAGCCTTTATACTTGGAATAAACCTTATTCTACTTTGGTAAAATCGGGCCTAAGTATAACAATAGTTACCTACGATAATAGTTTGTAGTATGTAGGTGTTTAGACATACCAAATGGTGATTTAAGACCATCTAACAAAAAATGAGTTAATTAATATTGAAATAAACAGCAAGCGTACTAACTACAGTTTATTATATTGTTCGTTCTTAATTAGAACTGCTAAGGAATGGAATGCCCTTCCAGCGTCTGTGTTTCCGGCAAAATATGACCCGTGCGTGTTCAAGAGAAGAGTGAATAGGTACTTACTTAGCTAGCATGCTACACCTTCGATCGCATCGTCACTTTCCATCAGGTGAGAGCGTGGTCCAACGCTTGATAAGTCCGATGTAAAAAAAAAATATTATGTGAAAACTATGCGCAGTAGGTAAAGTAAATAGCCTATACCTTAGCCGTATCAACTCAATTAGCAGGTAATTAGTACTTAACAGATAGTAATATTCTTACGTCTATCGTTACTTTTTCTTTCTAACAAGGGAAGAGGTATGTATTTGTGCATATTTAATACTAGCTTGTGCCCGCAGGGTCGGTCGCGTGGACTATCCCTGAGGTATCGTTTATTTTATTGCCATAAGAGTTCCGTTTTAGCGCAGCCCTACGCTATGTAATGAATGTATTTTCATAATTTCAAGATGGTAGTTTAGGCTGTATGAGCGTCTTACGATGGAATCTTGTCCTGTAATTTACACCCCTTTAAGGTATGAAATTCAAAATTGCTGAGACGCAATCTATTTATTTTGTATGTTCTTCACATTCCAAATTTCAGTATGACACGGTAAAAAATTTTGAACCAACTTTAACTACTTATTTCACCCCCTTAAGGATTAAATTGCGAAAATATAAAAATTACCATTTCATTTATCTTTATACTTGTTTATATTATATATGCCAAGTTTTAAAACGATATACGTTACGAAATGCAGGTTTTTCATACAAACTTTTTTTACCTTTTTCCCCCTTTAGGGGTTGAATTTTCAATGATCCCCTCATATAATAGCACGCGGTTACGTCATAAAATAAAGCCATTTTCCATTTTTCAAGACTCTATGTCCAGTGGTTTGGGCTGTACCTACGTCGCCTGACACCCAATCAGGACAAAGCCTTTTATATAATAAATAGAAGATAGATAGGTACCATAGACTAGTATAGGTACAAATAGGTACCTTAAAAGTAAATTGGTATTGATAAGCAGATGATGGACTGATAAAATAATACCTAAGTACCAAACTAAATGATGTTTTACTTTGCGATCGATCATAAGTACGCTAATAACAATAATTAGAGTTTTATTACTATTCTTCTACCTATTCTATACCTAGTTATTTCACACGCAATTAGTTAATAATTAAAAAATGTACTCAAAGATCTTCTGTCAATATGTCTACGCATTGCAACTTGTGTAGGTAGAGAGACGTAATTTCATGGGCTAGGGTACCTATGCAATAGATACCTACTTACTTTTTCAGCATGAAAGCCTTGTTAAGCTCTCTGAGGACTGTGGAGAGAACAGCGCCGGCTGCCGGCGCCGCAAGCACCGACGCGTCGATGCACACAGACAACGCCGCCGGGGCCAGCACACCGAGCCGGCTCAACCGCGGTCTCTTCGACATCATTACTTTTGTTTACTAATATCTAGCATTAAACAAAACACAACGAATGCTTTCCAATCAGACAGACGCGCGACCGTTACCGCACAGCGATCCGCTTCGCGCGCGTTGTTTTGCACGAATGCCCACGCGCTGCGCTGCGGGATGTGGCTACGGCCCTTGAGACTGGCAGTTATTCTGCGCCTTGAGTCACAGATTACTCACCAAGTGACCAGGTGCATCTTAAGGCCACACTAGATCTATAGAATGAATAATGATACACTAGTGTCGCATCATCTGAGATCTTATAAGCGTACCTAGTACCTATAACCATGAATCATAATAGGTATAAGTTCGAAATATTCGGGGGATATTTCGCGGTGATACGACGTTACCATTGTTTGAGGCCGCTTTCCGCAACTATTTCCTACTGGTATGTGGCTAGAGCCATACAAACAAGTCATCATCAATATCAGCTTGCGTTGATCTACTGCAGCTGGGTTAGCATGGATGGTAGACAAAATTGTCTTTCCCCGTTTTACGTCACTTTCTTCATACTTGCTTGGAGTAAAACAGGGGAAAGACAGTTTTGTCTACCGGCCGTGCTAACCCTACTGGTCATAGGTCTCTCCAAAGGTACAAAATTTGTGCCTCGGGAGAGACATATGTCTATATTATTTCATAATATAATAGTATATATACCTACTACACCAGTACCGATGTATGTACTAGGTACCTATGTCTCTCAGCGTGGTCTCCGTCTCTGCTCATCTAACAACTGGCAGGCTACCAGCCAATCGGGCGGAAGTTGTTGCTCCAACAGTCAGAGGGTTCCAATACATTTTACCAAAACACGGTCTCCTAAACACGTTTATCTCATCGGTCGGTTCTAATGCGGCTAAATATTGGCACGAACTGCCGCTTCAGTTTGCTAATTATGCGATGTTGGTAACCTCGGTTTTCATCAATCAGTGAAATTTGTATCGTTGTAAGGACACCAACAGACGTTTAATGAAGCCAAAAGTCTTATCATAGTAGATAGGTACCTAACAAACGCTAAACACAGAGACATAAACATTACCTAGCGCATGTCAAGAGGTCGTTGCGATAAATAGTTTTGTTTTCGGAAAGATATCTAGATTGTGGTCTTTTCAGCAAGATTTTAAGCACGGTCCTATTCACGTGGTCATGCGGTATGGCACATAGTAGTACAGATTAGATAGTAGTTGCTTATGTGATCATGCATGTGAAACAGTTACCTACCTTAGAATATATTAATTTTATTGTTGTCTTTAAGTTTATGGTGGTGCTTTACATTAGATGCTTCTGCGAATGACTTTTTATGTATTCACTGTTGGGTATACCTACGACTTGTGCGACAGGAAAAAAACACTTAAAGTACATGTACGTTTAAAGGTGATGTACCTACAGACAGGATATATTATGTCCCAGGAATTAGTGTCAAGCGGACGTTCAGAGGTAAATTAACTACCTTCAAAACCCGATTTTACTGTGGGCATTTTTGTAGTTTTCCGTTTACTCCCCGACTTTGCTTACTATATATCTATTGAGAATAATGGTACCTTACAATTCTATGTTCATTTAAACAATCCCTTCAAGTTTTTGACTTTTTTGTGCAATGAGCTCCTTCACTATGTATGAAAAGTTGTGGCACAAACAAAGGGTGTATCAGCAAAGGGTTGGTATATACGTCATAATTCCATTTAAGTAACAGCATCTGTGGTGTAGTGGTTGAGCACCGGCTCAATACCCGAGGGCGGTGGATTCGATTCCCGCGACGCGACAAGTATTTGTGCACATGAACAAAAAGAGCCCAAATACTACTAATGTGCGGGTATTGTGGGACCATGATCTTCGTAGTTCCTGGATCCCTATACAGGAAATCCTAGTTATGGTCCAGGATCTATGTTTGTGTGTGAATTTATGTGATCTTTGGGCGTAAAAACGTAAAAACCCCTCCAAACCAATACCTACCATTATTTTTGCCTACTAACACTATCTACCTATTATTTACATACCTAACATAATTATGAACAAACCGCAAGATTGGATAAAAATTATCATCATTATAAATTCATTAATTACGACGCATTACGAGCATGATTTTGGCCGCCGAATCCGTTTCGACTATACGGGTATACATTTAAATACAAGCGGCCATTAAACAGAATGAGCAATTCTTTGGGGCTCCAAGTTCTGACGCCAATGTACGTGTGAGGAGAATGGATATCGCCTGATATCGGACATACAAAGACGCAGGCCCGGCTTCCTCTGGAAGGTCGCCGTCGGCAAAACAATCAGCGTCACGTTACATATTGACAGCTGTTTGTGTAACGAAATGACAGATTCATGTGGAAAAGACATGGAAAAAAGTGATTGACTTATTAAAGAGCTCTTTATGGCGTGGACGCTACAGGCAGACAATAACCGCTGTAAAATAAAACAACCAGCTGCAAACTGCTCGCAAGTGCGACCACTCATTATTAGCCAGAAGACGTCCACTGCTGATGAATACAGGTTTCCTCCATAAAACGCCACTTTGGACATTTATCATATGAAAGGGGGGAGGGGTTTTCCATAGTTACCTCGCTTATTATAACGCATTCTCTGGATGTTCCCTTAGATAGTTCTTACGGGAAGAGTCCGGTGGTTTATTCTTACTCCGGCCGACACCTATCGTGTCATAATAATTGTTCTAAGCATTGATGGTCAGGTCAGCGTCACTCGAGTTGTAGGAGAGGACAAGGCTAGTATGTGATTGAAACAAGTAATCAGTATTATCATCTTTTTATAAAACAAAAACAACAACAATATATAATAATAGCACTTATACCTACTTAATAAATTACATTCATAAATTCTGTGTCGCGATCTCTAAAGATACTCTAGAGTAGGTATGGCGGTGGTCTTCTGATAAAGAGGAAATGAAAAAGGCGGTATACATTTTGATTTCATTGAATTTCAGAGAATACGATAAGAATCGGCTCTATATAATAATGACATGATCAATAGTTTTCGCGGCGCTCATTATCATACTCATTACCTCCATAAATAAAACGCAGCATACTAATAATATTTTTATTTTACAAAATTATGTTGTACCTAACCTTTATTATTATCAAACTACATTGTACTTAAACCCTACAACGTTATTGTTATCCTCTATAGCCAATTCAGGTTCTTTACTTAGTCTAAGCTCTAAGGTCTTCCTAATGGGTAGATCCCAATCTAGGCTTTTGGATCTTTTAATTTCTTTGATTTGATGTACCTCAGTTAAATATTTTTTTCTTCCCGATGTGTAAAGCCAGTCATCTGAGTTGGAACGATGCTTTATGTCGCTGAAAGGGCCATCTTTAGAGGGTATTGAATTCGTTACAGTTAGGAAACTGGGTCTTCTTGATAGTTGTCCCAGCTCTCGGCGGTTATATCTAGTTCTGGGCACATTATCCCGGTCGACGTTCTCCCTTCTTGCTAACCAGTAGTAGTGGGTAATGGGATCCCGCGGGCCCCAATGTCTTGATGGTTGGAACGATGATTGTAGCTTCTAGAAACGTTAAAATGTTGTTTTATTTTGTATGCTAAGGTTCTCAAAGTCGGCGGACATCAGCGTCGCCGGTTGTGAGTAAACCCGTCTTTCAACAACAAGTTTTAAGTAATAAGCTAGTTCAAACTAAATGTCGTTGCTGTTTAAGAACGAATAAGGATTATTATTAGTATTTGGTATCCAGACAAATATTTCAAGAAGGTCGTGCTATAACTATGCTATAGATTACTATACCGTGTGAAGTCTCAGGATGACGTGCGCAGTGCAGTGTCACGCAAAACTATATTAATTTAGAGTTCCGAGTGATACTGCAATCTGGGGGCAGCCGTGAGTGACCCTTAACATAAGGTGAACAACTATAGCTCGTCACGTCATTTATTTACATTTAAAAACGATATATAAATAAGCAAACCGCTAATCTAGCTAAAGGAATTGCGCCACGGCCCCGCCAACTATCTACGTTTATATTAATGACGCAGTAAAAAGGTAAAGTCGAATTATTGATTATTTTATAATTTTTACTAAAAATCATACTTTGGACTTTACCTCAAAAATACCATACTGGATCTGTCTTCCCACAGCAATGACAGCACAGATCATAAATACAATGGCGGTGAGTGTGACAGCTACCAAGACAGTCGCAGCTTCCTGCGGGTCGACCCAGGAGTGTCCCAGAAAGAGTACCGTAAGCCACCACGTGGTACAAGGGGCAATGATTGCTGGAGCCACCCACCATCCCCATACCCAGTACCTGATCAGCTTGGCACCGATCAAAAACTCCACGTCTTCTATAAGGTTTTTCCAACCTAGAAAAAACAAAGAATGGAATATGAAGACATATCGTTCACGATCTCTGCTGGAGTTTTAGCCATAAAGCTAACCGCGAGAGGTAAAAGCTAGAGCCCTCAATAAATCAGTTTAAATTCAGTTTTCTGTGACTAAGATTTGAATATCCTCGAAAATTATGAATATGGACCATCGTTATTACCGCTTTGGTACAGGATTAAACTAAGTGCAAAGTTTATTATTGTTAGATATTATTGTAAATCTACTTTAGAATTGTGGTGGCCGAGCGGTAGCATGTGCGCTTCGCAATCTTACGGCACCGGGTTCGATCCTCGGCCCTGCACCAATGACTTATCTAGTAAGTTATGTGCAGTTTTCGATGCCATCGCTCCGTGCCTAGGAGAGCACGTTAAGCCGTCGGTCCCGGTTGTCATAAGAACATCTGTGCCAATCGTTACGGGTAGTCAGAAGCCTGACAGAATCAGGAATCGTCTGGTCTAACCATTCCTGTTACTGGTTCCTTATAGGTTGCGAAGTCAGATGGCAGTCGCTCGTGTAATTCTGGTAGCTCGCCACTACAGGTTAGATTGGGAGCCGACCCCAATAACAAATGGGAAAAGACAAAAGGATAATGATGATCTACTTTATAATTGAGGTAAAATAACCGATGACCCAATGGCGTTTATTTTGTGAGGCTATCCAGCGGTGAATTAACAGACAAAGATCACAACTGCTGTATACCAGATGATTCTGTCTTGCATAAAATTATTCATCTACTTACCATAAATGAGGCCAAAAGCCAGTATCTCGAGCACAGTTGCCATGAAGATAAGCAGAGGCACAGCCAGGTCTTCTACAAGGGTGAGCACTGGTAACCCTCCTGTCAATATAGCCAGCGAAACACCAGCACAGACAACTGAACTGGCAAACGCTGCTAAACGCCACTTGATGCCACCGACCCGCCGGAGTCGGTCGTAGATTGGATAAAGGAGAATTAGCTAAAAATATGTAATCCATTAATCTATTACACATTACAGGCACTTTTCTGTTTCTGTTTGCACCAATGGATGCCATCATCGTTCTTGATTTAGAGGTCCCTGCTAACACTGACCATTGTAATGACTCCAGATAATATCAGAGTGAGGTAAGCGAGCACCGGCCAGTGTAGATCCAGCTCCCTCTCATCTGCTGCTTGGTACATTTGCACCAGAACTGCAGCGGCACTGGTATCCTTGTCTCCTATGCCTGTTATTGCGTACCAGAACAATAGCCAGAACCAGCTCGATAGTATGCTCGCGCATGTGATTGCTATTGACGTCCTAAAAGAGATGTGTTAAAAATCATTGAATACTATGTTTTAGTAGCAACAAGTCCACCTCTATTAGACCTCAATCAAATAGTCATTTGATAGGATGGCAACGAGTTGTTATTAGTAATACCTACCTACCTTGTTTATTTAATTTAAGTATTCTTGCGTTTATTTTTGTGAGATATATAATTTTGTCTGGCATATTAAATATACTTTTTCAACTTATACGTCAGATTTATCTACTTATATTAAAATGTCAAAAACATTAATAAAAACAGGCAATTCCTGATTAAGTACTAGATACCTACCTCCTCAACACTTAAACAAGATGATGCATACTACATTTCATTAGCGGTCACTAGAGAATTATAGTGCTAATATAAAACATACCATTGAACATTCGTGTTTGAATACACAGAGTCGCCAGCAGCTATCAGATATCCACCCGCGATCTGGCAACTCCACAGAGCCTGAACCACCGCGCTGTTCCAAACATGCGGCTCCGTTAGCAAGTGCCAGTTAATTTCCATAAACGAGGTCAGAGCTGAGCTTTCCCCGATACAGGACACTACCACTATAGCCAGTATTATGATCAACGGTGCCATAAAGTACATTATCCGTTTCATCAATTTTACTGAACTGTAAAACCTGAAAATTATAATAATATGGTAAACATATTTTGTAACGATATTTAATAAAAGTAAACGTACACCATGGCATAAGTAGGAAGGGTACATAGAAAAAGCATAAACTGTCATGTATTTCTTGAGTTTAAAAAAAGAAAATGTATTTTTTACATCGAATATACTTCACGTTCGAAGAAAAATCTCACAGCTTACAAAGGAAAACTTTTTACACTAATAAGAGCGTTTTTTTAAACGGTCTAATGTTGTTGGCCTCTTCCGACCTTTACAGTGTCACCGGGCGGGAGAGCAGGCGCTTAAGGTGGAACGTTTCACTAGCGCGGCAATTTCAAATTTTCTTGCGTTCTTTTGCCAATAATAGCTTAATTACTCAAAGTGATTACATGATAATTTTGCGCAAATAAATAGAATGTATCAACAACTAGTGCTCAAGGTGGCGTGCTTTGGGGGAGGCCTATGTTCAGCAGTGGACGTCTTCAGGCTGTTAATGATGATCAACAAATAACGATTAAAAGTATCTCCTAGACATCATTGGTTTAGCAACAAATGGCAATAAACAATTTTCTTCTTAGTTTTTCAGTCTATTGCCATTTGTCGCTAAACCAATGATAAGTAGGTGATACTTTAAATTGTAATTTATTGATATATTATATTTATTTGCGCAAAATTAGTTTTCATGTAATCACGTTGAGCTTTTATTGGCAAAAGAACGCAAGAAAATTTGAATTTGCCGCGCTAGTGTAACGTTCCACCTTAAGGCGCGCAGCCTTAGAGTATACATAAGCAAGCTATGCTCAGCCGTCAAAAGTGGGAGGCAACTAGCTCAAGGGCACCCCAGGAGTGCGAGCCTCGGCTTGGTCTGTTGCCGGGATAAGAGGATCGAGAAGGCTACCTCCACTGGAAGAGTGGATCCTATGGAAAATAATACGCACGTTGTTGTGAACAAACCTATGTATTAACTAAACGTGCTGTGTGCAATAATTTCCTTCTGAAAAACGGGTTAAACCGACTTCAATAGTCTTAATTTCATACTGAGAAATACTTAAATAAATAAATGAATAACGGCCAACTATCACATAAGTATCCTAGACTAGACCCTATATAACTAGGACTTGAATGACATTTTTTATTTTACCGATTTTGAAAAGACTTTTATCGGACCAATCTAAAACTATTCAAATAAACAAGTAATTTATAAATGGCAAAGACAAAAAAAATCAGCCAAATTGAGAACCTATTCTTTGAAATATGTTGATGAAATGAATGCGCACGTATTATGCACTGTCAGGTATGTTTACAAATAAAACTTACACAAAAGGACTTGCTATCCACAAAACTGCTACAATTAAAGCTATTGCTAAGAAATACTCTGGGCTCTCGCTCACCGGCGACAGGAATGTGTTGCTGAAAAATAAATAATAACAGCTTCTGTATTACAAAATGGTCAAAAGCTTTTAAAACTATGTAAGTAGTTATTGTTCAAATCAAATCATTTGTTTATTTGCAAGAATACACTATTAATTTGGTAGAAGATCACAGAGTAAGTAGTGGATACGTGCATACAGCCTGCAAGCAGGCGTGCAAATATTAAAAAATGTTTTTGTTACTACATGTGACACTATAGAAACATTTGCTTAAGGTGGAACGTTTCACTAGCGCGGAAAATTCAAATTTTCTTGCGTTTTTTTGCCAATAATAGCTTAATTACTCAACGTGATTACATAAACTAATTTTCCGCAAATTAATAGAATGTATCAATAAATTACAATTAAAAGTATTACCTACATATCATTGGTTTAGCGACAAATGGCAATAGACTGAAAAACTAAGACGAAATTTGTTTATTGCCTTTTTTCGCTACACCAATGATATCTAGGAGATACTTTTAATCGTAATTTGTTGATACATTCTATTTCTTTACGTGAAATCAGTTTTAATGTAATCACGTTGAGTAGTTAAGCTATTATTGGCAAAAGAACGCAAGAAAATTTGAATTTGCCGCGTTATTGAAACGTTCCACCTTAAAAGCCAGTCACTCAAATGTTTTTTAAATATATTTCCTTCTAAAGATTTGAGTTCATTAGGTAAATTGTTAAAAATAGCTATACTTACCTACATACGTTATACACGTTTTTCTTATAAATGTCTTCGTCCTTCGTAGCATTTATTTTTAAACTATAGTAGCAGTAAAACTTACCTGTCTTATAGATAAATTTGTTTACGGTAATAGAAACATTAAATTATCCGCAAATATTCAATTAAATACAATCTGATAAAAATATGCTTAAACGAACGGTAATAGATGAACAAGTACCTACCTGAGACATTCTGAAGCATTCACGACGTTCACATATTCTTCCTATAAAACAAAAAATTAGTGTGAGAAGTGTCAATTAATACCTATTGGATGGTATTAAACATAAAAAGTAACTTAGCTTTCTACATTATGCTTACTTTGAATTAAAAAGGATCACTTAGAGATTTTTAATCAATTCTTACCTCTGAAATAGCGACCCATTCTACGCAGTCCGTAAAAGGAATCGAATGGGTGGCAGTGTATAGAAAATAGGCTATGGTGAGAGCCAAGTAGATCATTGAGTATGCTGACCCTATGATAGACACCAGCAGCCGAATGTAGCCGACACCTGACAACAAAAACAAGTAAGTAAAATTACATTATTTAGTACCTATTTTAAAATATATTGCATGTTATTACATTTTTAGTCGAGGTGACTGATGTTATACTTAGGTACATCATAAAAAACAACTTTTGAACTAATTAATCAACTTTTTAATAAATATTGGAACTCTATTTTTTATCTGTATGTTGCAAGCATGAAACAAGGAGGAGGTTGCAAGCAAACTATGAGCGCCTGTCGCGCGTAGCGTAGTTATGCTACGACGCTCTCAGGAGGTGCTGTTGCTATTTCGTTTACTACGAGACACGATAAGCTAAAACGTACCATACTTTACTTAGGTATTTTCAATATATTTGATATAATAATGTAGAGATACTATTGTCTAGGACGGGGAAAATATGGGTCGCCCTTATAATGTGCGTAGTCACTAAGGAGATTTTCAAATTAGGAATTAAACTTAGACTATCCTTGGCATACCTATACTTGATCAAATAGCAAAGTTAAATTGTGTGTATAGTTACAACGGCGCAGCCTGTACCGATGATAATCCAGAGACCATGTGGGCGGCTGTTAGCTGCTGGGTGCCTTTAAGCCATGCATTTTGCTTAAACCTTTAGGCAAACAACGCCGCAGTCCCAGTTGTTAAAGCGGTCAAATCGCATGTAGGCATTCTAAAAAAACGTACCTCTAAAGAAAGGCACGGCTCGCCAGACCCCCACAGCGTCTTGCTGGCTGAGCTGTCCAATAGCCAGTTGCAGTAGCGTGACTGGCAGCGCGACGGCCACCAGTGCTACCGTGAGAACCACACCATAGGCCAGCGCTCCGAACCGGGCGCCGTCACGCGCCACTCGCCACGTGGCGTTGAAGCTCATCGATACAGCTAGCGTGCACAGGTGAGCTCGTATCAACGGCAAGCTTGCCCATCTCTTGAAAACAATGACGGCATTGCACAGAATAATGAAGTAATGTTGTTCTTAATGTAAACACAACATCGTCCTTTAAGGTGCTCTATGTAGGTGGTACCTTTGCAAGATGGTTAACAAACTGCTATCTATACTCTTATGCTCAGCTCCTAATCGTGAAAGCTATCCCAGAACGGGTTTCTACTTGCAAGAAGTGTCCGACAGTCTATCAGACAGTAGCTTGCAAGTGTAAACTACCTAGTGTAGGTACACTTGCCAGCTACTGTCCTTTGAATAGGCTGTCGAACAGTTCTTTTAGAGACTTGCAGGTGGAAACCTAGATAATGCTCTAATAATTGATTATTTATATTATTAAAAAAAGGTTATTCGTAATTAGGTACAACATGTCTAGAAAGTTAGGTATTATCTCACAAACCTATTTATAGAATATTTTTGTCTAAGCTAATATATTTGGCTATAGGTATTATCTATTTTCAAAATCAGTGATATGTTTTTGATTGTTTATTTGGTTTGTTGTGTCCTAATTGGGCGGTACCGCCGAATAAAACAAAGAGCTAAAATTGATGAAATTTTGTAAGTAATAGTTATTACTCCGAAATGAGGAAATCCGCAGGAGAACTAAAGTGACCGATATGGCTCTTAAAAAAAGTTTCAATGGTTCAATGGTGGTTTCAACGGTAGTGGTGGCTTCAGGTTTTTCAAGTTGAAATGGTAATGGGCAGGACATATCGCTCGTAAAACTGACAACCGATGGGGGAGAAAGGTTCTCGAGTGGCGACCACGAACCGGAAGACGCAGCGTAGGCCGACCCCCCACTCGGTGGGCCGACGATCTGGTGAATGCCACGGGGAGCCGATAGATGCAGGAGGCGATTAGCCACTCAAAGTGGCGCTCTCTGGGGTAGGCCTATGTTCAGCAGTGGACGTCTTCAGGCTGTTGATGATGATGTTACTTATTTAGGTACACTAGCCGAGATGAGATCAACTGGTAAACTGCGATTGCGTATTAGGTAGATAGGCATATACCAACAGAAAATATTTCGCACACAGCGTCAGCGTGGAACACGTCCACCTGTCACTTTGGACGCTTATCATAGGAAAAAGGGTTTGCCATTACCACCACCCATTGTCGCACAGCTTTTTTAACAATATTTTATACGATTCATTAATTAGGACCTAAGTCCCTAAGAGACTTGAATCAACCCTATGAGACTGAAACCTGTGGGTATAGATTTAATTTAGACGCTATACGGTACTTAGAAATTTTAGCTAAGTAATATAACTTGTGACTATTGCAACAAGTTGGAAAGTTATCTATTCTGTGTTTGATGGGCATACTTATACGTAACGCATGATATCTACACAGATAGTCAAACTTAATACTAATTTAAAATTGGTATTTCTGTACCGAGGTGCCCCGTACCAATACATTAAATCTACTTGTAGGTACCTACTCATCGAAACTAATTTAGCGCAAAGCAAAGCATTTTTCTTTTTTGGGTACACTCTCTCAATATTATACTGCTATAACTGATAATGATAGTAGATTAAAAATAAACTAATTTAAATAAGTACCGCATATTTTATTAAAGACTTACCCAGAACTTAGAATGGAGCATGTTGAAAATTTCCCTGCACGCACTGTTTTCACTCCATACCCATGGCAACTAAACACATCATTCTCAATATTGTACGGCACGAAATGTTGACATAACAGTGCACAGAGCTCATGATTATAAGATTTTGCAACGTCCTAGATAAATTGGAGATAAAATGATATCAAACTGCGGCAAAATCGATCTGGGAACAAGTTATCAATGTCTCTCGAGTGGACCATCGTTTGCAGGCCGTTCGCGTTATCTGCTGATATTAAAATGACTCAAACGTTTTCTTTTGAAAATGTAAACGTTATGCACGCTATTTGTTTTGTTCGTTCATAATGTTGCAAGCGTGTGACATCATAGGAAAATAAGTCACAGTCACAGTTCAGCATATAAATTACTCACGAGCACAAAGCGTCCGCTGACAGCAGAGCCGCAAAAAACTAAGCCTAGATTATAAAAAAAAGTAGGTATACGTAGCTCCAATAAGTTTAGCAGTAGGTACCTAAATTGCCCAAAATTGTGGTCCTATATTCCATGCCATAGTATACCTACCTACCATAATCTCTCTATACTTGTGGGTTGCATGGAAGAATTCGCTTTAAGCGATAAGGCCGCCCATTGTGACACTTTGTTATAAGATTTTGATAACCTACTGATTTTTCTGTAATATATTTTCAATAAAGAGTTTATCTATCTACCTACTTATTTCTGTTTAGGTACCTAAGTATATAGATACCTATCCACCGCATACCTATAGCGAGAGTTTGTTCTGATTCTGTAGTCACAGAAACATTAAAATGAAGTAGTCTTACAATGGGTGTTATATTGTATTCTATGTATGTATTTACAAACAAAAAGTATCTAAGTATTACATCAGTTATCTGGTTCCCATAGTACAAGCTATGCTTAGTTTGGGGCTAGATGGCGCTGTGTGAAATGTCCACACATATTTATTTATTTATTTATTTACAAAGGTGTAAAAGCCAAATTCACTCATTTGATATAATTATAGATCTCCCTACTGTGGCTAATGTGTCCCGTAGGATCACTTTTACGCCTTTTACATTTGTCAACGTAAAATAGTGGTGGAGTAGGTATTTATTGGTAATGACACTCCGCGCGAAATGTAAAGTGTAGGTATTTATCTCGCTCTTTTTGTGGTCTTTTTGAAATAAATGTTTTAAGAAAAGGCAAGCCTATTTTATTATTTACTCTGTGATATGCCTTTGTATAATTATTACACTCTACACTGTCAGAAATGTTATAAGAATGACTATAAACTATTTTAAGACCTGCATCACTGTTATTTAGATTGTAGTATTTTGTGATTTGTCATATACATATGTGGCACGGCTATTCATTAGTTTTGACACTGAAAGTCGTCACTTACGAACAAAATATACGTTTGAGAGTTTTGGCGGGAACGTGAAAAAGTTCACGTCGTTGCATTGTATTATTTCACAAAACTTATGCTTTTCTAGTGTTAATGTTTAAAATTAGTGGCATTTTACGCATTAAGTGCTGAATTACGAGTATAAGTGTTGGCAAGTGAAGTCAAGTGATAATGTAGTGAAACGTGGTTTTTCGTGTTGCTTCCAAAATTCCACAGAAGCCTCTAGTAAAGTTGCCACTACTTTACTAGGACATGACGTAGACTGGATTATGACTACCTGACTTAGACTGGACTGACTACCCTGACTGACTGTGGCTAAGACTTGACTTTACATGAAATATTTCATAATACGATGAAAAACTACAATACTTGACACTGGCTAAATACACTATGTGTGGAGTCAAAATATAAGAAAAAAAAAATACGTTCTTAGGTATTTTATAGGACTAAAACAGCTCGGTACATAATGTTCTACTTATGGAGTTTTATAGAAGTAGTTTTTGCTGCTTGGGTATTATTAGCAATTTATAGAAACAACTACCTATAGGTATAAATATAATTTAAAGGATCATAAATAAAACCTAAAAGAAAACAAATGATATCTTAACCTAACATTCATTTATTTCCAGATTAACCTTATCGTACTTGTAAGTAATACAGTGCCCATTAAAACGTGTGTGACAAAATAAGTGCTTATATCTAAATACCTAATACAATACTTGGATAATTATAAGTTCTTATATCATTACAAGAAAGGAATATGCATAGATAACTAGGCTTTACCACTTAATGTACCTACCTAGAAGTTAGGTGTATATAGTACCTAGTCTCAGTGTTCAGAGTCCCGTGCCCATCAATGGCGTGCGAAATTTTCATCTCCTAAACAATACAATTTAATTTATTAATTAATTAATATTGTTTGTCACTATATATTTATAGTGACAAACAATATTAATTAATTAATACCAGAATCAAATTATTTAAACTAATGAAGTATCTAACTCTAAATAATTTTCTTACACAAGTAAATTAAATCGTATCCAATAACCAATCAATCATATCCATAATAGTAATAAATACACAAGATCAATTAATAAATGCTCCGTCAAATGATTAAAACTAATTAGTCTAACGTTTACATAAGTGAAATGTCTTCTAACTAGTATTATTAAACACACAAACAAACATAAATAACTCAGCTAAATAATTAAAACTGACACTCAAATCATACGCACGTTGAATTTCGTGCTGGTTAGCAAATGTACTCTTGGAAACTAAACTATAATTACTTATACATTTAGGAAAAGATTATAAATAAACACAATACAACATCGAAAGCAATGGCAACCATATGATGATTACCATTTTCATCCTGTATACTTTCTACTCCCCAGTTTAGGTTAGTAAATTTTCAGTGAAGATCATCGAGCTGATAAAAAATAATATAGGCATAGGTACATTAGTTCGAAGGACCAGTCAGAACTAGAAATCATAGAGCCAGCCCTTAGATATATAATTATATAGGAAACCATTCATATATAGTTCCCGCTTAATCGACGGGGTTACTTTAGCTGCCCGCTAACTGTGGCACATCGACAATGCAGTCGACTATACGCTGACAACTGCGGTCAGCCCTCTATAGCGGGGGAGATATTATTCTTTCCCGTCTCCCTGCGGACCCGCTTGGAGGCGGTCACTAATCGACTATAAACCCCTCCCAAAGGGCATTACATTCCTTATTTATTATCGGTCACGATGCTTTATGACGGCTTATGTTGACATAGATGCCTACTTAAACATAATTATGTGACATTTCTACATTTGTTGTGGATTCTAACATTTAGATTGATTTAAAGTTACTGGAATATAATTTATTGATAACATTAAAACCGGTTAACAGACGTTTTTAAGAAATCGTTATGAAGTACGTTATACATATTCTATCAACCACTAGCGTCTATAGATAATTTACTGATATTTATGACAAAACATAAAGATCGGTTACAATAACAGACTAAAACATTACGTTCAGTTATAATTTAATGACTAAAACACCAAGATCAGTCATAATAAATGACGAAAACATTAAGTTCGGTTATAATTTACTGACTGAAACACAAAGATCGGCTACAATAACTGACGAAAATATTAATTTCAGTTACAATTTACTGACAAAACCTAAAATCGGTTACAATTTACTAACTGACTAAAACATTAAGATCAGTTATGAATTTTATAATACTGACGAATACAGAGATATTGGTTATAAAAACTGACGAAAACATAGAGATCGATTCTTGACAATTTAGTGACGAAGAATTTAGATTGGTTATAATTCAACTACTGATGTTACAGATTACCTACCAAAACATTTAGATTGATTAAAACATGTTACAGACTGATTAATTTCATTATGATATTTTGTACTGTTTAATCGGTTGCTACTCTTATGTATAAGTTCTATTACATTATGTATGTGTTTAAACATTCAAAATAATGACTTCAAAGTCTTAATCTATGGTGTCTTACCTATTGTTTATTTAGGTCCTTATACCAAAGAAAAGTTTGGAGGAAAACAGTTGTACCAGTAGTGTGTTGTAATTAGGCGTTAATCACTTCATCATCATTTAATATCATCTGATCCAGTTAATGAACTTTCTTGCCAGTTGTTTTGTTATTAAAAAACGTAGATATGAAAACTGAAGTGAGACAGAAGGCACGATGCGCTACCAAACCTACTAATTTTAAAAATGTGAATTTAGTTGGAGTGATACCGTCACCCCAGCTTCATTTACAGTTAAAACTCAGCCGATTCGGGAGTTAGGGTCTTTGGTTATTGTAGACCCGGCGTAATGCCGTCCCTCCCCTAATGTGGCTGCGCCCATCCCTGAGATTCTGCCCTCTCCATGTTTTTATATCCTCCGTTCCTGTTCCGTTTTTTTCTTACTTTTTTACTCATAGCCAATACAAGTACACTAAGAAATCTAACAAAGCCGTTAGCTGTTTTATTGGAACATTGCTTGCGTTAGATTGAAATAAAAAATTGTTATAAGTACAAATGAATAAATAAAGAATATTATAGTAAGTAAATAAGAAGAAACATAAAAAATAATAACAAGAAGAAATAGAAATAAGCATAAGTAAATAAGTAATATTAATAAGAAGAAGTAGCGTCAACGTAAGGAAATAAAAAGGATAGTAGTCATAAAAAGCCTGAATAATTTATAAATTGAAGAAATAAATAAAAGATGACAAAAATGAAAAGATGTTATGATTGCCAGTAAAAAAAATTACGAATCTGTTTTTCATTTGGAATGATAGATTTATGATTACCTACAAAATATCTCTGTACGCATAACCCTAAACGACACAGAACACTATTTACTACGACCGGCGGCTACGGCTAACTCAAGCAAAGCAATATTTAAACAACATAGAACTAAAACATAACAATACCCGTAATACATCCGATTGAAAAATGGTTTCCTAGGTGTACACCTACTGACTGATGATTACCATTCTTAACAGATCTTTGAGTACGCTTCAACACCGAATTTTAAATAACCCAAAAATTTGATTGTGTGATTAAAAAAATGCGTTTTACGAATATCTTTTTTAGTTAGAGAAACAAATTGTGGAATTAAACTGTATCATTAGAATATTTATAGTTAATTAAACAATCATAATTCACTATTTAAATACAACATAATGAATAAACCAACGGCAAAAACTATATAAAATGTGTAACTTAAGATATGAAGTACTGAAAAGTACAGTAACACAGGTCATATACAAAATCAACTAATTGAACAAAAACTGTTTGAGGTATTTGTTGAGATATTCTTAAAAACAATAATAATAATAGTAAATATTCGATTGAAAACTCAGTCGGTGGACAACAAGGATCATAAGAAAACAGAAAGCTTAAAGAATAATGCTAGCAACGTTGCATATCGGTAATCCAAAGCTGAAGTAGTTTGCAGACCTATTTCTAGCGAGCCTAACACCTACTACAAACGAAATCATCTTGTAAAATACTTCAATGCACATTACTGGACATTAATAATACGCGTAAATTAACAAAACAGGACCTACATCAATATGAAACATTAAAGTAACCTAAGAGACAAGCAAGGAAGTACAATACTGCCTGCGAATCGAGCACGGCGTAAATTTATTTTAGGTTTGTTTGTATAAACTTAATGCAATGGGGATATAAAGATATAAGTTGTAAGGAAAACAAAAGATAGAAGAAAGCACATTGAAGAAGAAAACTAAAATATCCAAGAGGCGTGGATAAGTAGGATAACGAATAGAAAAATAACGCAAAAAGAAGTGTAATGATGAGGATACCAAAATAAAAGTAGAAAGGAAGAAAACACAAGATAGAAAATAAAAAAGAAGTAAGAAAGATTTGAAACAAATGGAAATATAAGGAAGCAGGGAGAATGAGTGACGACAGATCGAGCGCACCTCCCAACCTAAGGTATTCGCAGGATTGTTTACTGCGCCTTACCCGATCCATGGAGGCTAAAAAACCATAAACAATCTTCGAAAAAATACTTTAATTTAATTGAACTATTTAGCCTATCTAAAATTTTAGTCGAAGTCTGTTTATCCTTTTACCTTCTTTACTTTGCAAAGATCTATCAATGCTGTAATCCATACGAAATACCATCAAAGAGAAATAAGTACGGAAACGAACGTAGTTGGGTCGATAGCGCCCATCAGAACTGGTTTACAAATCCAACGAGAATAAAAACATAATTCATCTGTGGGTCCAGCTGAAACGTTCATGTGATATGCTTTGTGTTCGATTAAGAAGTAGCGAGATAGATGGTAAATAAGTGGCTGTGGGAGCAACCTGGCACAGTCAAGCAGGTCAGCGTCGCTCGCCACCGCCTCTCGGTACTTCTTTTGCAGGCGGAATTGTCAGTCACTTGGCTGTGCTTGCTTTAGCCGTGGTCCAACCTTAGCCTATCAAACTAGATCTAACATTCCAAACATTAAACATATATTCATAAATAAAAACAAACAAGGTTGGGTTTGGTATAAGGTTAAAAAAATAAGAGACCTTTGATATCTGCGGTCACTCCAGAAACTATTCGATAACCACATCGAATTCTCACCGCTTTCCTAAACCTTCTATATTGTTATAACTATCTTGATGTAACTCCATTCGACCATACGTTTTCGTCACTTGGCATTACTAACCGAATCCTACTGCACGAGCCTGTTGATACATTACAATGATTACAAAAATATAACCGCAGTATACAAGTCTCCTATTTATTTAGGTTTAGCAGAAACCTCACTGTTTCTGCCTGTGGTTGATACACTCTTGCTTTTCTTAGCGCATTCAACCGGGGGAGAATGCCCATTGTGCAACGCAGTTGGAAACAAACATTAAGCCCGCTCTACAAGTGCACACTCGCTCGGCTTAATCACTTCTTTGAATAAACAAAAATATGAAAAATATACTCTCTCATCCCATAAACCATCTCGATCCCCGACGTTCCATAATGTATAAAATAACTTTTTATTTCCCCCTCCCCCTAAAGCATTAAACAGCGTCCAATAGCCTAACTGTCACGGTGACCTTAACCTACAACCATAAAAGTTCAAACAACGACCAATCGCTGTTTCAACCTTCTTATACAAAACCAGTAATCACCGGGAAACTTTCCAATACCAACTATCTGAAAACAAATTTAAACACCCACGAACCACTTTCACCGAGCTTCGTTTTGTAGATTTTGAGTTGTTTATGAAGTTAGCTGGTTCAATTTCCCTGCGAAATCTGTTGTTGACCCATCAATAAAGCACCGATTGTTTTAATACCATGATTGCCCAAACCCAATCGCGTCTGTGTGCAGAATGAGCATCTCTTACATGTACAATCCAGGTAATAAGTTATCGTAACGAATGACAAGCCAGCATGCGTATACCGCTGCCCAGTGCAATTTGCAACACCGCACAAAGCGTTCAAGTAACGTGCACGGTGTCGCATCGAGCTTGTCACCTTGAGACCACAGATCAGTCTCGTAACACGTGCCACCATACTCTTTAACAGCTGCAAACTGCAGTTGTTTATCTGTTCGAGAGGTGGTGCGTCCCCAGGCTGTGGTCAGCCCCGGGAAGTTCCGCCGTGGTGGCATCTGCAGGGTCGCTTGACGGAGCTTAGAAAACGTGCGCATGACGACACACCCCGCAACCCAAGGCAAACTCTTCTCCTGTTGGGGGATGCACTACGTGAAGGGGGCACTCGTCTGCTGAGCCACGCAGTTGCTCCCCCTTCGGCCCTAATGGAAGAGGTGAGCTGTTAGACGTGGTTCGATATACTTATCTAAGGAATTTAATGGAGAGGCACAGAAAACGCAGCGTAGGCCGGCCCCTCAATAGGTGGACCGATGATCTGGTGAAAACCGCGGGGAGCCGATGGATGCAGGAGGCGAGCAGCCGCTCAAGGTGGCGCTCTGTAGGGGAGGCCTGTGTTCAGCAGTGGACGTCTTCAGGCCGTTGATGATGATGATGACAGAAAACGTTTAGATGGCGCCTTGGAAGGTAGGTATGGAGATTGTCGGTCATAATAGACTAATAAAAATATCACTGCTGATTATGATGTTTTCTGAAATATTTATTACATAAAAATATAATTCCGTAATCAATTTGTGCCTCCCCATCAATGAGCTACATGTATCTACAAAAAAAGACACACAAATGATAAGCCTGTCCTCTCTACATACCTAACCTTTGAGATATAAAAGTTAAGTCACGTCGAGAATCTGTTGACTGCTGCGATTTCACAAAATGGAAGTCATGTTCTGTAAATACCATAGCTGCTTCTATGAAATCTAAGTCAGCAAGTTCTCTATTTGTGTGTATTTATGAAATGGATTATAATAACCACCTAACAAATTGTTCAAATATAGATAAAATATTAAGATTCGCTCTAGAAATTCGTCAATTTTTTCTGACTACATTACAGATTCGATATTCCAAATACCCTAAACCTAGTGCATATTTATGATTAAGATTCCACTTACCAGCCGGGCATTGCGGCAGCTGATGCCTAGGTATGTTCGTCACGCGCTGAAAATCGTCGTGGCAGGCGTTGCAGAAGTGAGATGACCCGAAACAGAAAAAAACTGCCACCTAGAGGTGAAAAAAACTCTCTAAAAATGTCATCAACATCTTAAAAATAACAAAAGCAGAAAAAATGTAGCTAGATACATGATTATAATAATAATTATTAGTAGGTAACTTTTTCATAACGAAACAAAAGAGAAATCAACAAGAAAACACAGGAAATAAGAAGGAAACAAAAAAGGAAAAAACATGAAAATAGTAAGAAAAATAACGAACGCTACAGTTTTGTGAATAACATACCGAGCAGCAGTACCGACACTTGTACTCTAAGAAGTCGGCTCCGTGCTTGGGGCAGGTCTTCGCACTCGCGACATCACTGCATGCTCCGCATACCAACTCCGATGGTTCCCAAACACCATTAGACTCGGCCTCACAACGCGCCAGTCCACCAAAATACGCCTGGACAGATGACGGTGTATGGTGGTAAGTAAAGAGCACAGAGCAAGAACAAAAATGACACTCGCGCCTCGATAGACACAAAATTCGTGTCAAATTATAACAACAACTGACGTAATGACTAAAAAGATGCTGAATCTTACCTTTTCACACTTATGGCACACGTAATACGCGTATCGTTCCATGGCGTATTTGGCGGGGTCAAACTGTGCGTTGCCAGCGCCTGCGCCTGGTACAGCGAGGCCCTCATACTCGAGTCGCATGAGGGCTTTTCGCTGGACCTCCTCACGGAGACGGTTTATGGGGACCAGAAGATCCGCCAAGGTCCAATGACCCATGTCCTCCTAAAGGACAAATTTCTACTTATGAGGATGCTCCAAAAATATTCAGAGACACATTTATAAAACAGTCTTGAACAAAAAAGTCCTTGACTCTATGTATCTGCGTTTTGCATCGTAATAACATCGGTATAGATGAAACTTTCAGCTTTTGTACTATAACGTAGGTCAGATCGTCGCGGGCTCTTGGTCTATTACATCCTAGACCGTATCACTTACCATCAGGTGCGATAGTGGTCAAGCGCAAGCCTATCTAACAAAAAAAGCTCCCAAAACAGATGAAACGTGTTTGGAAGGTGAACACGTAGCAACACTGCCAGGAGGCACAGTTCATGCCGCCCTCCCTGAAAATGTTACTATAAACATACATTTAGCTTACCTTGCATATTGGACATTGCGCAAATGAGAATGTGATTCTGGGGCCGATCCATTTGCTGGATAGAACTTTCTTGCAGCAGTGCAAGTGGAACACGTGACCGCAGCCGAGCTGTTGACAAGTTACGGAACTTATAACGACGCGTCATTTTAGATATTTTTAAAATAATTTTCGACCTTACGGTTTATTTATTAATTTGGGAAATACCTCATCATCATTATCATCATCATCAACAGCCAGAAGATGTTCACTACTGAACATAGGCCTCCCCCAGAGAGCGCCACCTTGAGCAAACCTTGGGAAATACCTGCTAACGTAAAAGTCAGTTATAAAAATACTTTTACGTCAAATGACTGGTCCCGGACGTGAAGTAAGCAGTGGAGAGATAAATCGCTCACATCATTAAAGTATCAGTAGGGCAGCACCACAAAGAGTCCACACTCAAATTCAAAATTCTTCTCTTCGAGGTCTACAATATTGATAATACCATTTTGGAGTTATCATTACTGTAGCCGTAGGAATAAGAAGAGCGTAGGTACCAGATAGTGAAATAGCGATCGTTAGATTTTGGGACAAACAGTTTGAAGTGTGGACTCAATTTTGACAATTTTATGGACCACTGACCTGTATGGCTGGTGCGGCTTGTAAGGGATCAGTGAAGCAGATCATACACATGTCGTCAGCATCCTGCTTCAGCGAGGTATCTCCCGAGCAGCCGAGCAAGCACGCTAAGCATGATTGCTCGCCGCGAACGCCACCACACAAGTGCCCGCAAGACAGCAACTTGTTGCACGCCTGGGACCCGTGTTCCTATACCGTAAAGTTGTAACTTTGTTTGTGTTTAAATTGTAATTTAAACACAAACTTAATTTTCAGAAACCTCTGATCCTGTATTTTAATAATGATGGTATAGTTACATAGCACATTGTAGGTACACATCAGTCGCATGACAATATATTTCAATAACATTGTTTTTTACATAAATTTCGTAATTTATTGAGGCCTTGTCTAATAAAATTACATTGGATAACCAATTTCCTAAGTCACCCGTGCAATCCAAAAGTACTATTCTGTCAAATAAAAAAAAGAATTTTCCAAATCGGGTTATGAAATGACGGTGATATGAGGTAACAAACCAAATGAAGACACCCCCCCCCCCTTTGAAGTCGGAAGAAAAAAGAATACATTCTCTTTTTCCAGCATAGTTATAAGAAAAAACAGTAGCCGCGCGGATCTATACGTCGTATCGAAATCTATATATTTTACACAATGGGGTCTTTGGGTTTGTGAGAAATAAATCCAACAATGTAAAGGGTGGTATTATTACGAAGGGGCGCAAAATCTATAAAGAGAGCCGGGTGCGCTGATAGGAGATTAGAATGAGGGTGAAAACACAATAATGAGTTCCACCGGGGAAAATTCTAAAAAACACGGGGATTGCACTGCCGGTACGGGATGGGCCCGACATCTAATAGGGAACCTATTGGACACGGCTTAGGGGTGCTGCCATACGGAGGGATGAATTTGAATTATGACTCTGTTTATAACATATACCTACAGCACAAGTTATGGCCATCCCTTGAAAGTATTTTGATAATTACACATTCGGTGATATTTTTAATAGAGTCACGCACGTGCCAGGGATTCGGACCTAAAGCTTGACCGGAGGGAAGAGAATCACGTTATGCCTATGTCTAAAAACCTCTGTGATCTTGGCATGACAACGGCAGGAAGAGGTTTCAAAGCATTTAGTTCGTATAGTAATATTTAGTTTTGGTAAAGAAATGTCGGCAAAACTGGCCTATCCCCCTAAAAAAGAAATGAAACGCTGTGCTGGTTTCCGATAAATGAGGATATTCATGTAATAATATTATGGTTTTTTAAAATATTAAGCAAAATTGGTGAAAACAAGAATTAAAAATAAGTTAAGTTCATTTTCTATGTAGATTTTAGTTCTATAAAATCCGAACCCACATTAATGTATCATTCATCTTTAATGTTCTATTCTGTCTGTCAATGTCATGCAATAATATCATTATTCATTTAAACTCTATGGTTCCATTAATTATTTTCTTATCCAACCTGTGAGTATTTCTACATATTCCTATTAGGTATTATAATTTGCTCTTTGATTCCTATCATAACTTTTTCTCCAATCTTCTACGAAAATGAGCCAATTTATTATTAAAATATAATTAATCTATGCCTTCGATACGTAAAAGTTTCATTCAGGCACGCGGCTCCTTTCTGTTAGGCTGAAAACGCATAGTATCTGCCATTCTTCTTTACATTTACATCTATCGGTGTACACGGGGTTGATTATATGATAAATAAATTAAATAGCAAATTCACACTTGCCGCTTTCGTATATTTATGAGAGAAATAGAAAATGAATAGTGTTGAAACAGACCTGGCACTGATGATCGGCGCAGACGTTACCGATAGCTAGCAGTCCGGAGTTGCCCCTCGCTCCACAGAACCGACATACTCCAGCTAAGCCAATCGGCCCCGAACCGGCTGCGGGTTCCGTAGGCTCGCCAACACCCGCGTTTATTCCACGGAACTCCGCTAGCCCTTTGAGCGTCCTTCTGTCCACTAGCAGCAGCAGCCAAAACAGTTTAGCGCGGCCGCATCCTTCGTGGATGTCGATCCTAATTGCACTCTCTTCCTCCTTGCATATCTGTTGGGAAGGTTGCTTTGTTGGCTAATGATTATTCGTTATAAGTATGTAATGCCTATATGAAATGCATACTTCTGTGCATGTACAGAAGCAATGACCTGGATACTAGTACAGTATTATATTATCTGTGACCTGGAGAACTTTTCTGAAACTTGTGCAAAATAGTAATACAACAACTTAGGTAACTAACACTTGCCCCCGGGTTCTCGTACATTTGTTAAATTTGTGTCAAGTTTGCAGACCAAATACTGAACGCTCATTACTTGCATGTTGATCATCGGCTGTCTTCAACCAATCAGTATACAGTATTTGGCGTGTTGACTTGACGCTAGTTTGACAACCGTACAAGAGCCCGGAGGCAATAGAGAGACAAGTCAAACTTTAGTAGAGACGGGGATCTTATAGTTAAAGCGCCCGCCAAATAAAGCCTTGGCTGAGGCGCCAGCTAAATCGATTAATGTGCACAATGCAGCTCGTGGTGCCGTGACCAGGATGCAGCCGGTCATTATAAAAACTGCCTAAAAACAGTATAATTTTTCGCTCGCTTCTTTAAGATAGTTAAATTTCCTGAAGAATATTATATACTCACTTGTCTATGATGTGCTCTGGTCGCCCTGTTGAGATGTAAGAACCGGTCGCACTCGGTGCATAGGGCGCCACATGTGCGGCACTCGATGACCGCTGTTGTTGTACCATCATCGTGGTTGGCGCAGTAAGGCCGTGGTTCTGACACAGAATCGCGGCCGCGCGACTCCCGACCTTCCGCCCCGTTCAATCTACGACAAAAGCTTTATTTTAATACTACCATGGAAGATCCAATGTCACTTGAACTTGTGCGGCTGTCAATCTAAGCGCACCATGGTTCAACTACCTATCTATATCAATTCGAAGACATTGACAACTCAACATATAGTATAAAATAGTAAAAAAGTATTACTTACAACTCAATGTGCGCTTGTTCACAAACACATAAAGCAGCTAATGTCATCCACATTGTAGGCAAAGCTACGCATCTGTCAGGACGTCTGTCGCTCTCGTTAATTTGCGCCACTTGCGCTGCGTAATTGGCTAGGGCTGTCCTGGTTTCAAGACCCCACACTGGAGACACTTTCTCCTGCGAAAACGTGGAAACATTAGCGTACAAGAATATACACAAAAAAATGTGCCTACCTACATACATATTTTTAACTCAGTTTTTTTTTTATGTGAACAAATGACGTGACGAGCGAGTCGTTCGCCTGATGTTAAGCGCCACGGCAGCCCATAACAGATTGTAGTGTCACTCGGAACTCTAAAGTATAAAGTTTTGCGTGACACTGCACTGCGCACGTCATCCTGAGACATCACACAGTCCAGTAATATGATTACTAGACCGTGAGATCCGATCGAAAGGTCTCATTTGCCCAGTAATTTTGCTAGCTACAATGCCCTTCAAACCGGAACACAGTAGTGCTTGCACACTACTGCTTGGCGGTTTACAGCGAGTATGAAAAATTAGGCCCTGGAGTAGGTCGCGCCGATAAACACACAAACGAACTTCTATCAGGTACGTATCTCAACTATCTTACCAACAGCCTGAAGATGTCCACTGCTAAACATAGGCCTTCCCCATAGAGCACCGTTTTAAGCAGCTGCTTGCGCTTGCCTCTTGCATCCATCGGTTCCTCACAGTTTTCACCAGATCACTGGTCCAAAAATTAGGAGGCTAGCCTACGTTACGTCTTTCGGTTCGTGGTCAAATCTCTAACGAATTTTGACCATTGGTTAGAATATGTTATTCTTAGCACTTTTACAAGTAAAATGGGATTAGGTAGGTATCTAACTAAAATACTTTAATTAAATTATAGTAGATGAGAAGATGGCGTAACTACAGAAAGCCTAAAAGTTGGAGAATCTATTCTACTTCCAAAGCTTACCAACCTATTCAACACTATATTACATAGGCGAATTTCCACGTAACTTTTGCCATTCAAATATTATAATTTTACACAAGAAAGGAGACAAAACCGACATCACAAATTACAGACCTATCAGCCTTGTTTCACACCTGTACAAGACCTTTATAAAAAATATAGAAAATAGAATATCCGGAAAACTAGACCAACATCAGCCTCCCGAACAAGCCGGGTTTCGCCGTGGCCTCTCCACCACCGACCACCTTCACTCCGTTAACCAACTTATTGAAAAACACATAGAATTTAAAATTCCGTTATATCTGGCTTTTATAGATTTTTCCAAAGCATTTGATAGCATCTCACATATCTCTATATTCAACGCTTTAAAAAGTCAAGAAATAGAATCTACATATATACACCTATTGCAAAACATATATAAAAACAGTACCGCTGCTATTAAACTTCATACCACAGGGCCTTCCTTCAATATAGAAAAGGGAGTCAAACAAGGCGATCCTTTATCCCCGAAGCTATTTACAGCAGTATTAGAAGAAGTTTTCAGAAACCTTGCAGCTGGCTGGTCAGAACGGGGTATCCTTGTCGGCAAAAAGAGATTGACCAATCTCCGTTTCGCTGACGACATAATCCTTTTCTCGTCTTCAGCTTCTGAGTTGACCCAAATGCTAGAAGATCTTAGCATGGCTAGCTTCGAGGTCGGACTAAAGATGAACATGTCAAAGACCAAAATCATGACTAATAGCACAAAAAGTCGAATACGTATGGGGGGTGGGGAGATGGAATACGTCCATGAGTACATATACCTAGGCCAAATAGTCTCTTTCCAGGCGAGACAAGATAAAGAAATCACACGACGCACTGAAAACGCCTGGAGGAGCTATTGGGCCATGAAAGATCTGATGAAGGGTAATCTTCCACTTTCCCTCAAGAAGAGACTCATGGACGTGTGAATTCTCCCCATTCTTACATACGGCGCACAGACTTGGTCTTTGACAGAACATCAAAGGTCCGCACTCGAAGTGTGTCAAAGAGCGATGGAGCGTAGTATCCTTGGAGTAAAGCTCACTGATCGTATTCGCAACACCATACTGCGCTCCAGAACTCGAATTACAGACGTCACTCAAAAAGCTGCCCGGTTGAAATGGGACTGGGCTGGTCACGTCATTCGCATGCGTGACGAACTTTGGGCCAGAATAACCACCGAATGGGCTCCTGGCAATGGTAGAAGGCAACGCGGCAGACCAAGAAGGCGATGGCGTGACGAGCTCGACTCCCACCAATTAGACTGGCCCCTAACAGCTCAAGACCGTGAGAAATGGAAGGAAGGTAGGGAGGCCTTTGCCCAGCAGTGGGAAAATACAGGCTGATAATAATAATAAAAATTATAGTAAATACTGAACACATAAAAATCAACAAATTGCATAATGTCAAATAATTATTATATATAGCAAGCCTATTACAAAATGAGTTTGAAAAAAAGAAGTTCTCTTTCCCAGTACGAGTGCCAACAAATCAGTACAATGCAGAATAGACAACTCCGATCTGTACCTTCAATTACACAGAGCATATATTTTAACCATTTTATGAAAAAACACTCTAGGTTCCGCGCTGTAACGGGCCCGCATAATCTACAACCTACTTACCTCAGCCATATCCGATAGCAGCTTAGCTACCAAGTGCGCGTGTTTCTTGGTGGTCTCTCCCCGCATGAACCATGCGGCTTGTGGCCCCTGCACTGCACTCGAGCACATGGTCACAGACCCTGGGGCCGAACAGCCGCCTCCTTTCACTTTTATCTGGACTGTGATTGCCTTACCCAGGTAACACAGTAAGTGGTCCAGCAGTGTGATTCTGTTCATATATAATAATAATCTTTTTTAAAAGGTCTAACCGACAGCGGTAGCCTTAATTTCATGCTGAAAACATACTGGGATATTTTTTCAGTTATTTTGATTTAAAAATCAAACTACTGGTATTGATGAAATTTTATTGGGACTAATCTGAAAGAATGTCCATTAAAATAAATAAAGAATTTTGTAAATCGACTTATAAATGAAGGAGATCTGAGGTAAGAAATATAAAAAAAGTAAAAAAAGACCACCGAATTGAGAACTTCATCTCATCAGAGCAAGATTAAGAGGCAAAACTAATTCTTGCTGAAAGGGGTTATAAAAGTTTAAAAAAAACAGAGATGATCCAGCTCTCACCGTTCATTTATTTCGCTTCCCAGATTAATAGCTGCGAGCATTTTCTGCGGTGGGATCTCCGAAATTATTCTACGGAGCAGCGATATTACCTGAAAACACTAGCTTTATACAACCATCCTTCAAAATAACTTATAGGTACTGCAGTTGTGTGTTGTTAAAAATATCAGGACAGTTTTTGATCATCATGTATTTCAACGCGAGGGTTGATTGAATTTGCATACTCCTCATCATTTCAACGTACTTATTGGGGAAAGTAAATCAGAAGTTTTACATATAAATGTTGATATTATATAATGATATACTTGCCTGCCTCTGAACACGTTCACTTCCGGTGTGTAACAGAGCTAATAGATCTGCTAGCAGGTCAGTTTGTTGCGCTAAAAGTGATCGTCCAACTTGACTACCGCTCAGCGCTAATAACTGGAAATAAATAACTCTGTAGCGCGACCATAAATTCAGTTTTTTTTTCAGCTTCAAATAAAACCCCACCTCGCACAACTCACAAAAATTGTGTTGCATACGCTAACTATATCAATAGGACAGTTGACTTACTAGCGATAGCATCTCGAAGCAGTAATTGTCTTGCTGATGAACGACGGGTCTTGCGATCTGGTCGACCTTATCCGCGGTGTCAGCAAATAGGAGCGCCGTCTCCCAGTCATCTCGCACTCTGGCCGCTTCAGCTCCGATTGCGGAAACAATGTGTGTCATCACCTGAAGAAAACATATACTTATAAGAACTGTTACATTGTTCTGCGGTGGACGCTTTGGCGCAACAGTCATAAGTAAGACAGTTCCGTGTATATTTATAAGCGTCCTCTGTCTACCCGTCATCACAGCCAAGTCTGTTTGGTATCCGCTCTAGATATTGATCGAGACTTTATATAGCTATAGCTACACACGTGAAATTCGTATTCCATAGTTTGACGTTAATTCAATAAACATTTGATATAGTGCAGTTCCGAACATCTATACGCAGATAAGTTATAAGACGACCGCATCATTCTGTAGACGGCGTTAAAATGTCCGAGCGAGAACCGTATATTTATATCGGCGTAATTTGACGTGAGGTGACCACGATACAACTCCTTTGTCTTCACGCTGAAGTCCATGAGTAGGTCAGACATTTACCTCTCGTTGGAGCGACGTGAGTTGGTGTCCTGCGAACAGGATGCCGACGACGTGTTCTCGAAGATCGCTGTCGTCGGCGGGCGCGTCGTCAATGGGGACCTCCCCAGACTCACTGCCGGAGCGCTCCCATTCGAGAAGTTTCCCAAACACCTAGCAATATAAAGTTATAACAGTTTTCTAGCCGACACATTCTGCGGCTGTGCTATGAATAAAATGAAACTAAAACTAAATTGTCATTTCGGTTTCAGCCCAAAAAGTTGTCATAAATACTAAAATTAAAAAATATTAAAATTTATTCCATAGACAAAAGATACATTTATTATAAGATTTTTAACTTCCATGGCTACAACATAAAAAAAAATTAATAAAAAAAAAACAAAACAAATAAATTACATGGTAAATGTTTTAGTAATGATACATTTATAATAATTCAAATGGATATAGCTAAATTGCCTCCTGTAAAAATCAACGACTTATAATCTACCCTACTTTAAAAACATCAGTTTTCACTGTTTATGTTTAGTGTATGATCTTAATACCTATGTCTTGTGTGACGTATTATTATGCATGTCTTTTATATTATGTGATCTTGTCTTGAATAGTGCACTATGTATTATAGGTAATAATATTGTGTGGTGTTTCCCTTCATACCTCAGTGGTGAGCAGCCGGAACACCCTTAGGGTGTCCTTGGCGGCCATGGTGTGTAGCACCCTAGCGGGCGGTGGCGCAGGACGCGAGTGTGGAACTGGCAACCCTAACGCTCGCACTTGGCGCACGCGCACCGCCGGCTCTGGTCCTCGCAGTTCACAACGCACGCGAATACAACCACCACTGCCACCGGGGTAGCATGCTGACAGAGACGTACCATTTACTTCAAGACTTTCATATATTGCACTTTATCAAGTAAAAACACAATAGACGTCCACTGCTAAACATAGGCCTCCCACACAGAGCGCCACTTTAAGCGGCTGCTTGCCTCCTGCATGCATCGGCTCTCCGCAGTTATGATCAGATCGTCGGTCCACCTAGTGGGGGCCGGCCTATGCTGCGTTTTATGGTTCGTGGTCGCCACTGGAGAACCTTTCTTCCCCATTGGTTGTCAGTTCTATGTGGCCTGCTCATAGCCATTAACTCGCTGATTCTAAGAGCTATATTGGTCACCTTAGTTTTCCTGCGTATCTCCGCATTTCGGATCTTATCTCGCTGGAAACAGCGAGCATAGCTCTCTCCATAGCTCGTTGCGCGACTTCGCTCACTAAGGCTAACAGCAAAAGACCATCTCTCAGTACCATAAGTCATCAGTTACCAACACACACTGTTTGAAATGAAAATACAGTACTAAAACGCAAATCATATAAAAAATTTAATCAATAAGTAATGGTACTTACTAGGAAGCGTGTAGCAGACCCACGTAGCTACTTTGGGATCCACTTCCATGTCGTGCATATGGAACATCTCTCCGGAACTGCCACTGTACAAGAATGACACAAGCAGCGTCTTGTTCTGAAAAAAAAAATCCTTACATGTAAATACACGTTTTACCGATAAATTCAATAATTATTGATTTATTTAACTATCAGAAATAGAGTTTTGCAACACGTTAATCATCATTACAAACATAATTCATTATTAACATTTCCAGATAACATCTAATACTGAATTCTTTTTTCGCGATTGCTAAGGACTTGATGTAAATGCAACTCATCATATTCGCTTACGGTGCGATGTTAGGGTTCAGTATCAAAAGAAGAACCAAGATTAAATTACCAAAACGAAGCTTACCGAAAGAGTTTGATAATGCTTCAGTGTTTGTCTGACTGTCTGTATGTACCAGGCGTTTCTAACAAAAATTCAATATTCTAGTGATATGATGCCCCGATTTCAAAAAATATTACAAACCTTATATTTACGATTTTGTTTTATTCTTTACTTGATTTTATTACCATTATTGTATATCATACAATGTAAACATTGTTATTATTCAATATTACGATTAATATGAACATTTACAGAAATCACATTCACCGAATAATTACGATTAGAAGCATAATTTTATTTTGTGTGCCTATTATTGTGGTGTAGTCATAAACTTACTACAATTTTTATGGTAATTTAATAAATAGACGTCTATAGACGTAACCCAAGCTTGGTAGTAGCTTGGTAGTAGCTTGGTGGGCTTGGTTGGTTGGGGTTTGTAGTATATATACTTGGGAAGCTATTTAACAACATTTATCGGCACTACTACATCTCCCTTTATAATATTTTTTTGCTCTACAACGTTTATCGACACAATATTATTTATAACATATTTTCCGTCTTTATCAGATGTTCTTCTCTCTTTATTTTTTTTTCATAATGTATAGTGACCACAAAATACACGTAAGTATAAATGTAAAGTTTGACCGAAACAAGCATTGAATATCACGATCTGACAGATAGATGATTTAAATGTGAAATGATTTAGGATATTGAGATTTTAAGTGAAACTGACTACTGTGGGTGCATTGCCTGATTCATGCGTTCGCTCCATCGGTGGAACTTGGCGGTCCTACAACAAGGAAGAAGTCTGTCCCATAGCTTTGTTTTATCGATGACTGCTTCGCAACTTTCGCAATAGTCAAACTCATCGTCTATAGATAAATGTAAGGTCGGCATTATCTCGTGAAAGTTAACGAATTCCACGGTCGCATCAGCGAACACATCGTTATCTGTAATCATTAAAATCATAAATGACTGTCCGCAAACAAATAATATTCGTCAGTTCGACTGAATTCTAAATCGGAGTCACAGAGGAGGAATAACAAAATTAATTTACGCTGAGTCGTTTTTTGATTTATACATTTTACATTTTGAATTACCCAATGAAAAATTGTATTTCTGATAATTTGTTTTTATTCGGCGTACTAAAGAGAACATAATTGACATGTGGTTTTATAATACGATCGATGATACAAAAATAAAATATGACCATCACGATCGACACACTTGATTATTTTTATTATTTCCTTCGCAAAAATCCACACCTCGGAAACTGGCCCCAAGCTGTCATGCCTCTAATTACACCTCGTAAGTAATATTACTTCTGCAAGTGTAAATTATTCTATGAATATTGTTTGTTAAAAGCATTTTATCACTGTTACCTTCTGAAAAATTTACTCCCCGTACACACCATAAACCCGTTTTATTTTACCCGTTCCAAGTCATGTTGCACGCCTTAATTACCATTAGCTAAGTACCTCATTAAGATGCGCAAGCATATCCGTTACCTGAAGCGATCACTGCCTAACATTGCTACCCGATGGCTTATGACCAAGACCTACGATTAATGCGTATTAGTCGGAAAGGCAATAAGCAAAACATGAGCGCTGAAAACCTGAGTCTCTGAACAATATCAGGAGCACAAAGGACCACGGACCACCCCATGGGATGCTGGGCCGGGCACATTGATAGGCGAGTTGACTGCAGATGGAGATGACGCGCGCGAAATAAAAAACAATAAATTTTATGTAGGCAATATTATTCATTGTCTATATAAAGAGCCCGCACAATGATTAATACAAAAACCGGCTTAACTCAAAAAGTTAAGTCGCTTCAGGTTAACATGTTCGGGCACCCTCATAGACAAAGGTTAAGCCCCTCCAATTCCGCTTAACCCCATGAAGCTCGTCCCTGACCATAGCTCCTCTGTCTTAAATAGGAATCATCATCATGAGCACATTGCCTCTTCCCTATAGAACATATACCTACGGCTGTCAAGGCTGAGCTGGGAATTTATAAAACCGATAGCGCAGTAAGCCACGATTTGCATTTAAAGACCATATCGCAAATATGATGGTTTTGCAAAGAACAAGATTCTTTGCAAAAGCTGATTTAAAAATCTACAAGATGTCAGATTGCGTACCACGGTATCCCTGGTGTTATCTACGTGCACGCATATGATGTTGGGGCGTTCCTCGACACTGCCTCCTGCGAATGCCACCTGTATCCACTTGGCTCTGTTCCGGTCCTCGTCTCCAGACTCCCAGAAGGTTTCAGTGCTGCCGTCCGTCAGTGAGCCTGCCATCCCGGCTCGCGATGATACGCTCAAGTCACACCAGCCAGTTACATCAGGGCAAGACCAGACGTAGTGTTCCTATACAAAATAAGCTATTGAAGTATATATATAACGTAGGTCATCTCGTACATAACATAGAAGCGCTCATAAAGAAGCAGGACTAACCGTTCCTAAACGTTCGCTGCAGTCACTACTTTGATGGGTGACCGCTACAAAAGTGGTATTTACAACAGTGCTACCGAGCTTCGGAGGGCACGTTAATCACGATACGCAGTTTATTAGTTAGTTAGTTATTATTTCATTAGTTACTATGAAAATTTTCAAATTCGAAAAGAAACATCTATTGCATTGCAATCGAAGTTCCGTGATCACCCCGCTGTACGCGAGTATTATACCTACGTACATCCGGACAAACGAGGCGAGTTGCCTTTTATTTACTTTACTTTAATTACATTTAATTTACTTTTATTATTAATCTCTTTTGCGTTTACGAAGTAAGCCTGAAATCTACTTTAAGCGTTTTCCTCACCTTGTGTAGAAAGCTTTGCAGGCTTTCGTGGAGAGCACCTAACATGTCTTCTTCGTATGCCGCATCTTCCGAGTGGGATAATATTTTACTGATGACGTTGAACACTTGGGACCTAATCCGTGAATGCAGCGTGTATAGACACATATATTTGAACAATTAATGTAAAACTCAAATACAAACACATAGGTACAGATGATTAAAATATTTCTACAGAGAATACGGATAGGAGAGCAGCAGCTTCAAGACTCCAAAACATGGCAATTCTCTAATTGAGCGACAACTGGAGATAAACCACAATTTCTGGTCATAACTTTCAAGTAGTCTTTTTATTTGACAACCCAGAAGATTGATTGACTTCTAAAACCATTCTACCGCGATAAACAGCTGAAATTTTGCTCACAATCAGCGCTCCTACATCCATCTTATTCGTGCCATGTGTACCTACGGTACAATCGCACAAAGCTAAGTGAAATTCTCACCGTGCAAGGACTCACCTATGCAGGAACACGCGATCTTCTTGTGAGTAGTGTAGTGCCCAACACCGCACGGCTTGCAGGCTGGCGGCGCTGGCTGGTGACAGGGATGGCGCTAGGGCGCTCACTGATCCTAGAAAAGCATGAAATGCTGCCCGCGCCCCCCGCGCCGCTCGCCCCCCGGGGCATATCACGGCTGTTGAAGCCGTAGGGATCACGAGGCGGTTTGCGTCGTTCGCAGCGTTCTAATAGCAAACGAAAAAAAGTCATAAACATCTTTTTTTTTTAATAGCTCAGTGTGTATTGTTGCCCCAGTTAGTGTGATGTTTCATTGCGAAAATGATTAATAAATGTATTTGTATCAACTCCAAAACCGGTGCGAATCTATAAAAATGTTATCATCAACAGCCTGTGAAGACATCTTCCGCTGAACATAGGCCACCCCCACATAGCACCAATTTGAGCGCGTTGGTTTTGACCAGATCATCGCTACACTTAGTAGTGGAGGGGCGACCTACGCTGCGTCTTCCGGTTTTCACCAGTCCCATCGATTGTCAGTCATCGAGTCATCATCGGGAGCCTGAAGACGTCTACTGATGAACACCAGCCTCCACCACAGAGCGCCACTTTGAACGACTGCTTGCCTCCTGCATCATTCGGCTCCCCGCGGTTTAACCAGATCGTCAGTCCACCTTGTGGGGAGCCGGCCTACCCTGAATCTTCCGTTTCGAATTAAAGTACGGACCACTACGTTTTCGTAAACGTGTAGGTACGAGTGTTGGCATAAGCCCCACAACTGAAGCAGGTTTCTTATCGTTAAACATGATGCTGTCTTTCCGTGTACCCTACTAAAACTCCATGGAATACGCCACGCATGAATAGAGCATGACTTTCAATAAATAAATAATAAACTGTCTATTAACATGAACCTGAATCATTTCTGCAACTTAAATTACTTATGCATAGCGTAGTGATGAACCAAAAATATAAGGGGACAAGGTCGTACCTCTTTGTTGTCCTCCTGGACAGTAGGTGGTGGAACGAGACGCGCGTACTTATCTAACGCAGTGCAGAACCACCACATCACATCGTGGACGCAAGTCGGTTGGGTTGTTGATCGCAGCAGCCAATTCATCGCCTAAACACGGTATATTTTAAGATGAAAAGACGTTAAATGGGCTTGAACAGTCACGGAATGGTGGCCAGCAGAATTTTCAACAACAAGAAGGTAAACAGGTGTCTAAAATGTTCATCAAAAAAGTTATCGAGATACGTAAACCCAACTGTTTTCCTTTTATCTCTAGGCACAATCATAAGACTCTCCGCCATGTTATCGGCTATAAATACCTACTCCTAATAAATCAAGTCCCTAAGTAAAAGTACTTACCTCAAAAGCGTACTGCCTCACAGTGTTGATACGCACAGCGGCGTCCATTTTCTGCCTATAAACAGGAAGGTCCCGCTTGGCAAGCACAAAGGACAGCACTGGGCTCTTGATTAGCGTATCAGGGTCAACCCGGGGTGGTTCAAAGGCCGAGACAGCAGCGGCATGAGTGGCATCACATCCAACCAGCTTCTGTAAGGCAGCGCTAGGCTGGGCTAGGAGAGATGACCCAGCACCAGATAGTGCGTCATGGTTTTCTTCCTGCAGCACGCATGTTAGCGGAGGCCGAGCCGCGTGGGCCAGATCACGTGCACCCGCTTGGCCCATTGAAACCGACCGGTGTACTCGAGGATAGTGACTACCTTCGCCCCCGTATTGTTGAACCTGTTTCAACATTTTAGCGTGGTTTTAGAAAAACGCAAGGTATTTTTATTACCTACGGGATGTAGTGCCAGGCCACCAATTTGCCGATGCCTGAATGATATAATGCGTATTTTCGATGCAAACGAGCGATGAAATGATTGTTCGTGAACGGATTACATTCCAAGCACTTTTTTTATCATAATAGGTAGTATGGGTAAGTTGTCATCATCATCAAAAGCCTGAATATTCCCCTGCTACACATAGGCTTCCCCCACAGAGCGCCACTTTTAACGGCACTCACCTCTTGCATTCACGGGCTCTCCGCGATTTGACCAGATCGTCGGTTCACCTAGCGGGAGGCCGGCCTACGTTGCGTCTTCCGGTTCATGGTCGCCACTCGAGAACCTTTCCCCATCGGATATAATATTACAATGGATCTATAAGACTAATACGTAATTGACATACGCTTGGGAATATATGTGGTGAATAAACCAAAACGTATGTAAATTGAGGTAAAGTACACACTCATCATTATCCGCCTACCCATACCCTATTTAAATGGGGTCGGTGCGGCCTGTTTTTTTCTTCCACCTTCTGTCAGACGTCATCTCGACATTCATTCCCTTAGCACACACCATTTTTCACACCGTCTGCCCCAACCACACTTTTTTCGGTCTTCCTTTACCTTAAGTAAGTAAGAAAAGTACAAAAGAGCTGTAATATTCAAACAGACAAGCTTCCTAAGTACCATTATCATCAACAGCCTAAAGACGTCCACTGATGTGCACTGATGAACATAGGCCTCCCCCACAGAGCGCCATTTTAAGCGGCTGTTTGCCTCTTGCATCCATCGGCTCCCCGAGGTTTTAACCAGATCGTCGGCCCACTTTGTGAGGAGACGGTCTACACTAATACGGCATCTTACAGTTCGTGGTCGCGCCACTTGAGCACCTTTCCTACCGGCTGTCAATTCTACAAGGGATGTGGTTTACCCATTTCAACTTGCTAATTCTAGGAGCTAAATATATCAGTCACCTTAATTCTCCTGCGGATCTCCAAAACATAAATTCAACAATTTTTCAAAACATTAATGCAAAGTTGACAACTTACAACAGGTGCGACGGGCGGTGGTGGTGGTCGTCCAAGCGAGTGGTACCGTGCGGTGTCCGTAGTGACGCTGGCCTTGGGAGCCGCCCCTAAGGCCGGCAGACACTGGAAGGGCGGCGCAGGCTGCCACACGCTGCCCGGGGGCGTGGGCGGGCTACATCCGGTACTTTCGTACCACGGTGACGTGGTTAACGACTCTGTGGAGGACGCTGTGGGTTAGGACCTTAGATAAGGGAGTAGTAAGGATGCGCCCCCAAGGTATTTATACAAAGACCGCTTTGCGGCACAACCGCCATGTTGTAGATATATGCCGAGCACCAAATAGTATTATAATATAAGTAAGATTTCCTCGTTGTTTCAGTGTAATCTATAGAATATACGTTCAACTTCCTTGGTGTAGTTAATGTGCTCCCAAAGTGCCGCAAGTCATGTGACATGTTTCTGTTTCTCTACTATTCTCTTATCTAAATCCACGAGTAAAACTACATTTCGAATTTTCGACTGCACAAGTTTGTATTAGTTTTATTAAAAATTATTAACAAAAATTGACAGACACGAATTTTTTTTACTGATTCAATTGTAAAGAAACATTTGAATCACGAACGGGATTTGAACCCGCATCCATCGATACCTTTACCCGGGCCATGCTTTAGGTACTTAAGCCACCATGAACAGATGATCTCAGTAGATAGATAATTATTTTTTCTTTCTTTCTTTCTTTTAGATTACGAGCAGGCGAGACTGCTATAAAACTCATAAACACTTACGTATTTTTTACTTCGTTTTTCAGGTGTTAGACACAGCACTTTGTTATGTGCTAGATAAATTTATACTTAGATTTTGTAAAATTTTGGTTACATTTCTAAATGAAGATTTTAGATAGTAGCGAAAAGGAAAAACATTCAACACCTTTGTTTCGAAATCTTTTTTATCTCAGTTTTTGGCACACATTAGACTTCACACGTCGATTAACAAGTAGCCTCACTTTTTTTTAACATTAACGTATAAATACTGTTTTTAAAATCGGATATTTTTATACGAGCTCTTTAGAGACGGATTTCAAGACGATTTTAAAATTTCAGTACCTTCCAAAAAATGTAATGTTGTCCATTGCAAAGTTTGATATCAACGTTTAAAAAATATCTGGTAAATGAATCGTAGAACAATAATCTTAAAAATTTCAAAACCACGTTGACGATATCCAGGTACTTGTATACTTGTACAAGGCCTACCTGAGTTGGTTAACGGTGCCAGATCGAGTAGAAACACGGCGTTTTCCTTCATAATGTAGTGATCAACAGATGAAGAAGTTGGGTTGATCTCTTCGTTGGAGTTTAAAGACGCCTTGCCCTTCGTCTGTTTGGCAGATGCCGCCTTGATGGTCTTGTCCCGGCAACGTTCACAATACACGTACCACAGCGAGGACGCAGGCGACATATCTGTCATTAGGGAAACAAAAGCGTAGATTTAAGGTGGAACGTTACACTAGCGCGGGAAATTCAAATTTTCTTGCGTTCTTTTGCCAATAATAGCTTAATTACTCAACGTGATTACATGAAAACTGATTTAACGTAAAGAAATAGAATGTATCAACAAATTACGATTAAAAGTATCTCCTAGATATCATTGGTTTAGCGACAAATGGCAATAGACTGAAAAACTAAGAAGAAAATTGTTTATTGTGTTATTCTGTTTATTTCCGCAAAATTAATTTTCATGTAATCAGGTTGAGTAATTAAGCTATTATTGGCAAAAAAACGCAAGAAAATTTGAATTTCCCGCGCTAGTGTAATGTTCCACCTTAAGTATCATTTGTCTTTGTGATCATCAAATCACAGAGACAAAATGATACTTAAATGTATTAGCTGAAAGCACACAAGACACCACAAAAACATAAAAATTTGAAACTTGGCGAGAGTGAAGCCCCGTGTTAAGTAAAGATTTACCGGTGCAAATCGATCTGCATCAATAAATTACCAAATCGTTGCAGATTATAAATTCGTTACATTTGTAGCAGTGTGATTTCAATGCCCTTATGCTTTGCTGCTGTAATCGGTGAATAGTGTTTCCGCCTCTCTCAGACATAGGCGATCAAAGGAAGTCGCAGTTCGCAGTTATTGCTCGTAATGTACCTAAAAACGCTTCGCATAGAATGTTAAGCCTTGAGTGCAAGTTTAAAGACTTCGAGCTTGAAAACTGCTGACACCATTGTGAGTAAGATTTCAATTTTTAACTATGCGCATAAGTGTGTATTGAAACTGTCAAATCCACATAAAAATGTGTGTTGGTCAAGTTACGTAACCCCAGGGGCGGAGTAGCCCAGTGGTTAGGGGGTGTCCATTAATTACGTGAGGCAATTTTGGCGAATTTGCGACCCCTCCTACTCTTGGTGAGATGTCGGCTTGACCCTAATCTCACGTGAGATTTTTTTAGCATGACTGGCCTGTGACAACTAAACAATCGAGCGGCTACTATGCTACTTTGTGGAGTTCGCATAGGTATCTAACCGCGTTAAATATTATTGTGTGCAACAATTCAGTGGAGAAACATGTTTTACTTAAGTTTACCCAGTTTGCTCGCAATTTCACACGGATTTTGCCGAGACCGCGCCTCTCCCCACGTGAGATTGAGTGATATTTGACCGACCCCCTCCTCCCTAAGTGCCTCACGTAATTAATGGACGCCCTGTATTTGTGAGTGCATAATATATACAAGACAGCCTACACCAGAAAGGAAGGAAGGAGTGATAGATATGACCCGTGATAGTCATGCGCGCGCTCACCCTGTGCGAGTTGTCCGCAGGTGGAGGGCGGCATGTCGGTGGGCGCGGGCGTGGGCGGCGGCTCGGCTCGCTTGTATATCCCGGCGCGGTCGTACCCACGCTGCGAAGGCGCGCGGCAGCCCGGGTGCGTATGACGCATGTGCGCCGCCAGCGGAGGCGGTACGCTCATGCCGCCGCATAGCTCGCATCGCACTGACGTGATACATCAAGATGGTGATGACAGTAATAAAATTACTCTCACAAGCCTCACCATTTCTTTTTTAATTAACGTCGACGATATATATTTTTATAATTATACAGTTATATAGAAGATTTTATAACATGAACTGAGTGCATACATTTCAGGAAAATTCAATTCAATTTCACGGATAAATATGGTAATTATCGCGATACTTGGATTGAAAACTAGCCCTCAGGGGTGTCGGAAAATATACTGTTAAATTATAGGCACAAATTTTAATTGAGAGTGGCTCCCTATACTTATAGGTACGTATCTAACTAGAGAAATCCAAAAAAATGAGCAAACCAAGCAAATTGATATAAAGATGAATTTATTTTGGTACAAACTGCTTTTAATTACTTTACTTTAATATAGTCTATCTAAATTATTATCATCAAAATCTAAGAAATGCATTTCAAAAATGATTTATGTTTAGATCATTTTATATGGGTGAAGAGTTATTTGTAAACATACATTACATTAAAAGTATTTATCCGACGCCAGTAAACTTGTAGTTCCAAGACTTTACTGTATGAAAAACAAATAGTAAAAAAGTTATTATACGATAAACGAACCAAATCACGATTAACCAATAACAAATCAGAATCACTGTACATAATCGTCTCAGAGTGGCATACACAAAAAGCTTATCAAAAGAAAACAACCCACCTGAATATTGAGTTTTGTAGGATAAAAAGCCGGCTTTCCATTCCACCTTCTTAGGCACGGCGCCACGCAATGCTTTTGCATCGCTGACGATTTTCGGTTCTTCTGGTTCGTTTGACTCCTCCATTGGTTTCTTATACCTAAAAATACATATGCGTTGAGGATGTTTTTCAATAGGGAACCTAGAAGAAGTGTTAATTCTTACAATGTTACTTACTTATCAGTTGCCGCGGAAAGCTGGTCTGAGTCGTACAACGCGTCCCAAAGCGCTACAAGCGCTCGAAGAGCGGGCGGCAACACATTCACAACTGATGGTGTTGCTGACGCGCCTGCAACCCATCCCAATTGAAAATTCACCGCGATCATAAGCTGTGTGGTATTTTGTACTTATTACTCCAGGTGGTTTCGGTTTCACAAAATTATTTGTTTTAAAAGTACTAGGTAGTTACCAGATTATGGCCTCGTTTATGGGCAAAATTTAGACTTTGCTAAATATTCACGTTTTAGATTTGACGTTATTCCAGAAAAATAAGAGCGTAAGTACAGGAAAACCGAGGCGAAACTGCAGCGCATTTTGGTTTACAACCACGGCCCAGTTCGTGACTCGCGGTAAACATATTTACAGCCGACACCAACCACCGATGGGTCCCGGGACGCAGCCCGACCCCTACTATAAAGTCTATCGATATGGGCACTAACGACGCATATGCGCAGTGTTGCCAGCAACAAGTGATTTGAAGCAGTAAAATGGACTTTACTGGCTGTATATAAAGATGAAATAACTTTGAATCTATCAGTAGTATATAAAGGCTGAGCAGGCGTTAGAAACACTTGCCTGATTGGTAAGCCAATTTGGTGACTTAGGGCCTTACTTAGGGCGTTGCTTAAATTTAGTCAGTGTTTTAAATGTTCCGTCTCGTTTTCACGCTGAGACATTTCAAATCAGCCAAAAGTTGACAGAAGATTTTAAGCATTGACTAACTTTAAGCAGCGTTTATAAGTAAGACCCTTAATGCCTTAAAAACAGAAAACATTTGGTTTATAGCTTCGTTTATCTATCTACCCCCCTCCACCAACTTTTCTGAAAAGACACCCTATAACGCAAACAGCTCGGTCCCCTCGGTATTGTTTGAAATAATGTACAGCTACTCACCTGATTCATGAATATTCGCGTGCCCATCTTCCTCCCGGATGGCATAGACTAGTTCTGACTTGCGCACGCGACTGGCACTGGCTTCCACGCCGGAGCGTGTCAACGTCTCCAGGGTCGAGGGGTGTATGCGGAGGTAGTGACCTGAGAGGGCAACCGCCGTTCAAAACTAGGATTTGAATGAAACTATCGGTAAGGTCAGCTGTTCTAGAGTACTTTTCAACGGATTACTTTCTACAAAAAGAATATTAGAAAATGACTCAAAATCTATATACAATATCAAATCAGACCAAAATTACACCAATAGATTTAAAAAATGTATACAGTTTCTGCCATATTATTATCATTTATGTAATACATAAAACTAACTGGGCTAAATCTGTACACTGAATATTTTTTGAATATTTTGATTGCATTACACTTCTTTATCATTATTAACATAATCGAAACATTTATTTTTTATTTTTTGCATGTCTGTGTGTCATGTGTGTCTCTTAGAACACGAATCACGGTGAAACTACTGAGCCGATACCATTGAAATTTGGTATAGTAATAGCGAATTTTTCAGAATAACATTTAGGATACTTAGAGTTACGTAGATGTAGGTGATTACGTGACGTTATCCATACGTCACGATAAAACATAGCCGGCAACGAAGACGAAACCTAGATGAAGCCACTATACTCATCCTGTCGAAGAAAAGAGGGTTAGGGCGTAAAACTAAATAAGCAGTGCGAAGCCGGACCGGGTCAGCTAGTTTAACATAAAGTGCTATGAGATCAAACGCGACCCTGTTATAAAAAACGTATTGACTAAAACCTTATTGAGGCAATCATAGATAAGATAAACAAAGCAAGCTTATCGTACCGGCATTAGAAACCTCCACTGAATGACGTTGATGCCTGGTTTGTGTGACATCGTGTGGAGGGCGGGTCACTACGCGCGCCCCTTGCTTTGGCAGTTGGGGGTGGAACTTCAGGAACGCGGCGCAAGCGATGGCATCGTGAACAATTCCTGTTGTAAACGAAACCACGGCTATCACATACTGTCCCGCCTAGGGTAAAATATGCCAGTCATCATCATCAACAGCCTGAAAACTTCCACTGCTGAACATAGGCCTCCCCCAGAGAACGCCACCTTGAGCAGCTGGTCACCTCCTGTATCCATCGGCTCCCCGCGGCTTACACCAGATCGTCGGTCCACCGAATGGGGGCCGGCCTACGCTTTGTCTTCCGGTTAGTGGTCGCCACTCGAGAACCTTTCTTCCACATCAGTTGTCAGTTTTACGAGCGATGTAGCCTGCCCATTGTCATATCAACTTGCTAATTCTAAAAGCTATATAGCTTCGATATCGGTCACTTTATTTCTCCTGCGGAACTCCTCGTTCCGGAGCTTATTTCGTAGGGAAACAGAGTGTAGCTGTCTCCATAGCTCGTTCCGCGACTTTAAGCTTACTAATGAGACCAACAGTAAGAGACCATGTATCAGTTCCTTAAGTCATCACTAAAACCTATTGGAATAAATATATCAGTAGGTACCATAGGTCAAAGTTTAATTTACCATAAAAAACTATATGCAATACACAGGGGTCCTACGGCTATGCCATACGGAGATATAGTAATATAAATATTATAAAAAATTGTGGAAATTTTACTGAGAGAAGGCTGCATTTCAATATGATTGTACACATGATTTTAAATGCATTCAAAAAAAAATTTGTAATCACCTATCGCTAAAAGAAAATCCACATGACTGTACAGACACGGTTCGCATACAATCAATTAGTCAATTTAAAATACCTAAAAAAATGAGCGTTGGGCTACTGTTATGGGCGGCCGTGTCGCTTAACATCAGGTGAACGACTAGCTCGTCACGTCATCCATTCCCGACCGATAAAAGTACCGCGTACCTTCATGCCACAGCAAAGCAGCAAAAATCGCCCGCAGGCATTCTGCTTGCGCTGGGCTGAGGGCATGTTTCTTGGGCGGTGCGGGCACCGAGCGCGCGGGCAACGGCGGCGGCGGGGGAGAAATGTAGGTCCGTTTCAGCGCACGTGCCGTTGCCAAACGTTCATTCGCCTGGCTCCGTAAGATGGAATCCTCCTGAAGAGAAACAAAATCGTTTACTAAATATGTTCAGCAACACCTAAACCTAAAATACTTTATCATTACATTATAAACTTTATCGATAAACCATGTTAACCATAACTGCAACTTTTAATAGTGTAAAACCTGCAGCCGTAAGGAGAGTAATAAAATATAACGTCAGTTTAACCTATTTCAACAATATACAATTCAATTCATTAGCAATACATAATTTTTATAATATCGTTTCGAAAACCGGTATTGTCCTTCAGATCTCGATATTATTTACCATTGTCATATCGCCATTAGGGATGGCGGTGATAGCATAAAACAAGGACTCAATGGTCTTATATAAACAAACAGCCAATCATAATATCAATCAAAGACAAAAAGCACTGTACTGTACATCTATCTCGCTCCCACCTACAACCACGCTTGCGCAATGCGCAATGGCCAGCACACATCGCTTTGTTTTTTAAATTACGTCGTTATTGTTTGTTTTTGTTCAAGAAAAGCTCGGCAGGGCTGCTCAATAACTAAAGCATAGATAAGTAACAAAAACTGGCGCATGCGCACGAAATCGTTCGGAAAATGTAAATGGCGGAAATAGTTTCGTGTAAGTACCTACCAACTGAAAGAAGGGCAGACCTTGTTATAAGAAATACGGCGAAGCGTTAGAAAATGGCATCCGCTCCAAAGGGACATGCGCACAGCAACACAATGGAAGTGCGCATGTGCAATGTGCATTTCATGCACCTATATTTATTTTATCGCCTTAGGGGTGCAGCCGCAATTTTGAACTCGTTTCGTACCCTAAATATATTAAAGAGTAGAAGAACTATAGAAAAATGACTCAAGCTATCCGTGGACTATATGGCACATACGTGGATATATCTAGAGGCAAATAACATAAAGTTATAAAAAACTAGAGCGAATTTCCCAACTAAACGCGATTTTATTCCTCCTCACGTCTGCAAGACTCGGCAAACGATTTCGAAATTTAAAAATGTATTAACTTTAACGCGCACCAGAATAGTAGAGCGTTAAAGCCAGTATCATAGACTATATATGCCAATATTATGACAGGAATTGAAATAAATCACTAGGCGTCCGCCGACGGGCGCGAGATGCACCCCGACCGCACCCGTCGGCGGATGGACAAAGAACCCCGCAGCCTCCCGCTTGCACCTCCCGTGCAGCTTCCGCGGCAGTCATGCGCATTGCATCTTAACATCTTATGCACCTCGATCGATCTACCCCTTTTAGTGCCTGGGAAGGGTGCTCGAGAAGCTATAAATATGTTATAGCTATATGTGTTATAGCTGTAAGTTATCTTAAAATTAATAAATAAAATAAAATTTAATTCATTAGCATAAATTGAGTCCATGATAGTACATCATTTATTGATGATTAGTAAACAGTAAAGAGATCAAATTATTATTTTTTCGACATATATGAAGATAGTCTAGGCGCCTAACGTAGTTGCCACAAACGGTTTTATTTTAGAAACGGGAAAGTTTTTTTTACCTTGTAAATAACTACAAAAAGTACTTAACTATTTAAATTTAATTTTGTACTGTAGCAGTTGATTTAATAGGTTATCTCATTTTTTAAATTTACTATGAATACCAAATCGATGCGTTAGATTTAATAAATTTAGGTCCACACGTGACCGGTGTCAGGAGTAGGTATCTAATTTCAAACGGTGCTAATGAATTCAATTAAACCCAGTATTTCACCTTGCTGGTGTTACCGATAGCGGTGAAAGGGTAATATTAGAAACCATCAGGAATAGCTAGTTAGGTTAGGTACCTTTACTTTAGTCATAACCATGGAGTTTGAAGATACCCTAGGATTTCCAGAGCATAAAATAAAGGCAATTGGCGATATTATTCGAATAAATCACGTCATTTAAAGACAAAAAAGAAAAATCGTATTTTGCCACTATCACGATGAATGGCTGCCAGTTATATTCGCAATTTGTCTAGTAATTAGAATACGAAAACACGAAAAATGGCAAATAAATTGGTACACTCGTATAGCAAAAAAACATAAAATGTGAATTCTGATGATTTTTTACGTGATGAAATAGCTGCGTCTAATACTCATAATGCGTAAATGATATTCCATTAAGAAATCGCGAGAATTCACTTCATATAACAAAAATATAAAGAATAACAAAAACATAATTAAAATCGCAATAAAGCGCGCCATGCCACCCACCCAATGTTTATAGCTTTTATAGAATTTAAGTAAGTATACACACAATAATACACAGGTACATAAGTAGTTAACAAAATATAAACTCAAAGAATAAGAAAGAAAATACCGACATGGCTACTATAATAGTAATTTTCTTATAGGTAGAGGATAACAAGAAAGCAAATGCTGTATCTATGATGGCGTTACCTCCAATCAATTTATAGAATTATTTTATCAAAGGTGAGACTAAAAATCTAATGAAAACACCAATCACGCATGGATGACATAAAAATGGCGAGGAAAATAATTAGTACATAGAAATAGCGAAATATAAATGACAAAACTTACCGAAAATCTACGAATTTGACTCGAGAGGGAGGCGATGGGATGTTTCCACTAGCAAGCTTCGTTTTTTCCTAAAGGTAGTTCGGGAGATCATACCCACCGGCAGGCGCGTAGTCCAAGCCCCCAGAGGCGCGCCTGCCGGCGAGGTGTGTCCCGTAGCCCGACTAGCCGCGAAAGAGGAGGATTCCCGGACCGGGAGCGCTTATATACCCCGAAGCGTCGAAGGAAAGCTCATTTCCGACTGCGCATGTGCACATTGCATGGGGACAGCTGCCCCTGCAAGCTTTATTGATTTGCAGCCCCGAGCTCAAGTATATAAATACCCCTTGTTATTTATGTAGACCGGTAACTATGTAAAGGGGTTGAAAACAGACATCTGCTCAAAACAATAGAATTACTCTCACCCTTATATTAATGTTATGGTATGGTAAATAATGTTACCTCTACTACAATAGGTATACAAAACCAAAAACAAAACGCAAATAAGTTGATGAAAACTTCCAATTAGATTATTGGATGACTTTGGCAACCATAATTCATTTTTTAAAACTAGGCACGACTTAAAAAGCATCATTAGCATTTATTGAGATTTTATTGGAGTTCCAAGGTCCTAGGTAAAAAGATTAGACTAAACAGGTTTTATTAAAAACGTAGTACTTAACTGCTTTTTTGGTTGGTAAGATAATAAATAATTAATTTACTTAGGTGTTTTTATAAAAAATTACGTGTTGCTTTATTTAAAGGCCCTTACAGAACTAAAACTTTGTGTGTGATTTTTGGAAACACGACCTATCCTCTAACAAAAAATGTTTATATGCAAATGAATCACGAGCTAGTCATTAGCCTAATGTGAAGCGTCATATTAAAAAAAACCATCATAACATCATCATCATCATCAGCCTGAATCTTCAGGGTACTACTACAAATACTACTACCGCCTCCCCATAGAGCGCTACTTATTAAAGGGGCTGCTTTCCTTCTTGCATTAAACAGCTCCATTATGTGCCAAGCAGTAGTGTGCAAGCACTGCTGTGTTCCGGTTTGAAGGGCATTGTAGCTAGTCAAATTACTGGGCAAATGAGACTTTATGATCTGATCACTCAGTCTAGTAATCTGATTACTAGACTGGGTGATGTCTCAGGATGACGTGCGCAGTGCAGTGTCACGCGAAACTTTATTGTTTTAAAGTTCCGGGTGACACTGCAACTGTTATGGGCGGCCGTGTCACTTAGCATCAGGTGAACGACTTGCTCGTCACGTCATTCAATCACATTAAAAAAAACTGTTATCCAAAAGCTCCGCACGATTTGACATGTCTACTACTTGCCAGGCCCTGACTAGTGATCGCCACATGAGCACATTTGTTCCCCATCGGTTATCGGTTCTGCGAGAGATGCCTGCCTAAGTACTGCCATTTCAACTTGCTATCTAAAAGCTGTAGCGACAATTTATGCAATGGCTTAGGTTAATACGGTTTGGTCAACATACATACGTCACAGATAATATAACATACGTCTTAAAATGATAAAATTTCTTTCTTTCATTTTCGTTTCTTTCTTTAACCCGTTTATCGCTTATCCATCTATTTTTAAAAAGCACTCATACAAAATAAATTAGTTTTAAATAGCAATCAATAGCAGGGTTACCCCTATTAGTTCTAGACTCGCAGCTGCTAGTATGGTCCAAGCCAAAAACTATTTGGTAAATAATCAAATCATTCATCATCGAACCGGTCTGGCCAGCCTGTCCATACAAAATCGTGAGAAATCCCTTCAACTGCTCTATTAAGTAGTGACCCCATAAAGCATTCGGCGGTTTAAAAAGATCATTCTGGCGATTTTCATGTTAATATTATTGACCTTTTATTACCAACCCTTTTCATCACTTCCTAAAAATGCTTTTAATACAGTGTGCAACAACGGAGGGGTCAGGGATTATTGAAAAGTTGGGTCAGTACTCAGTACTCGCGGAATACAACTAGATATCAGTTATCCTAAATGTTCATAAAAAATGCCAAAGAGATTATTATTCTTTTATTTCTAAACTGACGATCGTGTTCTAAAACCAATGGTACCTGAAGTAAAAGACTAAAAAATTTTTTTCATGGTGTAGAGCCAACGGCCGAAAATGATTGGAAGCAAAGTATGACGTCATCAGCCACAAGATATTTTTAAATTTCAATAATTTTACTATAAAAGAACTACAATGAATATAACGAAAAACATTAAATTAATTTCTTTAAATTACTCTAATTTCCATAAAATCAAATAAAAATGAAAGAGTTCGAGAAATTTTGGGCATTCCCCATTCGCCTGATTTTTATGTTTGATTATTCACATGTATTTACATCATTTTATAAACCGATAAAAAAAAACATTTTCAGATTGGTCCCATGGTTTTATCAAAATTAGTTCAGTAGTTTGGTATGTAACTGAAAAAAAAGTTTTATAGTTACTTCTCTTCTTTTTTACAGTGATATATTTCTTTTATTAAAGGGACATCTGAACTACAGACCTAGAATTTTTTCGTTACTCTCAACCCTGAGTCTTTGGGCTTTATTAAATTAAAAGTAGTGGCCTGAGGTTATATAATTAACTTAAATGTGTTTTTTTTTATTTACTTAACTCGTTTAATTGATATATCCAAAAATGTAATAAATATCTTAAGTAATGTAGTACATCCTAGAGAGATAAGTGTGAACTTAAGAGCTGTTTAACTTTAGTGGAGACGGGCCTTACTCTTGGTTTAGGTAATAGTGAAAAGCTACGACGTATGCCACGGGTAGTATATGCAGGGGAATGTGCATTTATGTCGCCAAAATCAAACTTATCATTAAAAAACGAAAATATAGTCAGAACTGGAACGTCTAAGCCGAATTCGTAAAAACAGCAAAATGTTAATTACAAAATGAAAAAGAGTATATCTCGTCTAATTTCGCTAAAAAACTTACTACTTTTTTACGAATGTTACTTTACCTTACTTTTTTCATTTTGTATTTAAGATGAATTTCCGCCAAGTCACGCCTGAGTCAATCAATTAAAATGTTTATTTTTAATTTTGCATTTAATAGCCAATAACAAATTAATGTAGATAAACAAGAATCAAAAATACCGAATGGTTACCATACGATGATACAAGTACGAATATTGGGTGCTTTATCCCACGTTGAAACGAGCTTATGCACAACCTGCACGAGCCCGCATCAACGCGGCACTGGCGGCGAGTCCTGTGCTTTGCCTCCTCGGATCTCGCGCATGCGCACTGCGATGCAACCCTGGACCGAAGAGCTACTTTACTGCGGCAAAGGACGGGAGTGCTGCGCCATCAGGGTGCAATTATTATGCAATACATACTATTCCTTATACTGTGAACCAGCGAGCTTTGCAAAGACGCGGGCGGAATGAATACGTAACGAGCTTTCTAAACGAGACGTTAGAAACACTCATTTTTGCTTTTGACACTACCACTAACTAGTGTTTTCAATGAATATAATTTTTTAATCAATTAATATTGTTTGTAGATTTTTTTATATCAATTCTGTTTCTTCCCCATCGATTGCCATTTCTGCGATCAATGTGTCCTGCCCACTGCCACTTCAACTTGCTAATTCTAAGAGTATATAGGTAACCTAAGTTTTCTGGCGGATCTCCTCATTTTGGATTTATTCTAGCATGGAAACGCCGAGCATAATTTTTCTCTCTGTTTTTTTTGTTTGGTAAAGTTTGTCCACTCTGCTAATAGTTATAAGATTTTGATTACCTACCATTGTTCCTGTCAAATGGTGTTTTCTATTAAAAGTGAAATCGCGTTATTTGCAATAATTAAAGAACATCACTCATATAAAGATGTAATAATAATTATTCCCTGCCTTTATTATGGCCTATGTTCAGCAGTGGACGTCTTCCGGCTGAATAGAATAGAATAGAATAGAATAGAATAGAATTATTTATTAGCCTTATAACTGTGTTTGTTACACTTGGCACGTCAATTTTACAATTAATTTTATAAAAGAAAGTATAAAAAAAGATACAATGTCATAATGAGTAGGTAATTAATAGAATTATACATTATACATACTTGCTAACTTTGATTCTCATACCTGATTGAAGATTCTGTGAGACGCATTTCCATGAATTCATTTAAGGAAGAGAACGGTGTTGTTTCAAAGAATATTCTGAGTTTACGTTTAAATTCGTTAGTAGGTAACTGAGTAACAGTTAACGGTAATTTATTGTACATGCATATTTTATTGTATATCCTTTGCTTTTGGACCTTGGTTAATCTTATTTTTGGTTGATGTAATTTATCTTTGTTTCTTAGGTTACGTGCATGTCGATCTTTATTTTTCGTCAGATTTTCTTTTTCGTCATGTATTTCTAAGAGGCTGTTATAAACATACAGAGAAATTACTGTCATTATTTTATTCTTTTTGAAGTATTCCCTGACTGATGTTCGTTTTCGTAAACCAAACATTATTCTGATTGCTCTCTTTTGTGTTTTTAGTCAAAGTATCAAGTCTGATCAAGTAAGAATAAGTGAAGTGAATGGGTTGTTGTTAATTATTATTGTAGGTCACGCAATATTAATTTAAATAATGCTGTAGTGCTATTATGTATTCTGTGATAAATTACAATATTCTCAGACGCTGCTGAGACACGAGCTACGAAAGCCAACTGATGTTCTACGACATTTCTAATAAACTAGGCTAAAGCCGATTTGTCAATTTATAATCAAAATTATCAAATTATAAATAACTCTATAGGTGAGACAATTTAGTTTAGACTGTTTTGAATTTCGTAGTAACGATTCCCAAAGGTTCGTAGCCATGCTACGAACTGTAGCGTAGCTACGAACCTTTGGGTAACGAAAAAAGCTCTACGCAAGCTCTAGGCGCAACCTCTACGTATCGTAGCTACGTAGAGGTTGCGCCTAGAGTTTGCGTAGAGTTACTACATAAAAATGTAACGTTAGGCGCAAAAGCGTCACTATTCATCTGCATTTATGTTTTTTGTTTGAAATGAATGGCAAACAAGCAAGCGGTCATCATCATCAACAGCCTGAAGACGTCCACCGCTGAACATAGGCCTCCCCCAGGGCGCGCCACCTTGAGCGGCTGCTCGCCTCCTGCATCCATCGGCTCCCCGCGGCTTTCACCAGATCGTCGGTCCAGCGAGTGGGGGGCCGGCCTACGCTGCGTCTTCCAGTTCGTGGTCGCCACTCGAGAACCTTTCTTCTCCATCGGTTCTAGTTACGATCGATGTGGCCTGCCCATTGCCATTTCAACAAGTAGTCACTGCCAAGGTATCTGCAACATTTTTGTGTTATGCTGTGTGAATATCTCGCTCAAGTAACCGATTTTTAAGATTATTTCTTCATAGCGTGGATCTCCTGTTTTCCTCGTATAACTTTGATAAAGTACTGACGATAGAGCACAGGTTAAAATCCTGAAAATCCTTAATAGATGACAGCAAACGCATCACCGCGGGCTGATTATTGGATTAGAAATTGCTACCAGTAGTTTATGGTCAACTGACTTGACCCTGGACTGGGTAAATACTTTACGGATCTTCTCAACAATCAAGGGCGCAATATCGCAATTAGAGTATTGTCTTGGAGATCACAGGAGAAACCTTTACCTGTGGTTGTCAGTTGATTAAACCATCGCCTTCTAACGTACCCTACGGAACTCTTCAATGATGAACAGCATGTGGGTACTTATAATATTTTTATTGTATTGTGAACTAGCGACTCGCCTCGGCTTCGCACGTGTAGTGGTGTAGCCTATGTTACTCAGGGTGAATGTAGCTTTCCAATGGTGAAAGAATTTTTGAAATCGGCACAGTAGTTTTTGAGTTTATTCATTACAAACACATACACACAAAAATACAAATCTTTCCTCTTTATAACAGTGGTGTAGATGTGCCAGTGTTTAGCCACGTCTCACCTGATGGTAAGAAGTGAACCCGAGGCTAATCTATTCATCCTTTTCCCCTATCTTTTTCCCTTTCACTTCCCTCTTCTCATGAACAGAGTTAGAGCGTAAAACGAATTAACCAGTACGAAGCCGGGGCGGGTCAGTAAGTTATTACATAATTATGATGAAACTGTAACTAGGCTAAGTCTGAACACTGCATATTTTTTTGAATATTTTAATTGCACTTCTTTATCGATAATATAGAAGTAGAAACAACTTTTTTATTTATTTTGTCTGCCTATCAGTCCCTTTAAATACGCATCACGCTGGAACTACAGAACGGATTTCACTGAAATTCGCGTATAGCAAATTTTTCAGAATAGCATTTAAGATACTTTATGTTTTCAAAAACCGCCACGTGCGGGTTACACGAAGCAATAAGGAAGTCATTTTTAGGCAAGAACTTTTTGTTTGTGTTTTATTTAAAAGATAGTAAAAGACAATTAGCGATGGTAAAAAAAAAATTCAATATCTCGAAAAATTACGAATTTATTCAAAGTCGTTTTCATGAATCTGAGATTTTTTATATGAGCTCTTTATAGAATAATCATGAAATGGTTTTCGAGTTCCGGTACCTTGCAAAAAATGAAATGTTGTGCATGGATTTTAATCTAACGACCACCTCATAACATAAGTATTTGTAAAATCTCGCACAGGGCTGGCTATAACTTACACTACACCGCCGCAGGCAGGGCTAAGCCCAGCACAGATTTATAGGTACAGAAACCTAATAATAGTTAATTCAATAAAACAGATATTTATATAAAGAATAGATGTATGTAAAAAATATTAGAACTTATGAAGTTGTTTAAATTACTTATAAATAATTTTACTAAGTGGAAGTAGGACTGTTCTGCAAAGTTCGTCTAGGTAGGTACCACCGCTTTGCCAGTTATTCTGCCGCCAAGCAGTAGTGTGCAAGCACTACTGTGTTCCGGTTTGAAGGGCATTGTAGCTAGTGAAATTACTGGGCAAATGAGACTTTATTATCTGATCACTAGTCTAGTAATCTGATTACTAGACTGTGTGATGTCTCAGGATGATGCGCGTAGTGCAGTGTCACGCGAAACTTTATTGGTTTAAAGTTCCGAGTGACACTGCAACTGTTATGGGCGGCCGTGTCGCTTAACATCAGGTGAACGACTAGCTCAACACGTCATCCAATCGCATAAAAAAAATGGAAATACAAATAAACAACTGTAGTAAAATGTTTTTAATACAACATTAATACATATTTAGTTAAAAATATTATTGTTATTATATGTTGACATCAATAATCTGCTACGTCTACTGCTACACGTTTCAACGGTTGCTTGCTGGTGGTAGCTTAGTCTCACCTTTGTTATATTGACATTGACTATTACTTCCACTTCTAAAAATAAATATTAAGACCATAATAGAAAGTATTAAGGAACTTATTCGTAACTATATAAATATAAAGCAACTATACACACTAAGAAAGTTTATACTATATATATATATATATATATATATATATATATATATATATATATATATATATATATATATATATATATATATATATATACTAAGAAATAATAAAAATGTTCTATAGGTAAATATGTTTTTATTAAATCTTTTCGAAGTACTCTCCACCAGCCTTTATACAAAGTTTCATGCGTCCGAACCAGTTTACGAAACATTTTTTCCAGTCCGCCGCAGACACCTCATTTTGAAAAACACTCGGTGCAATAAGTTTATAATAAATGCCGTCGTATAAATGAGTAAAATTACAACACACAACATAACACGAATACATTATTATAGACAATAGTTATAAATAGAAGTTGTATATAGGTATAAAATGTACATAAAAAGTAAAGCGAGTGTAAAAAAAAAAGTAGTATTTGTTTATCACGTCGGGGTCACCAATTTACCATAATATAACAAATACTACCTGATGCCTAACTAACCGTGTGAGAGGAAATCAAAGCACCAGATAGTTACGAGTTAGCTGCTTCTGTGCATCAGTGAGGTTTATTGGCACCCAGCGTGAAACTATCCTTTGCACGCGAAAATGCACGTGTAGAATCTCGTGAAAGCTTCCCGATCCAATCTGCAGTATATGCTGAATCTCCTGATACGTAACTCGCCTAACGTCTTGGATTACATTTATCACTGCTAGCACGTTTTCATCCGTAACAGCCGTCAAAGGGCGACCACTTTTTCTTCATCCCCCAAAGTTAGTCGATCGCGCATAAATTCGTTATACCAGCGATACACGGTTGTCTTGAAAGGGCCTTCATCCATGAATGCCATTTGAAGTGTATGGTACGATTCGTCCGGTTTCAGGCGACACTTGAAATCGTAAAAAATCATAGCGCGAAAATGTTCCCGGCGCAGATTCATTTTTCAATGAGACACGATAATTTGAATTAGCTAGCAAGTGAACCAAAGTGTCATAACCATCTGATTACAAAATGGCGGATCTCATTGATTGACAAAATGGCGGCTCGCAAACATCTAAAACCGGATTACCGCCATTTTGTCCGCAGCCTCCCACCCCTTGCATCTCAACTGCAACCCCTAGCATGCGCAGAGCGTCCCGACGCGTCTAATTGCTTAGCTATCGATCGACCGGCTTTCAAACACGATTAAACGCGCCATTGCAATCGCAAAATGTTCGCTTTGGCCTAAATTTGTGACGCATCCCCAACACATATTAAGAGAAAATAATAACTTAACTTATAAGGCCATAAATAATAAACATCATAGACAAATTTGACCACAATATGGAAAGTTAAAAAATGCATGGCCGAAATCGCATAGGCCGAGTTACAAGAGTAAATAAGAGTGATATCTCACCCTCCGTCCTAGCTGGTATCAGGAACCACAACGACCGCACAACAAGTTCAATCACATTTAATTAGGTATCAGACTTTTTGAACACTAGTGTCCGCCGACAGGCACGAGTGGCCGGCAACCGCGCCTGTCGGCGGACTACAAAGCACTAAAATAGAACTAAACACCCGGCAGCTTTCAGACCCAGGCAAACCTGCGCGGTCTAGCCCAAAAATATTGATTTTCTAGCCTCCTAGAGCATAGTTATAGGAACCCTATATCCAAACGAAAGTATCACAGCGCCATCGCACGTGTGGCACGGGAACTTATAGGTCCGGGATCTCCCAGGCAGACTCGCGCGGTCTAGATCTAAGATGTTGTCTTTCTAGCCTCCTAAAGCATAGTTATAGGAACCCTATATATCCAAACGAAAGGTTTACAGCGCCATCGCACGGGTGGCGCGAGAACTTAAAGGTCCAGGATCTCCCAGGTAGACCTGCGCGGTCTAGATCTAAAATGTTGTCTTTGTAGCCTCCTAAAGCATAGTTATAGGAACCCTATATCCAAACGAGATTTTCACAGCGCCATCGCACGGGTGGCGCGGGAACTTAAACGGTCCAGGATCTCTTAGGCAGGTCTGCGCGGTCTAGCTCTGAAATGTTGTCTATCTAGCCTCCTAAAGCATAGTTATAGGAACCCTATATCCAAACGAAAGTTTCACAGCGCCATTGCACGGGTAGGCGGTAACTTGGATCTCCTAGGCAGACCTACGCGGTCTAGCTCAAAAATATTCATTTTTTAGCCTACTATAGCATGGTTATAGGAACCCTATATCCGACCAAATGTTTTACAGCGCCATCGCACGGATGGCGCGTAAACCGTACAACTATACGTACTGGATTCGCGGTGTCTAGATAGAAAGTTTACAGGCGCCGCATGTGAGTGAGCGACAGTATCGTGCTCTTTTATCTTGACTGAATGTGGATAGATGGCGTACCTACTGAAAAAATGCACATAAACTCTTGGAAAAGGTGGGATTTGGAAATTAACTGGAATAGTAATAATTAAGTTGACCAAGTCTATATCACAGGCAAGTTCGCATATTATCAACACGGATAGTTCTTGAAGATAGTATCTATAATATTAGTTAATTTATTAATATCACACATAAATATCATAAAAATCTTCTCCAATTATATTAGTACAGTTAGCAATAAGGTTCATTAGCTACAAAGTTACAACCAAAAGGGTAATATCAAAATATAGTCAAGTCAAGATTGAATGGGCATCTCATGGGCAAACGTGCTCCACCTTAGATAACTTCGTCACTTATCATCAGGTGAGTTATTTGTAAAACGTATGCCCAATTTAGCATAAAAAAAATAAAAAGATATATATCCCTTAGATACCCGCACTGAAAGTTGTTGCTGACTGTACAAATGTTAAAGAAGAACACGGGAAAGTGCCAGTTGGGCGTTTCCAGGGTGCCACTATTCAGCAAACTGAAAAAACGACTACTTTACCTACGAGATAAATCTGGTAGTATGTAATTATGCTAATGTTACATCCTCGTGATTGGTCGCGCAATCCGCTATTTAAATTATACAGAGATCATGTTTTATGAGTTTTTGGCGAGTGACAACCAATCCCACCAAGGTCACAAACATAACGGCCGGTTCCCGAAAGCGTGATCAAACTCACTAATGAACAATGTGCAGTGAAGGAATCACATGTCGACTGCTGAACACAGGGTTCCCTCATAAAACGCCACTTTGGACGGTTATCATAGGGGATGTGCAGCGAAGGAATGATTCCTATCAAATTATTGAGTAATTGAGTTATTCGTGTTTTATTGTTTCTCTATCAGAAGTTTGAAATTGGCAATTCCAATATAAAGAAACTGGGTAGCTATTCTGTTCTCATGCAGTGATTTTTTTATATGTATATAGGTATATAGTGATTTTACGACTAATTGTTACCATTTAATATGTTTTGGCACAATGGTTCGAATACTATAGACCTACGCTTGGCATGGCACTTTCACGTTGATTGATTCTTCTACGTGGCAGATTCATTGACTGACCTTAGTTAGGTTGAGGTAGAAGTCTCGGACGTTGCGGCTGGTGTCAGGCGACGTCTGCGTTCCAGCGGCAACAGTGGCGGCCACAGTAGCGGCTACAGTCGTCGGCGGGTCTCGAATCGTCGTCTCAGTAACCGTCGGCTCCACCGAGAGCAACTTAGCCTCGCGGGACTCGCTTTGTTGCCGCGATAAGGGTTTCATCTCGCGGTGTGGTATCGCGTCGGACACGCTTATGTCTCCATAGTCTTTGGTAAGTCGCGGCTCGCGTAACGGAAGCTCGGGCTTCTGATCGCGGAGCACCGGAGGCTTTTGCTCGTCGACCGGCAGCCGGCTCGGGCCAGCTGAGCCGCGTGGATCGACCCGGTTCTTCATTTTTGGCAGAAGTTCGGGCGGGCTCGGCGTCGGAATACGCCTGTCGTAGGCCACGTCCGGCGATTTCGCGTCGGCCGGGCCCGGATCGGCCGGGTCAGCCATGCAGTGCGGCCGGCGTAACGGCCGGACCTGCGGCGGCTCGTGTAATATCGGCCGGTAGATGCCGTGCGGCACCACATCCTGACTTACGCCCGACTTCTTATTCTCGCACATAGCTGAGTACAGTCGACGCCCGGTGTACGTCATCGACGGGATGGGATCGGCCATTTCTACTTCCTCCTGAAACTAACAATAATGTTAATATGCTGGAAGTATTGTGCGATCATCTGATCATTGATGCAGGGGTAAATATAACGTACTTCTTGGATTTCCTCTTCGATTTCAGGTGCATTGTTAGGGCGATGCCGCACGGGCTCCCACCAATCGTTGCCGTTGCTACGGCTACTGAAACAATGGTACATCAGGTTTTTTATAACCGGGACTTGGAGAAATCCGTATCCATCGGAGATACAGAATAAGTTTCAAAAACGAAACGTCCTTTTTTTTAATAAAATCAATTTGTTGTAATTCAATTATTGATCAACCACGAGTTATCCATAATTGATTAAAAATTCAGAGGCAAATAGGCTTTAGACTTAAAAAAAAAACGATCCTTAGCACACTACCACGATATGACAATGATTATGACGGTTTGACGCATATAGCGGTAGGTAGTAGCTCTATATAGGTAAACTCTAGTGTAACCACACACGGTAATTTAGGCAGCAGTGTCATAATTACACTCTTTCTACTATGTTATTGTATTCTAGACAGATTAAACTAGTGATTGCAAGAAAATTTACAATCGAAATCGATTATACTAAAAACCTAGAACAAAAAATGTAACATTAGGTACCGGCTTTTTTTTTCTTTATTGTAACTAAATAATTAACATAAATACGTTATAAGGTATTTCATAATTAACATGATATTTATTACGTAACTCGCCATTTTTTATTAGCAAGTAGCAAAATTTGTTAGAATAAAAATGGAGTCATCTTGTTGACATTGACCCTAAAAATACTATGTTTTCGGGCTATACTTATATAGCAAACCAAGGAAGTTACGGTAAACTTTCATTCGATTATACGATCACTACTCACAATCAATCGATACTACATTTTTTCATCACACCCCTAAATTTTTTTCCGAACAACGCCACCCGACGTAGCCTTGTAAAGAGTCAATGCCTAAATATGCCTATCTATTTGTATGGATTTTATTTTCAAGACGCTATGACAAAGTTTCTCCACGATTATAAGCTGTCAAAACGATTTACAAAATGGATAGGGTATAATGCGGTAATAGGGGGTTAGTGTAACGGTAGTGTGGTCTTAGCATTAGCATTGAGTATTGGTAGGTGGTAATGTGGCTCCAGGACGATTGTGATGATGTTGATGATGATGTACTGACCCTGGCTCCGCGCCGGCGCCGTTACGCATCTGTCGATCCCGTTTGTTTGGCTCCGGTGGGAATGCGAAACCACGAGGTTCATTGTCCTATAAACAAAACAATCTCTTTACGTTTTTTTATTTCATGTTACTTATAAAGTAATATTATATAAAGTTTATATCTTATAAAAAATGCTTATATAAATTATCTTATAAAGTTTTCGGCTAATACGTAATACTAACATAAAAGATGAATTGTTTAAGTATATAAACTGACTAAAATAAGAAACACTTAAACTATCTAAAACCAAAATGTTTTTAATAATTCAATCTATTTATTTATTTATTTAATTAAAACGGCTATAGAAGCCAATTACATTAATTAATAACTATACATCATTATTTATAACATCACGTCAATAAAAAATATACAAATTACAAAACAGAGATGGCTATGGCTTTATTAGTCGGCTAACATTTTATTCTGTAATGAAATGGCCTCCACTTATGTCTGGGTCAGCTCCTATAAAGCCTGGATCTCGACCCCGCAGGGGGTCTAGCAAAGATCCCTTTCCATAAGCGTTAACGCCAAACGTTATGCCTTTCTATTAGCGTTAACGCCTCACGCTAACTCCAAAATGTACATGTACAAAATGTGCATACGCCTCACGCTGGTACCTTTGCTAGACCCCCAGGGGATCTAGCAAAGATACCTTTCCATTAGCATTAACGCCTCACGCTAACTCCAAAATGTATGGGAATGACATTAGCTTTGACATTAGCTGCGGAAAAGTTATCCGCAGGCAATGTCATTTCCCATACATTTTGGAGTTAGAGTGAGGCGTTAACGCCTCACGCTGGCATATTTGCTAGACCCCATGGTCCGCCAAAACAGGCGACACACATAGAAACATCGCAACTACATCGCGCCAGTGAGTTGCCACACGCGCTTTATTATTATTATACTTACGATCCTTAACTTTAATATTGTTTTAGTCTGTAAGTAATTTTGCAGTATTATCTAAGTTTAATAACAATATTCTTCATGTTAATCTGTCCAGTTTCTCCCATTCCAATTAATTTCCAGGTCACGACCTTCGCCCACGCCTTTAGAAGGGCGATTTGTCAATGGCTGGACATTGAGAATTCATCCTTCTAAGCTAAGACGTGACAGAATGTTATACAGTAGAAGAAAAATTTTAATCGTGGGCGTGGTTCAGATTTTCCACATGTACCTTTACAACCGGGATAATATGCTTTAGTACTTGAGCTATTGAGGCAAACATCAAACCTAACGTTTGTTCATTGTAGGTTTATTCTTATAAATCTCTCAATAGATGGCGCTACCAGTCCCCAAAGTTGGTGGTGGAAAACGGAACAAAAGCTTGAACGCGCACGTCTCGGCTGCAATAGGAATAGTTGGATTGAACATACAAGGTACGGACGAACCCCCCACGAGAATGTTTTTTTTCTTACCTGTTGATGTTGGACTAATGTTCACATTTCTACAAAAATTGTAAACAAAACATAATAACCGACAACATACCTACTTATTTAAATACAAAATTGTTAGGTCCATTACAGTTTCACAAAAACTTTTAAAAGGTTTTCACTTAACTTTTGGGATTGATACCAATTATTATTTTACAAAGTATTCTTACCTCAGTAAAGTCACAGTCGTCCGCGTACACGTGGTCGCATTCAACAATCGGCGCTGGAGAAAGAAGAGCCATCATTACTGTATATCCTTTAAGCTTAGGATAACAAGTAAGTCACAGAATACACACAGTCCTGAACCCTTAATAATAAACACTGCATAACAGTGGAATAGTTACTCAGTGTTTTCACTTGTTTTATCCTTACCTATTTCAAGTTTCATAGAGAGAAACAAAACACAAAATAAGTATTTTCCCGCTACACAATGTTTTTTAGTCTGAGGGTAAAAGTATTTACCCAAAAATGTTCGTAATGTGGTCATTAATTTGACAACCTTCCTTGGGTAAAGGCGACGTTGCTGTGCTACTCAAAAAGGCGCCAGGAAAGTTGTATGGAATTTCATTGCCGGTGAGTTTTATCACCAGCAATTTCCATTGAAAATCCATTATTATCGAGTTTTGATTCGTGACATGAATTGAATCAGAATGAATCAATCTGGATCCAAATGCATCAAAAAGGATCAAAGTGGATGAACGTGGATCAAAGTGGATCAAAATAAAATTAATTACTTAATGAGTCATATATTTTTATATACATTACTCGCATTATTTGAGTAAAACACTATACAAGCCTTGGTCCGCAATGACTGCACTGTTAAAGGTTGTCTGGAAGAGATCGCTTTTTAGCGATAAGACCACCCATTGTAATCTACTTATAAGTTATTTTCTGTTGTTGTTTTATGTTATCATGGTGTCAATAAAGAGGTTATCTATCTGCTGGCCACGCTATGATGGTCTCGAGCGTAGCTTAGCTACGCCCCCGGCCTTCAAGCTTAGTCATTACTGCAGCCCCTGCTGTCCACGCTATAAAGGCCTCGACCTTCGACCTCGGCCTTTATTCCAGCTTATCTATCAAGGGTTGCAACACTGGCTGCGCTGTGATAGCCTGGAAATGCGCTCTCAGCAACGCACTCATTACAGACCACTCCAGTAATGTGTTAAAAAATCGTGGAACATACATGGGGGTATTGTATTTCACATATAAGTGGCGGCACGGAACTCTAGCGCTGACCGTTATAGCGCAGATGTCAAAAATTAGGTATCACAGGGGGGCTAGATCCCTCTAGCCCCCCTGTGATACCAAATTTTTGACTCCCCCCGCTACCCACCCGCTTTTTGACTCCGCGCACCCTTCGTCCCCGAAGGAGCGCGTGCGTAGCGCCCGCGCCGGTTGGCTATACAGTCGTATTGCGTCCCCCGCCCCGATACGACGCCCACGGACTTCTGACTGTACAGTCGCGCTCTAAAGTGTATTGCTATTGCCGGTCATTGTTATTGTTTTTTGTTAAGTTTGAGTTCGTATGTTATTGTTGGTTTTTCTATTAGTTTTAGTAGATAGTGAATATGCCTAGAAGAAATATTGTTTTGAAAAGACAGGCACGAAAAATGGTGTATAGGGTGCATTGTTTTGTTAAAAGAGAAACCAATTTCGCTCAATGATAGGCTTACTATTTATTTAAATATGTTCTAAAATTATGTAGTTATATTAATTAAAGTTATAATTGTATTATGTTCGCGACTGTACCCACGCGCAGCTATCCCCTCCACATTTCACTCAGCGCTAAACTTACCTGCCGCTACTTATACATATGTCGTTCTCTTTGAACGTCCATATAAACTAATATGAATAGACCGCGAGCGGTTTTTAAATCACCAACCAATAGCACTTCGATATAGAACAGCTCTGCCAGCGACCATGCTCCGCTATTTAAAGGAAGTTTGACTGACTTGGGTAAATTGTAGGCAGGGGAATGAGGGGAATACATACATAACACACTCTAGGCGGGATAGTCGGTGTGTGACTTACCGCTCCCACGAACACACCCCTGTTCTTATTATAATATAAATAGGGGTGTGTTCGATAGCTTCCTATCTACAACATGGTCCGTTTGAGCGAAAATGTTTATTTAAATGAAATGAAATAAGCGTCCCATTTCATATGATAAGCGTCCAAAGTGGCGTTTTGTGAGGGAGGCCTATGTTCAGCAGTGGACGTCCTCCGGATGTTGATGTGACAAGTATAAAGGTTACCACAGCTTGGTCCGGGCTCGGCGACGTCAGCGGGCAGCAGCGGCGGCGCGCGGGCGGGGGGAGGCGGAGGTGAGTCTGCCCCCACCACCCTGTCGCACCCCCTTACTCCGTCCATCTATTGAACAATTGAAAAAGTCATTTTTAAGGCGCGGTGTAAGCCCAAAATCAACAAAAAGCACCCTTTGACGATACTAATATGCCATGACGCGTCAAAATAATCATATGAAAAAAATTGTGTAAATAGAAAATAAAACGAAAGACAGGAATGAAGGAACAAAACCTAACTTAAAAAATGGACAACGTAACCTCTTCCGCCGTAACTTTATACTTAGCAGCTCCGTAGAGTATATTGCAGGAACTCCCCACAGCGATTCCTAAATAAAAGAACTAATTTATACTAATCATCATTTTTTGTCATCCATTGAAATTCACTACATTAACAGCTACTCATAAAATGTTGGTATATGGAATGGAAACATATTGGATTCCACTCACACTTCCCCGAAACAAACCATCCCTGGAGATATCATATCGTATAACACACCTACACAATAAAACATACCTAGTACCTATATAATAATATGTACACTCCAGTAGACAACTCGGCTGGTTTTGTGAAATCGCTTAAAAAGTATGTAATTTATCCAAATGAGTACAACCCAAAAACAAAAACAAACAAATAAATAAAGTTTTACTTTTAGTATGAATGTTCAAAAAACAATAGATGTTGGCAACGATACACACACGTACCACCACCTCATACCCTCTGTCACACATACACATTAATATTTCCATCAAAACTTTCGACAATGGACACGTTTCAAAAACAAAATGTGAACAAACAATAGGGAAACAACTCGCAACACTCGCTTTGTTGTGTTCACGTCATACGCTTAGATCTATATAAAACAATAGAAGTATTTGCAAAATTCACAGTTCCCGACACAGGTGCGAAAATGGGTAAGCTGCGGGTGAAACCCCGAGGCGCCTACAGCCTTGCCTATTCAGTGGTTGCGCTCGGCGCCTATCGCTCGGCACAAATATTGTCATTATTTCGCCTCTATGTGTAGTTTGTTTTACTGCTCTGTACGGTTGACAAACAACAACAACAACAATTTGATTTAATTTGTTGTTGTTTTGATTGGTTGGCAACATAAAGCTGAAATATTCAAAACTCGGATCGATATCCACTAGGCCACTACCCACTAACTAACTACTACTACCCACCTAACTATTACTAGCTTTCTTTATATCGAAAGGTTGTGTCAGCGGAAACGCACAGTTATCAACAAAATTACCGAAGTTAGACTAAACTACACTGCTACCATTCATTGCTTGAAACTACGAGAAAAAAGATATTTTAAAACTTTCAGTGTTTAATATTAAAACAAGTTTTTTATCTGGTGCATAACAATCCGGCTCAAGACAGAAAAGAAAGTTACGATCCGGAGCTTCGATTACAACCAGTAAGAAAGAAGCATCGAGAAACTTTAACATGAGGAGTTTGATGCGTACTTGTTTGAAACAGTTGGTGAATCCAAAACACGAATTTATAATATTATATAATTAAATATACAAGTATATATAAGTATATTTAGGTATTACATATTTCATTCCGTTTTGATACAATTGGCTCGGAAAAAGGTATTCGTTTCAAAAAAAAATTTATTGCACAATAGGGGCCCGCATTTGACCGAAATCTCACCTGATGGGAAGTGACGACGCGGTCTACGATGGTACATGCTTGCCTAGAAGATACCTATTCACTCGCGACTTGAAGAGCTTCAGATTGTACTTATCGGGAAACAAAGACGCTGCTAAAGTGTTCCATACCTTCGCTGCTCGGATTATAAATGTCGAGTCAAACCGCTTTGTGCGAATCAAAGGGATATCAACCATAAATGGATGGCATGTAGCTGTACGTCTTGTCGTCTAATGGTGAAATGGAGATGGAAAATGAAAATAGTTTGATAGCTATTATATTATGAATATTACATATTATATTATATATATTACTTCTTACAGTTTTAGGAAACGCGCTACTAACGCATGCTATCTCAACAATAGCGGTAGGTACAGCTTCGTTGAAATCACTGTAGGGCAGAGGTTCTTAGTTTGGCTCCACTATAGCTTATTGAGCCAGTATCAAGTTTAGATCACATTCTAGTTAATAGAGTTATTCAAAGTCGAGTCCAAGTCACATCCAATTTAGTCTCGGTTGACCGAGACATGCAAGGAGCCAGCTCTATAGCAAAGAATAGAAACATTATTATAGCTCTAGTAAAGCAGTGGAAACATCTACTGAACGCTTCAATGGAGTTTTGGAGATATCACATAAATACGTGTTTTAATGGTTTGCTTTTTACTCGTGCACGCTTACGAACACTTTTAATAATCCACTGTCATTATGCATTCACTTATTTTATTTATTTATGAATAAAGTGTTGCAACTAGTCTAAAACGCTATAATTATCTATAATTTAAGTATGTTCAAGTGAAGTTAACACTTCACTTGAACATATCTATAATTTAAGTATGTTCAAGTGAAGTTAACACTTCACTTGAACATACTTAAATTATAGATATCATATCGTCCTGGTATTTGAAAATGTTATTGCCATCTTCTGATATCTGCACGTACGATAGAGACACTATAGAGCCCGTGAATAAATTTACATTATACATTTTGAAAATTGTTTTCACCCTTTATATCTTAACAACAGCTTTTGTTTTAGGCATCCTGTAGTTTTTCAGTGTGTAAACAAAATAAATATTTATAAAATCTTCGCAAACTGATAACATTTACATGTAGAAAAACGTTGGAAAATACTCTCGTCTTATCACACAAGTTTTGGAATATAATACTGACGTGTTTATTAATTGATTCGTACTTTTCAAAATGAAGACGTGTTGTTGACTTTGGTAGAATGTTCAAGAATACTATTTTGGTTGGCAAACTGTCAGAAGGGACATGATTGGTTGGTAGGTTGGCAGTGTTGGTACCATCAGCCAATCATGGATGGTTTCGCTTGAAGTATATTGAGTTTGCTGAGGGGGAGTCCAGGCATTACGAAAATAACGAAAAAGCAGTTAATTCTCGTTGAGCAGCAGTAGCGTCAAGACATATGACACTTACTAGTATTGGAAGTTTGTATAAGAAACAACAAGTATACATAATGGAAGATGCAAGAAGTTTCATTTCAATACCAAGCTGAAAACGAAACATTCACATGTTACCGTCGTCGTTCGACTGCACACTTGCACAGTGGGGTAGTTTACCTGGTGTTCGTCCGGCGGCGTGTCCGGGTCGATCCTCTCCAGCAGCACCCGGTCCAGGTGACAGTGGTGCGCGAGACACCAAGCCACCGGCGGCGCCGCGCCCGCGGTAAATGCCGCCACGGAACACGCGCTCAGACGCACCCACAGCCCATCTTTGTTCGTCAACTGGAGATAAACACGCTCATTCATCACCTTCACCTATGTGATATCTCAATTAAATGGATGTATCCGATCATCGTGTCACTTTATTTTGTTTTTTGTTTAATGTACATAGATATAGATAGTTTAGATGTATGTATCAACTACTACAATAATAAAAACTAATAAACTAGCTACACTATCTACTACAAAGAACATTATGGACTATATACTAGCCGCGATGGCCTATAGACAGTCCAAATGCTCCAGCCCACTACCAGTAAAGAAAAAGAAAATAATTTGAATTATGAAATAATATCGTAAAAAAGTGAAAAATTATAAAGTGTATAGGTATTGTGCAAATAAGCACGTAACAGAGTATCCATATAATAAAATACATAATATATATTATAATAAACATATAATCAAATACGAAACCATACTGCCTACGGACCGAATTCATTATAATTAGGGACCATATAGATTTTTATTAAGCTCAACGTACGGAAAAAAACGTAGGCGGATTACCGGGATTCAGTTTCCAATTAACGCTGAAAATATACATTTTAATTTACCTAAAAACGCATCGAATAAACCGACCATTGAGCCATACCAAATATTGCTTACAACGCTCATTGTATCTTCACGAATTTTATAATAATAAAAAAAGAAAGGCAGTGACCATTAGGAAAATTATTCGATAAAAGTTTTCATCAATATTTGCAGAGTCGAACTCACGCCACGCTCCATAAAGATATTTGAAAACGTCATTAATTCTATAATTTTTTTTTCATTTTGGATAAGTCAAATACTTTTTAATAAATTTAAACAAACAGAAGGAAGAACAAAAGAGGGGTAAGTATGGTACTAACCTCTTCAACGTAGGCGACGTTTTGTCCAGGCGCGACCCGGCCGAGCTCCTCCGCCTGAAGGCTGGGGCTGGCGCGGATGCGCAGGCCGGCGCTGTGAGCCAGGTTGAACCGGCGGATCTTGACTGGTGGCGATGGAGGCTGACCAGCCTGGACACCGCAATCAGAAGCTACTTCGGCCAGGTTGTCGGTCACATCCACCAGCAACTCCTGGAATCAGAATAAAATCACCAAAATGAAAGGAGCTAATATTTAAGAACGCCGAGCCTGCTCTATTACGAAATTCTATAAACTCTATTAGCAAACTAAACTTTACAATACTATGTGTGACCCAAATGCCTAGAAATCCATGCTGCTAAAAATTAAATGCAACGCGCTCGCAATATTCGAAACGGTTCTAGCCGGTGGCATGTAGGAAAAAATAGAAATATCAAGAACCTAAACTAACACAAGAAAAAGTGTAAAAGCGTTGGATTTTCTACGTGTGTAGAAGCTATACAAAATATTTAATTGAATATAATGTTCATCTGATAACACAGTAACTGACCTGTGCAATGGATAGGTCGTCAATAGTGCAGCGGAAAGCGTAGACTCCAGCCACTTTGGGCGTCCAATTGATGACGTAGCAGCCGTCCGCCTGCGGACGGATCACCAGCCGCTCCGCTGGTATGCGACTATTGACAGCTGTAACCGCATCGCCCCAAGAGCCGCTAGCCAGCCGCAACTCTTCGAAAGAGTAGCCTTGGTATCCCTAAACAATAAAAGTGTGGTCACCGCAATTTTCCCCTATATAATGTTGATAATAATAATTATTCTACCTTAATTAGGAGTCATCTTGTGTTTACTGTGGCGTAAGCCGCCCATAAATCCACAAGTGCAAGACTTCGAGCTTAAGGAAATATATAATTTAACTTTTTTTTTTTATGAGAATGAATGACGTGACGAGCTGGTCGTTCACCTGATGTTAAGTGACACGGCCGCCCATAACAGTTGCAGTGTCACTCGGAACTTTAAAAAAATAAAGTTTCGCGTGACACTGCACTGCGCACGTCATCCTGAGACATCACACAGTCAAGTAATTAGATTAGTAGACTGTGATCAGATCATAAAGTCTCATTTGCCCAGTAATTTCACTAGCTACAATGCCCTTCAAACCGGAACACTAACGCTTGCGCACTACTGCTTGGCGGCAGAATAACTGGCAAAGCGGTGGTACCTACCTAGACGAACTTTGCAGAAAAGTCCTACCACCTAGTAACTGCTGCCAAGCGCTAACAAGCGATTCGTTGTACTGTGAATTGAAAGAACTTTCCCGTAACTTTAGTTTCTCGAAGACACTTTATTTATAAAACTTCATTTTGCAAGCATTCAGTAGATGAGTTCACTAGATACTTCACTAAGTGTCTTGCATTTCCTTCAGTAACTCTTTTCAGACAGAAAAAGCTTATTTGTGTCCGCTCATGATTGATTTCTATTGCCTTTAACACTGCAGAATAAGGTTTTTATTCATTGCTTATATGCGTACGGGAAGTTATTCTAAAACCTTTTCCAAGATTTGTACCGTACAAACAAATAAATAAATAAATAAAGCCGTCGTGAAATATAATGAAAGTTTGTAATAAACCCGATACTTTTCTATACGAATACCTACCGTTAATAAATTTGCATAATTAGGCATTGAAACCAAGCATGGCAAGACAAAATAATTTCAGGGTTACGGGTGCTTCATATTCTATTAGCGCCTTCAAATGTTAATTCTATCTATAATTCACTGTCAATAGATTCTATTCATCTACATAGCAGATACGTGAAGTTGAGTATATGCAATTTCAATTAAAGCGGAGCGGGGAATTCAAAGCACCAAGCTCGGAAACTTACTTACAACTTCTACAGACAAGAAAACCGCTTTCCAAAACAATTTGCAGTTTACAGGAAGACAAAGTGATACTTACACGCGCGCCAAAGTAAGATTCACGAGACTATACACCACATGTGGTTCCTGTACTCAAACTTCACTGCAGTTCCCCTCAAAAAGCCTTTTGATCGCGATAAGAAATAGGATCGTTTGGCAACAAAGAATATTTCGAGTTAATTGCCTTTCCGTACAAAATGTATGGGAAAAGTTTTTGGCAAGTTCTATAATTTCCAGTACTCATACCTTAAATCGTCCCATTGATTAGATAAAATAGGGTAGATTGGCGAAAAAAAATGCTAAACAAAAAAAAGGACAAATTCGAACACGAGACCACTTGTCACGGTAGCTTAAGTAAAGCATGTCCCGGCTTTAGGGACGGATGGATGCGGGTTCAAGTCCCGCTCGTGATTCAAATTTTTCCTTTACAAATTAATCTGTAGATTACCCTGAGCAGGCGATACTGCTATAAAAATCATAAATAAAAAAAAGGATATTCTCTTTTCATTTTAGCATATTTTTCGCTGATTGTAATTCGTTACCAAAATATGTGAACCATGTGAATGCAGTTCACAATATCTCAAAAAGTTATGGATGGTCTCCTAGTAACGTTTTCCTGTAACTATAACGGAGCTGAAGCGAAGAAGAAGATGGATTAACGGATTAGAAGAGATAATTATCCCATCGAAGCTACTACGTATAAGTAAAACGTTTGTTGGTTTGTGTGTCTATTCATTATTTATATTACCAGGATCACCGTAGAAAGCTTATTATCTCGGAAAATTGAATCCCCCGGGCAAAACAGTATGTACGTTGCAATAACATCCCTACCTACTTCCTATTGATATTGTATCTACATAGGTATCAACTTAAAATTTTAAAACAAGTTCACGCTTCGCGATACGCTTGTTCCATCGATCGCAGCGCATTTTTCCTCATTTTGACCTTTACATTAGGTACAAGAGACCATGTGAAATTTCACTATTTTATTTTGCAATAAAATTTCTTTGTGTTGTTCAACCGGTTGAGTAGCGCGAGGCCGTTATCGCAATTGAGTTTTTGGATTCCAGGAACCCGCCGCTCTGTTTATTTTAATTTTAATGATTGATTAAGTTTATATACTGTTTTACCTACGTATTATAATAATTCTTATAGAAAAAGCCTATTTACCCGAAAAAATTATGCGTCTGTTACATACGCAAGTGTATGTACTTAAAAGTATGTAAAATGAATTGAATGAACGTTGATATATTATTGTGGGTACAAACGACAATATTTTCAACACATTTCAATACTTACTGTTTAATCACACACTTACCTAAGTGGTGTCAAAAATTACACACTGTCTTCAACATGCTACCTGAAATACAGGAAGACACAGAAAACTACCTAATGGAGAACAAGGTAGCGTGAAAGGAATACACAAACGAAGCAGGTATCTTCAGAAATTACACAAAGAGGCACCCTATCCTTTCTGAAACCGGTTCTGTATATCTTTCTTTGAACACCAGTCGCAGTAGCGTAATGATTTTCTTGATTGGAAATCCGTTAGAAAACTATTTACGTAAGGAACAGCATCGACGCATCCTAATATCATATACCTGAGTACATTAATACAACCTGTTCTGTACCTTCATTTTATGCAAGTATTGAATAAATGTCAATCTATTCTATTCTTCTATTCCATTCAAAGCTAACAACATGGACTGATAGAGGTAAACACTTATTTAAGCCCAATTTTGAAGGTGACAGTCCTTGACAGACAGACAGACAGACGGACGGACAGCAGAGCCTTAGTAATAGGGTCCGTTTTACTCAAGTTTTACCCTTGGGGACGGAACCCCAAAAATGATGTGCGGAGCCGAGTGGGATTGGAACCAGGGTACGTCAGTTTCCTTAGTTTCCATACTTACTCAGTTCATATCCCAGCTGGGACTTACCTTCATCATGGTGATGGTGTTGAACCGCATGGTGTCCTTGACGGTCGGCTGGAAAGGATGGTCGGGCACGTTGATGCGGTACGCTTCGGACGAGCACGCGCGGGTCAGCCGCGTACTCGGCTCTTCTAGCTTCTGCACTACCACCTGCACCAAACGTTGCACTCATTTAAGGAAACTGAGAGAACATCCGTCACTTACAGCTACCATTTTACTCCGCGCAATGAGTAATTCATCAGTTCACTAATCACCATCAGTGTCTTATAAATTCATAAATAAATAAATAACGCCCAACAATCCATATACATAGATCCCAGACCTTAACAAAGATTTCCTGTGTCTATTCCTGCACCAAGGTCCCCCCCCACAACACCCAGACAGAGAACAAGCATTCGCGGAATCGATCCCGCTGCCTCCGGGTTATGAGCCGTCCTGCGCAACCACCACACCACAGAGGCTGTCCATGGATCACTCCGGGCGTATATTTATTTAAGTAGTTGTAACCTAACGGAATTCACTGAAGTGTCGATACTTAAGGTGTATTGAAAATAACGATTTAAATACCATTTTTTAAAGATTAGTCCTATGTCATAACATCGCACCGAGAAACTTGTACGTATTATGATTGAGTAAATAAATAAATAGTTTTTTCGTAAACCAAATTTTGTTTCCTTCAGGCAACCCACTAACTGCGATGTCGTGAATCGAATTAAAAGTCTTAATATAGCTGTGAAGTTACATCATGCAGCAAAATAAAATAAAACCAGCACTATAAAAGCACGAGATACAAAAATGTCAAGGTGCATTCACATGGAGTGTCGGAGAACGTCATCGAAACTTTTACCTTCTCAAAAAGCTTTACAAAGAAATAAAATTGAATAGTGAATGCACGTCAGTTTTATTTGCCCAGCCAGGTAAAATCAACGTAATGTACGTAGTAACTAGTATACATATCCAAGGAAGAATAGACTGTCGTTCCCTTTCTGCATCCTTTTTTTCTTGAACGTGTTACGTAAATATGCGCCCCTTTTTATAAAGAATCGATACCGTTGCTCGAGGGCCGTGCTCGTGGGCGGGCATTAGGTATAATTTCGTTCTACTTCGATAGGCGTAGCCTAAGCCGGAACATCCCAACCATTTTATATTTAGGTATTCTTACTTTACTAACGTATGAAAGTGAAACGTTGTCTATTTGTATTTAGTAGCTTGTAGGTACACTCCAACGGGCATATTTTGCGCCAACAGTTGAACCGATTTTGATCAAATGACGCACACAGACTGCTTTAACTAACACTGAGACCAATAAAGGAATAAAGGATATACATTATGTACCCTACTTTTTATCCCAAAAACTAACAGTTCCGTAGCCGCAACGCTACCAAAGAGATCACCAATTTTAGTGCCATTTTCAAAATTACTTGACCCCCTAGCTAGAGTGGTGCGAGAGCCCACTGCAATAAAACCTACGTCATCGAGTACCCCAATAAGCTATCTTTAGATCGTTAACCGACACTTAAACCTGTAAAAAAAACAGGTCTGCCAGTTCCGATCCTGCCAGGTCATGGAAATAATCCACCTCCACCAACTTCAAATATCTTTTTTCTTTTTTTTTTCTTTCAAATGCCTTGAATACTAAGTTTCGCCAAGTTTAGACCTGGCAGACCTTTTAATCTATTATCAGGGTCACCTTGGCTATTATTAGGCGTAGGTTTCATCGGGGTATTCGCTGAGGTAGGTAAAGGGTGTGAAGGGCACATTCTTAGGGGTTTGCCAGGTACTTCCGGCAGGGTGCGCAATGGCAGACCAATTTTTTTTACATAATTAATCAATGGTTAACTGTTCCCAGAACTTTCATTCAGGTAAATTTTGCCAAATAAAAAACCCCAAGAAATTTCAAATATTTTCATGACCCGGCAGGATCGGAACTGGCTGACCTGATTTTTTTACATATTTAGATGTCGGTTAACGATCTAAAGATAGCCTATTGGGGTACTCGATGACGTAGGTATTTGTGCAGTGGGCTCTCGCACCAGAGCATAATGATATGCTATATTATCTCCGCTCTGGTATGCTACAATGACGGACTTTTCGGGCAAGAGGAGTGAAAAATTAATAAAATTGTGATAGGTACGTGATAACATACGTTACCCTATCTGTGCCCTGGTGTAAACAATCAATATATTGGCTGAACCATCGAACCTTCCGGGTGTTATACAGTCAGCACGAAGCAAGTCGAAGGCTGTACGAATTGTTTTATTTTTAAATAGCATAAACAATGTCGCAGTCGGTTTGTATAATTTGCCAATTATGCTGCGACACTACTACAATATTGTTTATTAACGGGATATTTACCATGTATATTATTTGTTTTGAGTTGCCGATATTTCGATGCTGTTGCAAGCACCATGATCACGGACGGACTGAAGAACTTGCGGGTGGATGATAATAAGTTATGGGCTACCGTAACGGTCTACCCTCCTTCCTCCGAGAATGGTTAGGGAAGCGATTGAAATTACAAAGTTTAAAAATTTCAATCGTGAGGACGGGTTTAAACTGTCAAGTATCTGGAATCCAGTGGTACGTTTATGTAAACGCCGAAATGTTTCCGTTCCAAGCGCAAAAAGTGATACTGTGAGTGTTGTGTGTCGAGATCGAGTGTATAGTGAGAATAGGGACAGTGGTACTGGTGCGACTCGTAATAAACGTGTACGAAGGAGGGTAGACCGTTACGGTTGCCCATAACTTATTATCATCCACCCGCAAGTTCTTCAGTCCGTCCGTGATCATGGTGCTTGCAACAGCATCGAAATATCGGCAACTCAAAACAAATAATATACATGGTAAATATCCCGTTAATAAACAATATTGTAGTAGTGTTAGTGACCATGATAGTTTAAAATCTTATATGCTGCGACATATTGCATTTACATATTTTTTCCACATACCTACCGCCCGACTGTTATACGCACCACAGTGGTGCACTTTTAATTAATCATCTATTATTATGCAAAGTAGTAGCATCCCAACATATCCTACAGCTTAAACTCGGCCTTATAATATGTTTTCGAAAGGTCGGTCTTTGAAAGTAATCCGAACATGGTGATTGTAATTTTGAATTTTTAGAGTTTTAATGTGTAATAAATTAGTAATACGGGTGGATTACTATCCGTTAAGTTTCCGTAAACGTGCACGAATGTTGGCAAATGGTTCCAAGTTTATAAAACCATGCCTTTTTGTTTTCTCTTCTAAGACTTTTTATAGCCTTCCAGTAAAATATCCACCATTTTATTGATGGTATTTTGACTGGCTAAATAGGACTGAAGTGACATAGCCGTAAATTTAAACTCACTTGACAATGGCAGAATTATCGCTAAAAAGCGATAGAAAGCTATTAAATGAAGAAGTTTTCGAAAGAACAATAATAAACAACGTCGTGTATATTTTGTTATAACAGGGACAGACAAGCTAGCTGACGACCCTTAATTGTAGTATAATTATAGTCTAATAGCGCAAAATATCACCGCTGTAATGCGAACCTATGGTGTCCTTATCGTCAAGGAAGATTCTTTAGAATACGTGCTGGGTTAATTTATGGCACGTTAATGAATGGATAGTTAACATGGTCGTTAACAACATTCATAAAAATCCAAGGTTCATATTACTGGAAACTCACAAACTAACTAATTATATTAACAAGTAAGGAATATGGATACGAATTATACCTATATCGACTTGTCGAGCCAACCGAGTCCCATATAATCAAAGGCTTATAGGCAAGTTCTATATTTAGAAAGCTTTTCACTTCCCACTTAATAAAGACGGTATTAAAAGAGATTAAGTTATATAAGAGTTGAAAAGCCCACCTATTCTTTTAGCGATTGCGACGTTTCGTACAATTAATTATTGAAATGTACCAATGAAATTACTCAAGAGCATGCGTTAATTCATAGTCGGCTAGAAGATACCTGGTACTGAAACTATTGGTGTGGTAACTTATAAGGCTCATAATCATAACGAATCCAGGATTAGTTAATCCTGACCACGCGCATATCTCCGATTGGTTCATAATTGCCTGAGGTATAGGTACTGCTGAAAACTAACGACATTCAATTGTTTGAAAGGTTATTACAGCTTCCTGCACAAACACTACCTAAATTAAGTAACTGTTTCATGTATTTGTCTGCAATGCACTTTACGTAAAATGATGGATTCCAAGAATTCAGAAAACAACATATGAATATTTTTGAAGGAATGCGGAATGAGAGAACGTAACTAAAGCGTGTAAAACGATACTCATTTTTAACGAGCTCTTTCTCCATTCCTATTCCTAAAACGTCTAATTAAACATTTGTAATATCTATTTTTTTTAAATAAACCTAAATATCTATGAACCTTATTATCCAACGTGTACAATACCTAACACTTTTATTATTGGTAAGGCGAAAAACAATTTTGTGTTCTTTTTCTTTCCACTTGTACAGCTCAGTTCAATTAGTGTTTTCTAAAGTAAAAACATCCGGGGCAATATAACCAAAATGCGGGTTTAACTTCAACTCTTGTTTATTGGCTTTTGCGCGGCAATTTCAATCACCATCCATGATCAAACGAAGGAAATAGTCCGGTGATTATAAAAATTACGCGGTGAAAATGAGCACGCACTTTGTCATTATGTTTCCAATTTCTGGTCACATCATATTGAACGAAATTGTCAATATACTTACATATTTTTTTACATCGGACTCATCTAGCATTTGACCTCTCACCTCTCACCTGATGGAAAGTGAGGATGCGTTCGAAGATGTATATTTAATTGAGTTTTATGCATTTAATTGAGTTTATGACGATAAGAATAAATCGAGGTCCTCCGGGACGTGGGCCTCGGGGATCGGGGTACTGAGGGAGTAACCCATTCAATAAGGCGTATTAAAAAGCTTTATCTACCACCTATTGCGTGGCGTTGTCAACAAAGAAAATTGTAGGTATATAGTCCAGAATTCAAGGACTAGCAGGTAAATACATCAAATAATTAATCCCGTGAGTACAAGAAAACGGCGAAGCATTTTCCGACTTTTTCACGTAATTGCTTTCCTTTTAAGGTTTCCTATATAGGAGCAGACGAAAATAGTTCAAAAAGCTTCTAGACGCAATCATGATGTTAAAATTGGATTTCCGCAGACGTAAAATCAACATTCCAATTTATCGTTACGTGAGAATGAGCTTGCCGATTTATTCTTATCACAATAAAATTAGTGAAAAGTTACTTTATAGGCTAGAATACGATAAGTATGTTATGAACAAATACGAATCCGAAGTTTCAGATAAATTTAGAACCTAGAGTTTGACTAATTCATGGTAACCCATGACTATTCTATTGTAATTGAATGCATGTTTTCGTTGCGACATTTTTGAAGATATTAAATAAATGAATTTACTGACGCAAAATCTGGCTAAACTATATTATCTATCATGAATAACATTGCAAATGTTCAACAATAATATAATATTAATCCAAATAAGATTTCATAAATACAACGGTAACAAAGTTTTTTTTTATTCGTAACCGTTTTTATGTATGAAAACTTATTTGGATTAATATGATGTTTTTGTTGAACAATTGTAATGTTATTCATGATAATATAGTTTAGCCAGATTTTGCGTAAGTAAATTTAGTTATTTAATATCTCCAAAAATGTCGCAATGCGCGAGCGAGATAGTGGATCTGCGTATACAGAAGCCTTAATTAACTTACTTCAACTTTGAGCGAGGGGCAAGCAACGGGATCTCCATATTGGTCTCTCACAAGAATCGGCAGAATAAGTTTGGTGTTCGGGTGCGCGACGACGTGCGGGCCTTTAATTTCGCACTTGATGGGCTCCACTTGAGGAGTCGGTGCCAGCCAGCGGGCGAGCCTGCCACCAGCCGTGCTCTCAGCACCCGCGATGAAGTCCATCAGGAACTGACGCTCCGTCGACACGCACCTGTTGACAAGACACATAAAAATCATAGGTCTTAAAAGGTAGGCAACGCATCGGCAACGCCCCTGGTGTTGCAGGGGTCTATAGGCGACGGTAACTGCTTACCATAAGGCGGGCCGTCAGCTTGTTTGTCAGTCCATGGTACAAAAAGTTACAAGATGTTGTCATAGTCTAGCGAATATATATATATATATACGGTCCAATTGTGACAAACAGGTATTTGGCACTATTTCTATTCAAGAGCATGATGTTTTATTGAAATGATGTATGTCACCAGATGTAATGTCACAGCTAAATAATATTTGCGAATATGCCATTTTTAGCACTTTACGATATTAGAACACCTGCAACTACAAATAAGAATTTTACAAGTTACAACTAAATACGTAGCATTTTTTAAGTTAAAAAGTAGTCATTTTTCTATATAGCGGAAGTTATTCAAGTCTTCTTTCTTCGTGTCCGGGAGGGCGCATCACCGGAGCTTTCTGTACTGCATAGGCACTTAATTACCAAGACATTCAGTGCTTACGCAGTACGGAATGCACCAACGTAAGCATAATCTTCATTCATCTTTCTTTAAGAATCCCAGCGAATTAAAAATACAGCTATGGTAAGCAGGAATCTTCTTTCACATCAACATCATCATCAACAGCCTGAAGACGTCCACTGCTGAATATAGGACTCCCCCACAGAGCGCCACTTTGAGCAGCTGCTTGCCTCCTGCATCTATCGGCTCCCCGCGGTCACATAATTGATATAATAGTACTACGTACCGCGGTTATAAACAGAATGGCGGTTTTTACATAGGTAAAATATAATATTGAGTGTAAACCATATATAAGTATTGGATAATTCGACTGGATTTTACAAAGCATGTTTTTTATAAGAGTACCTAGATATTGTTTATAAATGGGTATTCGGCGGCGAGAGCATACAACCACGTACTTGTAAGTCTTTTAACAAACACTTCGATAACGCAGGCACAGCAGATCCGAGGGTTCAAATAATTAACCTGAAACTAATGAATAAAATGTAGCCACGTGGTTGTTTCTTGTAATAAGCATAGACATACTTATTATTTTTTTGTTTGTTCATGGTATTTAATTTTCCCCCGAAAAAAGAATAATTACAACTTAAAAAGCAACGTGGCTTGCCACATCGCTCGCAGAACCGACATCCGACAGGGAAGAAATTTTCTCGAGTGGCGACCACGATCCGGAAAACGCAGCGTACCTAATCCGGCACCACACTAGGTGGATCTTATGACCTAATGGCCTAGCAAGCGCACCGCGAGAAAACATATCGTCGCTGTTGGAGGGAGACACACTTAGGCGCTACCATAGCCTTGTCACGGTCTCTCACGAGATAAACTGTCGAGATTTTTTTGTCGCAGTGCGCATGCTAGCCAGGCTAGTCAGAATAGTACCACAAAATAATACCATGGGCGCCGTTGGCAGGCAGCCGCTCAAAGTGGCGCTCTATGGGGGGAGGGGTTCATTACTGTACTGGACGTCTTCAACCTGATGATGGCGGGTTGCAGCCCACTGACAAGTGGCAACAGTTAAGCTCGGAAACTTTAATCCTTCCAGCATAGAATTATAAAAAAAAAGCTTTTTTTATTAGGTCTATGCCTTCCAGTGTAAAATAATTATTGGAATGCCTCTAATAATAACAAACGTAGTAATTATCGTATTCTGTGCTGATGGTTTGTTCGTATCGGTATAGGTACTCATTAACATAGTAACAGGCGAGATTTTATTGATGTGATTAATACGCAATCTGTTTTAAAGATTTCCTATATATTATTTGTATCAGATTAGTTGCATTATAAAATTATGCGAGAAGCGCGCTGCGCAACAGGGCCGCGAGGCCGGGTAGACAATTAGACATTAGACAAGCCTGCAAACTCGTGTGCCGTAGAGCTGTACGGTTAAGTTCATTCAATATCGATACTATTCATATATATAAAAAATATCGATAGCTTTTGATAAACTATTAGTTACGACAATCTGCTCAATATTTTAAATGCTCATAATATTATATTTAGTTAAAATAAAACCATACTTATTTAAAATAGCTCCTGGCCGCAGCTGCACACACGCGGACTGCAGTTCATCGTGATAAAAAGAATTCAATGTATTTATGGTTCAAACCACAGAGCATTAAAAAATATGACGCTTCGGGGCAAAGCGTATTTTTTTTTCGTGCTCTGTGGTTCAAACTATCTACATACCCAATTCCATCAATACCTGTTCAGCTGTTTGGTCGTGATAAGGTAAACAACTGGTATACAAAATACAGACAAAGCTGTTTTCGAATTAGTATGGAGCATGCTACCATGGATAACCGTGTTGTTACTAACAAACCACGGGTGCCTATTGGGTAAATTGTCTTTATCTTTTATACAGAATTGATTTTATTTCGTTCTTGTAAACCATTTTATTATTCAAAATATTTATGTATGAAATAAAAACTAACTAGCCTAATGTGTGAAAAGCGATCGAACGAACAAAATTTTTCACCAATTATCAAATCATTGGGAAATGAAGGGGAATGTTATTCACGTGAGAATAGTGATAACAATTAGTGTGTTCAGTACGCTAACTGCACAAATGAGATAGCATCATCGATGAGTATGTAATGAGCGTGCGTCATACATAGACATCACTAGGTAGGACGCGCGAGAGGCGCGGGTGGTGGAGCACCGGCGGGTGGCGGGTGCCGGACAGCAGTCGGTGCAGACACCTCGAGCCGATCGGTGCACCGTCGGCACCCGGCGCGACGCGGACATGTCGCGACTACCGTTGCTTTTTGCACTAGTTGCGCTCGCCGCCGCCGCTCGAGCAACAGCTCAGTTCTCCCACCATACGAAAGGGATGTGTAACATTACTTACTGCGTTTGTTCTAAAGCGATTCATCCAGCATGGACTTCAATCAACTGTACCGTACCCGGAGATATTGTAAGTCATTTTTTAATCAAGTTTTTATTTTATGCACAACATTTCTACGAACGGCGGCGGCTTGACGTATTAACGTGTTATTGTTCACATCAAAGACACGCTAGGCGAATCGAATATAAATGTGTATCAAACAAAAGAATACAGCCGCTTCACAAGAGGAAGCGGTGGAGTACGGAAGGAATTGTTTATTCCAATTCAAAGCACGTCTGAGCTTGTCCGATGCGCTTAACGACGGAATTAAGTTAAAATGTAACAAACAAAACTTAGTGGTGGTGGAGTGCCGCGTTTATGTTCTATACAACAATATTCCAAAATAGCTCGAAGCGAACGCTGTGGCACATTTCAAACGAACACTCTTATTCACTTTGTACTAAAAATGACCTGTTAGTATTAGGTACCTATTAATTAAAACGTGTTTTGCTCGAGTGTTCTCGAGGTCTGCATCTGGACAAATATTACAGCATAATAGCATAATATTAGCTTTACATAATAATAAAGTAAATCTCATTAGATACTCGTTACTACAGTAGTCAGAGAAAGTCTGAAGTGGCACCGTAGTATGGTGCCACTACAAACTTTCTTACGGTGACCGTGTACCTAATAGGCAAGCTCAGGACATGATTATACTTCGGCTAGCTAGTGTGGTATGGGTGGTATGGACCACGGTGGGCATGTCATGCGGAGGGATGGAAAGAGTGTTGAATATGAATGTTATGGAAAAAAGATAGAGGAAGACGGAAACAAGTGTGGTTGGATTGTGCAAAGGGTGATTATAAGTAAATACTAAGATGCCGACTGACAGAAGTGAGAAAAGAAAAACACAACCGACATGCTGCACCAACCCCACCCAGTATGCTGATATTGATGTTTATATTTTTATCAATGGCTTTTTTTGTAAACCAGAAACTACCTGGCGCAGCTGGTCGGGTCGACCTTTTATTGTCTGAGAACTGAAGTAAAAAAGCCAGTTTATGTTCATTCGGGAACAGGCTCGGAATCTTCTATTTGAATCGGGAACTAAAAAGATAATGAGTTTATATGATCAATTTAACGTCGAGATTATGTAAAACAGAGGTTCAATTATTAAAAGAAGCAATGTTTTATTCTTAACATTAAAGCGTTGCAGTAATACTAAAATGCTCGTTTTAAAAACGCCCTGCTGACTCCTATGCAACAATTATTATACAAGTAACAATTATTTATTTCATACATATATAATCAAAAGCCGAACACCGGTAAATTAAGCGACACTAAATTCTCTACTCAAAACGAGGAAGCTAGATTGGCTATATCCAATATTGATCAAGTCGTACGACGCAACAGATTTTAAACTAAAGGACCGACAGACAAAGAGCTTTTACCAATCAATCAAACTGATGCGTCAAAGGCTCAAATCCGATTGCCGATTGTCAGATCCAGCAAATATTTTACAAGTACTAGTGCGAATACTACTAATAATAATTGATAGCTAGATCAGTCGGAATGATTTTTAGCTCAGTCATCACCATCTTCATCATTCATGAGTAGTACGTCTTTAAATTACTTTATAGCTCGTTTTATCAGTAAGGCAACTCATCAATGTCATCATCGTCACCATGGTCAGTCATGAGTTTGTTCATGTAGGTTTTATTATAAGTAAGTACTTACTAAACTGTTTATTTTCACTGATGATGGTGATGATAAGAATAATTTAAGTATAATAATCTATAACTCATGATGTTGATGATGATGATAAAAAAATGTATTTACACCAGGCTTCTTAATACAAGTAGGTACATAAGTAGTACCTAAACGTTTACGATGGCATGATACGAATGTAATTGTCATCGATTTTGAGAGTAAGCCCCAAGGTCTGTATGTAATATGCATTGGCTAATAATTGATTTCTGAATATACACAAATGTGTAGGGGGTGGGAATGAAATTAAGTAGTAGTAAGTTAGTGTTGTGTTATGTATTTTGTGTATTTATGAATCACTTAGTTATCAATCTTTCTGGATTTATATTTGTCTGTCTTTTGTTGGAACGGCTGAAGGTATTCAGTTGAACTTGATACCAAATACTAAAAATGTATGGCTACATAATCTTGTGAACATAAATTATATTTTCCCATCAAACCATCACACCTATAAGAGCTTTTCCATTCTACAAATACCTTACAATTTAAAATTAAGTATAATTATTTTCATAGAACAAAGAAATAGAAACATTTCAAAACCACGAATGTCATAAATTTGGCAGTCGTTTTTACACAACTTGGAAGAAAAATTGCATAAACGGGTTGAGTGATGTCAGAACTTTAGTCAAAGCACCTTCGTCTCAAGCACATTCGGTATCTACATGTAATTCTGTATACACTATATTGTGCACATCGGGTAAGCCCATCCTTAACCGAGAACAAAGTAAACTGTCGCTATTTATCCCATTATTATTGTGTTGTGAATATTAACATAAATAATTTTTTATAATAGTTCGCAATTGTGGAATATGGCTCAATCAAAATAACAGTCATCTGATTGCAGATAAAAATAACTTTTAGGTATTAGTGTGAGCCTTACATCAATATACGAACACGGCTCACAGATCCAGTTATCCAATTTAAACATTCAGCTAAGGTCGTATTCAGTGCTTTATCAAAAGCCCAAAAAATCCGAAATTTTAAATCGGATTTTCCCCCTTACAATTTAATTTGCAACTCGGTGAAAATATCAGTGGACTATAAAGCTATTTTCATTCACGTCTAAAAAATACCTGGTGACAAATGGAGTAATCTCAAAGCTTAATAAATGAGCGCTACGGAACACACACGTTATAATATCAAATCTTATCTGATAGGTTGTTCAAAAAATATCGTTTGCGCGATGCAGGCCAAGCGTTGTGATTGGATGCGCAGTCTGTTACTCCTAAACTACTGAACGTCTTTCTGTCTGTCTGTTCCTTTGAACGCGTATATCACTGAAAATTCTTTTCCGACATCACAATGGCGTGGCAATATTTCGAAAAATCAAAGTTTTTGGAGTAGTTCAGAATGGTTGTTTTGCTGTACAAAAGAAGCTATGCCTGCGCCCTGCGTTTGCTCGTAAAGAATCCTTCTCGACTTGGAGTTTAACGATGTGTGGTACAAAGTCACAATTAAGACAATCTGATTTTCTTATTTTACTACACTTATTAAATTTGATAAGGCTTACCACGCTCTGCTACGAGTTCGACATGTTTTATATACACCTTCAGGTACTATTCTAGGCGTTAAGCCTATGAAATGCCTATGAAATTAAATATATTTACAATTAAATTTTCGACCGGCACACCACTCCATCAGGTAATATTTTATAGTTTTACAAAACAGCATTTTTCAGGACACAGTCCTAACCATTTCTTTTTAAATCTCTTTGATAAAGATTTTCGTCATATGACGTTCGCGATTGTTTTAGGTTTTGTGTTTCGTTTTTGAGGTTTTTAGCCATTGTATTTCAACGATAATCGCAGAAATTCAAATTTCTAATGGTCTTTATTACTGAATGCAGAAATTTGTTTTTTTATTTATTATTTAATACAAAAAACCTGTTGTTAGATTACACCGTCATGCCGATTATAATGGCCAAAGTAAAAAAAAAAAATGCTGTTTAAAGGTGTAATGAAAAGGTATCTCAGTTGGGTGTTTGAACTTTGGCATAGTCTCTGATTTCCATATCAAACGTAATGTCTGTACCTGCAGCTGCTGCCGTTTGATTTCCGACCTGGGTGGCTGGACGCTCAGCGAGGCAAAGCGGTTAGACGGCGGCGTCGGCGTCAAGACTATATACCCGTTCCGTTTGTCTACTGCCCTGTATTGGCTGCCGGTTGCTCGTCCAACCCGGCTATATTTAAGAACATCGCCACCTAAATAGCAAAATTCTTGCCTTTATAAATACATCATTGCGTTCGCGGTGAAATGAGTTATGTTTGAAATTTGCAAATAATTATTAGGGTTTGGGATAAGTAGAAAATGCAACTTATGACAATTCAAATACAAATAAAGCCATCTTTACTCTTACGCAGTTTTTAAAACACTGGAAATTAAAAGCTTTCGACGTAGGTAACTTACAAAGTTACTACATAATGTTTTATTTCCAAAAATACATAAAATATCCCCAATGATGCAACAGCAGCCGTTTCAAGACAAATATTATTTTTAATACAACCTTATTTTCTGAATGTTCACATTTTCCATAGGTACACATTTAGTAACATGTGTTATAATGAGCAGTTTTCTTTTGGGAATTATCAGTTTAGTTCTTTCATCGTCAAGCTTCGATCAAGAGATAGCGCTCGCGTAGCTCCAGATTTTTACTATTTTATCATGGCAGTGGAACGAGAAGTTGCTTGTGCTGTTTTTGTTAATTTTTTTTTGCCATTGGCATTTTTAACATAATAAGATTTTATTCAAACTCAAACTCAAACTCAAATTCTTTATTGCAAATAGGCTATTTTTAGCACTTTTTCTATTAACCTCTTTATTGAAGCAGATAACTTAAAACTAAATAAAACAGGCCATTTTTGTATCATTAGCTGTAATTATTTATTTATAATATAGAATACCAAGAAGGCAGAAAATAGTACTAATAAATACCATCTATAAGTAATGAATTTGTTACAAAACTGACGCACAACTTCTCATAAACAAGGGAACGCGGGATGCCATACTAAGAGGATAAAAACTACTTGGTCATACCACACTTAATTTCTCGCAGTGCTAGACGGGCAGAACTGTCACCAATGCCATCTAGCGAGAAATAAATAATGCTAAAATTACATTAAGAAAACTCCTCATTATGTAGATAAACGTCACAATGTTGGCCGCAGTTCAAACTAGTCAAAAATACATAGAATTGTGTGTGTGTCAATGACCGTATAGTTACAATACCGGTAGCGGATACAACTAACCTATTATAATAATATGGTATCTACGTTTGCATTCACCTCACAATCTTAGTCGTCCCTCAGTGACACAAAGTACGTAGTAAATTACTTAATTAGATTGAAATACATACTATACTAATATGATATGATTTACTAATGATGGATTTGGCCCTTGGATTTATTCACAAGTAACTAGATCCTAGAATAATTAATCTATTCCACGATTTTAAACTAGAGTACTTAATTCACTTTTTAATATGTAATACAAAGTATAGCTACGCTTATACGCAAATAGCGGAGTGAATGATACCAATAAAAAAGTAACAAAAAACACCTACGTGTTTTTATTTGAAAATAAAAAAGTGGATTCTTACTGAGACACCCTTTATTATAGAACATTTAAGAACAAATTCCCTCAAATTCAAGACTTTATTTACCTACTCGTTTATTTATTTTATTTTCTTTTATTTTCATCGGAAAACTAACAGCTAACTAGTAACAATAGGTACACTTGTAATAATTAACTTATGGCTAATTATAAGTTTTCACATGTAGGTAACTAAGCTTTTTTTTCCTTTTTTCAAAATTGCACAGGCGGCAGACAAGATTAAAACTGAGAAGAAGTTAAATTAAGATATATATGGGTTATTGAATTTACATAAAAGAATGACCAAAACATTCAAAAACAAATCAGTTGATAATCGGCTATTTTGAAAATGAATGGGATGACTGGATTACTAGGGATGACTAGGGATCATGGAAGTTCCATAGTATAAATATAGGTGGAACTACTTTGATAGGGATTACTAGTTGACCAGGGGCCATTTTTTTCATTCTCTCTGACCACTCAAAAAGTGTTTAATGTGAAGAAGTAAAACCTCTTAATTAGAACAAAACAGCATAATATTTTAAAATACAAAATGTACGTAATCAAATAGAACTTCATAAGGTTTCATGAATAATTAAATAAATAAAACTACATCTTTCCCCAAATAAAAACTGTCAAAGCGTCTCGGCACATCTTACTCTTACGTCATCGCTAATATCCCAATTTTTTTTAAATGACGTGCAAACGTGAAATTTGAACCGTCTCGACCGCAGCCCAAAAGCTTCACAAAGATACTGAAACGACAAATGACAAACTGTAAATACTACATTACTGCCAAATAATTTAAAAAAAATTCAAGGTATAAAATGCCGTTACTCGTATAACAACCAATACGACAGAATCAGTGAGAATAAAAAACAATAATCTCGTAAGCCCGTCTCCAACACGCATGGAGAGCGCATCGGGTACAGTCGGCGGGAGCAACGGACAAACCATAAAAAAACATAATGAGAGATCGTTTCCTGCGACGCACGAGGCCTCTATATCACGCCGAACGAATAGAACAGCCACTTATTTCAGTTAGTTTTACCAGTTTTGTCTCATCATAAGATTATTAAATGTATGATGATACCTGCATATCGGCAAGCACCTACTTAATATTAGTACCTTTGTTGTAAGGACCAATTGTTGCAAGACGGACGAAGTTTAGCAGGTTACGTGAACTGGAGTCTATTGTTGGATCCGCTCGGACTGCATAAGTCCCGCGCCGTTGCTTTTACCGCCGGTGGTTGTGGCCGGCAAGCAGCCAAGCACCAATTGGCCGGCCATTGCTAGCAAATCGTTTTTTTAGTTTCATATTATTGTTTTAGAAAATAATCTCATTAGTTGAGGCATAAAATCTGAACATGCAGCATTTTGCTGGTAAGATTTTCTATTCAATTACATTTAAATAAAACGTTATTTTATAAGTACACAAAAGATCCTGACTCCGATCCGAGGATCCGAAAAAACAGTGGATAAATATATTGTAAGTGTGATTTTGTTGCTGTGTTCTTGGATGGTGTATTGTATGCTATAGATGCATAATATCATTTCTTTATCATAACATAAAGTAAAACCATACGGCGTATAATTCCAGTTTCCTACCTAAACTGTTGCAATAGGCAATGTGCACATACACTGCATACACATAATGTTTACATGTGCGGACTACGCGGAAGTTTTGAGGGCATTGCCTTACGGTAATAAAAGTAATAAAATCCGGCCGGTCGTCTTTAACAGTCGACAGAAGTTAGGTTTACCGGACGCAATTTTAATATTATGTATTTTTTATATAAACCGGTTATCTACGGCTCTTATAAAAGTAAATATATTGTATTTATATTATAAGGGGAGGTTTAGCACCCAGTGCGCCGCCGCCGCAAGCCACTATCCATCCGCCCTGTTTCAGGGCTCGTCGTCTCCTCAAACATTCGGCGCACCTATACACGCCCGGTTCCACTGAACCGCCCTAAACAATAAATGCGTGCCGAAAACTCAGCCCCTCGCACAATACAAGTCTTAGATTGGTCCGGATCCGGAACTCCGGAAGAAGTAGGTACCGCGTGACGGTATTTCACTTTTGTGGACTAGAGTGCTAGAGTTATATTTATTTTATTTGTTTATGTCCATACCTACTACTTCTATGAACGTTTATATTCACTACCTACTATTTTACATACCGTGAAATAAAAACACGAAAAGTGAAGCATCTATGTTCTACATAAATTATCTTCTGCCAATCCAAAATATTATAAAACCTATTCAAAACAAACTCACATATGTAATTCCTTACCGGATGCGGAGAGATTACGTCTCGCCTTTCTCTCATTACTTCAAGTCATAGTTTCTTTTGTCTGACACGATATTGTGCCTACCAATGCACTTTCCATATACGGATGATTTCATATTTGTAATAATTACGACGACACTACAGTCGTCGGTTTGCGCGCTCTCTGTAGATACGCTTGTATGGTCTTTTCTACAAAACATAATAAACGTCCTAATGTGCTAAAAATTAATGAATATTATTTATAGTCACCACTAGCCTCTCATCACCTACCTATAGGAACACGCAGAGGTAACAGGCAAAATATGAAGAAAAGCAATGAAACGCACTCTCCGGATTCATCATAACATAAATTGTAGGTTACCTACTCATATACAAGTCATTACTCATTACGATTATTATGGTTACTTAAGATAATGTCTAATCAAACTGCATTGTGTTTGCCCTTTTAAAAACGCATTATCGAATTCATTCTGCTATAATTAGAATTCATTAGAAAGTAATGGTATCTATTATAAATGAGTGAGCGGTGATGACGAATTTTGTTTCAGCGATGAGCTATGATATGGCTAGTAATATGCCTTGATGTTCGACAGACGAAAACTATTTTAAAACATATTTCAGCTCAGCCCATTCATACGGTAAGCTTCTATCAGCAGCGGGCAGCTGCGCGCTTACATTCCCGGAATAAGTTTCATATAAAATTAACCGTTTAGCTCTAAAAGCTGTCTCACACCTAGCACTATTAATTATTCTGTGTTCATATACACCTGTAGATTCTTCTAGGGCTTTTTACTAATAAAAATATGAAATAACCTACCACCAACCAGGACAACATTATGCTTAACATAGCTTTTCACCTATCGATTTTGAGAAGGAATAATGTTTTAAAAAGTAGCCGTTTTATTTATCTTGTGTACCTCTATGTTTTAGTTGCAATTAATATTAAGCAGAGAGGAGAAGTTTTGCTGTTTTTATTCATAATACTATGCTTATGAGGATTCACAACACAACTCTACATGCTAACTGAAGCTTTATTTCTTATTTATAATAATAAGAAATAATTAACATATTTACATGAAAATCTCCATCTTTTAAGAGCCAATACAACTCCAAAATGCTTAAAATGGCTTAGCATGAGGCAGTGTCCTGTCAGCAATATTGCAACAATGACTTTGAAATTAATATATGGTAAAATTCAGGACTAATGCTACTGCAAATGTATAGTAAAAACACGAATTAATAAAAATTTCTCGATAGAAAAATATTACAAAGTTACCTCCAAACCGTACAAATAAACAGCGATTATTCAATGAATACTTTAAATAGGGTCATGAAACTTTGTGTAGTAGTTGAACTAAATATAATCGAGGGCTTATGTATAGTGGATTTTTAAAATACTTATTATATTCAGTGTAATAATAAATTACCTAAACTATTGCGCGTTGCAACCATTTTAACTTAGACCTCCCCTGCCGCTCGGCCCCTGGCTCATCCCCGCTTCGGCCTAGTACTATATATCTATTCTGTGGCTTTAACTTGAATTCGCGCTGGCCTTGCACAAGCCCTTAAATATTATCATTGTATTGGGCATCTACTTCCTACTCATACTACTAACGTGCATGATAAACTAATATTTTGTTGCATAGTTTTATTTCGTTTTGTCGTCGATAATTTTTAAATTATAATACATATTTAGGGTTTAATGTCGCGGCTACACCGAATTGTTTGATTTTAATTGGTATGGAACGCTCTCGATCAGGTTATTAAAGAATATTATGTTGACCTTAAAATTAAAAGGTAGCTTTTATTTGGGGAAAGATGTAATTTTATTACTCACATCTTTCTTTATTGAGCCGTGTGGTCTCGGTTTGCGAATAATAAGACTACCTTATCTCTTCCCGTAGGTGCCGTAAGAGCCGGCTAAGGGAATGTCCAAGGAATGAGCAGCAGCATTTTCCTCGGTGAATTAAAATCTTCTGCGATCACGAAGCCGCCTTCCAAGCGTGGTGATTATGGCAAACCAAAAAATATTACTGACGTTTTCATCCTGTGATCTCATGTTCGAAATTGTTCCAAATTCCAATCGTTTTTGTATAGTTAGCAGTTGGTCAGCAGTTTCACCAATAATAACGTTGAAGACCACAGACCAAGAAGAAGATACTACGTATTTAAAGACTGCTCAATCTGCTCATGAGTTTACTATTAACCAACAGCAATCGCGTTTTATTTAAGCACGGAACTGCACGGACAAGCACTATTTTAACAAATCGCCAATATTTTGCGTCGCAGCAAATAACCACTCTGTGGTTTAGCCCCAAACCCGAAAGCGCATCAGGAATTCAAAATTCTGTTTGCTTAGTAAAACGTACAATGGAAATGGAAGCGTACTCAACACTGAATTCGAAGCGTGTGCATGTGCATATCGAAGTTTGATTGAGGTCCATACCGATCTACTCAGTAACTCGGTTTGACGTCCGCAGCTTCCGAGAACTGGTAGTGGTTGTAGTTCTGTATCAGGTTTTGGATTTGAATGATCTGTGTCGTAGTCTTGATATTTGACCGAGCGAACGAAGTGAGGGAAAGTTTCTGCTTCAGCTCGCAATTTTTGCTTTCGTCTGTTCGGATATACGTACTCGCGTGCAGGTCGCATTATTCAATGAATCTTGACGAAATTTGGGATACAGGTTCTACAGGTCCAGGGAATTTATGTCGTCGGCGATTCTTAATTGGTGGGGGTATTTCCCCAAAAAGGGGTTTGCTGCTGCGCCATCTATCTGCCAATTTTGATAATATTTGGCAGAAACATTGGATACTTGATTCTAAACAAGTATTTCATATATGAGCAAAATCAATCAACAGGTTGTCGAGATATAAAGCCGTTAGGTCTGAGTTCGGGACATACAATTAAAATAATAGTTTATCGCACACCAAAGACGCATAAAGACACAACCATACGAAACTTTCGACAAAAAGATAGTACAATGGGTGGTCTTATCGGTTAGAGCGATCACTTCCAGGCAATCTTTGGATGGATAGAAATAGATTATCAATTAGGGAGGTTGGCGGTGTACAGTAAAATAATAAATACAAATATTAGAAATACGGTACTAAATGAAAACTATAAATCCTAAAATTATTCATACAGTATTCACTAAATGAATACATACGACATAACATAGGTACATAAACGACGTATCGTTTATGTATCCACGGTGCATAAACATACACACAATATAAATAATATATTATTCATACATATTATTAAAGATATAGGTACATTATACCATAGGTATAGGTTAAATTGCATCCTGTATATATATAGATATACAGGATGCAATTTAATTCATTAACATAAATTGAGTGCATGGTAGTACATCATTTATTGATGATTATTAAAGAGAAAAGAGTGCCAACGAAAATATTTTTAATTGAAAATAATGAAAATTGCTGCAGCGCCTAACGTAGTTGGCACATATGATTTTGATACTGCTAAAAGTTTTTTAACCTTGTATAAATAATTAAAAACCGTACTTCCTTATTTTAATTTATTTTGTACTATAGCAGTTGATTTAGTAAGTTATCCCATTTTTCGTAGTAATTATCAATACAAAATCGATGCGTTAGATTTCAAAGATTTTGGTCCACACGTGACCGGTGTCAGGAGTAAGTACCTAGTTTCAAAGGATGCTAATGAATTCAATTACACCCAGTATAAGGCCGATTTCACCAAAGTTTATTCCATGTTACGGCTATTCGTTACTCTTGGATACAGCTAATTGACAAATGAAATAACACAAAAAACAGCCATTTTGATTGTATCCAAGGAATAAGTCTTATTCCTTCACAAAATTGGTGGTATAAGGGCTATACTCGCGTAACTCGGTTGTTCTCGGAAAGTTATACCTGGAATAAAATTTATTATAGTTTGGTGAAATCGGACTTTTAGTACTATAAATATAACATCATTCCGCCCTCTGAGAATAGGACCACACCATCTCTTTCTATGGATCCCGTAAAAGCTGGCTAAGCGCTCCAGATATACATCTAGAGAATCGGGAGCAGCATACTCCTCGGTACAATAAAAATCTTCTGCCAAGCGTGGTGATTATGGCAAACCTATGAAAACCATCCAATGTGGCATTTTATGAGGTATACCTAATACTGTGTTCAGAAATGAACGTTTTCCAGCTGTTGATGGGATTAATGCAAAAACGTTTGTGCTCGCGAGGTCTACAGTTAGCAGAACTGCTATAGTTATAACTAATACCAGTAAATTAAAATAGTACGTGGGCGGTTTGATTGAGTATGCGTGCAAAATATGGGTGGACATTTTCTACAAGATTCCATGTGAAATTACTGGGCATACGACTTATGTACTTAGTTGCGTGTGGCACTGCTACTGTTATGGGCGGTCGTGATGCTTTACATCAGGCAAACGACTTGCTCTTCACCTTATTAGTTCACATAAATAGGGAATATTTGAACATATAATACATACATACACAATTACACAGTCAAATGCATAGCCCCCTTTTCTCAGTAGTCGGATAAAAAAGCAGCATATTGGAATTCCGATCACGCAAGAACGTTTTGGCTTTTGTACAACGTTTTTAAGAAAAGCTCTTGGGGTTTTTTGTTTGTCATACGAGTCTGTAGTGATGACTGTCCTAAACAGTAATCAAGTATCTACTTACTGAATTTAAATAAAAGTGTTTTATGTCATGAAATAGAAACGCAAATTACTATATTAAAAGAAATAAGCTAATCCAATATTGTAGGTTTCATACGGAATTTGTAAAAATATTATTCATTACGAAATCAATTCAGAGCAACGTAAACAATCCGATTCATGTTATGAAATTATATCAAAGAAATACCTTCATAACGAGCAGAGGTGAAATATTTTTTCCTTTCTAAAAGGCATAATATTATATTTAAGAAGCTTGCGGTATTTTCCAAGACAATACTATGGAAAAGACAATAATAACAACAGTCAAAGCAACAATTGTTGAATGTTCATTGTTCAAGTAGCTGCATCTTGGACCTGCTGCCAGTAACGAACCACGGATCGAACTCATGTTTTATAAACTCTTCAGACTGACAGAACAACTAATAATTTGATATATTTCAGGTACTTACATAATTTTAGGCACTGGTTTGGGGATTGTATAGCTAAAATAGTAGGTAATTAGAGTAGACATCTGATCACGCAGTCTAAAAATTACTAGCTTGTGTCTCAAGATGACGTCGGCGCAGTTAAATCTAAAGTTGAAGTGCCCACCGTACGGTAGCCTCTGTGGTGTGGTAGTTAGCTGGTCGGTTCATAACTCGGAGGCGGCGGGTTCTATTCGCGCGTACCTGGGCATTATTATACCTCTACATATAATTTTTATTTTTATCATCCAAATCTAGGCGATTTTTATATCATCATCATCATCAACAGCCTGAAGACGTCCACTGCTGAACATAAGCCTCCCCCAGAGAGCGCCACTTTGAGCCCCCGCTTTACTCCCCGCATTTTTCACCAGATTGTCAGTCCACCTAGTAGGGATTTATATCTATTAGTTGTCAACATCAACAAATCCTAGAGTTTTTAAACAGTTCTCAGTAACAACTAGCAACCAACGCTGGAGAATACATATTTAATGGATACAAGACAAAATAATTTAAAGAATAAAATATTTATTTGGGTTACACAGGTTTTACCGTTCTATTTAAAAACAGTAAAGCTTACTACTAAAGCTTATTTTGTTTTATTTATTTTATTTATAGTAACTGAAAAGTTCAAGCAATCAAGAAGCAATCAGTACGAAATCACAGCACAAAGTGAAGGCAATTTGAGAATTAGAGTCAACTCGATTCTGTGGCTACTCGGATACACTTGAACTCTATACCACATTTGTTTTAAGACATCACCGTGTGCAAGCTAATCTGGACGTTATATCAAACGGCGAATGTCTGATTTTGAAAGTGCGACGACTTATGAACACTCCGATTCAAATATAGCTAATTGACTAGCCACTGATCTAAGACACTGACCTGTTGGGTCATACTATTCATACAAGTATATATTTCACTATTGTAGGTACATTTTTATACGAACTACTTTATTTGACCAAAAATTCACATGTTATTCATATTATTATACAAATTCAGACATCTGGAATGTTTTGAGGTAATATTGCACAGAGTAAAACTAACCTCCACATTATTATATTTAATGTAATCTTTAATGACTATCGCTATAATAGGCCCTTTTAAAATAAATAAGTATCTAATCTGATTCAACGTTACTGGGAATTTTAATAAAACCGACGGAATTTCCAAGAAAAGACATTCTGGCAACAAGGATGGGAACGTGTCTGCAATATTATCCCCAACGTACGGATCGTTCCCGTCAGAGTTTACACAAGATTATTGAGCCCGTGTCACCAGCTCGAATACTCAGCTATTTTTTCGAATGGAAATTAAATCTATGGTATGGTTCGGCACGCGCTCGGTTTATTTTGCAAAAACGTTATGTTCATCCTGGTGAGTCTACGGTCGGTGAATTGAGACCGCGCCTTTCAATTGTTCTTTGAATTATTGCCTATCAGAGTGAAGTGAAAATCTCCGGGTATTGTTTTGGCTTCCGGAATGCTTAAAATATGAAATAGTTTATGAATGAGTAAGTAAATATAAGTCCGAAATACAAAATCTCGATTATACACAAGAAATACCAACGCTTGATCGAACGTCATTTAGTATATCATACAAAACAAATAATACTCATTTGACCAAAACACCACAGACATAACAATTAACAACACAAGAATACCATTCACCAGATATACAAGACATGTGAATACTCCTCCAAAGACATAACATACAAAAGACATATGGGCGTTTCTCTGTAAACTGGACAACTCGTTGTCCCAGGCCAATTTTACATAAAAATGTCTTAATTATTATATATTTTATAATTAACTTCAATAGATAATTGCCTGGTCTACCCATGCTCAGCATAAAGTTATCCATTACAATTAATTTTGTTGACAAAAAACGTTCTTGAAGTGTTAAAAAAACAGTCCCCTGGTTGTCCTTCACCCCAATAAAGTTATTTTAGATTAAATTATATATTATGTACAATTTTAGGAATAAAAACATTCTTAGATTATTTGAATACTGTTGAATAATTGATATGAATACTTGCCTAATAATAAATTAATATGTTTTTAAAACCTACAAAATTAAATTGAAGTTTGTCCCAGCATTTTGAGAACAGTCCCCCTGTCCATATTTTAAATTACGTGGCGCAACGTCTACAGCGTATTGTATTGCGTTTATGGGTGTAGCAAAACGCAAACGACCCGAAGTTTGCACGGCTGCTGCCAATACAACCAAACATCATTTTATTTAGTACTGCACGAGCTTCACTCCGAAGAACCCACGCCGAAACCGGATAGCGGACTGTCCTCTGGTGAGAATTTATTTGCTGAACTTCTTTTTGTGTATTAATTCTAAATCTTAGAAAAAACATGCTGATATATACACATATTCCCCGTGTACAGCAAAAATTTATTACTCGATAATATTTTGAGCTACCTTGCAAGTTAATGACATTAAACAGTACCCTGGCAACAGTCCCCTGCTTTATAACCGAACAGAGGACTGTTTCCGCCTCAGGGGACTGTCTATACATACCTGTTTGGTTTTACATGACTGCTTGATTAATGTATTTTATACGTTTGTATTTGCTTTAGGTGCACATAATATCATTTGAGCATGGCACCAAGAGGGAAAAGCTGTCTAAGGGTAGATAAAAGCCGAACGGCCTAAATGTTAATGACGCCTGTGGACCAGATGGTATATCGGCAATAGTGTTGAAAAATGGTGCACCTGAACCGACTCCTGTTCTGACACGGTTGTTCCATCTTTCACTTGGATCCAGGAAGGTCCCGTTATGCTAGAAGCTTGCGAACATAAAACCTGTTCTTAGAAAAGGTAGTCGTGCAGAGCCATGAAGCGTGTTCTGAATAGGAACGGAAGCTCTTGGCACACCTCGATTGACCACGATCTCCTCAGAGATCTGCAGTATGGACTCCACCAGTAACGTCCAACAACGTTCTTAGGAGGAGTTGCCCAGTTTACGGAGAAACGCCCATATAATACACTACACATACTAATATTGTGGTCGAACCTCAGACCGAAATCTATTAATAAAATACCAAATTAAAATACATACCGAAGTGCCGAATTTCAACAGAAGTTCAAGTTCCAACCTTACTTAACCTAGTGATCCGAGTTACAGCGCTTAGCCGGCCACTGCCGCGGGACGCTCGCTTTGCTCGCTCGGCGCATTGTGTTGTCACAGTTCAAACATAACCTAACCTAGTAATCTACTGCGTTACACACTTTTTACTGCCGTCGTTTGGATGAAATGACTATTTATACCAAAAGTATAATATACCTAATGAAAAGTATATCAAATGTAATTATATTCTCTGACCATAATATCATTATGTCAATTGATATTATTTCTACAGAATATTATACCAAATAATGATATAGCTTCTGACTTTTAGTTCTACCGTAACTTATACCAACAGTAAACATATCCCTAGATCATTATATTATATGTCGTTTCGATCAAATGAGTTGTATTGCAGTGAAATCGTGTCAAAGGTATTTCGGTTAAATGTTACGCGCTCTTTATGAATAGATGGATACATGCGGAAATTTTGATGATAGCATATAAAGCTTGCAAGGCATGCAAGGTTTCAAAGGAGCGGAAAGTTTCACCAGCGGCACATCATCTTTGGTTTACATTATCCTCCTTCAGTTGTTGAGAAAACTTATATTTTGCCGTACAATACTATTGGGCCGGTTTAAGGTTTAAGCCAGAGTCTGGTACACTTACGACCTATATTTATAATATTGTGAGTAAATCAAGTAGTAGCCGAACCGTGTTGCTGTTGACGCGAACTCACAGCGAAGGTAACGGAACCGGTTCGCGTATGTCAGCTGTAAATCGGACTGATCACTTATTGCACAATTTATTATTTATTTATTTATATTTGGTATGTTCGTTGCCTGCGTATTTAGTACCTAGGTTTATTCCAGAGACAGTGGCAAAACGCTTGATCCCACAATCGCAACTGAATTTAGCAACTAGATGCGATGGAAGGATTACTGCTCTTAAAACGCTACTGATCCGGCAAAAGAACTTAACACTATTATATTTGTAAGTACATAGGTAATGTTTTAAACAGTAGATTCTATACGGATCATGGAGCAGCAGCAAGTAGGCAGTCTAGCTTTCTAGGTTACGCATATTTCAATATTCAATTTTAAATCAGGACCGAGCGTCCGCTGTACATTATCTTAACCATAAACGGCAAAATGGAAGTTACAAACTTGCAAAACTACTTAACACACACTGACTCAGAATTATGTGCGCAAGAACTGGCCATATGAACTTCAACGACTCTTTGTAAAATTAAAGATTGCGCCATGCAGAAAAGTCCGACGAAACTTGACTACAACTGTCAGGTTTTAAACTATAATAAAGAATAGACATGGAATAATTTATACCTATCTAAAAAAAGTCAAATGGAGACTACTTTATATATCATATTTTACATTCAAGTACCTACGATATCAATTAGCTAAATAGCTAATACTGCAGTAGATACAGTAGTGCAAACGCCAAGAAAGCAATTTAAATTTTAAATATGCAGCAATATTGAACCCTTTGTTAGACGTACAGATAGTTAATTCTGTAATTGAATCGTACGAACATGAATAAAGGTCATATGTCCTATAAAGTAGGTAACTAACATTATCTCAAGTATGTTGGTTTATTTTATGATTCAATTGGGAATTTCTTATTACCTATACCAGCACTCGTGCCATAGTTTCTAGGCCATCCGATACCAGCGGAGCGCCTTTAAAAGGTCGGCAGAGGAGTAGCACTCAATAAAATATGACGGTCTCTCAATCGATACATCCATAGGTTCTGACTTAACAATCTTTTATGAACGGCCGGCAGATAGAATACTGCGCTACGAGCGCTATAATTTAAGACTGATTTAGATAGTCCTGGTTCGTATGTATGCGTGTTTATTTTTATTTTGCGTCGTGTACGATACAGCGGACGTGTCATCTGCGAGCTTCTTTTGTTGTTTTATACATATCCGAGTGTTTTAGTCCACGAAAAGATGAGACTAATCGAATAGAATTCGAACTCGATAGACGCCAATGACCGAAGTCGTTCGGCACTTGAGCTAACATTATGCGCTATTACATTTTTGAAGGAGCATTGTTTGAGCTGTTATCGCTATGAGTCACGCATTATCTGTGGACGAATGTGAAGAGACCGATAGCAGCAATAAGTAACATATAGAGCTACCGGCGGACAGATAACACTGTATTTGAGACACTAGAAGGAAACTGACTCGGTTTGACCGCTCAACTGAGAACAATAGACGAAATTTAGAAAGTGCATCGGCTATCGCTTTCATTAGGATGCGGCTGCCGGTTATTAATAGATGTAAAGCATGCATGTCAAACTGAAAGTCATTGAAGGACCGCATGCATAATGGACCGTAGAAATAATGGGCCGCAAAACCCAAAAATATTTTTTGTTTTAGTTTTTTTTTCTATGACATCTATCTGCAAGCGAGTGAGAACTCCATCGATGTCGATAGAGAAAATACCTGTTAACAGCGAAAAATTCTCTCTTAGGAGCTTAAAATCTTGAAAACGCTTTTTATTTCTGCCTGAAGGCTCTCATTTTATCGTTATATAGGTACTTGTTCTTTAAAATTGAGACACTAACTTGGCTTTCTTGAAAGGAGGCTATTCTTAAAATTGGGTCGGGCCGCAAGTTTGACATGCCTGATGTAAGGGAATGCCCTGCTGGTAGGTGTTCCTATTCGGTTTACGCTCTTGTTCGTAATTTAATCATCTGCCCGTATCCGCTCGCCGTATCCCTCCACTTGACAGACCACCGGGACGACACCAGTCATTGAGAGAATACAAACAATAAGGGACAAACCTGTACTCAAATACACCAAGTGTTAACATTAAACAGTACAAATTGAAAATATTTCATTACAACCAACCGTTACAACTACTTGACCGTGTTATGGTTATAGGCGCTATGGCAGGTATAACTAGTATTGTCTTACAGGTTCAGGTTAAATATAAACATCTTCACGGTAGCACCACCTACATAACTGCTGACTTATAATTTGAGTCACACATCGCTAAAACATACAATACTCGGTACAGTCTCAACCAGCTCTAATGACTAATCCCAATTTTTCTCTCACTAATGCGATCCTTTGTTCCATTAACGAGGTAACAATTAGTCATAACTAATCCAATGAAAATAGCATAGGAAGCCAACTGGTATACTTGGAAGCAAACAAAATTCTAAGAAGTAGCTCAAAAATATAAGTTTTGTAAGATGTAATGACTATACCTAACCTTTGATTTATTGTTAACAGATATTGGACATCTTCAACCAGGACCTGCCGCCCACAGTTATGGACCTAACAATCAAAGGAGCGGAAGCTGTAATGTTCGGGACGGGAGCATTCAATGGTGTCACAGACATACGACGCATCCATGTCAGCAACACCAAGCTTGTGGTCTTCAGACAGTTTGCTGCGGTGGATCTCAAAATACTGAATCTCTACCTGAATATCGACAACTGTGGCGTACTACGATTCGAAAAAAAATCCTTTCAAAAATTGCACGGTAAGTTTGTTTTAATTTGCGAGCTTGCGATTATATGTCACAGACCAACACACTTCTTACAGCTCAAGTTGATATGCTCATAGTTACATAACAATTATGTATATACGGTATACTATACATAGTTATATGTAGTTACATAAAATCAAGAATTTAAGTATTCATATTACTTAATATGTCAATTTTGTTTCCGAAATCCTTCCAGACTTGAGTGGTAAGTTGTGTTTCAATAGTTGTGACAGATAGATTAAGTGAGGTTAGAGACAGCATGATAAGCGAATTTGTTTGTTTACAAAGAAAAATTGGAAAAATTACCCGGAAATCTTTAATATTCCTGAAAATCGGAACGTGCCTTTTTCTATGGGATTTTTGTATCTAATTTTAGACAGAACAACATAATTATGTCATAGTTAGTTTATAATAGAATCAATTAAAGCTCAAACCTGCTTTAACGTAACAAAAAAATTATAGGTGTATATAGGCAGGTATCAGGTAATTTTATAAACGTGCACTTCTCGAAATTTTTATACGGATAGTACAAACATTTAACTAGGTCGACGAGCGTATTAAACATATTTCCGCACATAACTTTTACCTTTTACATATTTTGTGATTTTGCATGCATTTATCAGCTAGCTCGCGATACAACATCGACTACATTCTTTTGATCAAATTTCGCAATCCGCAACATAGCATGTATGAATTTCGAACTCGTTGATCGTTCAGACAGTAAACGGTAATTTCAATACATTGTTATTTTTAATAATACGCCTAGGGGTACTTTACTATAAACCGCGTGGCTTGCCTGGGCAACTTTTCACGATGCACGATATTAGAACCCGTCATTGCGAAATGTTATTTTGCGTTATGTTTTCTTGTCATATAGTTATAGCGTAACCATGACAATATCCGCTGTTTGTATATCTACGGAGTTACATCTGATATGGGCGTCCATTAGGTTTCGAAGTTGTCTATATTAGCAAGTAGAGCTCTCCAGCTAGCGGAGACAATGGACAGCCGGAGGTGACCGATAGTGGATCGTTTTGGGGTGTCAAACCGGAATAGACTATCATGGCGCATTGAGTTCCACGGTAACATAATTATCACGGCTAAATCACATGTTAACGTAGTGTGGAACATTGACCTTTATACACATATGGATAAGGATTGGCTGCCGATGTCATAGCCATTCCTGCATGATTATCGCCACGCCATCTTGGTGAAAACCGAAGTTGAGACAAGGTGGGATGTAGAGCTAATAGCTGTGACATTCAAAGTCTATGCCTTTTAATTTCTGTCATCAAATATTTCCCATTAAGAATCCGTTTGTCAACTCTTCAAATCAAAATAGAATAATAACTGCCATTTGAACTAACCAATTCCAACGGTAAAGTTCTCCCAGACAAAGATGTACTACTCGAGTTCTCCAATACTATAAGTATACAGATATTACGCATGGAATCCATTATGCTAACTGGTATTGTCGTCCAATACACAGCTAAATTTATTATTTTACATCACACTTGCTCGTAAAGTGGATCTATTACACCACATGTAGGTTCGTGATCCAAGATATTAAACACGCGTGCTTTTTACTTTGCATTGCCGCACTAGTGTTTTAAGGCGCCCGGTAGGGCCAGATAAGCAGGTCAAAATCCGTATAAAGAAACATCGACCTTAACGTCGTAGACTTAAATATAAATTCAGTCTGCACTTCGCCGCGGCGCTTACGACTAAGACAACGCACGCAATGACTGATTATGAGGGTTTTTAATTAATATCTTGTATAGTATTTTTTTAAACTATGAAGTCTGCACGACATCTTATTTTTTATGTGATTGAATGACAACGTGACGATGTGACGGTGACGAGCTAGTCGTTCACCTGATGTTAAGTGACACGGCCGCCCATAACAGTTGCAGTGTCACCCGGAACTTTACAACAATAATTTTCGCGCGACACTGCACTGCGCACGTCATCCTGAGACATCACCCAGTTTAGTAATCAGATTACTAAACTGAGTGATCAGATCATAAAGTCTCATTTGCCCAGTAATTTCACTAGCTACAATGCCCTTCAAACCGGAACACAGTAGTGCTTGCACACTACTGCTTGGCGGCAGAATAACTGGCAAAGCGGTGGTACCTACCTAGACGAACTTTGCAGAAAAGTCCTACCACCTAGTAAAATCTGAATGACTGTTGGGTTGAGCTTAATATACTCATTTTTTGTAAAAATATATTTGATAGAAACTGAGTAAACTTGGTACATTCAAATTTTTTGAGGGAGGTTTGCGATATTTCTATAGAGCTAAATTTAATTTATCTTGTACTAGCTGCACCCCGCGGTTTCACCCGCAGATAAAAAGTAGCCTATGTGTTAATCCAGTACATAAGCTATCTATATTCCAAGTTTCATCCAAATCCGTCCAGCCGTTTGAGCGTGAAGAAGTAACAAACATACACACATACACACAAACACACATACACACATACAAACTTTCGCCTTTATAATATTAGTGTGATTTACGAACATCACGGCACACCTAAAGATATGAATGACATGATATATTAAATTCAAAGCTCCACATACCAATACCAAAAAATACCTTGTTTGCCCTACCTTTCATCTTAAGATAATATCCGGATTCAGTAAGTTTGTATGCCACTGCAAGTTATATAATTATTGTATTAGACGAAGCATTTTTAAATTATCTTTTGCGCGCTCAGGTAAGTACAAGGTATGAACAAGTGCGCGAACCAGATTCACATGGAGGCGATATAAAGAAAAAGTAGATTGTTTCCCAAACAGCTATTTTAAAGGCGAGAGCGTACATATAAGCCCTCCATTATATTTAGTTCAACTACACAATTTTTCATGACCTTATTTACAGTATTCACTGAATAATCGCAGTTTATTTGTATGGTTTGGAGGTAACTTTGTAATTTATTCTATCGAGAAAAGTTTATTAATTCGTGTTTTCACTATACATAAGCATTAGTCCTGAACTTTACCATATATTAATTTCAAAGTCATTGTTGTAATATTGTTGACAGGACACGGGGCCTCAGCCATTTTAAGCATTTTGGCGTTGCATAGGCTCTTAAGTGCAACTTATCTATATCACATTTTTAGCGTGTTCTCTTAGGTTAATATGAATGAAATGAAAGTACCAAGTTACTTTCATTCTCACTACTCAAGGAAAACACATTCATTCAACTGATAAACATGAATTTGAGTAACAAAATGCGAAAGAAGGCAGAATGCATTTCGCACGTTTGTTATTTTTCACGAACTTTTTTTTGTATTTGGCACGCGCGCTGTTTTCTTATCATACAGCCTGTTACTTGTTCATACATGTTCATGATTGATGTTTTTCGTAACTGGAACTTTTGCTAATAATATGCACATTCTAAATTCAAATAACTTTTAGTCCATAGGGATTAAAGAGCTACGTTTGTCTCTGTTTGAATAGACTATACCTTTCCGATAATTTTAATATGTGATAAAAAATACATTTCAGCACTTTATTACCAGTTTCTGGTGGAATGCAACCAACGTGTTAGTTCTAATATAACACGTTTGCTTGCATTTACTATGCATAAACACTTAACGAGATCGTTCCAACCAAATCATTTACCACTAGGTCCATATTACATTGTAAATTGGAACTAAAAATTTCTAGATATAGCAGGGATATATCCGCAAACAAATGTACATCATAATTTACTTATAGGTAAACTCGATGGAGCGTCGCGCCTCGCGTCCCGTATTATCGAATTACGTGGTAGCAGTATTTATACACCCGCTATTGTTTATTTTAACAAAACCCTATCACAAACTAAACTTAACTATTTGGTATTGACGTGATAATGTAAACATGAAATGAAATTGTTAATTTATCATCGCGTGATACCTGATAGCAGTATTTACACAATATAATATTCAAAATAATAATCCGTGATGAGGAGATCCGCAGGAGAACTAGTGACCGATATAGCTCTTAGAATTATTATTAGCAAGTTGAAATGGCAATGGGCAGGCCACATCGCTCGTAGAACTGACAACCGACGGGGAAAAAAGGTTATGGAGTGGCGACCGCGAACTGGAAGACGCAGCGTAGGCCGGCCCCCCGATGGAAGTAGGAGGCGATCAGCCGGTCAAAGTGGCGCTCTCTGGGGGATGTTCAGCAGTGGACGTCTTCAGAATGTTGGTGATGATGATGATAAATTAATACTATTGTTGTTTCTATTTATTCTGCTTTAGTTTTGCGTTACGTGCGCAGTGCCATGGTGGAGAGTTCTGAGTGGCACTACAACTGTTATTAGATGCCGTGCCGCGCCGCCTAGTAGTAAAGTCATTCGTTTACATAAAAAAAAATCATCAGAGTCCGGAGTCCCCGCGGGAAAACATATATATAGAGGGTGAAACCGCGGCGCTCTGTAGGTCCCAATAAATGTTACGTACCTTTTTAGTGCAACTCAACCGTATATAAAAACAACCATACCTTGTCCAACGGTATATATTACCCCTTATTTCTATTTCGAAAAAACTACACACAATAGAGGTATATTTTTTTAATGTATGTAATTATGTCAATGGGCCTACGAACATGTGTGCTGAAGCTGCACTGGCTGTGATGACGCACGCGTCTCGCCGTCAACACAAAAAAAATAACTCGTTTTACGCTCACAAACTCGCATGTGCACTCCGTACCGTACTCAGCCTAAAGCCTATCAGTTAGTAACGAGCAAGGCGAGCAACCAGAATAATCGAGGAAACTATCTGGGGCCTAGCTAAGACCCTGAAATTCACGCGCCACGAGGTGCTCTAATGACGCAGAGGAATCACATCAGTCTTATACTATACGGTAATCCTACTGTATACTGTAGGAATTCTGATACCTCGTGTTCAGATGAATTAAAATGATATCATGAACCCTAGATGGGAAATACTTTAATTATTGCAATTATTACAAGTAGGTAAAAGAATAAGTATACTACAACCTCTGTAATTACAGACCATGACGTGAAAAAGCCGGTACCTATACCGAGACTTGTCTAAGTATACGAGAGAACGCGGCATCACAAGCTTGGTGAAATGGGAAGTGTTGCCACTTCTCGAAATATACACATGCATGACGTAATAACCAGTATGCCAATTGTCCTGCAAAGTTAATAAACACGTGGTAATTGACCGGTATTATGTCGAGACTGCCGCGGTAGTAAGAGTTAGCTAAAGTTCGTCTAATTTTATCATTATTTAATAATCAAATTTAGTTTAGCAATATAGAATAATCAGTCATTGCCTGTTTATAAAACCCGATACTTGTAAACATAAAATATAAAACACATAGAAAAAGATATAGCGGGCATACCCAACAGACATAGGAATGGGGATAAGTATAAGATAAGTACCGCGCTTTCATGTTATAGCTATACTTATTGGGATTTGACAAAATCAAAGTAAAAGTCAGATGGTTATTGCAAATAGCCATATTAGCACTTTTTTAAGTCAAATCAGTATAGGTCCTTAAAATACTATCAAGTTATTGGCTTAATGATAACTATTAGTCGCTATAGGCTACTAGGTCGTATAATTGGACAGTATACCAACGAACGGCTTTACCTACCTATTGAAAGCTGCAGCCTATTAGGATAGGCGGTATTGGCTCAACGATAGCTATGCACATTTCGCAAGTCAACGTAGTTCCGCCAGCTTGCCCGAGTTGCAAATGCCATTCTCGGCGTACAGAGTACAGATGACTAATTCTCTACTATTTCTGTGTTCTCACATTAGCACAACCACGTGTCCGTATGTGCCTCTATGTTATTTCGTTGCTGGGCTTAATAATGGTTGCCTTACGTTTCAAACAAAAAGAACTATGTGATATTGATAGTTAACGTATTGAAATATAAGGCTTCGCTGCAGTACTTATGTTACATACAATTTAGTTTATTAATAGTAATCTTAATAATTCGCTTCATGTTATTACAAAGATAGAAAGCTAATCGGTTTAAGAGACTAATGAGAAAATAGTGTTTGGAAAATATTTCTTACATTTACTACTCGAATTTGATACTGTATCACTGAAAACGGCGCGCGAACGTCTCAATGAACGCGCGCGTAAGCTAACCTACCTAGGTTGCACCGGGGCTAGGAGATAATTGAAACGCAATTCTAAAGTCAAACAAAGTTAGAGCTACTTACTACTAGAAAAAAAGTAAGGACGTTCTAGCTCGTATCGTGACACCACGTGACACATCCGTCACCCTGTCTCATACGCATCCCTAATGATTTTACTGGCGTAATTAAATATGCTATTAATTTTTAAAACTTTTTGTTTAATGAAAAAATAAAAAGAAGTTACAAATTACCTTAATCTTACCAGTAGGAATTAGCTATTGTGATTCTGATTAGTTTAATTTAGTTTATTCCACTATGTTTACCTGGCTGAAAGAAAAATGGCGGAAATTATGATGTCCTCATTTTACTTCGGAATCATTACAGTAAAAACTGTATTACCTACTTAATAATAATGCCCAAGTCCATACACAATTGTCAAAATTTTCGAATTAGGACATCTTAGGTGGACGCAACTGCGGCCGTCCGTAGTTTGCCATCTAAAAATACACGGTTTCCCCGAGTCGCATTCATGTCTCACAGGATAATGACTCACGAGGTGCCAGGGTGCAGTACAAAAGCGATAAGCCGCGGTGGGCAATAGATACATTTTTGCTAATTTCACAAAATCACTTACTACATTCTACAACTGTTCACGTCTGCTATGCGAAACCAGTTTTGTACATTAATAAATATAATATACTGTGATTCTGCGATTGATGTGTTACAAGTACTAGTGCGGCGCATCGCAAGAATTGCGCGATGCGAAGAGACAAAGAGTTTAGAAAAACATCTTTCGGGACTGAGATTATTTTTAAATATTGGTATATATTTGGTTCCAGGCCCAATGTCGGTGACTATTCAGGACTGCGAGGCGGTGTCAGTGGAAGGCGACACTTTCTCGTGGCTGCTGAATATGGAGATCTCCAACGTCCGCGAACTGACACTGGGGAGAGGTTCGTTCAGCTTGGACCCTTCGGCCGCCAACGTGGGTGACCACGGTCCGGGCATGTCGGTCAGTATGCTTTCGTAGATATCAGTTATTGACACGCCATTGTGAATTTAAACGGATTAAACGCCTAGCGAAAGCTGCTATTGCGAATTAATGTTACATTTAAGTACAAAGCTGATTTTGAAAACTTTTTGTATCACACTTTTATCAAATAGGGTAACCAATTTTGATAATGTTATTATTTCAGATTGAACTGAAGAATACCACCGTACCCGAGTTCGCTCGATGGAGCTTCGGCTCTTCAGCAGCCAAGGTTCATTTGAAAGGCGTGGATATTTACGCCATTCGCACTGGAGCCTTTTCAGCGAACACGTACAACGTGGTCTTGGCCATCAACTGCTCGATACATCTAATTGAAGAGGAAGCTTTCTCACAGAATTCATTGGTAAACTACCTGAATCTGGACGGTTGCAAAATCCAGCACTTGGCATCGAGGGCGCTACGGTCAGCGATCGCTAATATCAACATTAACAATACCCGGTATGTTCTATTATAAAATATAAATATAAATAGAAGAATTATGCGGGGTTCTAACAAGTTTTTGTATGTTTCCAGATTTGATCATGTTGAAACTGGTGCTATCAACACGACAGTGGCAACCGCGTCGCTTTTAAATAACGAGTTTCACATATTCATGCAGAAAGGCTTCGAATTATCTTCATGCAACAATTTACAAATGGAAAATAATTCATTCGACGAACTACCACCCAATGCGATCGCCACGCCGGGGGCTTCTATTCATAAACTTATCTTTAAAAACAACGAAATAGAAACAATGCACCCAGAAAGTCTGTCATTCATAGGCAAGGCTGCATCACGAGAAATTAAATATACAAATAACTATTACGGACAAACATGCCACTGTAACATCAGCCATTGGCTAGCACAAGCGCTCGGGGTTGAAAACGCCGAGGAGTACGAGGCGGACAGTCTTTGCACCGTCAACGAAGTTTTGGCAAGATGTTTCAATGTTCTTGATCAGAACATGTTGGTTAAAAAATTTCTCACAGAGGTGTGCACTAAAAGTTCATCAATAAAATGCGATAAGCTGCAATCGAAAACGAATGGTGCAATTACAGAAATAAAAAATCCACGATTTCCACATAAAGTATATAAATATGATGAATTAAGTGCAAGAAACAAAAAAGTCATCGGAATTGTGATAGTCTCTTGCCTCGGCTGCATTGCCATCGCTATCGTATTTAGTTTGTATAAATGGTGGAGACGAGGCAGAGGAGGGTGCTCCAATATAAAATCAATGTTTATTTCTTTAAATACAACGTGTGTTTCAATGTGCGGGAAAGTTTGCCCATGTGGCTCGAATATGGGAGTGGATAACGCCAGATCTATTTCTCAGCTTAGCGTTAACGAGTACTCTGAACGACACCGACTCAACGAGTCACGCGCACAAGATATAGTACAAGAATCCAGTTTTCAGGATAATATGACCATCCCAACAGAGGAAAAATTTACACAAACTTTACCTGAGGAACTAACCAAAGAGCTCCTGGACAATCTCAAAGAACGTTTGGACAACCCAGATAACTATGTCGAAGCTAGAGAAATGATCGAACATTTATATGAACTTACGAAGATGACTGAAGAAGTTCCTCAAACCAATCCTGCATCTATAACAAACATTGAAGAAAACATTTATGAGCTGCCTTATCAAAACACAACAAGGCGTGTTGGTCCAAATAATAAAAAAATGGTGAGTATTGGTACTAGGACTCCATCGCTGGACAAACTATCACCACTGTCTCCATACTATAGGCAAACTGCGTTATCGCACGAATACTTCGAACCAAGAGATTTAGCTGTCCATCTATACGCCGAGATAGCAAATAGTGACAGAGAAAGAAAAACAATGCTGGGAGTAATGCCAGATGTTATAGCCGAGCAAGCAATTCCTCGAGGGCCATATCTTCGGGCCGTACTTTCACCAAATAACGGTGCTAGCTTAAGCCCCGCAAAACTATCAAGCAGCGCATCGGGAAGTCCACGTAACGTGTCTACAATCAAGTCCAATTCTTCAAATTCTTCTGCAAATATGATAAATAGGCCTCTACCTGAGAAACCTCAGAGTGGGCTTTCTCGCGCCGATCCGGGTGAGGGGACGTCTTTCAAACTCGGCTGAGAAAGGCTTGACGGGCCGTTCATCACGCCCGTTGGAGATGTAATTCGTGGAATCAGACTTGAAAATGGTAACGAAATTAGGCACCGTCGTCCTATGCAGCAACGCCCGATCCAAGAAGGTAATGAGTCCACCCGCGCCCGCGCCGGCAACCGCGATGCCGGATGACCCGAGGAGCCCAGCAAACCTCGCGATCCTGAGAGGTGGACCTGGCTCATGATGTGGAACTTTTTTAGTGCTGTGATACTTGTATTGATTATGTTGTATTTAATTCGCTATTACGTATTTAACTTTTTGTAAATATTGTATGTTTAATTTAGGTATTTATAGTCGCCCGTGACTGCGATGTGACAATTCATTATCATGAGCTTTAAATTGTTGATGCTTTTTACTCGCACACGCTTGTAAATGGTTATTGTAAGTAGTACTAGAATGTTGTTCGCATACATAAATGTTTGGTTGTTTGCTAATACTAACTATCAAATCAAGTAGTTCTCGATGCTGTCAAAGTAGGTGCAGTCTTAACAGATAAAATGCACCCGTGATACAACAACAGCTGTTTGTTCACATTGTATAGTAAAACGTCATTTCATTGTTATAAAAGACATTAGTAATGTTTTTAATTTTCTCATATATGCTTGGAATCTCGGTCTTGCTGTTGACAACCTTTTCAAGATAAATCGAAATTGCTGTACTGGTCAATTAAACGCAAGGCAATGTCAGTATGAAAATCGATATCCGTTGTGAAACAGGCAGGAAATTACTATGATGAGCTCATAGTGCGATATCTGGTTAGGCGACGGGTAGGACCAGATAAGCAGATCCGAATCCGTTTAAAGAAACATCGACGTTAACGTCGCGCGTCGTAGACTTAAATATCAATTCAGTCTGCACTTCAGCGCGGGGCTTACGACAAAGACAACGCACGAAATGACTGATTTTGACGGTTTCTGATTTATATCTATGTTTATATAGTATTTTTCAAAATTATGAAGTCATCACAACATCTAAATGTTTGCACTAGCTATATTTGTAAAAATATATTCGATAGAAACTCAGTAAAATGGAATATTTAATTTTATTGAGGGAGGTTTGCGATTTTTGTCAATAGAGCTATATTTATTTATCTTGTATTGAAATTGTAAATTAATTATGTGATATATTAAATTCAAAGCTCTACTTGCTCTAATTACGCCAGGAAACATGCCATAAAACACTCGCCTTAACAAATATCTCATATGCCTCATCTGTTATTGAATGCTAATAAAGAATATAAATGCCAGATAATGTGAAAATTGGTACATCGCAAATAGGTTGCCTAGCTAAATCACGTGCCGATGATGTTAAACAATACAATATTTAACAAATCTTTTTTGATCAACTTTCCCGATTAGTTATTTATGAAAGTTGAGCATCAGCTGAGAGAATATACCTCAAGGCACTGAAAAAATAACAGACGATTATAACACATGATTTTTGTTAATAATTGACTTTAGAATCCACCAATATCGATTTGTATAGAGATCGAATTTCTATGCATTAGAGAAAAATACTATTTAACCCTTGTCCGCAACTTACCATTTATGGACTCACGTATGCTAGCCTAAGTTTCACGTTCATTCATAAGTGATTATGTTGCAGTTACATATATATGTACCTAATTATAATCTTATGTACAGAATACGAAGAGCCCTCAATGCGGCGATAAAAAATTGTTCATCTAGATCTAGAGTCTAGAGACCCTACCAAAAATAGATGTTAGTTGACCCTTTATAAATAACCATTACTAGATTCCTTTTTAAAGGTTCGTGAGTCATTTTGAGTCTCATTAATTAAGGTATATTTATGTAAAATTTCATGTATTTCTATTGTTTTAGATTTTTAATAGTTCTGTAGAAGAGGAGATCCCATTGCAGAATTTCTTTTTTTTATACTTAACTGTACTTCATACCGTATTGTTTCGGCAAATAAAACGTCATTAAAATAGAACTCAAGCATCCATAGGTCAGGGCACGCAAAATGCATCCTAACCGCAACTAAAAATTTCAACTTAAAATTTATAATCATTAAAAATGATTGCGCAACTGCGCGTGGCAATAGACATTTCATTTTTGTATAGTCCACTTACAATTACAATTGTATGTTCTTGACTTATGTTACGTGGCTGGTGGTAGCTGCAAGTTGACTGTACAATATACCTACATAAACGTGCATGTAGGTACATTGTAAAGTGAACCTGTCTGTATAGACAGTAGTTGTCGCCCCGCCCTGGTCGGTAGATACCAAAACCATTAGCCCAGTAAAATAACTGCACTTGTCATGCTTTTTCGCCGACTTTCTTAACTGTGACTTTGTGAATTGCGGTTGCGATCAGGCTGCAGCCCAAGTGTCTTGAGCCTCGCTATGTAGGCACTGCACTATGGATGATAAACACTTTACAAATTGCGTCTGAACCTATATAGAAAGGGGCTATTGCGCGCATAGTTCTAATTATACAAAATATGATTTTGACTAGTCGACGTTTCCAACAAGTTACATTGGCAATAGGACAACTCTTGGGCAAAATGTGCTAGGGAGTAACGAAAACTTTCAGGGCAGAAGCTCTATCCTGATTTAGACTTGAGGCAAGCCCAGCTATCAGTACAGTCTATGCATACATATAACTACGCTTTGCCCATCTGGCTGACGCACGGATGCACGATGTAGCACCTACTTCAACTTCATTCTGATCAAATCTTATGAATGTAGAAAAGAGATGATATATTTCATTTTTGTCACCTTCGCTAACGGAGTCGGTATACCTATAATATAATCTTCATGGAGTAGATACTTTCTTGGAGTTATTCTAACTTTGTACGTTACCTCTTTTATATTTAGTAAGAACACCAGCTCTCGGGCTTTACAAAACCGACACACGAAGACGTTTTTCGATGTGTGGCTGCCCAAAAACTTCTACATGTGTCGCTTCTGGGCGGTTGGTTTAAATCATATTTTGATATAATTCTATGCACGAATACACCCCGTCTTACTTATACTATGGATGATTGTTATTATAAACATCTTATTGTCTTTTGCCATTAGTTAAAATACTGCTTTGAGGTCTCTTGCTATGAAACGGAATATTTAGATCAAATTTGATGATGGGCCTAAAAATAATTAGGTATAATTTATGCAAAATAACTATCTAAGTATTTATCTAATTTTAATACTACATACTTTCTCGCGAAGACAATGTTCAGTTTAGTTTCCTACTTTAATAAACTAGTAGCAATTGTTATAAATATTTCGGGATAGGTAATACAGATTGCATAGATCTATAATATGCCGCCGTTAATAATATTTAAGCCATAACACATGTTAGTCATTGTTTGTAGAGGTTTAGATTAGATTTAATATTATTATAGCCGAGGCTACTTATTCGTGTAGATGATTTGATTGATTTGATATGTTTCACACGATAATCGAAAAACAAAGGTATCTACCATAGAAGTTAAGCACCCAGAGAGAGCACGAATAAGAAGGCCTATATAATAATATAGCTACGTTAATTCCATTATAATAATTGTGTAGACATGTGATTTTAATAATAAACGTTAACTGTGTGCTGTGTATTTCATTTCTTCGATGCCATGTCCTATAAAACAACGGAAACTTCCTAAAAGATCTGGTTCACTATACAAAAAGTACCTACATCACGCGTCCAATTGAGTACAGACCTACCTCCTATGGGAAGCTAGTATATAAAATGTATCTAACCATAAATATAATGAAAAGCTGTATTAAATTATTATGTTATATATTTTTGTACATTTTATCAAAATAACAGTTATTGTCGTAACACATGCGTTTATTGCCTTATTTAACCATAAACAGTCCTTTGTTCTAATTTAATTACCTAAATATTTACACTTAATTACTAGGTATTTAGATACCTTAACTTTTGCCTTCACTCAGTTTTAAAGCCAAACCATTTTGTTTATACATAACTACCTATTATTTATGTTACTATAACAAACATTACTATTAATGGTCGAAATTTGTTAATATTAAAATATTCACATTTGTTTTAAAAAAACATTCGTGTTTTATTAGGCTCAATTCAGACAGAGCAGCAAAATGCTCGAGCATTTTTTAAGTGCTGTATGAATATCAACCTTAATCTATTTAGACAAAGCTGAAAATGGTATGCAACATTAAAATAGGTAAGATTTTAATGTTTCATACTGTTTTCAGCTTTGTCTAAATGGAATAAGGTTTATATTCCAATAGCACTTAAAAACTGCTCGAGCATTTTGCCGCTCTATGTGAATTGACCCTTAACATTAAAAAGTGTAAATATAATCATAAAGTAAATAAAAAATATATATGCCTCTTGCTATTACATAGTACTACCTAATATATACATTTTGATAATTATGTGCAATATTTTACTAAAATTCATTTGACGTTAGGTAGGTAATGAGAAGACTACAAAAGCAAATGATAACAATATATATTTCTAGTGCTGCATTATAACTGCTGCGCATACCTAATTACATTATAATTTATATTATATTATTGTTGTACAATACTTCAGTCTAGAGATATTTGATTAATATATTATAATAATTACCATACCTAACAATAAATGTCCACAAAAAAAAACTATGCTACTGGTACCTACCTATGTAATGTAAGCACTAAAGTATTTTTTTTATTCCCGCCACCCTCTTCCCTCCCACATCACATCTGTCGGCTTATTCCATAAATCCTTTGAGGGGGATTTTTTCTCTTTTTCAATCAATCTAGCAAAAGTTAATCTCATAAAAGGATTGGAAGGTGCACTTTATGAAATGAGCATTTTCGCTTATACCTACAATATAAATTGATTTGAAGAGCCTGATGATATGATTTCGTTAAAAATGTACTATTAAGCCTTTAGGTAAGCCTGCATGACTGAGGCTATAGCCTCAGTCATGCAGGCTTCAAGTTTATAACAATGTAGTTTTAACGCTAAAGTTTGAAGCCTTCAGAGCTTTTGAACATTATTAATAATTTGATTTTAAAATAAGATATGGCATAGGTGAGTTACAAGCTTACAATAAAGAATTCGGCAATGCATCAATAATAATAGCATCAATATAAATCAACAAACAAATTAAAAAGAGCGTCGGAACAAATGTGTGAACAGCTTTCTGCATATTATACCAGTTGTGTAATTTTTTTATAAATAATTTATATAATTAGTCATCGTCAAGTCAATAACGTTTACGTAAGTACTGATGATTATATTAAATGATAAAACTTATAAAGACCCACTCGAAGTACTGATTTGTTACCAACTAAGCAGACTTCCAATCTTTAGGTAATTTATTGATATTATCACACGTACCTATATATTGTAAATAAGATCTGTTTTTGAATAAAAAGTATAATAATTGTGAATCTCACGTGTTTCTACTGATAACCTTACACATATCGCGCTGAGTCGCTCGTGGATCGCTACCGCCCAATGTGGGGTCAGCCAAATTGACATAATGGTATCATAGTCTGCCAGAAGTAGCATAGAACCTTTCCTAGCTCGTGTATTCATTTTTATTTTTACTTACAACCACAGATAATATAATACTATACTGGCTTACAACATAAGTTTTGGCCTTCACCGTCCCCATAACTAACATGCATCAACATATTCAAGAACTGAGAGATTCAAGAAACTATTAGAGGTTACAAAAGATCATTTAGTACATAATAAATAAGTTATTCATTACATGAACATTCAGTCAAATGTGCCTTAAATTAAACATTACCTAGGTACCTATACATTCGGAAACCTCTGGATAAAGTCTCTATTACCCTTACTAACTGAAAACTCCATCATTGTACAAACGAATATGGACTATAAGTTTGAGACCATATGGGTTTGTTTCTCATGAAAAGATCGACTTGTTTGTTTCTGCGGTCAATTAGGGTTCTAATGCGGTTAACAAATAGATACGTGAGGATCGTATTCAGGTATAAGATAGGATTTGTGAATTAAGGTACATGCAGTTTATTCATGTTGGTGGGTTTAATGAATTAATTCATGTAAGGTAAAGCGAATGGACTAATGCTTAGCTCTACGAGTATGCCTATCGATCGTTTCCATCTGTGTATGACTAATTTGGTTTAGTGAAGACTCAATTATTATACCACAGGTGACGACAGGGCACAACATGTGAGGCTAATTTTTTTCAAAATTTGAAAAGTGTTGTTGTATGTTTTTGTAACAGGCTGTTATTTCATAGGTCAGAAACCAGCCAAAGATTTCTATGTATACACTAGACAGCACATCTCTAACTTGCACTGTCAACCACTGCAAATATGCCAGCATCTTCTCGCTCATACGATGCTCGGCACTCAAGGCGACTGCACGTGCAGCAGCGAATAGCAGTAAAAATTATGATCCGCATATGCCATTGTATTAGCGCTGCGTGTTGGGATCGTTAGTTAGACGATTTAATCTCGTAAAGCGCTGTAGCGGATTTTAGTTTAATTATACAAAAAATGTCAGCTATTTGTGCTTCGAATAGCTTCTCTAGTACGTAGTGCATATTTATACCTCTTTGAAACCAGCCGCCGCGCATGCGGATTATCCGTTCGCAGGTTACGTGCTATGCTTTGTATACGCAGTAATAGCTTTTTGCATAATTGCCTTCAAATATCAAAGTTGAATATCAAACATGATGTTGATGATATAACTATAAAATCACAGTCATGACTGACTTGACGTGGGGTTTAAGAAGATGCGAAATCTATATCTTCAATCTTGTGGTCATCATGTAACGAACCAATCAATGTACTCACAGTGTTATCTTGTCAACGACATCCGAATTAACGACGGAATGATTGATATCGGTGAAAGTTGCACTTTGAAAGTATTCGTGCGAAATTCACCAGCGCAAAATCAGAACCAAAATATTATAATTACCTACCTACTTACTTATTGTGAGTGTATTTTATAAAACCAGTATTTTGTACGTGCTACTAAAAGGCTCTCTTCGATGTTGTTAACTACACTTAAACTGGACATCACAAAGGAAAGCATGGATATTGAGCAGTAATTCCGCTTGCTTTACTTCTACCACAGAATAAATGATAGTAATTTTATGAATAGGATTTTTTATGCTAAAAGGGGCATACGTTCGACAACAACTCACCTGATGGTGTGACGAAGTTGTCTAAGGTGGAGCACGTTTGCCCATGAGAAACAAGAGTATATAGTAATACTACACTATCAATTTAACGTATCTCTCTGTAATCAAGATTTTGTCCAACTACACCATTAATTTCATTACCTGGTTTCTTGTTCGCTGTTTAAGCACTACTAACTAGCTTCGACGGTAATCTCTTCACAGAGAAACAACAAGGTTAGGTATAGCTTTAGCAGATGTAATTAATGGTCTCCCATCTCCTAGCAACTCCACTAACCAAGTTACCAAGGAAGCCATGAAATATCGTATTAGAATTTGTCACGAGACAAATTTATAGTAATTGTCGTACACAATTTTTTCCCCCGAGTAGATACACTACGGATAGCACGCGGCTTACGCACTTTGGTATAGTATTAATGACTAGATAGATAACAGTTTATCTAAGGGTTATCCACCACATAAACTAGATAACTTCCTATACACTTATGACAGCAACGTTTTAATATGCCCGTGTTAGTTGATAGAGATATATACAAAATCGGTATACCTACAAAGACGGGCACCTTTTTTTGTTTGCCTTAAAACGTTAAAACCATATTGGACGAGGTGGTGACATGTTCTCAAGATCACCCACGTGTAGACAGACAACCGCTGATAAAGTAAACGTATTTGACCTCTAATTCGGATAGGAAAATGACGTCAGTCGCTTACAATCCTTGGCATCTTTATTACATTATGTTTGTATAACTATGCTTTTATTTATGTGAAACTGGATATTTCAAACCCATATTAAGCGGGAAAGACCAAACGGCTTTTATTGTCATTTTGGACCGAAACCATCAAAACAATATAGGTATATCCAAAATAGATAGGAAATGCGATCTCAAATCAATAAAAATATTAATATTAATAGCAAATGCTCAGTTCCCTGCTTATCCAATACTTTTATAGAATTTACAGACAATCTACACCACCATTATAAAGAGGAAAGATTTGTATTTCTGTATGTTTGTAATGAATAAACTCAAAAACTACTGTGCCGATTTCAAAAATTCTTTCACCATTGGAAAGCTACATTCACCCTGAGTAACATAGGCTACACCACTACACGTGCGAAGCCGGGGCGAGCCGCTAGTAAATTATAAAGTTACTCCCAGCCTAGACCTCTAGAAAATTGGGTATGTAAATACTTAACGCAACTTACCTACGCATCTGCCGCGAATTTACAAGGACTTGCAAGCGAAGCATGCTATAAAAACCCTTTTAGTGAACAGCGTGAACAAACAAAAAGTTAGACGCCTTTGAGACGTGACCGACTAATTCGAGTGCTCCAGGAAGAGATGGCTTATGAATACTGTCACACTTCAGTCACGACATGAGAAACGACAGGTTAGTACAAACTTCAACTTATTGTCTAAGACAAATCGCCGGAAAGTGTGGTGGTTTTCCTGCAGTAGCACATCTTTAAAGGAGCGGCGTCAAAGGTTAAAACTGCCAGTGACAGCACCATACTCCGAAAGAAGAACCATAAAGAAGTACAGCGTGGCTTAATTTATTTTTCATCATCATCATCATTAACAGCCTGAAGACGTCCACTGCTGAACATAGGCCTCCCCCAGAGCACGCCACCTTGAGCGGCTGCTCGCCTCCTGCATCCATCGGCTCCCCGCGGCTTTCACCAGGTCGTCGGTCCACCGAGTGGGGGGCCGGCCCACGCTGCGTCTTCCGGTTCGTGGTCGCCACTCGAGAACCTTTCTTCCCCATCGGTTGTCAGTTCTACGAGCGATGTGGCCTGCCCATTGCCACTTCAACTTACTAACTCTAAGAGCTATATCGGTCACTTTAGTTCTCCTGCGGATCTCCTCGTTCCGGAGCTTATCTCGCAGGGAAACACCGAGCATAGCTCGCTCCATAGCTCGCTGCGCGACTTTGAGCTTACTAATGAGGCCAACAGTAAGAGACCATGTCTCAGTTCCATAAGTCATCACTGGCAACACACACTGATTGAAAACTTTCGTTTTCAGGCTCTGCGGTATTTTGGACGAAAAGATAGGACGAAGCTTCCCGAACGCTGCCCAGCCGAGTTGGATTCTTCGCGCCACCTCTTTGTCGAAGTTGGACCTACCTAATTGGACAATCTGTCCTAGGTAGACATACTTGTCGACAACTTCGAGAGTATCGTTCCCAACAATTACCGGTATAGGTGGAACATGAGCATTAGACATGATCTTTGTCTTGTCCATATTCATCTTAAGACCAACCTGCTGGGAGACTCTACTGAGGTCGTTGAGCATGGTGCTAAGGTCCTCGAGCGATTCCGCCATTATGACTATATCATCGGCAAAACGAAGGTTAGTGATGTACTCGCCATTTATGTTGATGCCAGATCTTTTCCACTCCAAGAGCTTGAAAACATCCTCCAATGCGTTTGTGAACAGTTTCGGAGAAATAACGTCTCCCTGTCTCACGCCTCTTTGCAATGGAATTTGTTCCGTACTCTGGTCCTGTAGTCGGACTGACATAGTGGCCTTACTGTACAAACACTTCAAAACTTCGATATACCTATAGTCAATTTGGCATCGCTGCAAGGACTGCAGCACCGCCCAAGTCTCGATTGAATCGAAGGCTTTCTCATAGTCCACAAACGCTAGGCATAACGGCCGATTATACTCTTCGGTCTTCTGTATAATCTGGCGCAGCGTATGGATGTGGTCTATGGTGCTAAAGCCTTTTCGGAAACCGGCTTGTTCGGGAGGCTGGAATTCATCAAACCTGCGTGCGAGACGATTCGTAATGACTCTCGAAAACAGCTTATACACATGACTCAAGAGCGAGATGGGCCTATAGTTCTTCAATAAGGTGTTATCGCCTTTTTTGAAGAAGAGCACCACCACGCTCTTGTGCCATGCCTCTGGCGTTGTACCTTCAAGGATGACAGAATTAAATAACTTCTGGAGGACTAAAAGTACCGGTCTACCACCCGCTCTCAGAAGTTCAGTCGTAATTCCATCTTCACCTGGTGCCTTGTTGTTTTTAAGCTGTTTGAGGGCCATTCTAATCTCGTACAGGCTGACGTCCGGGATATCTTCGGTATAGTGTCGGACTAACTTGGCTCTGATGTCCTGAGCTGTGTTAGTAGCGGGCTTACGTGTCGAGGTGTATAACTGTCCATAGAAGTTCTCGATCTCTCTCAGAATCTCAGGCTTGGATGAAATGATGCTACCATTTTCGGTCTTCAGTTTTGTCATTTGGTGTTGCCCAATAGACGAATCCTTTGCGAACACTTTAGAGCCTTGGTTCCGCTCAATTGCGGCCTCAATACGTGAAGTACTAAGAGCACGCAAGTCGTGTCGCAAGGAACTCCAGATTCGTCTATTGAGTTCACCGTAGGCTGACATATCAACTGAAGACTGCAGCTTCATTTCGCTCCGGTCGGCCATTAGCTCAAGAGTTTTTTCTGAGAGCTTTTGAGTCTTCTTTCGGCGTTGGGTCTTAACGAATTTCGATCCAACAGCTTGGACAGTTTCCACCAACCCGTCGTTTAGCTCGTCCACTGTGTTACAGTCGGCTAGGCACTGGAAGCGATTTTGGAGTTCCAGCTGAAAGCCTTCGGGGTTTTGGATTTGGACAGGATTTGGACGGAGCGTAGACTTCACCAGACGTGACCTTTCGAGCTTAACATTGATATTCAATGTGCCTCTAACAATACGGTGATCGCTACCGGTTTTCACCTTGCTGATCACAGAGACATCATCGAATATGTACTTCTTGGTCGTCATGATGAAGTCTATCTCATTTTTAGTGGAACCGTCGGGACTTATCCACGTCCACTTCCTGGATGGCCGCTTCTCGTAGAAGGAGTTCATCATAAAGAGTTCCTCCTTCTCCATGAAGTCAGCCAGCCTCTGTCCTCGAGGGTTCCGCTGCCCGTATCCAAATGGCCCCACTCTCAGCTCATCGCTATTCCTTGTGCCCAACTTCGCATTGAAGTCTCCCATCACAACGGTGAAGTATGTTTCGGAAGTATGCATGGCTTCGGATATGTCCTCATACATAGCTTCTACTTCATCGTCTGAGTGTGCCGACGTCGGCGCGTATACCTGTATAACCTTCAACGAATACCGTTTGGTTATTCGGAGTACCAGGTACGCTACCCTGGCCGACACACTGTCGACTTTGACCACGTTGTTGACGAGAGACTTGCGGACGAGAAACCCGACACCTCCTTGGGAGAGTTGGTCTCCCTCCCGGTAGAAGAATAAGTTACCGGAATTTAGGATTATCGTGTCCTGTCCCTGTCTTCGGACTTCAGACAATCCCATTACATCCCAGCGTAACTTACCCATCTCCGCCTCTAGCTCGACCATCCTTTCGTCAGCCTTCAGTGTGCGCACGTTATGTGTTGCCAGGGCCAGGGGTCGTCGTTGGGGTTGGTAGCCGGGCGTCTGCCGGGGATTCTTCGCACCCCTTGCCCTGCCGTTACCGTGGCCGCTACCGTAGCCACGGGATAGCAGAGCTGCCGGGGACTGGGGGCCGTTTTTATTTGTGCTTGTCATTAGGGGGGGGGGGGGGGGTTTGCCATAATCACCACGCTTGGCAGGCGGCTTGGTGATCGCAGTAGGTGAAGATTGATTGCCACCAAGACCGAGGGGAACGCTGCGACCCATTCCCTGGATATTCCCTTAGCCGCCTTCTACGGCACCCACGGGAAGAGATGGGGTGGTCCTATTCGTAACCGGGACCACACGGCATAGTTAGACGCCTTTGAGACGTGACCGACTAATTCGAGTGCTCCAGGAAGAGATGGCTTATGAATACTGTCACACTTCAGTCACGACATGAGAAACGACAGGTTAGTACAAACTTCAACTTATTGTCTAAGACAAATCGCCGGAAAGTGTGGTGGTTTTCCTGCAGTAGCACATCTTTAAAGGAGCGGCGTCAAAGGTTAAAACTGCCAGTGACAGCACCATACTCCGAAAGAAGAACCATAAAGAAGTACAGCGTGGCTTAATTTATTTTTATTTAGACGAAATTGTAATGTGCTACAGATTTACTTCTGCCGGACTGGCACACGCTACGTCGGTTATTATATGAATGGCTTCATATAGCGCCCGTTAGCGAAGCAAAGTCAGTCAATAATATATTTTGTTCAAATTATGTATGCTTATAAACCCGGTTTTACTTTATGATATCAATGAAATCATTAGTTAGGTTAATTAGCAACGTACAAGTCGAAATTTAAGACGATATGTTATCGTGGTTATTACACCATTATTATAAACAACCAATCTATATCTCAATAAAACAAAATACTCGCTTTGTGAAATACCTATTCGTATTCGTTTCGACCGGAATAAAATTAACAAAATGTTGTACACTAATAACGACATAACATTAGAATACAACTACTAGAACGTCACGCTATCCTTTACAAACCTGTTTAAAACTTCGCTATGAAACAATAATTTTTGTTTTACTACATTTTGTCAACGACTTTTGAATAACTAGATTATTTTAACATATAATATAAACCTATGTCGTTGCATAATTCGGTGTTATTCCAATAACGAATTACTGAAGATAAATAATGAATATCCCAATAAAATCGTTTATAATATTTCTATTTGCTACGTTTTAAATAAATATTAAATTTGTAACACAATATGAAACTATCAAACCTGTATATTAGCATATTAGCATAGCATTTATAGCATTTATAGGCATATTAGTTATAGGGGTATTAGTTTAAAACGCCTTTCATAGGTAAGCCTGCCTTTAATTGATAACATTGCATCATAACAGTCGGAAACAGCTGCCCGTTTACTAAAACCTGAAAGGCTTTACTGAATATCATGTCGAGATCCAAAAATAGTTCTTGGCTTGTTGTTAAATGTGTGAAATAGTACTATTTGAGGATCTAACCAAAACTAAGCTTTTGACCAGAACTAGGCTATAAAATGCGTTGTAATGCGTTGCGCGTAACTATTGAAAGCTAAGTTGGCTATATCTAAGATTATGAGTAGTTTTTTTTTTTTAATTTGAGCATGGTTGTATAGGCGAACTTTACACAAAGCTCAGAGCTTGATTTTGTTATTACCAATTTAGCGTTATTAGTAAATATTTAAACTAAATCTATTAGCAACAGCAAAGTAGCAACCGACGGCCCAACTACTACACTACATTTTATAAACTACTCGTGATAATACTTAGAGAAAAAGTGATTGTTATTATTATTTGATTGATGTTAGCTATATTTTACAATTCTCTAACGTCCATAAAATATATTAGACATTCCAATATCAACGCTGTTTGCATTTGATGCATAAAAATAGCCAAAAATGGTACAATTTGATTAGTCGAAGCATTTTGGTTTAATAGCATAGCATAAGTTAGTATAGGTATATTAGTAAAGTGCAGCTAACTAAAAGCCAGTGTGTGTACAAATAATATTATATGTATAATAAACATCATCAAAATCAACAGGGTTGATGTTTAAAATGTCTAGTACCAACACATTTCAACAATATGCGTATAACATAAAAAGGACATACCGCTAACATCAACCAATAATGTTGATGATATTAAAACGATTGTGTCCCGACGCCGACGTGAACAATATTCATGTTATGATTATAACCAAAATATAATTTTGTGCATGTCAGAGATAGTAGAAAATACGTTATTTAAATAATAAAATTGGGAACGTTGCAAATGCATTATCTATCAAATATATGTATAAGCATACTTATTGCAGGACACTATTATACAGAAATCCAATTTAAAAATTACATATTACAGAGCAGACATACTAGTTATAGTTTAATATCATCAAGGCACATAATTATATACATTTTAAATAGATGGTTATTTACGGGTCTTTATGTATGCGTTGCTAGTAATAAAATTGAGTTGAACAGTTACGTACCTAATAGAATAATAAATAGAATAAAAACAAGAAATAAAACCAATTTTTTTTTGTTTACGGAATGGCGTGACATTTTACATAAATGATTTTGACAATTATTATAACAATATATATACAGGAGTGGTGTAAGAAGATGTAAGGATTTGCAAATATGCGACGTGCGATAGAAACACGCAAACAAGTGCTGTGATTTGGTTTGGTTTGGAGGAGCTCGGTTTGAAGGCCGCGTGCGCCGGCGCACCTCTCGGTCCGTCCGACCCAAAGCGCGTTTGGACGTACGTAGCACGGCTTACCGCGCCGATGCCGAACGAAATAGAACGAACGAATACTTCCAGTCGCGCGGTCGGCATCCTATCAGCACCACGCGTGCTCCTGTTCTACTTCGTTTATCACATACAAATTACCATATCCATTCCGCGAACCATACAATCGTATCGTCAAACAACTACGATATGAAAACAGCTACGAACTGTGTGTGACTTTATTGTGTTCACGGACTTTTCTACGGACCGCCATCCCCTATGAGGTAATATGTAGTAAATATTGACTTATTTTTGTCGATTGTTTGGTAAATTTGGTTGTTAGGATTTGCTAGTTGGCGCGGGATCAAAGTTTAAAAACGCCTCTTGAAAATTGCAATTTATGAATGCGTCATTTCTGTACTGAAACTACCTACTTATATTGCTATCATGCCACTGAGAAAATTCAGTAAGTGCTAGTTGAATCACGGTATATCTATATTGCACGCCTCTAAGAAATACATAGACGTAATGTAAAATGTGTACCTAGGTACTTTAGATTTATTTGTGTAGGCTGTGTTGTTACTTTACTACATTTTTAAGCAGAAACACCTGTAGGGGCACTAGATTCAGGAAACGTGGTCGCAATCACCAAAGCCTTTTTGTGTCGGTCAATTGGATTAATCAGGATGTTAATTTTTATTATGCCAAAGTAAATATGCCTGTGCAAAAAGACAGTGCAGCGTTCTAAGAGTTCGTCGGTTTTGTTTATGCCATAAACTAAACTACATGTAAACATCGAATAACACCTACTACCTACGGGCATGCATTTTCATGTCACATCAATTAGAATAGGTACTTAATCATAGACCTATGTGTGATACAGTATATAGGTACCTTAGAGTATACATAAGCACTTGCTTATGTATACTTGCTAAGATAGGAATATAACCCAACGTAATGAACACATGCAGAAGTAAAATTAAATGTTAATTATAATTACCTATTATATTGATTATTATTGAAGTATATTGATTATTCTATTGATATGATATTATATTCTATTCTACCGTTCAAAGGCCTGGCAATTAGTTATAAGTACTGTGGTAGTTCTATTATAAATATCTGATTACGTATTAAGTTCCCTTAGGACTAAAAGACAGTTAATATACCAACTGACAGACATATATGTAAGAAACCTGTCTCAACTAAGACACCCGAGGAGAGCAAACAAACCCGCAAACTGAGACTAGTTTTAAGAGTTTTAAGAACCCTTAGTTTAAATAGAAACAGAAACAAACAAAGCGCGATTGACGGTTTCTTTTAAATGCTTACATTGTAAGGTTTAAAAGGTGGGGATAAATGGATGTGGTAACGGGCACGGTTGGTTCGCGGACACCGGCTCTGCACCGCCACAAATAGTGAGATTATTCTTTATAGGTGCATGTTGTTTCTTATTTGTCTATTGATTTGATATAACGAAAGTGTCAGTGTGGGATACTGGTAGGTATGCGTAGGTATATTATGTATATCTTATGTTGTGTGAGACATGGGCCATTTAGGTACAATGTACTTAGGTATTGAATATTCAGGGCTTTATTAATCAAAATGATTGCTGATCGGTGATTTTATCCTCCTGAATCGGTAATATCGGTATTGAAATATACGTATTCTGTTTGTTTACAATCTACATAATAGACTAGACAAAGTAGGTACATCGTAATGCTAGATTTCCGAGTAGCAGTGCAATATGAGAGAAAACAGAATTGTTTTATGTTTTAAATGGTATTGTCAGTCAAAGTCTAAAGTGTCAATGTAGTCTTACTTAGGCCCGATTTCACCAAAGTAGAATAAATTTTATTCCAGGTATAACTTCCGAGAACAACCGAGTTATGCGAATATAGCCCTTATATCACCAATTTTGTGAAGGAATAAGACTTATTCCTTGGATACAATCAAAATGGCGTCTTTTTTGTGTAATTTCATTTGTCAATTAGCTGCATCCAAGAGTAACGAATAGCGGTATACTTGGAATAAACGTTGGTGAAATCGGGCCTTAGTGATCACTTACTTTTGGTGTACTACGTATACGTTGCGACTATGACGTATAAGACGTATATGTATAAACGCTAATAGGAAGACCAGGTATACATTAAAATGCTGGAAGATATAGCTGTGCAGTTGGTAGGTAGTAGCTAGCTCAGTTTCTGTATAATTTTCTAGGTTAAAAGTTCGAATCCCGCCCAGGTACCATTAATTTTTTATTTATTCATGTATTGAAGCTATCGGATTTCACTGCAATTTATAACAGTACACCTACGTAAACTGTTCTAATCTGCTTTATTCTTGCTTGTAAATCTGGTATTAAACTAATGCATAAATATAAGCACTTCTATTATAAGAGGAACGAGACACCCAGATTAAAACATTGTACATGCACTAATGCTGTAACCTAGCGAATTATTAAAACAAAAATGGCGGCCACAGCACAGCCCATACCTACTCTTTGAAATAAAGAAAAACATTTATTTATTAAACGAAATGATACTTAATGCCCCGAAGCCCGAAGTGGGAGCCCGAAGGAAGCTACTTTCAATTTGACTGTACAATTGAGTAATCCTAACAAACCAACCTATTAGGTTTTAATGCGACTGGGAAGAGTGGAAAGTCATCTGATGGTGAGCTATAGCCACCACGCTGATTTCACCATTACAGATTTATCAGTTCCTATACCTAGATAACTTCTATACATTATTTACATTCTATGAGAACAGGTGAATAAAATAATAACAACCAAATAAAATGAAATATCTATAACATAACCTATTACTAAGTAAGAATACTATGACATTACCAGATCCTTAAACATATATATGTAAGAACCAGTTTGTACCCTGAATGCCTACAGCATGATGCTGCGGTGATTCAGGAGAAAGAAAACAAAGATGACGTACCTAAATGGAGCTTCGCACAACCTATTATAAGGCTGTAACGGATTTTGAGAATGCTTAAATCGGTCACTGCGATAAAGTAACAGTTAAACAAATATTTATCTGTAATGTACACATCCAGCTTTCTTAATATTGGTTCAACAGCAAAACGTAAATGCTGATGGTATAATCAGGTATTAGGAATAAAACAACTGTATGATATACCATTACAAGCAACGTTAGCAATTTTCGCTGCGGTCACTACTTTGATGGGTGACCGCTACAGCAAAATGTGGTATTTACAACTGAGCGCTACCGTGCTCCGGAGGGCACGTTAAGGCGAGCCTTTTCGGGAACTTTAGGTATTTTACGCTACCTTAAGCCGCACTATTTGACGGCACGACGTATTCATTTACGCGACCCAAAAGCTGTGTGCAATGCGCCGCGCCGCGCGCCGCGCGCACTTCTTTTGCCCGCGTCAGCCACGTTATGTAACTCAGTAGCGGAGATCAAGCCGCTTTGTTATTTAGGATAGAGTTAGCTTATGTTCTGGATTGATATATGATAAATGTGAACCTACCATTATTATTATAACAAATGCAATGAGGTGTACAACCGTGTTTTTATTGCTATTTTTGGTTTTTTTTTATGTGATTGAACGACGTGACGAGCTAGTCGTTCACCTGATGTTAAGTGACACGGCCGCCCATAACAGTTGCAGTGTCACTCGGAACTTTACAACAATAAAGTTTCGCGTGACACTGCACTGCGCACGTCATCCTAAGGCTCAATTCAGACAGAGCAGCAAAATGCTCGAGCAGTTTTTAAGTGCTATATGAATATCAACCTTAATCTATTTAGACAAAGCTGAAAATAGTATGCAGCATTAAAATAGGTAAGATTTTAATGTTGCATACTATTTTCAGTTTTGTCTACATGAAATAAGGTTGATATTCCAATAGCACTTAAAAACTGCTCGAGCATTTTGCAGCTCTATCTGAATTGACCCTAAGACATCACCCAGTTTAGTAATCAGATTACTAAACTATATTATATTTATATATATAATAATATTATATTGGTTGTTATTATTATTGTAATACGTACCAAGTCCGGCTTGGTTCCATCCTCCCTGGTGGCGCTGCCCCCTTACCGGAGTCGATGGGAATAAAAGTGTCATCCTTCCTGGCAGCCTTAACAATAGCGCTCACCGGGGCCGATGGAATAGAAAAAGGGTCATCTGCCCCGTTATAGTCGGATCGATGAATTCACCTTAGTGACAGCGGGGCCGATGGGAATTAAAGTCTCATCTGCAACCCCGGTACGGCAAGTGCTGGTGCTTTTAACGGAGAGGATTATACAAATCTAGTTTCATCAAGCCCAGCATAAACGGTAGGGTACTATAATATTTATAATAAGCAATTTGCCTAATATTACACTAATCTATAATACAATCAAACTGTAACAGAGTCAATTCTGTACTGTAAAGATATTTTGAAAAATTTTGTTGGAAGGTTCTCTACAATCAATACTAAAGCCAAAACTATAATGTTTTTCATTTTTGTCTGACTGTCTGTCTATCTGTCTGTCACACGCCGAAACTACTAAATGGATTCAAATGAAACTTGCCATGATTTGAGTTCATATTACGAGGTAGGCTATAGGATACTTTTAATCCTGAAATTCAGCACGGTTCCCACGGGAGAGGGCATGAAAGTAAAAAAATTACTTATTTGTACATTTGACAGCGTCATTTGCACCATTAGTAAGTCGCAACCGGCACACTTGCACCTTGCAGGTGCAAGTGTTAGTCGTGACTGTCCAATTATACCAATGACAGTAAACTAACTTGCTCATCACCGCATTTGGTAGGTTGGAAAAAATTTGACATATGACATCTTTAAAAAAAATTGACATTTGACATCTGTCAAAAGTTTGACATCAATCAAACTGACATCTGTCTACACGTGACACGCACGCACTCGGCTCGCGCACGTTGCAAGTATGCAGGTGCAAGTGTTAGTCGTGACTGTCCAATTATACCAATGACAGTAAACTAACTCGCTCATCGCCACATTTGGTAGGTTGGAAAAAAAGTTGACATTTGACATATTCAATAAATTTGACATCTGTCAAAAAATTTGACATTTGATATCTGTCAAAAATTGACATTTGACATCAAGCAAACTGACATCTGTCTACACTTGACAGCGGTATTAGAACAGTGCGCAGTTCGCAAGTGGCACACTTGCACCGAGCGTGGGCCGCACACGGCTCGCGCACGTTGCAAGTGTGCAGGTGCAAGTGTTAGTCGTGACTGTCCAATTATACTAATGACAGTAAACTAACTCACCCATCACCGCATTTGGTACGTTGGAAAAAATTTGACATATGACATCTTTAAAAAAAATTGACATTTGACATCAATCAAACTGACATCTGTCTACACTTGACAGCGGTATTAGAACAGTGCGCAGGTTGCAAGTCGCACACTTGCACCGAGCGCGGGCCACACTCGGCTCGCGCACGTTGCAAGTGTGCTGGTGCAAGTGTTAGTCGTGACTGTCCAATTATACCAATGACAGTAAACTACTAGATGTCGCTACTAGATGTCAGTTTGATTGATGTCAAATGTCAAACTTTTGACAAATGTCAATTTTTTTTGCAGATGTGAAATTTATTGACAGATGTCAAATGTCAATTTTTGACAGATGTCAAATGTCAGTTTTTTTGACAGATGTCAAATGTCAAATTTTTTCCAACCTACCAAATGCGGTGATGAGCGAGTTAATTTACTGTCATTGGTATAATTGGACAGTCACGACTAACACTTGCACCTGCACACTTGCAACGTGCGCGAGCCGAGTGCGGCCCGCGCTCGGTGCAAGTGTGCAAGTACATAAGTTGGTCGTGACCGTCCACTTATACCAAATTACAGTATACTTGCTTCGCTCGTCGTTGTATTTGGTAGGTTGGAAAAAAAATGACATTTGACATCTATCAAAAAGTTTGACATCTGTCAAAATTTTGACGTTTGACATCTGTCACACTGACATCTGTCAAAATTACAACTATCTCAGCCCGAAACTGTAGTACCATAGGCAATAAAACGGAAAACAGCAATTTCGATAACAGTAGTTATATACGGCGGCCATATTAAGAAATGACAGATGTCAAAATTTGACCAAACTATGTTGATCAGCATCCTTTGGGACCCCCAGATATCGATTTATATCCCGATCAGAGCACCTTTACTTTCAGACGCGGACCAATAGACCGCCGTTTTGAAAAAAGTACTTTTTCACTGTGTGCCCCTCTCAAAACTGTACAATATTAGAACAAACCCTCCTCACAAAAGTCTTATAGTTTCGGCGTTAATTGCAAATTAAAAATCCTTAAAAAGAGAAATTGAATGTTCGCAATTTTTCAAAATGGCGGAATCAAAAAAGTTTTTACACTTTCCTACCAAGTGTACCGTGGGATTTTCAGATATCGATTTTCATTCGGATCGGACAACTTTTACTATGAGTCGGTATGTCTACAGCCGCCATCTTGAAATAAATCGGTTTTGCTGATATTGCATTTTGACCCTTATAGCATTTATACTCGATCCCCAGGAACGATTTTCCTTAAACGCTGGTATTGGAGGCGTAAAAAAGGAAAACTGATATTTCCATAAAAGTACCTTTGTATGACAGCCCCATTGAAAGTTGACACATGTTAAAATTTGATTTCAGAATGTTGATCAGCATCTTTGGGGACCCCCAGATATCGATTTTCATCCGGATCGGTGAAACTTTTTTTCCCGCCGCGGCCAAAATTTACGCCATTTTGAAAAAAAATTTTTTTGCCATTCTTCCTCTCTGGCTTTCAAACAATATTAGTTCCAGCTCTTAATACTAAAGTGTCATAGTTTCGCCGTCATTTACGGTTAAAATTTGTATAGCGGATTTTTTTTTCCGCTATTTTGAATTTTTTTTGACATCACCAAAATTGTCCCAGGGTTTGCTATGACATTCCTTAAAACGCACATGACCTATCTCATATGGTTTGGCCAGGCCGTTGACTGTCCGAGTGACCGAAGGTCGGAAGACCAGGTCGCGAATTTTTTTGAAGACACCTCTGTCACCTGGACACAAAAGTCAACAAAGACATTCAAAGTTTTCCATTGGTATCGAGAAACAATGCGTCAAAAATGGAAAAAAAAATTGTATGGCAGCCATCTTTAAAAATGGCGGAATCCAAATTTTTTTTCAAATTTCGAATCTGCGGCCCCGAAAAACCCCCCCATGCGAAAAATCACCCTGATCGGACTAACTTTCAAAATGGCCGCCATTTTGAATCCGCCTCGCATCTTGGATTTTCATGACAACGATCTGACAGCCCCTGTCATCCTCTATGACATTTGGTCGAGCACCACCCACATACCTCTTACCTCTTAAATATTATGGTACCCTACCTTCAATGCTGGACTTGATGAAACTGATTTGTGTAACCCTCCCCATTAAAAGCACCAGCACTGGCCGTACTGGGGTGGGGATGAGACTATTATTCCCATCTGCGCCGCTGTCACCGAGATGAATTCATTGATCCGACTATAACGGGGCAGATGACAATTTTTATGTTCCATCGGCCCCCATGAGCACCGTTGTTAAGGCTCCGGGGGAGGATGGCACTTTTTCCCCTTTTTTCCCATCGACCCCGGTAACGGGGCAGCGCCGCCGGGGAGGATGGGATCAAGCCCCTACCCCATAGCTTTCTTTCACTTACCCTACCCGCCTATTTTTTGCCACACCACCCGCTCACCTGCCCATAGGTTTTGCACACTTGCCCACGCCTATCGACATTTGCTCACACAAGCTGCCTGCTAGCCCCTGCCTGCTAACACGTTTCAATTGCCCACACCTGCCCACTTTTTCTCACACCAGCCGCTCAACTGGTAACACTGATTCATACCTGCCCGTACTTGCGCATGCCAGTTATGTATTATCTAGCACCATGTATCATCATCATCATCATCATCATCAGCAGCAGCAGCAGCAGCATCATCATAAGCATCATCATCATCAGCCTGAAGACGTCCACTGCTGAACATAGGCCTCCCCAAAGAGCACCACTTTGAGCGGCTGCTCGCCTCCTGCATCCATTGGCTCCCCGCGGTGTGCTGCTTGACACCATGTATACGCAATGTATACTATGAAGCAAACATAACTGCTTGTGTATGAGATAAATAAATGAGTATGATGATTATTCACAGCCTCTGTGATGTGGGGGTTTAGCAGGTCGGCTCATAACCCGGAGGAGATGGGTCCGATTCGTGACATGAATTTGTGCACAAAAAAATAACACAAGTGTGGATTGTATGATTGAGTAAGGCGTGTGTATTGAGGCGTAGGGCAAGAAACTGTCCATGACGGTGAGCATAATGATAATTAGAAAGCATAGGTACATTACATGGTAACTACCGATTTTCCTAATGCATAACTTAGAAAGAAAGAAAGAAAGAAAATACATTTATTCAGGACATCACACAACATTACATTCCTAACATATATCATGAAAATAAAACAATAAAAAACAAAAATAGGTAAAAGGTCTTGAGCAGTTTTTTTTCTTTTATTATATTTGTTACCCATTTTATTAAAATTAACGGCCAGTGTAGCTTCGCGTCGTGGAGCGCAAAAATTTGGCACACGTCCGGCGTCGACGGGCTCTGCGAGCGGACTGGCGGCCCCGAAAATGAGCTCGGATGCCATGAATTCAAGATATAATATTCATATAAAATTACCGTATTAACTTTTTAACATTTTTATTAATCATTTAAATTTTTTGATCAATACATGATTCATTAAAATATATTTAAATAATACGATTCGTTTAAAACAAGTCGAAAAGTCATTTCAAAAAATCTAAGATAGAGGTAACTTTGGACTTTTTTTCGATCGAGTGAAGTTATTCCTTTTATGTATAAGTATGATCATTTAACTTGAAGACATCCTTAAGAATAACATATATTTTTTTCATATCTAAAAGTGTGGTTTATCTCAGAGAAAAGACGATTCAAACAAGGGCGTTTTTGGGCCAGTCTCGCCTTAAGCCGTAGGCCCCGGCTGTTGTCTTAAGACAATAGTCGTAAAGCCACGTCAGAAGCCTTTGGGCGGCCTAAAAATTCTGACACCAGGACTGACCACTTGCCTACACGAGAAGAAGAAGAAGAAGAAGAAGACCTAGTACAAAACATTAACATAATTAACAAGTAACATAATATTACAAGTTTTACATGCAGTGCGGTGCATAAGACACAAAAGCGTGTGCCAAGAAAAGCCGACTGGCAAAGCAAATAGGGCCAGCTTCGTCACAATAATTGACCCAAAGATTAAAGAGGGCACACTCACCACATTGTCACCTACCTGCATGCTTTAACGTAATCTAGAGCATAGTCAGTGAATATAAAAGTAAACGAGTGGAGTGCCTCAAACTCAAAATAATAATTTTTGACAGCCCCAGCGTTATTTCTTTGGATTTCTGTAATACTCAACTCAAGGCTCGTAAGTTCAATCCCCGCGAGAGCAAACGGACAAAAGTATATCTATCCACATAGCAATTATAACTATTTGGGCTGTGTTTGGGTGATTTGTAGTGGACAATGGGATCGGATAAGAGGTCTTACTCAGACTTCTAGTAGCTCTAGTATACACAACCTTAGTACCCTTTTACTTAAGTTAACCGAGATTAGTAATTTCATAACAATACTAGTTCACCCGCCCCCGCTTTGCACGGGTTAATTAGTTTTATGTTCTAACTCGTGTTTCATGTGAAGAGAGAAGGGAAAGAGAAAAATATAGGCAAGAAGGATAAATGGATGGGCCGGCAATAGAAGAGAGGCAGGTGAAGCCTGCCTTCCTTCGCCGTCCCGTCCATCCTTTTCCCTTTTTTCTTCCCTTCGACAGGATGAGTATAAATAAATAGGTAAGTAAAACAATAATATACAACAAAAAAACTTGCATAAAAAATACATCCGTGTTTCATCGTGCAACCCGTACTTGGCCGTTTTAGAAAATAAAAAGTATCTCACATGTTATTCTGAAAAATTAGCTATAGCCATACCAAATTTCAGCGAAATCCGTTCAGTAGTTCCAGCATGATGCGAGTTCAAGGGGACAAACAGACAGAAAATTTAAAAAAACTTGTGTCTACTTCTACGATTAAGAAGTGAAATGCAATCAAAATTAAAAACAATATTCAATGTAGAGCTACAGTTTTATTATATACAATGTATAGATTCAAGAAATTGCCCCAAGATAAATTAGCAATAAAAAAAATGCTGCAAATTATAGATGATAAAACACCAACTACGTTACACACTACTATATATTTTCCTGGCTTAACTATTGTGATTTGTGCAGAATATTAATTACTAGATATATGTATATTGATACTATCATACTCTATTTTATTTAAAGTTTTGAATTTTGGTTCTTCTACTCACTCACTAATGCGTAACAATTTAAACATCGCATGTAATACAGATGCAAATTCTTGCATCTCCTTGCATACGTCTCATGTATCATTGAAAACTCATATTTTTCTTTTGTTTACAATAAGATAAAACACACACAGACTTACTTACATAAATACTTCTCAGATTAAATTACAGGCACTTTTATAAAAAAATTACCAATTTACAGAAAATGTTAATTAGAAGTCAGAAGAATAACGTCACGACGAACCGTACACAAATCAAAGAGTGGAAGGGTATGTCTCAAATAGATTAGCCAGAGGCAAACATAAGGACCGGTAGAAAACCCACTGATGACTAGTTGAAAACCATAATTCAGCCAGGTACAGAAAACGGAGTCTTTTCTAGGCTACCACTTGTCTGGAGATAGTTACTAAGTGCAACGAGAGTAGTCTGGCAGAGAAAGGCAAATCTAAGAAACTGGCTGGCCTTCTGTAACACAGTTCTCTGAACCAGACATTCACATCTTGAAAAATTAAAAAATCAAGTTTTTGAACCAATTGTTGCCGTAGGTAGGAAATGCATGCGCCCAAACAGCTTATTAAAGAGGACCAATCGATGATATAGATTGATCACTAGATAACCAGCTATCTGAACCAAGCACTGCGGACGATCAGAGTCTTGAAAAACAGCGCATCGGGGTTTGTAATAAGATTTCTTGAGCCAATGATAGTAGATAAGAAATGCATGCGCCCAAATAGCATATTAAAGGGGATCAATCGATTAAATAGATTGATCACCAAATAACCAGCTATCTGAACCAAGCACTGTGGGCGATTCGAATCTTGGAAAACAGCGCTTCGGGGTTCGAAATAAGATTTCTTGAGCCAATGGTAGTAGATAGGAAATGCATGCGCCCAAATAGCAAATTAAAAAGGACCAAACGTTTAAATAGTTTGATCACCAGATAACCAGCTATCTGAACTAAGCACTGTGGACGATTCTGAAAAACATTTTGATAAACAGCGTTTCGGGATTTGAAATAAGATTTCTTGAGCCAATGGTAGTAGATAGGAAATGCATGCGCCCAAATAGCAAATTAAAGGGGACCAATCGATTAAATAGATTGATCACCAGATAATCAGCTGTCTGAGATTCTGAACCAAGTGCTGTGGACGATCCGAGTCTTGAAAAACAGCGCTTCAAGATGCAGATAAGACTTCTTGAGCCAATGGTAGTCAAATATAGGAAATACATGCGCCCAAACACCCAACTGAAGGGGAGCATTCAATTAGAAAGAGTAACCACCAGACAACCAGTTGTCTGAACCACGCATAGAAAACTTATCTTCAGTTTCACAATGGAAATTTATATATCTAATGAATTCGTGTATGATTCAAATGCTGTTTTATAGGAATTAATTTAGAAAACGATAATCGCCAAACAACAGCATATGAACACGATACAAGGGTTTTTTTCATAACTATATTGAAAAAAAACATCAACTACAAATAAAAATTCAAACTGAAAAGAAGAAAAGGTTTTTTAGGAAAATTTGGTACGTCGTGCGTGACACAAAATCGCGAAGTTTGTTCTTTGAACACGCCCTTTGAGTAAGTTGGGCCGTCTAGTTGTGTATGGAAATTTAATTAGAGTAGATATATTTTTGGGTTTTATATTACTAGCGGAAAACATATTTTTAAGATAATGTCTCAAGTGAAGTATCAACAAATCAGTAGTTAAACTAGATTAAATGCCACATGTCACATCTTTTGCTGTAATACAGATAGACAGATGGACATTGAAATCGCACAATAGTATAGGTTTCCATTTAATTGCTTTCGGTTCGGAACTACAAAAAAAGAAATATTTCTGTTCTATTTGTTTTCAGATTGAGAAATGATTCTCTGTATGGGTTTGTTTGGGTATTTTCATAGAACCACTTTGTTAGGACATCCATAATCATCCTATCCGATTTAGCTTTGGGGCTTAGGCGAGTACGCCACAGCCCCAAAAAAATCTGTAATCCCTGCTATCAGCTGATTCATCTGTCAGTGCAATGTTAGTAAATATTGCATATTGAATTTGGCTGATACATAGTGGTGGTATTGTGCTATTTATATCTTACTAGAGGCAGTTTCACCCGCGTTTCTTCTTACAATCTTTAACACCCCAATTAACCCCTTTTGTGAATTTTCGAAACCTTTCCTTTTTATGTTAATGAATGACGTGACGTGCTCGTCGTTTGCCTGATGAAGCAACACGACCGCTCATAACACCTGCAGTGTCACTCCTAGTGCTGCCTTTGTGCCATAATAGGAAGACAACCTCAAAACTTCCAGTTCCCTAGCCACTTTAATATGTGTTTAATGATATACTTCTATCGGTTGCAAATTGTAATCATACGCAAACGACTGATTTCCTGCGGGGATTAGTAAACTTGGAAAACTAATCTAAAATTTTACACTACAATCAAATCGTGCCCATACGAAGGAATAAGCTATAAGTAATGGATAAGTCAGGTGTATATAAAATTATAAGCGTGAGCAAACGTACGATAACAATCCTTCCTAGCTACCACTTGGGAGTAGGTACCTTACATACTCAGAGACTAAACAAAGGCGAAATCAGATATACGAGCCGTGGGTAATCATAATGCAACCTGAGATCGCATGTAGAGGTATAGTCGCCAAGACTGTGGCGGGGCCTTACAGTGCAGCATAGACATAAAACTCTATTCGTTTAAAACGATGTAGTAGCAAAATGGTACAGTCTTTGTCGACCGGAACTGAATAGTGCTAAAACTGCTATAACTCCGGATTACAAGAAAATATATACAGCGAGTAAATGAAACGTTATTCAGATTTAGCTACTTGTGCATCTGAGTCATGATCAAAATTAAATTACGTGTTCGTAGCGTGCGTCGTGCAGGTTTACCAACCAGCCGCAACTAGAGCATTAATTGGTACATAAACACTAGCACGGTTAGAAAAACAACATAATATTAAATTGGGGTTTCCATTTTTAAAACGTTTTTATTTTTATTTTTTTATTTTACGTAAGTACCAATAATGTATATCTGCACATCGCATCGAGATACCAAGACGTATGGTAGCCAATAGCTCAAATTCCAGTGCAGTTATCTTTCAATCGAGACTACATTTATGTCGAGCACCTATCCATAAGAGCAATAAGATTAAATCATAAAAGGCGTATTCGTGAGCAAAACGATCTGAAGGAAGGCAGGCAGACATAATTCACTACTCTTTAGCGAAAATAACTTGGGCAATGTAGATACGTCGCAATTACGGCAGCCAGACGCATCCCACATGGAATGTTCATATCGATACACATTCCGCTTGAAGTCTGCTATAGAAACACGCAGTACACATTATATTTTATATCACTTGCGAGGTGGACATCGGAGAACATTGTTTAGTACTATACTCGTATAGAGTGAATGAATACATTATACGCGAACGACCAATCATTGGCTAATCAAATTGTACCAACAAAGTTTTCAAAATTATTGAGCCATTACACGGTCCAGGTCAAATCAAATGATATGGCCTTTAGGATTGAGTTTGTTTACCCATTCATGCGACTAATGCATGTAATGAATTGAATTAACAAGTCTCACCCATCGCATAGGTATAGGCACTCTCCTGATAAAACGGAATCGAAAAAGACGGAGATATTTTAAATCTGTCAAGTTTTAGAGAATGCGACACAAAAGTGACACCACAGACAAAACAAGACCCTGGTTGTTATTTCACAAACATAATATAATATTACGTAACTGTCTTAATTTGTATAATTATTTATAATAAAAACTCTTCTACCTGGCTTGTATTCACGGTTTGCTGCATGATTTTGTTTACGTTTTACGCCGTATCACCGGCCGTTTGTAATTCCTACAACCGCACCTTCCGCGTTTCAACCGTAAATATATAAATACCAAAAGCAGTTAAGCGCTGATGCTGTTCAAGATTCAATGGCAGTTTACATTATACCTTGTAAATAGTGCAGGGCACAGTCTCAGTATACACAGATTTACTAATTTTTGTCACAGCCAGCTGTGACAAAATTTATATACATAGAAAAACTTGAGATTAATGTATTCAAAAATATGTTATCGCGTAAGGATCTACTCCTAAAAGCTAAAAGGTCAAAACAATTTTTTTTAAGTAATACAAGGTTACAATAATAAACTTGACGAGACGTTTCATCACCAGTTATTATTTAAGGCGGAAAATACTTCACTGTTATTACTTTGTTGTTAAAGTACAGAATAGACTCGGACGTCATGAAACCCGATAAATTCCAGATACTTCTACAGCGTAATTAATAACGAACAGTCATTAAAGTAGTACGTAATCAATTTCAGATAAAAAAACATAAATAATAATTTAAAAATAATAATTAATTATTAAATACCTACCTACATACATTAAGATTGTTTCAAATAAATATATACATACGTTTAGAGAGGTCTACAAGAATTCAATCGTGTTAATTTACCACGACCCTAGAGGCGCAATCCTTCATTATCGAAATTGGTTCAAAATTGATGAGATCTGGTGTAGTAGGTACACACACAAAAACCGACGAATAGAGGCAATAAATTAATCTCTCAATTAGTCCAGTTTTTTGTGCTCATTATCGTTAAGTCGCGTAAAAATAGCTATTTTGCAAAAGTCCATGGCTCTACCCCACTCTTTATGAGCGCGTGATAACAATATCGAAGTACATATCTGATAAGGCAGCCACGCCCGATAACAGCCGATACCTAGCTGACTCAGATCGACTTCGTTACTTCTAGAGTACGTTGCTTTTGGAAATAATAAACGCAAGCGTGACTTTGTGATATAGCGGTCGTTGTGCAAATAGTGGAACTATTAAGGTACTTAGAAAATACTGTTCTCGAATCGTTGTTAGATCTTCAATGCCGTTTTATGTCGATATGATAACTACAGCTATGAGATCATCGGTGTATTATAATGTGACCTTTAACGACAACAGCATAGCCGACTTAGGAGTTTTAACGAAACAAATCAAAAATAATTTAAACAAATGGAAGTGTTGGGAAGTGCAGCAATACTAACGGTATTTTCTTTAATTCCAGGGTGTTAGTAATCAAGTGAGATGGTGACGTGATGCACTAGCATGCGTTGGCCAACGTGGTGGCATATCCTGTTGGCGCTGTTGGCGCGCTCGGTGGCGCAGTCCTCAACCCCCACCATGTGCCAGGAGGAAGCTTGCCTTTGCGACTATTTTACGAGACTTATATGTAACTGCACGCGCGATTATAGCGTAAGTACTTGTACGACTTGTATCCTATGTGAAATGATATTTTTACGCGTAGCCGTCTAACCTTCCTTACGAAACCGAACTATGTGGTGTTACAGGAGCTGACGCTAAGACCCGATGGAGCATACAGGGTTCCATCAACGGCCACGGGTATCATCATCGATGGATGCACTCGTGTCACGTTCCTCCCCGGCACGGTGCGCGACCTGATCCAGTTACGCAACGTAGAGTTAAGGAACGTGCAGCACGTGATCATCAACGAAGGCGCGCTCGACTGGTCGCCCTCACGCAGGGACAGCGAGATGGATCCCGGACTACGAATTGCAATCGACAACTGCACAGTTGACGAAATCGCTTCGCATGCAGTTCAGGGACGAGTCAACGACATTATCATAAGTAATAGCAAAATAAGTAATATGAAGCCTTTCGCCTTCTCTAGTCTCACAGGAGTTAAATCAGTAGAATTAACCGACAATGTGTTCGATAACATAGAAATTCAGGCGTTTAAGAAGTTTACGATGAACAACTTCTTACTACGCGGGGGTAGAGTGAAGACCCTCCCGAGCAGATTCCTCTCCGACGTGGAAGTGACTAATCTCTTCCGCATGGAAGGAGTTACCGTCAAATATTTGTATAGTTCTACTTTTCTTGTCAATAGACCAAAGAGAGTTCTCATAGAGAGCAATAATATAGAAACTTTAGAAGGCGACGGATTCCGCATAACTACAACGGGACCGATTACTTTTAGAAATAACACAGTAACCGAAATGAGGAAGGGTGCATTTTTCGGTTTTACTGTAGATCTTGAAGTTGCCAGGTCCATGGGTGCTCAGGAGCTATTGATAGATAATAATACAATAGCGTATTTGACACCAAGTTCCCTGATATACAATCGCACGAGGCTAACGATGCGCGTAGACGGCCTCAATATAAAACAGAGCTGCACGTGCGACCTAGCCGAAAGCTGGAGCGCCCTGATGAAGGAGCAGGGTGGGACGCTGTCATGCTGGTACAACTTGGAAGGCCACTACATGTCCTTGCCTACTTTTGTGGATAGCCGTTGCGGCACATTCAAACAAAGCTTCTGGATATTTGTCTTGATAGGAGTTTTATTTGCGGTCGCAATATTGGCGATAGCCATATTTTTTATCGTGCGCTGCGAGAATGAGAAGAAGAAGAAAGTTCAGATAGTAATGCCTGACGGGAAAACTTATCGAGAGACTGAGTTCCATATAGTTGTAGAAAGAGCAGAGCTTCTGACCACTGACCTATGATCAGGCAGAAGTGCCCACGCTTTTATGTTAGTTGATCTCTGTGACCGGTAGAATGGCGCAAGTTAAATCCAAGAAGTTTAGTTACTTCGACGAGACAATCGAGACATGAGCATCGAACATTCCGTCAAATATTTTCAGTGCTACCTCAGCGTTTCGTCTGTGAAAATTGTGCCAAGTTTAATTTTATATTGATCAGTATTACGCAATACGGATTGAACCTTTTTGTTATCCTATGCAGTAAATTATTTTTTGGTATAAAATGGTAGAAATTAAATGTTATAACTAACCAAATGTTTCATTGAAAGCTATAGCGATTGTGAAACTGCGTACCTACCTAATCTAAAAATTGTTTTTGTTATATATAAATTACAACAACACAGGTTCTATATCGATGACGCACTTCCTGCACAGCGAATGTTATGAAACCAAAACAGTTTACGTCTGTCAACATAACAGAAATGATTGTAGGTACCTACTAGTGCTAAACAATGTTAATATTGCCATATTTGCAACATTGCCGAATTTGTTTATGCGAATGAAAAAAAATCTGCGTCTTTGTTTATACATAATTTTATACTATAGGTTTACCTCATTTTTTACTACCTACATTGATTGTGCTCTTATGCCGCAATTACATTACACTAAATTCAGTCACCTAGTTAGGATTCGGGAAGAGAAGCTTACTTACTACCCAGTTAGTAGTTTAATTAGGAACCGATTTAGAAAGGTGTAATAGCATTTAGTGACTAAGTGCTATTACACTTTTAGTGAAATGAAATTGCGGCATTAGCATCACTGCAGAACGATCAGCAGAGTGCTCTGTAACCCAATACACATTATGATTATGTATATGATTCCTTATAACATTAAAAGTCAACAGTTTAGATTTAGGATAATAGTTAAACTTTATCTTGATATCTTTTAAGTAAATATTATTAGCAACATTTCTTCAATTTAAAGTCATTGACCGTCATATAAATTAACAAGTCCATAACCGTAATCGGCCGTAAGCGTAACATGGCATGTGATATAATATGGGACCGTCCATTGAATACGTCAAAACTGAATCACACTGGAAGGAAGCTTTTGTTATTGCGATCGGTGGTGATACACCAGTATGGAGAATGTCCATCAAAGTTACATGATCACCAGCTGTAGGGTTAGCACGGCCGGTAGACAAAACTGTCTTTCCCCTGTTTTACTGTAAGCAAGTATGAAGAAAGTGACGTAAAACGGGGAAAGACAATTTTGTCTACTGTCCATGCTAACCGAGCTGGGTTAGCACGGATGGTAGACAAAATTGTCTTTCCCCTGTTTTACTCCACTTGACAAGTATGCAAGTATGAAGAAAGTGACATAAGACGGGGAAAGACAATTTTCTCCACCACCCGTACTAGGCGGGCTGATCATGTAATTTTGATGGACATTTCTCAAACATGTACTAAATTTTTAGGATTCAAATTGATTTCTTAATTAAGTATCCATATACCTCGTAGATAGTGTTTTCAACGCTGTAAATCTCAAGAAAATTGTTAATACGAGTACATGACTATTGATTCAGTCAGGTATTACCCATGCAGGTAAACTGTTGATATCATATTTCATAATTTATGTAACAAGTTATATAATCCTGTCGTACCTACCACTATACCTACATGTATTTCCTTGGCGTTAAAAAGTAAATCGTTAAATAGATAATATACCGCTTTTGCCCGCAATCTCACCTGATGAGAAGTAACGACGCGGTCTACGATGGTACATGCTCGCTTAGAAGATACATACTCGCGACTTGAAGAGCTCCAGATTATACTTATCGGGAAACAAAGACGCTGGTAAAGTGTAAATGACTACTACACCTTGATTAAAGGTGCATGTACACGGTGCAACAAGCTAAACACGCACGCTGCATGAGTGGGTAGCCCGCGTCTATAGATATAAATATTAGAAGGACCCGCATGTACGAGCACCTTATTATAACACGTAAATACATACATAAAAAACAGCAGAAATCCTGATAGATAATAATGTTTTGGTCTGGTATATAGGTTACGGTTATAGGTTTACGTTGGTATGCCATAAGTTTAGAAAAGTCCGTTTTTAAACTATTTGCTGCTTTCGGCTTTGCACGCGTGGACTACAAAGTAAAGTAGGTTTTTTTTTTATGTAAACGAATGACGTGGTATCAACGGTATCTTATGTCCTTTTCTGGAGTTCAACAATCTCTACTTACACCATATTATTATGTTATAGTAACTGTTACCATATCAATATCAAGATGTTTAGCCGTGAAGGTAAAAACAAGGGACAAAGTTACTTCGCAATTTACTATATTATTAAGTAGCCTAGATTTTATCGTAAAAGATATTTTCTAATGATGCAGTACGGACCAAAGTTGTGATCTAATCTGTTTTCCACAGAACAATTTCATTACATCGTGATATCCATGGCTTTGTTGCGTATGTCCGAGCTTGTTTTATGTCGAGATTTTTGCAATAAGTTCTTATTATCTTAAATATTTTTATAAGAATACCAGTCCAAAACATCTGAGAATTATAAGACATATAAGACGTAACTTACCTTAATGATGTCTCGACGATGAGTCCTGCAAGATGGGCTAGTGAGCCTTTCCTTTTTATGACAACCAATAACACTGATACGATAACGCATAGTACTGACAAACTCTGGTCAGTACTATGCTATTCAAAATATATTTATTTAAATTATTTAAGTACCTGGAATTTAATAAATTTCCAAGAATTTAATTATGTGGGCAAAATAGGGCCACGCGCTGCCCGGTGTATCAGTTATCTGGTTCCTATAGTACAAGCTATGCTTAGTTTGGGGCTAGATGGCGCTGCGTGACATGTCCCACACATATTTATTTATTTATTTATTTATTGATCTTGTTTATACAATTTAAGCTTTTCAAGTTATCTAGTTTGCAATACGTATAATGAAATCTGTAAGTTGTATGTTAGGATTCAGTAGTACAGTACTGGCGCAAAATAAACTTACTTCATTTCGTGTGGACGCTCGTTTCAAACCTAATTTATATAGAGTCACTTGGTTCAATTAGAATTGAACTAAGTGACATTTCTCCATCTACATCTTTAAACTAAGCTATTAGTCATAAACCGCAAAACCGCTTTGGTGTATTAAATTAACACATAATAAATATTCAAAAATAATAATATTTCACACAAACTACACTAACTAAAACAATAATTTTTATCAGGTAATTTTATTAATACTTACGTGTACGTAGAAGTAATGAAGTAAAAAAAAAAAAACTTGAAAATCCGAAAAATAATTACACTAGTTGTTCGTATCAAAAGTGCTTTGTAGGTATTGTTTTGGAAACAAATTATGCAGTAACAGTTTAAAATAAAAAATATCGTTATTTTTTTAATTAGTCTCCTAAATTATTTTGATTGATTCTTATTAAGACTAGAGTGAACCGGTAGCTTCTATAAGTACCGTGAATCATGTCGTATAAAAGATGATTAAATGATTAAAATTGTATCTATGTGTAAAAATACATCTCAAACTGTATGGGAAAAATGAAACTTTGTTTTCACTTCTATCGCGAAACACCTAAATCGTTGTAGACCTAGGATTTATTGCATGATTGAGAGGGGTTAATTACGCAACTTTGATAGCAATGCAAGGGGCAAATATATTTTCTTAATTTTCCATGGCAACTATGCAAATAATTTCCGTATTAAACTGTCAAACCCAAACATAACATTATGTAAGTTTCAATCGGTCGGAATCAAGTTACGTAATCGCCGAGCAGATCATAAAAATGATAATAAATACATAGGACAGAGACAAAGAGAGTTAGAAAAATATATAACAGTAGCCTCTGCCCGCGGCTTCGCTCGCGTTGACTATCCCTCAGAAACCGCTTATTTTTTTCAGGATAAACTTACCTTAAGCTTCCTATTTTGAGAGCCGTATAAAAAGCGTCTAAATAAATAGGTTAATTATCCATCTTTTTAATCTTTTTAAAGTGGCCTCATGCAGTGACCTCGCATGGTGACATTGTAGACATTGTGTTGTACCTCTTGAGGTAGGAACGAAATAAGCTTTTTTTAGATCTCTGGTAATAACTTTATTTAATGTTTTATGTATACTTTGACATTAACACGGAAAAAATGTTCAAATGCCCGTGATAATGTACAGACCATTCACCGTAACATTTCCCCTGATGTATTTATATTATTTAAAAATATGCAAGTATTATCGTAAATGTAAAGTAATATGTAAGTTTGTTTGTACCCACGACAGATTAATATGTTTCACTTGCATATTTTTAAATAATATAAGTACATCAGGGGACATCTTACGGTGAACGGTCAATAACAGTTTCCAAAAAAAAACGTTTTCAACCCCTTAATAATTTCAAAATGTTATTTTTATTTTAAATCATGCAGGTGCCTAACAATAACTGGTTTAACAAACGTGACTTTGAAAATAAAGAACTTTGAACTGAAACCTTGCTCCCCATTTTCACCCCTTCAAATCAACACTGGCAAAAAATATTATTTTACCATTTTTGGATGTGATTGACTGATATACAAATACCAATTTTCATAATTACAAATTCAAAAACAAAGAACGAAGTATTATGCATACTGCTACTGCTGCGTCTATGCAGAAAGTGTCAACCCTTCCTATATCATCCTTGGCCGTGTGGTCCCGCTTTGTAATAAGACCACCACTATCTCTTCCCGTGGGTGCCGTAAAAGCCGCCAAAAGGAATATCCAGGGAATGGGCAGCAGCACTCTCCTCTGTACATTAAAACCTTTTCCGATTCTCACCAAACCGCCTGCTAAGCGTGGTGGTGATTATGGCAAATCTCCCCCTATGATAAACGTCCAAAATGACGATTTATGGATTCCTGTGTTCAAGTCAATCCTGCCAAAAAATATTGTTAATAACATTTTTTACTTTGAATGAACTATCCGATGGAATACTTACGATCATATTTATTATTTATTTAACACAAAAACTTTAACTACTTATTTCACCCATTTAAGGGTTGAATTTCAAAAAACTGTAAAGTACAATTTTATTTATTTTATACTTGTTTGTATGTGCCAAGTTTCAAAGCCATACAGTACGAAATGTTAGTACAAATACTTTTTACCCGCTCATCCATTGGGGGTTGTATTTTCAAAACTCTTTTGTAATACAACCCTACGTCATAGAACCAATGTATCTTCGAATCTGAAGATTATAGAATTAGCAGTTTTGCCTGTGCGAACGTCTTACGTTGGGACTTTTTTCTGTATTTTTACCCTCTTAAAGGATGAAATTCAAAAATTCCCGATACCCGTATCTATTTATTTTGTATGTTCTTTACACATTCCAAATTTCAGAACAATACGGTAATTTTTTTTTTAAATTTTCATAGAAATTTCAACAATTTTTTTAACCTCTTTAAGTGTTGAATTTCAAAAAACTAAAAGGTACCTATTCTTTTATTTTTATACTTGTTTGTATGTGTTAAGTTTCAAAACGATACGTCACGAAATGTAGGTTTTTCATACAACCGTTTTTAACCTTTTTCGCCCACTTAGAGGTTGAATTTGCAAAAATCCTTCCTTAGCACGCACTTACGTTATAAAAGGAAGCCAGTCTCCAAATCTCAAGTCTATACGTCCAGCGGTTTGGGCTGTGCGTTGTCTGTCAGTCAGTCAGGACAAAGCCTTTTATATATTTAGTAGATTAACAATATTTTCAAACAAAGTAAAATACGTAACTATTTTGCTAACACCATAATGTAGTAATTGTGATAGTTTGTGATAAAAAAATAACCGGCCAAGTGAGAGTCGGACTCGCACACGAAAGGTTCCGTACCATTAGCTATAAAAACAAGCAAAAAAAACACGTTCATTGTATGAGAGCTCCTTAAATATTTATTCTATTCTGTTTTTTAGTATTTGTTCTTATAGCGGCAACAGAAATACACCATCTGTGAAAATTTCAACTAACTATCACGGTTCATGACATACAGCCTGTTTACAGACGGACAGACAGGCAGACAGTGGCCTTAGTAATAGGGTCCGTTTACGGAACCCTAATAATAATAACAGATTTGGAAAACCTCCAAATTGTTTCAATTCGTCGCGTACAGCGAGGTCAAACCAGTAATTGTTACAATTAGGCATCATTATCAAGTGGAAACGTACTTGCGTAAGTACTATGCTGTTGTCTTTTGTTATGTTCTTACTTATAACAGTAAGGGACGTTCTTACGTTTAGTTAGAAAAGAAATTGTAAAACAGCTACTGCGATTGTATTTCTAACTCCTGACAGCGCCACCTAGTAACATCACGTACAATATGCACTGAAGCTCTATGGGATAGCGCCATCTAATCAGATAGGATGGTACTTCGTTGAAACTATATTTTTTTAATAAATTAAAAAATAAAAACATATGTGGACATTTCACACAGCGCCATCTAGCCCCAAACTAAGCAAAGCTTGTACTATGGGAACCAGATAACTGATAGAATACTTAGATACTTTTTTGTTTGTAAATATACACATAGAATACAATATAACACCCAGACACAGGTCAAACATCGATGTACATCACACAAATGTTTGTCCTGGATGGGAATCGAACCCACAACCTATAGTTCAGAAGGCAGAGCTACTACCGACTGAGCTAACAGGCCAGTCTATCGCCATCTAGCGAAATATTATAAAAACTAACGTGTGTAGTATTCATAACTACAACTAAAATTCCGTGAGTGCAATCCGTTTGAGTGCAAATCGTCTGTAGTTAAAAAAAAACAGTTTTTGCACCATAGTTTTTGAAACGCCATCTAGTAAATTAGAACTTACTGAAGAGTTGACATCTGCTGGCGCCATCTACCTCTATATTTCTCATTAAATCAAATTTGTGTAAAGTAGCGATCGTGCTGGGTTATTTATTTATTTATTTATTTATGGACCTTCAACAGTACTACATGATATACAAATGTAATAAAAATTTTAGCTTACATGATTTACATGACAGGTTTTGAATTACATGTAGGCCTAATTACAGAATGGCCACATCATGCATTAAGAAGTGAGAAGTGAGTTATTTCACGAAGTTGTTTTACGGTTTGCGGTTATGACCAATGAGCATTGAGCAGTTTTCTTAATGTCATTTTAGCATTTTATCTCTCGCTAGATGGCATTGGCGACAGTTCTGCCCGCCTAGCATGCGCAGTTGCGCGCTGGGAGAAATTAGTGTGGTACCAAGAAGTTTATATCCTCTGAGTATGGCATCCCGCGTTTCCTTGTTTATGAGAAGTTGTGCGTCAGTATTGTAAAAAAAATCATTACTCATATATAGGTGATATTAATTAGTAGTAATTTCTACCTTCTTGGTATTCTATATTATAAATTACAGCTAATGATACATTATGTACCATTTCATTTAGTTTTAATTTATCTGCTTTAATAAAGAGGTTAGTTAATAGTCATAAAGTCTTAATATGTCAAAACTGCCAACTTCATAATAAAACAAAGACGGTTTATTAAAAAAAAAGAAATGGTGTTTTATGTATGACCCAATAGATGGCGCCAGTTGTGGTTTTACCAAAATCTGTCACTGTTACTGTTTCAAGCATAGACCACAGGTTATAGGAAATGTGTCACGATACTGACTGACAACTCTAAACTGTTGCGTTTGTTTTATTTTCGTTGCGCGATAGCTCGGCTTTATTTTGGATCATAACATTAACGTTTATCGGTCCCGCAGTTCTGCTGCACTTCAATTTACTTAAGAAGAATGCACCACAGACTACTTAGGAGATACTACGGACAATGTACTCGTGGTCCACTCAACTGAATTTCTAAGCATTTTCTTATGTTTCAACTACTCTGTGGTTTGGAAGGTTTAAACTAATACTTACTGCGCCATCTAGTAAAAGAAGCGGAACTAGTTTTTTTTTTAAATAAAACTCCTCATTAATAGAGCAGCACCAAATCACCAACAATTTCTCGTCGTTCTCCACTGCCATCAAAAAAAAGGAAAGGAGCTAAGCGAGCGCCATCTCTCGACGATGAAAGAACTCAACTGACAATTCTCAAAAGAAAACTGCTCATTATTGAAATTATTATATTCTCACCTGAAAACCTAGCACGGGCATTAGACCATTAGACCACCATCCCAAAAATGAGAGGCTAAAATTGTAGCCCACTTTACTAACACGGCTACACCCAGATTATTATAAATCTAGTCTATGGCTATTGGCTACACCATTGGTTATTGTTGCCACGATAAGAAAATTAAATGTAAATGGTGTCCGTCTTTAAAACATATTTCCGTCAACCCGTCAGTTTTAAGAATATCGTTCATTTGCAAAACCAAACTTTTACGATTCACGCACGACTAATGGGGTTAATAAAAAAATAACCCTGGTAGGGTTACTTTTTTTATCAACCCCAAACCAACACCAAAAATAAATCCGTAATATCACCCTATTTTTCATTGCTATTGTTATTTAGGGACGGGTACGGGATGATAGCTTATGTCTATGGTGGTAGAGAATGGAATTATTTCCACTGTCAAATAGATAAAAAAGGGGACGGAACAGAATATAGTCTACTGCCCTTACTAGAGGATCTACTTCTAGGTTGTCTAGTCTTCGTCCTTTGCCCAGATTAAAACTATAGGCAAACGTATGTAGGATGCTAGATTTCATATTCCAATTCAAGTTTATTATACTGACCGTTGGATTTCATCGGTGTCACGGCGATGTTTGAATTCCTCAGCCTCTATAGCCACAGGTCATTAACTCACCTAAGCAATGATTGCCCGTCTAGTACTTGATGTACGGACAGTGGGGACGACAGCTCGAGTCCTCGTGAGAGCAGCAGCGCTTCGCTTTGGTCTTGGTCCTCGCCTTCCGAGCTGTTGTAGGGCTTCAGTTGGACGTCTACTAAGGTTGCTGTTAACGAAAGGTAGAAAGCAGTTAAGAGGCGTCAGAGGTTCTACCTAAAAACTAGACTCTAGTTTTAGTATAGAACCCTCTTAAGCCAAAATTAAAAAAAAATGCATTTATCACGATCAATATTGAGACTTGTCAAGCGATTACACTAACTTTTCTAGAAATTTTTGTTTAAATTTATTTTATTTGCCTGATTGTGTCATCCGCCGACCCGCACTTGGCCAGAGTGGTGCATTGAGGTTTATAGTATTTCCTACTGTAGGTACTTTTACGTAAGATATAAATAGGTACGTGTCGCGGCCAGGTGCAAACCACAAAAGGCTAGGTATCAATGGTACGCCACGGAGAATAGCAATGGCTCGACACCTGCACCTAAGAATTCCAATCACGGATACTACTCGAATTAGTAACAATTATATAAGTTTAACTACGCGTGATTTGTTTCTACTAAAACTAAATCCTATTCTATAGTCTATCTATAGTGTGATTCAGACTTAATAGCGGCTCTGAAGCGCGCTGCAAGCCCCGCGCACGCTGCGCTCACCGCTTTCCTGTCTCACACAACTAATTATTGCTACTGCGCAGCGTTTCGCACCGACGTCACAGACGCCATTAAGTTTGAATCCCACTACCTAGAGATTGTAGAAACAAAAGCATCTACATGGAGACTGTGTATGCAATATCAAGTCTTGTCAAACCATGTCATCGACACTAATAATGTGAAAATGATTTCACTGTTTAACATCTGTTACAGAATGACGCTCAGTCGTGAAAAAAATGATCAATGAGATCTTGACTTGAGTGCCGACTCAAGACAAGATATCATTGATTATTTTTTTAATGGGCGTCGTTCCGTAGCGCGGAAATGAAGAAAACGAGGGTGTCATACTCACAGAAGACCATAGGCGGCATGTCGAGATCAGGTGCGAGGAGTTTGGAAGCGTAGCTAGCACCAGCGTAGACCAGTTCCATTTCGAGCGCGACGAGGCCTTGCCGCTGTGACGTCAGCGGAGTGTCTTCATACCCGGCGCAGAGGCAACGGAAGCCGAATCGACTCTCATCGCTACAACCAAAGTGGCGCATTCAGAAACGTTTATTTTTATCAGATTTATTTTTAATGTACTTAAGTAAAAATTTAAGTCACGAGCAGAAGCGAGAGTACTTGTCACGGTAATACTAGCCAAGTAAAGGATATCCTGGCTTTAGGGATAGATGCGGGGTTCAAATCCCACTCATATTTCAATTTTTCCTTAATCTGTTGATTACGCTAAGCAGACGATACAGTTATAAATCATAAATGTTTATCTTTATGTACTTATGTAATCAAAATTCTCATGGGAACACCAGTCTACATTCATTCTGAATGGACAAATAGATTAGATAGTATTCTCAAAAATAACTTGATATATTCACGATTCGGAACTCTGATATGCACCGTCTCATTCATCCTGAATTTAGATGAAGGAGACGAAGAGTAGATTTTGAAGAGGAGCCGTTCTGTTGATTTACTAATTGCTCAGGTTTCTTCGCCTTCAGCTAAGCTCAGCTTAATACTACAAAATGTTATGGTCCTCACTTTAATAAAATCAAATAGTGCAATTAAAATACACCTACTTGGTCGTCTTGTTGCATTCAGTGAGATAATCAGTAGCAGTTTCCAAGGAGAATATGACTTCGTTACCCGGGATCAGTAGAGCATTCTGCGGCCAGTCAGAGGCACTGAAATTAAAACATTCATTTTAGAAACTATGTTTTTTGTGTTAGCTACATTATCAGGCTGTGCTCCACTGCTCAGCAGGGTTACCTCTTGGATGAGAATTTTCGAATGAACATTTCTGTAGGTATTCAATATCGAATACCATAAAATATTTATAAGAAATCCCAATACAGCGCCCCTAGCTATATCTATGCATAACTAAGAATTTCACACAAATATTTTACGCTAGACAGGACTCCATGTCAAGTACAGTGATGTATGAATTTTAGAAAAAAAAAACTGTAGGAGTACAGGAATATTCGGAATGGGATTGTCATAATCAGGTGTTCAAACTAACTTAGTCACGTTGGCAGTTTAAATTCTACTCTATTTCTTCACGAAAAGGTCTTACGTTTGAATAGCCGCGTTTTTACAGACGTATAGTACTTACACATTGCTGAGTTTGGGCGTGACGCTGACGTAAGTGCAGTTGTAGTGCATACACGCGTTCTCACCATCCGGTTCTTCCGGCATCTCTTCCAGCTCTCCGTCCGGCGAGAACATCACTAATCTCTGCGCGAACCAACACAAGATCAAAACACATTACATTACGACGCACAACACCGATCAAAAGCAAAAGATGATATTCGCAATTGTAAAGTGTACAGCGCGGGTTCTATATGGCAAATCAGCAGTGCGGAGCGTAGACGCGCAGCAAACGCGTGCGTTTTTTAAATGAAAACGTTTCACCAGTTTGATAGCGCTAGTGTGATGAAGAGGCTAATTCTCCCCACTGTCAAATATTATGTTTTATAGTGCGGAGAAAGAGCATAAGTACATTTTTTATTTTTCCACCAAAAAATCAACCCAACGATTTCAGGCGGACGTGTGTGATAGAGTTATGATTTTGGATGGGCATGAACAAGCGTGACGCTGATGAAGTGGATGGATGAGATCTACCTTGTATACCTTACGGAACGGGGGGTCGGCGACTCGCGCTTCATTTTGGCAGTGGCAGCGCTGCTTGGGCGTGCCGGCCACTGCGTAGATGGTAAGCGTGTCTTCGGGCTGAGCCGTTACGCTCCGTGGGTCCATCTCAACTACGATCCATGAGACGCTCGAGGGGAACAGCACCCTGGGACACAGAATAGATATATAGTACTATACCTGGCATTAGAATACATAACACTATTAATGCCGTCTGTGCTACTGAAACCCAGCGTCATGTGTTGAATATCTTCACTGGTACAGATGCTGAGTTAAGCCCTTTTCAACACCACTGTCACCTATACTTTACTACTTTATTTCTCGCTTTTCATGGGTACTATAATTGTACCTATTAAAATATGTGTATTGTGCACTTACCTTTCCAGAACGTACCCTAATGCATTGCAGTAGCCTACTACGTACCTACCTACGCCATAAAGGGTTAAGTGGAAGTTTTAGTGCAGACGCGAATTACGTAATAAAGCGTGTACGTGTCGCAATTGAATATAATTTCGGTAGAATTGCGTTTTCTTACAACGCATTTATAATACAATGGTTAATTTATAGGCGGGCATTAAATTTAACAATTAGCAACTATCCACGATGTTTATGTCTATTATTATTGTAGGCGTTTATAATTATATTTCTACTAGGTGTTGCCTAGCAGAATGTTTTTTTTTAAATAAAATCTTACATATTGCCAAAACTAGTTTTCAAAATGTTAATAATGGAAATATTTCTAGCTCAATCCTAATAGGATCTTAAGTAGGTAGTGTGTTTGCTTATACGCATATCCTTATTTCTAACTCCTAACTCTTTAAGTATACCTATGACGAGATTGATGGCTGTGGGAAATAGCCCTTATCATAGATTAATAATAATTTATAACAAGCTTCCAGAATCAATGAAACTAGAGACTAAAGATCATATATTTTGTAATAAGTTAAAATCATTCTTAATAAAAAAAGCCTATTATACTGTACAAGAGTTTAAAAACGATAACATAGATGCGTAGGTAATGTATTTCGGATAATTTAATTTTTATTTATTTAAATGTAGAATATAATGTTAGTAAATTGAATAAACCAATTAGCAAAATATAAATTAAATAAACTTATGGATTGACTGTGGTATGTAGGTAGATATGATAATAGGTATAATGGTGGTGTGTAATCCTGCGCATGAAGGAATAGGGTGTGGATAGTAAATAATTAATGATAATCTTTTGAAATGCTTTGTAATCTCCTGACTAATAAGAATTTAATAATAATAATAGTAGTAATTAGAGTTGACGTAAATAATAAAATTAGAATTAAATAATAATAGCATTGACATGTACCAATAAACTTATATAATTGTAGAAACCACTCGAAATGTTAATGTGCAGCGCCCTTAGAGGGCACATATATTGATCCTGAAGACAACCTGACATGTACATCTAGTCTGTATTATATGTGAGCACAATAAATGAATATGAATATGAATATGAATAAGTTTTTGTTTTACTTATAAATAAAAAATAAATCATCAACTGTTTTTAAATGTTTATTTATTTATTTATGTAACACATGTCGAAAAAAAACAAAAGAAAACGTCAGCCATGTAAAAAAGCAGAATATAGAATTTCAAAAGCGTACAGCTACTACATTAAATAACTATAGCATTAAATTCGCCTATGTACTTGGTTTACTCTGGTGCAATAAAGCATTTTCTACCTATCTGTAACAGCAACACCAATTCAAGCAATAAGTACTAATTAGTAAGCATAATATCAAGCAAAAACCTTCTAATATTAGTGTCCGGCAAATAAAATGAGCCCTCGTTTAGACATCACGTGACCTGCGCACGCGCAGTAGCATAAATGTGACGATGCTCTAGTTATATGCTATAGACTATATACCTTTTGTTAGTGACTGTAGCCTGATTATAAGGGTGTTCGCTCTCGACCCACGCGTAGTAGTTAGTGGTGGTGGTAGTGAACTCTTCGACAGTCGGGACCAGGGAGTTCATGGCGGACACGTGGGGAAGCAGCTTGTGAATCAACTCCAGCAGTTTGATTACGCTCTGAAAAATTTAAATTTTTGTATTTACATCCAGTTGAGGAGGATGTGGTTGTCGCCCATTCGAGTTATCTAATTTCTTTTAGTTAGGAGTAATAATTTGTCATCAAAAAAAATTTTTTGGCTGTTTTATTGGCTATAATGTTATCTTTCAATAATTTTTATTTAAAATCCAAACTACTGAACCGCTTTTTTATGAAACCAATCTGAAAGTAAATAATATCCAATTGAAAAAAAAAGGCGAATTATAAATGACGTAGGTCTAAGGTAACAAACAATTTTTTAAATACAACCGAAGAAAGAACTATCTCATTATTAAAGTTAGTTGAAAATTATGGCAGAGACCACAAATGGTCGAGAATCAGGGTTCATGATCCGGATGCTTAACTGTTGTTCTTATTCGAAACTCTATTGTAAGCTCTCTGTCTAGTAGTGGGTACTTATGTGATGGTTCAGTAACTATTTAAATTTCGAGTAAACCTTTCTACACCTTAACAGGAATAGTAAACGTTGCTTCCCCGATACGAAACTTACGACCGCTTCTCATGAACTAACCTTAGAATCATCCATCCCGTCTAGATTAGCGAGACAGTACGGAAGCAGGATGTTAACCGCAGGCGAGTTTTGCAGTACCGCCGCGTTCCGCCGCAGATCCTCAGCGGTCAGTTCGTTGCGAAGCGTGTAGAACAGTTCCACGGTCCGTTCGAGAATGAACGAGGACACACGCAGAGTGATGGCTCGGAGGGTGGTGATCATTGCATCCGCGCTGTCCGTAGAGTGTACGAACGGTCGCGTTTGGGACCTGGTTGTACATATACATACTTCTTAAGTACGTGATACGCTAATACAGGATCTTATCTGTATTAGTATGGTTACGTTGGGCACTTTAATGACAAACTTTTTCCCAGAAAATAAAGTAGCACGTACCTACTTATATGTTTATTGAACCTTCTATAATCTTTTTTTTTGTTTTGTTTGTAATTGTCCGATTTAGGTTTTTATGGAAAGAAAAACTGAAAGGAGAGTCAGAGCACATGCGAACGAAGTCGCGGGCAATAGCTATTAGTTTACAAAACACAATTTTTGTCCTTACATTCTTACTATATCTAAATGGATTTTCTATTCTAGGAATTTAATCACCTAATTTTTGCTTAGTTCAACCCTTTCAATGGCATAACTATGATTGTTGTCAGATGAACATTTACACAACTCAACGTAGGCCGGCCCCCCACTAGGTTGACCGACGATCTGGTCAAAAGGGCGGGGAGCCGATGGATGCAAGCCAGGTGCCGCTCTATGGATGAGGCCTATGTTCAGCAGTGAACATCTTCAGGCTGCTGATGGACTTCCACTGCTGTAGGTACTTATTTTTATACAACAAATAATAAGAACAACGTACGCATAATAAATGAGGCACGGTATCTGCCCCCTGGCCAGTGTGGTGCCGTTAAAGCTGAGCGAGCAAGAGGCGAATCTGAAGGTGGTCCCGTCCGTTCCCTTCACGGACGGCAGCCCGCAGTCGCCATTAGCTGTTCGACCACCATGGTTGCATAGACGAATCGCGTAGCGGAGATCCTCCTGAAAGTACCATCGGTTCAGGCGATGTCTTCAAAGCGATGATACTTGAGAGTCAGTTTCTTATCTAGGTCTAAACAGCTTACCAACAACTACATGATTTGCCTGGCTTTACAACTTAGCACTACCGAGCTTCAGAGGGCACGTTAAGCCGTCGGTCCCGGCTGTAGTCGTAGAATAATAGTCGTTAATCCATGTCAGAAGCCTTTGGGCAGCCTAAAAATTCTGACACCAGGGCTAACCACTTGCCTACACGAGAAGAAAAAGAATAGCTTGCCACCACCTTCAGCCACTAATATCGTCACTTAAAACCAGCTGACAGCAAAAGTATTCCCTTCTTTTCTCCATTTATTTCGAATTCGTAGTTTGATAAGAGTTCTTAATGAGAACTTACGACCCGTAACACTATTATGGCTCGTGAGTAACTGAGATACTGGGGTATGGCCTAAAATATTCAAAGGCACCTGTAGAATGTATATGAGCAATACAGTACCTTCAAAGGAATCGGTTTGTCAAACTTGAGCTGGGCCATGTCTTGAAGGCAGTCTTTTCCATCATACGATCCGCTTACAGTGTCGATGCTGATCCAACAATTGCTCGGGTTGGCTTCCTCGTTTGGGCCGTGTAACTGCTGGATTCCAATCACTTACATGAGATAAATTATAATAATAAATATTACCCACCTATTGTAACAACTCCTACGCGCTCACTGTTCACAGGCCTTCTAAATAGCAGTGGGATTCTAATGTCAGTTAAGTTCCAATTACATAAACTAATAACAAAGACTAAAACCACTATTCTAACACCCTGACATCAACTTAATCAAGACACAGTCGGGAATCTAGAGAAATTTGTTATGGTGGCTAGCTTATAGGCAAGTGCAGGCTGCTTGCGTTTATTAGTTTTCGTTTATATTTGGAATTAGAAAACAATAGATATGTCCGTTAATGTCAGAACTTCATGAACAGCACGAAAAGTGCATGCGAATACCCACCCTCATGTCATGGAGCAGTTCCAAGGTATATTCGTAATGTCCAGTTCCAGTGTAAACGCAAGCGCCAACCAGCGTCACGCCCGGCCGGTCTACCGTGAAGCAAATGGCGTCCGGACTTCCGTTACCGGTGTTCCACAAACGGGACTGATTCATACGCATGAACCGAGATGGCGTCACTAGTTGCTTCAACGTTGTGTTTTCCATGTCCTACGAGATTCGTTGTCGTTACAAGGTTTTGTTGCTTATGTTTCCAGCAAATTCAAGCTTTTAATATCAAGGAATTAGGATGGCATAGGATAGGTTAGAGGAACACGTAATTGGGTTCAGCTTTTAGAATACGGAGTTTTGGTAGAGTAGATATATATAAGAAAGCATTTTGAATGTTTGAAAATTCCCAGAAATTGGTTTTAAATACCGATACTTATTTTTAAGTAAATTGGTCAGAAGATTAAAATGCAATAAGCTATAGTTATTAAATCACATTTTCAACATTTTTGTGTTAATTTTACTGAACCTTTTTTACCCTTATGTTATTGGCGCTGTAGGAAAGCTCCGCGATGATCCTCACAGTCAGCTTACAGCAATAGTCAGCCAGCTGTTCCTGCAGCTTGATCTCTCCGTGATCATGGGGCTGGCCTCGCTGCCGCGTCATCATCTGCTCTTTGATCGGTAGCATCACAATATCCAGGAGACAACGGATCACGTCTAGCAAGTGCCAATCTGAGTCCGCCTGCTTTTTCGACGTTGACGGCTGCAATTACAGACATGAGACAATAATAAGAAAGCTTCATGGTTAGATATAGCTTGAAATAAATCTAATTATTAGTTGATAAACATTTGAATACCTTTTGATTGTCTCTTTGGTTGGCTCGTGGCGGGATAGGTGGTGGCTTCGATCCGTGGAACACGCGAGGAACAGTGGCCGATTTTGATGGCACATCCTTCAAACCTGTCACCTAGAAACCATTTTAGCTATCTAAACACTGATTTGCAGTTGCTAATGGTGATAAAAGTATTTTCTACGCTGACAACGCGCGCACATATTTAGTGCTGTGATAAGACATTACGGCCAATGGAGTGTCATTAATCAAACCCGAATACTCTGAGAATGTAACGGATATGCACACATTTTGATTGCCACAATACAATAAGTTCTAATATTAAACGACACCCCAGTGACAGCAGCCTTTTTGGGATCTTCGATGTACGTACTTTGCTTTCAGGGCGTTTGGCCTCCTCGTTTACCATACTATTTTGTGTGATGGGGACAATATACTGTAACACATCCCGCAGACTACGCGACGAGCACATAGCGGCGCAAGTCGCGGTTAACTCACGAATAATGCTTGGTGGCACTTTACCATGCTGAAATGAAAATCATATGTTAGGAACAAAGGACGATGGGTAACACTGTTTAGACGTCAAATATGCGAACACATCGGTACATACCTTTACATTATACAGAAGCGCGACAAAATGGTCCCATTTGAGAGACGGTGTTGGGCAAAAAGCATAAAAACACGCGGTGAAAGTTTCCTGGCACTCCTTCAGAATGGAGTTGGTTAACTCAAGTGAGAACTGCACGTAGCATATTCTGGAACTCATTGCCTTCTTAGACCGAGCTACCTGTTCTTCCAACATAGCGCATGTGATCGTCTCATACGCAAGCAAGGACTGTATAAACAGTTTTATTTCCCCTATAGACTCAAAGTAATACATATATTCATGCGAGTTTCTTTTTTTGTTGTTTGGCGGGTAGATTTCTGTTATGTAAGATTTTGCGAGACGTAACGAAGCTCGTATGATGTAAACGAGTCGCCTTTGTTTTTTCATTTCCGCTAACTTCCAGAAGTTAATGGGGACTAGACCGTTTGTATCTAAAAGTATGTAGTGTAGCGTGTCCCAACAGTAGCTGAGGATGGATAGTAAAGTCTTGAAGCATGCAATGGTCACTCTGCGCGATATGTTCTTAGTGAGGTTTATGAGAGGCTCGCTGTGGTCGACGGCCTTAGGTAGCGCGACGTGATCTGTCCCCGCCAGGTTGTAGATAAGGCTGGGTATCTGGCCGGCGTTTACGTCTGTGCCGTTGTTAGATCTCTTTGACGTTTTGAAGTGGAAGTTGACATCGTCATTAATGACCATGCGTAGGCCGTCGGAGCCGCAGTCTGACGACGGGCCGTTTATGCAAGCCCAAGCGACATACCACCGGTCAGCCTGAGAAATATCACATTGATTAGAGATTCTGAAATCTTTACATTACAGTGACAAAATTCGCAAGTATTGTGGTTGCTTACAACGATCGGTATGGGAGAGTCGAACATGACCGGAAATCGATCTCGCGGCGCGCATTCGTAAGCCACCTCTTCGGTTTCGGTGATGACCTCGCCGTCGCCCTCCTGGTCGCCGCCCTCGGGTCCGATGTCGAAAAGCTTTATTTTAGCGGTGTATTCGCCGCGACCGCCGAAAAGGCCATAGCCACCTATAATTTAGTAATTCTCCTTTGATAAAAAAAATCTTATCATTTCATATACTAAATATCTTAAAACGTTACAATTTTAGTATGGATTATGGCCTAGGTATTTCTGTTTCAACATACCTAGCAGTATATCCGAATCGCACATAAACCTGATGGCTTCCACGGAATGCCCTGAATACCCCCACCCTCCACCGTGGTTTTGGAACCTTGTCACGGTAAAGTAGTCAGCTTTGAGGGGCGCAACCGGTGACGCCACATTCTCACGCTTACATTCTATTACATTAACTCTGAAAATTTGAAATATTTCATATGAGCTAACTTTAAATACCTTCAAAAACAAAGGAAGTACAAATAATACTAAACCCACGTACTTATTATCATGAGCGTAAGTGAGAGAATCCAAGCACCCTAAGAGGTGAAGCCCCAAGTGCATTCTGTTGATCTGGCTGCCATGCGTTACGGGTATCGCCAGTTCCTGATTCAGAATCGAGATATTCGACAAAGCTACGCTATCCACGGGCTTCTCCTCATTATTACACACAACTTCAAAATTTTCCATGTTTTTAAATTCTTCGAGCCGTCGCATCGCACCGACGTTGGGGTAAAAGCATTCCATGTTTTCCATGTAGTCTAAATCGGGGTTGCAGCACCGTTGCAACTTGTGAGAGTCAAACGCGAGGATGTTGTAGCACTTCATTACGCGCATGAGTGGTTGGTAGCACCATAAAACCTCGTAGTGGGGATCTAGACAAGCAAGAGTGTTCACAAAGTCCACTTGCTCCGGCCCTGTCCACGAGTTGCAACTGCCATCGTTCTTATTTATGGTTATGCATTTAAACGTGTGCTCTGGCCGATTGGGTAAAATCACTAGAAAAGAAATTTCCAATGTGTTATAAGACATAATATATAAGTAGCAAAAATAATGATAAATGGGTTATAGTCATTGATAGCAAAGCTTACAGATGGAGTTGTTGTTAGCGATGATGGTAGCGCTAAAGAGGCTGTCAATCTTGATCAAAGCCTGCGTGATCTGCACGAAGGTTTGGTCTCCTGCGGCGCTGAGCCAGGTGGCCCTGCAGGAGTGCCGCGGGCCGAGGTTGGGCACACGCTCGGGGCTCGCGAACCACACGGGTGCGCGCTCGCCACCCGCGTGTACCACTTCCTCACGGGGCGCCCGCCCCAGCGCCCCTTTCTACAACAATACACACATATCTCTCAGTACCAACAGATGCATAAAATCTCATTTTTACTGGACATTCCGGGTGAATTCCTTGATTTTGTTGATTCACCGACTTTCCCTAAATGGACAACATTTCAAATATTTACTTCCAGACCTTACTGGTTTTGTTTATTGAAAGTTAGTTGAAAAATAACAGACACGTAATTTTGTTGTTACTAATGCATTTATTAAAATTGTAGAATAGGTATTTGAATAAATTTCAATAAAGTGAAGCATTACGATTTTATGTAGAATAGGTATTTGAATAAATTTCAATAAAGTGAAGCATTACGATTTTAGCTAGGAGTCAAGGAGAAAAAAAAATTAATAACTGTTATGCTGCAATATTTAGACTTCATAGGTCGACATCATAAATACTGATTATTATAAATCTGGTATTTTTATATGAGCTCTTTATAAAATAATCTCAATATCGTTTTAAAGTTTCGTTACCTTGCAAAAATGAAATGTTATCCTTTCTCCTGACGTGTTGTAGGTACCTACTCATTACCTATGGGAGACCAAAGACGTACAGCCCAAACCAGCTCCACCCAGTCGCGTTAAACCATACAGGGTGATTGGTACGTAGACCGTATGCTTTCAGGGTATTTTTAAACAGGGCTTGGGCTAACTTTTTAGCGTAACATTAAAGCAGCAAATTTTTTTGACAGTTTTTCAAGTTTGTTAAATTAGAAAAAAAAATGCGTGCTTTCGACCTTACATCACTCACAACGGAAAATACGGGTTTTTGATTTTAAAAGAAACGTCAACGACTCTACTAATACTTTTTAATCATCATTAACCACAGTTTTTAAATCAAGAACTTATTAGTTAGTACCCGTGCTTTAGGAAATCAGTGACTTAAAGTTGAAAACGGGGGATTTTTCCAATTTTCACTAAATTTTGAATAACTCAAAAATAAAAATAAATCCCTGAGCTGTTAGAATATTTCGCTTAAAAGATAGCCCAATACCTGTTTAAACACACCTTGAAAGGCTACGGCCTACCCACCAATCAACCTGTATAAGAAGCCTATACCAATCATATGCTCGATTCACGTAGGTGTAGTATTTACTCCTCTAAATTCTTTCAGATTGTTTCCTTTGTAGATCTTTTTTTCTGTAGATTTTTCTGTTTTCACGTAGTATTTTCAAGCTGTTGCAATGGACGTAAAGCTTCTTTATGCCTAAAACTAGCCTTCCGTCAAACTCCCAACAGTAGGTACTGCTATAGTTAATAGCACAGATCTTGCTAAAAATCAGACTTAAAGAAATTACATATAGCACTACCTATATTGTATTTTTAAACCGCGATCCTCTCCGAGCTCTGGCTTGTTTACGCTGACAGCAGTCTTCTGATGCTTCTTCATTGTTCTGTAGACTTTGCATAAAACTCGTGGTAGAAAAGCACACCTCAGGGGTGATCTATAAACTACACCTGAGATGTTCCTTCCAACGAGCTCTAGCATAGGTGCACGCATTTAACGTTCATCAACTTCTTCGGTCTGGAGTAAACTGGCCATAGTAATGAACGCACCTTGACATTGTGTTTTAAGCTATACACCTTGTGTTTGGGATGTGTATGTTGTGTGTGTATGGCTGTGAGCTTCTTAGGATGGGACCTAAAAAAGTAACTAACAAAAATCCTTTTTTATTCATAGTTACCATCATCATCATCATTAGCTTGAAGACGTCCACTGCTGAACATAGGCCTCCCCCACAGAGCGGCACTTTGAGCGGCTGTTCGCCTCCTGCATCCATCGACTCCCCACTGTTTTCATCAGATCGTCATAATGGTAGATAAGAACTAAGATAAATTGTTTTTGGTCATGAAACTCTACATTTCTGGGCTAGTAATCATTATGTTACCTTGTACTTTCAGGATATACCGTGATTTTTATAATTTACAAAACAGTCTTATTTTTTAAGAATTCAAAAGACTCTTTAATTATTTGTAGAACTCAAATGTATCTGTAATTTCCTTACCCACCCGTGTAACCTATAGACCTGTTACATAACATGTTAGTCTATTAATAAGTTAGTTCCACCCTTCTCCTTCTTATTAGCTGACTGAAGACTGGTTACCCATACTATCCTATTCTAATACACCCCGCTATATGCATATAATATAGCTATATAATTGCAATAGAGGGGTTTTTGCTCCTACTGTTTCAAAAAGACAGTGAAAATGTTTCTGGGAATGTACTAAACGAGGAGGGGTGAAATGAGATTAGGGAGATGCGGAGAATGACACGTTCGTCAGTGACGTCTGTGGTACTGGCTCGATATACGAACCTGGTAGTTTCCGAATGTGTAAAGCTCGCCATCCTTGGTGAGAGCGGCCGTATGGTTGCTACCGGCAGCGACGATGACGGCGCGCGGCAAGCGCACGCGAATGATCCGGTGATGTGCCACCACATCACCCGCGCCCAACTGCCCATACTGGTTCGAACCGAACGTCAGCACTTCTCCTACACAAGAGATTTCTTTTTATAATTTATAGGCAAAGCATTTGACCACTGTCTCACCTGATGGTAAATGACGCGGCATACGGTGGTGCATGCTTGCCTAAAAGACACCTGTTCACTCTTGACTTGAAGACACCCAGGTTATAGTTAACTCAGGTTAGTTAGTTAGATGGAACTAGCTGCAAGCGGCGAGAAACACGTTGTACCGTTGTTGGGTCTAATGATCTCATTTGTTCGTCATGCTCGAGTGGCAGGCAAATAGTAAAAAGGTTAACTGTGTTTTCAACTTTTAAGTTTCCATAAGGGCATGATTACGATAACTAATGTGGATCAGACTCACAGACATCTAATACTATGGTAAGCAGACTTAACATAAGAGAATTATTGCGTGCCACTCTTTACAACATGCAAATCTCATGCACACAGTGAAATGCACATCAAAACTTCAAAAGTTACTGGTGAAAAGATACTTCGGGTGTGTTCCTATATGAAAAGTTGCCACACAACGATATGTTTCCATGGTAACATGATTGCGTTTTGGGCACGCGTTCCTTGTTGTCGATGGGTGCGTAAGTGTTGCAACAGCAAAAAGGAAAGAGATAAAGTTATCAAATTTTAACAAGAGCGAAAGTAATGGATATATCATTTATTCTCGTCTATGTAGTAGTGAAGATAATGTTAGGTCTGCTTACTAATATTAGATGTCTGTGATCAAACTAAACTTTCTTTACTTTTTACAAGGGCGTAGTTTAAAATGGCTTATATTTAGCTAAAAAAGAAAGTAACCTATACGTAAAATAAGCAATCGTGTGACCCTAAGCTTTCCTTACCGGCATCCGTAAGCAATACTGTATGGTGGAGTCCGCAAGACACCGAGGTGACTTTATGCCCGCCCGGTATTGCAATTTTAGCTGGCGAGAGACAGCTTATTTTCCGACTGGCTTCTCTCTCTACATCAGATCCGGACGCTTGCCCTTCGTACTTGGACCCTTCTTTACCTGCAGCAATTTTTTTAATTATAATATGAAGTAATTAGAAGGGAGAAAATGAGGCGTGTCCTCTCATCGCTTTTAGAAAACTGTCTGTGCGCAGGGACGTATTGCATTTTTCCTAACGCACGGCAAACCATTTATAAGCAAATCTTTCGGGAATCTTAGTACTTCATCCTTCCTATTTTCATTTACAACTAAGAGTTAGGTAAGTACGTATCTAATGCAAAAAAGTATATTTCTTATAAACACGTTAAGTAATAATAATTATACAAAATTAAATTGTTGGTAATGATAATAATATCTGGTATTCTGAGTTAAATTTATCTTGTCTATACTTTTCTTTTTTGTAGCCAAATTATTAAATTTTTGTTAGACCAAAATCATTGACCTGATTTTCCAGGGACACAGTATGCTCCATTGTTTTGATCAATTTGGTTGCAGGTAATGATTTGATAAGCAGTAGTATAGTATTGGTATTTGACGTTGTCTAAAGTGATTCCTCACTTTCAAACTTGCCGTCGTCTCGAGCGCAAGTGTCGGGATCGTCGTCGTCGGTGACGGGCGCCGTGTCAGCCCGCTCGGCCCGCGCGCCCATCGGTTCCGCGCACCAACGGCATATACCGCACTCATTGCAACCGGCATCGCCTTCACCGCAACCGCATTTGCTAAAATATTACCGAACTAAAATGGACGAGAATAAATAATTGCCACTGATTAAGAACTAAGGTTTTAAAAGTTTTATTTAACAGTTTATTGTTATATTTACACTTTTATATGAGAAATAAACACGGTCTGCCCTCACGGTAAGCTACAACTGTCGCCTACAATACTAGAAAAATAGCCGATGCAATGCCATGTTGTGACACAATAACATTAGTACGAGTAGTTGTAAAACAGTTTAACTACGTTGATCCAGCAAAATAAATATGTATTTATCTTTATTTTATGTGCCACATGTCATTTTACAACCTTGTCATTTTACAATCTTGCAGCTTGTTCTTGAGCATGTGAAATATGTGGTATGTACTTACTCGCCCGGCACTCGGTCCGGTATGGCCGAGAGATGGCAAGCACGCGCAAACCCCGTGCACTCCCGACACTGCACGCACACCCGGCAGTAATCCGTGACCCATGTGTGACCACCCTGGCACACGCGCGGATCATCCTTGCTTTCCTCTTCCACTTGCGTCCGGGAGTAGTGCTCTAAAACATTCAAACCTCACAAGAAAATATTCAAAGCACGAGTAGTTATTTAAAAGCAATTATAATCTAAAAAAACAAGTAATTCTCCAAAAAGAAACGCGCGGATATATTTCCCAAAAGTTGTGCAAATAAAGCGTAGAGTGCAAACTTTAATACCTAACTCACTTTCTTTGGTGTATCCGAATTCGCGGCCGCACTGTCCCTTGTTATTTATTCCGAAGGTGTACACGAGTCCTAAGCTCGTCAGCACGACAGCATGAGCTTTGCCAAGTGCCACCTGGAAGTACGATCCTGTATTACTGATAAATAATAAACAAATGAGACACAAAACACATCAACTTTATTTAAAAGTATAATAAGAACTACCAAACCGGAGATAGATCATGTTCAGAGTTCTTTTTTATTAGACAATATAATGATGTTAAATGTTTAATTATGCTAAACACAAACATATTTTTAAAAAAACAGTCCATGATGTTTTTGATTTGACCATCAAAAACTGACTATGCAAGAGTAGTAAATGTTATGTAGGTGCGAGTGAAACCAAAATTTGAAACCATGTCAATATGGCTATCATTTTTTCAGAGCCTACACGTCCTAATAGCATATGGAACACTTGTTGAAAACGATATCATATAGGTACTTAACCTAATACCTACCCTTACACACCGTGCTACATATAGTAACCAAGTCGCCAGGTAACTATTAAAATTTGCACAAATGCGTCGGCTCAGTTTAAACTCCACAGATGTTAACATCGCATTGCAGTAGACTAGATCACATGGCGTATAATAACATGAATTGCACAGCAAGTTCTTCAGGCAAGCAACACGAGGCACTAAAAATGTTCAGTACTTGTAATACAAAACCAGTTGTTGTAATGCAAAACATGGTTAAGTAAGAACTGTAATTATATTATTAAGGTGGAACGTTACACTAGCGCGGCAAACTCAAATTTTCTTGCGTTCTTTTGCCAATAATAGCTTAATTACATGAACACTAATTTTGCGGAAATAAATAGAATGTATCAACAAATTACGATTAAAAGTATCTCCTAGATATCATTGGTTTAGCGACAAATGGCAATAAACAATTTTCTTCTTAGTTTTTCAGTCTATTGCCATTTGTCTCTAAACCAATGACATGTAGGTGATACTTTTAGTTGTAATTTATTGACACATTCTATTTATTTCCGCAAAATTAGTTTTCATGTAATCACGTTGAGTAATTATGCTATTATTGGTAAAAGAATGCAAGAAAGTTTGAATTTCCCGCGCTAGTGTAACGTTCCACCTTAACGAAGTAAATATGAATTTATTCAATTAAAGGTTTATTCAAGTCATGCCCCAGGAAAGTGGTAGATAACCGCAGTATCCATCACATATTACAATATGGAGATGGAGTTTCCGAAAAGACAAATGTTTAGTGTGTTTTGTAATGCGTATAAGCATTCCGCATGTTACAATTACACTGTAAAAATGACAATCCAAAAATGCTGCACGCACTGTGAAATATTCTGAGACCTTTTTATTATTATTATTTATTTATTTTATCATAAAACATAATTATAAACTGTAGCCACCCACTGCATTCTAAATAACTAGAGACTAGAGACTTTCAAAACAAAAGATTTTACCACCAGTTGCACAAGATGGCGAAACGATCTTACGCAAAATGGCGAAATGTTTAACGCATGCGTGCTGGTGTATGGAGGGAGGAAAAAAGCCAGTAAAAGGCTCTACAGGCTTCTTTCCCCACTCCATATACTCCCGGACATGACTTGCCTTAGCCACCATAGCTCTAAATATAGCCGACCTATATGATACGTCGTACAGTCCACAATGTCGGCGAAATAGTAAATTAAATAGTAAGTTAGCTCTCTAACCCATCGTCAACGTAAATAAATAAAAAATCAACAAGTTACGTTTTAGTTATATCAATTCAAAAACTTAAACCGTTAAAGGAATTAACGCGAGATCACCGACGCCCCGAGTCGACAATTTATAAATTTTAAAGAAAAAAATTCACGTATGCTAATTTCTATATTCTATAAATAAATTCTACTAATCACCTAGCCAGTTGAAACCATTTATTTTATAGAACGTTCAAGTCATGTTATTGATTCTACAAGAAGCACAACCGTCACTTTGTGAGATTAATTATGATTTGATCACTGGATATGACAAAATACTGCACGTATGCACGTCGTGAAGTGCAGCTCACTTGTAACAACGGTTGACGCCCGTTATCTAGGAACTAGGAACCCTATCGAACATATTTTCGCGACTGCGCGGTACCTGCAGCCCAGACATGACCTATGGCACCTGGCAGGTGCATACACTGATTACACAAAAAATATGTATCACAGCGCGCGACCCAGATGCTACATTGTAAAAGGACGACTTTTCAAATTTTCGACCCCCAGTTTTATAGGTTTTAATAAAAGATAGTTCTAAAATAACAGAAAAGTGTTTTTTTTTTGTTTTTAATATATTTATAAAAATATAGTTTATTTTTTAAATTTTTGATAATGTGATGTAAAATAAAAAAAAAACAATATCCCGTTAGTGCTTCCTAATTCCCGGTCTCAGTGCAGAGATAGGATCTTCCCAAAAATAAAAAATAAACTAAAATCCATTGCACACTACAACTTAAAATCACCTTTGCTTATACAGTTTAGGGCGTCTGGTGTATCACAATTTTGCTGCAGATAACGTTTATGTAACAGCCGCAGCATTTAAACATCTATCAAAACGCGCTGCCATTTGGCGATCAGTACTATCTTTCAGTTCATATCATATAAAATTCACTAAATAAAAACAGTTACTTATCACTTTCATCAGCACTAATGATGACTAATGAAACTAGCAATATAATAAAAATATCATAATCTTCTAAATCGCTTGACAGTCCAGTTAGTCGCATCATCTGCACAGCTACTAAAACTGATGAAGTAAAAAATGTACAAACTTATATACTACAAACATTACAATAAGTAGATAATACCTACCTTTAAATGTGCGCAAGCCGCCATCGAAGCGCTGGAGTTGAAGCTGACCTGATTGAACTTTGGGACTGACCTGTGTAACTTTTTCGTTCTTCAAGCCATGCACGACACCGTTAGCGTCGCAGTGCTGAGTGTCCTTCCCGAACATAAGCAGCACGCCTTGCCGAGTGACCAGCGCCGTGGAGCCGTAGTTACACGCCGCGAACACCACGTGATGACCCTCCGCCTATGGAACAAAAATCTAGTTACCACCAGAACGGGTAGTCCTTTGGTGTTTTTGTAGCAAGTGCGCCATTCACCAACAAAGGATCACGTCAAAACTGTATTAATATACATAAATCCGGCTCACACTTACTCGCCGTAACTATAGGTGTCCTGTGGATTTTAATCCCATTCCCAATTATCAAAACTGAGAATGGCATTAAAAGCCATCTGGACACCGGCGACTGGAACTGAGACGTGCACCTACGTCATACTCCCTGTGGTGCAGCACATGCGCAGTTATGAGTTAGCAGCGCCCTCTGCCTTCGATACGTAGAACTAACGCAAGCACTATTCGAAAAGTGCAATTATTGAACGACCCCGGTATACAGGCTACTAAAGGTCGCTTACCTATCCCGTAATTCAATCACCCCTGCACCACCCGTGCACTTGCGCATTGGGATGTCTGGGATGATCGATTTCCCCACCTTTGCTAGTACCTACGGTGCGTTCACAGCCTATGCAAGCCTATTTAGTACAGGAAGGGGAGCTTATTTTACCGCGCAACCACGCCCTTTGGTACCGTCAGCTAGAAAATTATGCTTCAAAATAAAGGGGTTGAAAAGTGACAAACAGGTTTATTTGGAAACTCCGTTATATTATCACGGGTGGCGTATGCAAACTTTTCTTTCGCTTTATTGGGTTTTTGTCAAATTAATCATTAAATATTGATGACAATTACCAGAGATATCAAAAATCAGTGAAACGTTCTTGCAACCTCGCTTAGCCAGTTCCCAATGTAGTCGTATTGTATGTCGCAATGCGTTGCGAAGCGGGGCACCACTTTCAGCCATATTATCAGGATATTAGATGCACGTCCAAATGCTAAACTGTCTAAAAATCTCAAGGGCGCAAGCAGTAGCTACATCACCTGATATAATTAAAGACCCCGCTGTTTCGCCTGCAATATATAATTTTTCCCGCGGAACTCTTACATTTTCCAAACAAAAAGTAGACTACCTAATATTTATTAGTTTCATGATAAATGCATTTTACTAAAAAGACTACATGCATACAACTATAGTTGAAAGAAGAACCTGTGAAGATAAATTTTGCAGTTCAGTGCACATGACTCACCCTAAAGATTTTCTTAGGCTTGGTCGGCTTGGGCGCTCGTCGGTGCTTGCTGTTGTCGCCGTCCTCACCGCGGCGCGCGATCCCCATGAACAAGGCAGTGCCGTTATCCAGCACCATCGTGGCGTGGACGCCTTCGTGACCCACCGCGATCTAATGCACGAAATAGGTACTTCAACCCACAACAACCCTTCACACAATATTCAAAAATCAACAGGTGGTTATGTACTTGGCCACTACGGCACACTTACGTACGGCAGAGCTTGTCCATAAAGGTAATCGAGAAATTCTACATACAAAATCCAAATGATACTCGCAACGAGCATCATAAAATAGGCCTCATTAGCAGATACATCTGACAAAAAAGGGTGACCAACGTCCACGCTCAAGCTTCATATTATTGGAGTTTCTATAGACTCTACCTATGGAGTCTATAGTATAGAGTTATTAAGGTGTAATAGTGAACCGAGGGGAATCGCTCTTGTCGCGTCGCATTATATTCGAAATAATAATACCTAATCGGCGCGTAGTACGCATAATTCCGTTTTCATGCGCAGTGCTGATCAGGGTCTTACATTTCTGCCAAAACAGTGTGAATTTCATCGCCAAGCTATAGATAATTTCTCTTCAAAATTGAAAACTTCAATATATTGCGCTTGTTTCGCTCGTAACCTTCTTTTCTTCGCTAGTTAATTTTTTTAGGCTATCTATTCACTATTTTAAGCTTATTGTTGCCGACAGTTTGTAGATAAATTGCGTTGATTTAGCTCGAAGTAGATAGGGTTTCGTAGAATCAATACCATTTCAAAACTGTACATTTGAACTTCTACAGTAGGCACTATTATGTATTCTGTCTACAAACACGTGCGCATTCGGTACAGCCCTATCGCGCACACCTACCGAGCACGGAGACATTATTACGCAACAGGTAGGGTAGGTACTAGATCGGTTAAGCCAGCGAGACTGACCCGTTTATCACATTCAGTCCCGTCCCCCAACTGTTAAACTCACCCCTTCGAAAGAACTCCAACATTTGGAAAAAATTATACTTACATAGTTAGAAGGTGTACCTATGTGTAGGTATCGTACGAGTACAAGAGATCTACAATATTTACCTGTATAACTTTCATTTTCTTTGAATTAGGAGTATCGCTTTTGTTGAATAGCATATCCTTCATCATTGTCCATCGTCCGCTATACGGAGGTGCTAATTTGAATCCAAGGCTTCCACTTTTGCCCGTGTAATAAACCTTAAAACAAAACATAGTTATTTCAAAACAGTTCTTCAGAAGTAAAATGAAGATTCCAAATCAGCCCCACCCCAATATAATACCTACCTTTCCGGAGGCGGTTGTTAAAAGTCCAAAGTCTTGACCACCGCTGATGCTTGTCAGAGGGTCATCCTCGTTATCGTCAAGCTGCATAGCCGCTGGCGCCTCGGGATCCAGTGCACGGCGTGCTATACCATCTTCGTAAGTCGCACGACCGAAGGCGAGCGTCCTCCGTCGCATCAAAGGCACTATAAGTTCTTTGCGCGGCTTCAATACCACAAATTCGGTAACCCGCTCAGATATTTTATCAACATCGTACAAACGTATCGTCAGATTGTCCTGCAATGAGAAATCAAAAAATTTTAAGATTAGTTATTATACTTAAATTAGTTTTGTTTTCAACTATTATTTTGACTTACATAATCAGTCAGCATAACCATTCCTAGTTGGTGGCCGTCAGTAAATACTGCTGTTTTCTGCTCAATAGGAGCTGGTTTGCCGGGGTCCAGTTTAAGAAAATTTAAAACAGTAAATCCGTCTTTGTCCAGTACGTAGATATCAGTAGATTTACGTCCTTGTCTAAGAAATAATTTGTCCTGAAAATTTAGTAAGCTGTTTTTTGTCTACTCTTTGTTTCAACACACAGATAACCCCCAATAGATACCGCATGAAAGACAACGACCGCGCACTACGCATTGGCGTAAATGGTTCTATATAAATCGCCGCTTCGCAGCACCGCCTTAGTTTCGACCAAGTATTAGAGTTCATTATTAGGACATCACTCGAAACAGCCAATAATAGCGCATTGGCTCCAGTCCCCGCAACCCGCGCCTTCCGCCAGTTTTGGTGAGCTAGGATCCGAACAAAAATCCCGTAATGCGGTATCTATTGGGGGTTATCTGTGTTTCAACACTACACAAATAAGAGAACAGGAAGCCAGCCAATCAGGTTCAACAAATTCAAATACTTACGTTGCAGATACCTAACCAGCCATGTTGATCGCTAGGAAAGAAGTATGGATCGTACAAGTACACATGCTGTTTTATTGAGCTTCCATATCCCGATCCTATTTTCAGCAGACCACGCGAAGTATACACGTAGAGGTAGCAGCCATCAGATACCAATGCGCGGACGATGAGGTCGCCGGACCATGCGGCCAGATCTGATGGTAGGTCTACAGGGAAGCTTGTGACTAACGATTGAATAGGGACGCCATAGTTAATCCATCGATTCCGTGATGGAGGGCCAAGTATCACAGAATGAACGCTTCGTTGGAGGGTTATTAAGTTAAGTGGAATCTGAAATAATGCGCCTTTGAAAACATCAGTAATACAATTTTCAATGATAAATGTACACAATAACTGTATATACCTACCACTCAAATCGAATTCCTTCTCACCTTAACAAGTTGCGTAGTCAGTTCTTTTTTGTCCATCACAATCAGTGAATACACAGCATCAAGAATTAGCTCGACCTCGCCTTTAGCGACAGCTAACGCAGCTAAGCAAGACACTCCTAGTGATACAAGCTTTGGATCTGCGCGTTCGTCTTGGGCAAACTGCCGCAAAATTTTACACAGATTCGACATAATCTGAAAAGTTATCTGTCAAGTAACACGAGCCAGCACGAGCGGTGTTAAACGTTTATTTATAAAAGTTTCTAGTGTATAAAAGAGTATAGTTAGGCCAAGGAAGTTCTATAGTATAAATACAAGTTAGGCTAGTAGGAATGGACTCAATGAGGTCGGCAGCACCAGCACAGTGAACACAATGGTAGATGAATAAAAAAAGAAGCACTGCAAGGAGAAGTATAGGATGTTTTCCACTTTGGTTCTTTGGTCCATTTTAAATTGTTATTAAATTAATTATTATGAAAATTAGTGGCATCTGACAGATTAGGGATGCTCACTTATTTATAATATGGTTGAAGGGTTTCCATAAATGCGCAAATTGTAAGGCTATTTCAATGGTTTGGTATACATACCTCAGGAGATTCTTGCGCCAGCTCCTCTGGGGCAAAGCCTTGTAAAATATCAAGCAAAGCAGTGAGCGCATTTTCGCAAAGCTGGACGTTGTGGTAGCGCTCATTGCCCAACAACTCGAACACTGCACGCAATCCCATAGCTGTCACCTAAAGGTTAGGTATATTTGATAAATGTCTATGATTTCATGTGTAATATTATCAACAACAGTAATAGAAATCTTAACTTCATTATGTTTTAAAAAAATCAATTGCGATCAGTTTGTACTTGAGATATACATTTTTTTTACAACAGTCGATACTGAAACCAAAACTATAATTTATTTTTTCATTTTAAGGTGGAACGTTACACTAGCGCGGCAAATTCAAAATTTCTTAAGTTCTTTTGCCAATAATAGCTTAATTAATCAACGTGATTACATGAAAACTAATTTTGCGCAAATAAATATAATGTATAAATAAATTGCAATTAAAAGTATCACCTGCTTGGTTTAGCGACAAATGGCTATAGACTGAAAAACTAACAAGAAAATGGTTTATTGACATTTGTCGCTAAACCAATGATATCTAGGAGATACTTTTAATCGTAATTTGTTGATACATTCCATTTATTTCCGCAAAATTAGTTTAAATGTAATCACGTTGAGTAATTAAGCTATTATTGGCATAAGAACGCAAGAAAATTTGAATTTGCCGCGCCACTGTAACGTTCCACCTTAAACTCTCAAACTGTCCGACTTTCGGTCAGTATCTAAACTGTGCACCCCGCCGAAACTATTGAATTAATTCAAAAGAATCTTGGCTTGATTTAAGTTCATACTACGAGGTAGGACATAGGATACTATCAGTTCCGAAATTTAGCACGGTTCTGTTGGTAGATGGGATGAAAGTCAATGAACTTTGTTGTAATTCATTAACGCGTAGTTCGATTTCATTCATTCGTTTTTTGTTAGAAAGAAGATACTTTAATGATAGCCAAGTAAATATTACAATGTCATCTGCTTAGAATAACTAACTGTTTTGTAAGTTGCAGCAGGCAGGTGCAGGCGCACCATCATCCATTCATTTTTTTTCTTTATCTTTATTCCCATCTCTTCTCTCTTCCCTTGGACAAGATTATGGTCTACAACTAATTTTATTTTACCTTCTTAAACAATGGGCAAGATCGTAATAGATTTATAGATCAAGCATTTCTAAGAAATGCAGGTAAAATCTGATCCCAATACAATAAGCAAGAAAATAGCTGACAAAATAGTGCACCTGAGGTACCTTAGGCACTTTTGTAGGTGGTAACTGAGGCACTAAATCCTCATTATCACTATCATCCGAGTATTCAGATGATGCTCCATAGAGATGCCTCCATCGAGCCAGAATAGATTTTCGGACAGTTGCATAGACTGAAAACTGAGATGGATTGTTGAGCAGTGCTGGTGCATAGCACACTGCGAGAGGGTTAACAGCTCTCGGTCGACGAAGCCTGTCTTTTTTTCCTCTTCTTTTGTATGGTCTTTCCAATTTTCTGCAATTTTAATACATACTATTTAAGATCATATTTCACATTGACCCGCTACTTACCTGTTTCTCAAAAGTGAGTAAGATGCTGTTAATTTTCCGGGATGAAAAGTATTACCATTACGTTGATTTTAGTAGTAGTGCCTACTGGGGGTACTCGCACTGAAAGTATTGCACTCCTGGCGTTCAGAAACTGTTCGATTTGCAAATCGTAGAAAGAAACATTTTGTAAAACGTAGAAAATGAAAATTTTGAAAATCATATAACCTACTAGGTGCTATTTACCTACTTATTTATTTCTATAAATATACATTCGTTTTTACTAGGTGGTAGGGCTTTTCTGCAAAGTTCGTCTAGGTAAGTGCCACCGCTTTGCCAGTTATTCTGCCGCCAAGCAGTAGTGTGCAAGCACTACTGTGTTCCGGTTTGAAGGGCATTGCAGCTAGTGAAATTACTGGGCAAATGAGACTTTACGAACTGATCTCACAGTCTAGAAAACTTTTTTAGACTGTGTGATGTCTCAGGATGGCGTGCGCAGTGCGCAGTGTCACGCGAAACTTTAATTTGGAGTTCCGAGTGACACTGCAATCTGTTATGGACGGCCGTGTCACTTAACACCAGGCGAACGACTAGCTCACGACGACGGCTAGTGACGTCATTAATTTACATAAAACTATGGATTTCGTAGGTAGTTTAAAAAAATAACGAATGCCGGGAAATCATTCAACTTTGTCATTTAATAGTAATAAAACAATAAATAGCAGTTCCTCGGTCCCTAGATACAGGGGATCCTAGTTAGGATCCAGGATCTATGATAACCACAGAATAGACCCATCAAACCATCAGACGACAAGACGTCCAGCTACACGCCATCCATTTATGGTTGATATTCCTTCGATTCACACAAAGCGGTTTGACTCAACATTTATAATCTGAGCAGCGAAGGAATGGAACCATTTACCAGCCTCTTTGTTTCCCGAGAAGTACAATCTGGATCTCTACAAGTCGCGAGTGAATAGGTATGTTCTAGGCAAGCATGTAACATCGTAGACCGCGTCGTCACTTTCCATCAGGTGAGATTGCGGTCAAATGCGTGCCTATTTAGTTATAAAAAGAAAGATATATATATATAGGTATAACTTGCAGTGAGATACAAACTTTGAACCGGGTTATTATCATAAAACACTAGTGCCGTAATGTAATGTAAAAGAACGCGTCCGTAATACCTTGGATTTTGACCCTAAAAGTGGAAGCTCATAAAAATGTATGGTGGGACTATGATGAGAGAAGTTACCCATGTTAACAAAATATGGTAGATAATATCTAACTTTGTTCAATACAAATGAACATGATATATCTAAGGTTATTTTCACTTACCTGGTACCACTCCAGCACAGAGCTCGAAAGCATTTTCGGTAGTTCTCTGGATCCATACATCTTAGCTCCGGAACTTCCATCTTCAAACTCATTAATAATATCAGCCCTAGAATAATGATTGAATATATAATTTTCATTTTTTTATAGATACCTTGCTATGCCTTTGTTTTACCTACCTAGTCATACTCTCTGCTTTCCATAATATAGGTATGGATAATTTAAAAGCTTGAACTTATATGCTGAAAAAGAAATACTTGGTTGGCAGTTTTCTTCTCACACCTTATATTCATAAAGTACATGTGAGTAAACTAATTTTATTTATGTTGGTAACTATTGTTAATGACAAACATTATTTATGATTTATACTCGTGAACAACGCATTGTAAAGCCGCAGCGAGTCAGCTAGTTACAATTACAACTAGACCAGCAAAACATAAAAAATGACCTATTTATTTAAAAAATAAATATTTGTTATTCTGATTAACCACATTCTGACTTTTTATTCACCACCATGAATCTAAATCACAGGACACAGGTTAGAAATTCGGCCATTGAGAAGCACTGCACTCAATAAATTAATAATTGCACCACTGTATCTTCTCTGGACTTCTAATCAATTGCAAAAGTTCAATTACAATTCAGAATTTCAAGATTCAAACTATTCTTATTTACTACTAGCTGACCTGCTCCGGCTTCACATGGGTTTTTTAGTTTTACATTGTAACCCTGGGGAAGAGGGAAGGGAAAGGGAATTAGATAGGGGAAATCTCTATCCTTATTGTAGTGTGTGTGATTGTGATTATACCAAAGTGCTGCTTGGGTGCCGAAGAGACCTAAGTGTGACGTGTCTCATGTGCGAGCATTACTCACTAGAGCCATTGGCCAGAGTGGATGTATCCCCGTCTCTGAGCCAGTGTCAGATAAACACTCAATATACACTACGCCTATCTTTTTCAATTTCCCTTCTCTCTTCCCTTTGACAGGACGAGTATAAATAAATATGTAAATAAAAAAATTAAATACAAACAAAAAAGTTCTTGAATAAAAATTACATCCTTGTTTCTTTGTGCAACCCGCACTTGGCCGTTTTAGGAAACAAAAAGTATCCTAAATGTTATTCTGAACCATTAACTATAACCATAGATTCAGCGAAATCCGTTCAGTAGTTCCAGCGTGATGCGTGAGCATAGGGGCAGACAGACAGACAGACAGACAAAAATAAAAATAAATTAATTCTATTTAAGTGTAATGCAATAAAATTTTTAAAAAGATATTCAATGTGCAATTTTAGCCCAGTTAGTTTCACTTTAGGTAGGTAAATATATATTGTCCAGGATCCTAAAAGTTTTTTATAGATTCAATACCGTATTTTACTCGAATTTACACAAAGAACTCGTAATATTTCAAATGCTACACAAAACTAAACGAGTATACCTGCGGATCTAATGAGATCATGATGATGCTTTACATATCAAAAATGATGTATCATTTTGTTTTATTTCCACAACACACAAAACTTCCGCAGTTCACCGAATTTTGCGCGAACTGAATTTATTTTGAAAAATCAATAAAACTGACAAACTGGCCGGACCGGACATACAAAGGTACTCTGTGAACCAGACCACAGAGTACCAGTACAAATATGAAGAAAATGTGCCAAAATGGCAGAAACGGTCACACTGGGGGCTGATTCCCAAGTAAATTGCGACGAACCAACTTTATTTTTTAGGGGATCGTACCTTTGCCTAGAAAATGTATAGGATTTTCAACGAAACAATGCGAAATAATTTAATTACGTAACGGTATCATAAGTTCAAATCAATATTTGAGGGTACACAACATTTAAGATACCTACACATTATTTAATATTGGGGTATATATTGGTTTATATTTAGGCTGTGTGGTCCCAGTTTGCGAATAGGACCACCCCATCTCTTCCCATGGGTGCCGTAAGAGCCAGCTAAGGGAGTATACAGGGAATGGGCAGCAGCATTCTCCTCAGTATATTAAAATCTTCTGCGATCACCAAGCCGCCTGCCAAGCGTGGCAATTTCTTATGTACACGGCCGTAGGCAGGGGGGGGGGGGGTTGGGGGTTCAACGCCCCCCCCCCCCCCCCCCCCTGAAATCTGCCCAGTCAAAAGAGCAGAGCAAGAATGTTTGAATTGCCATACATATTTTCTGAAATACAATAAGGCAAATAATATAACAATATTCGCGCTCGCTGCGCTCGCGTTTTATATGTTCCTACTGTATTTTGTTCTAATTATAGCAAGCGCGTTTGCACTGACTGACATGTAATTCATGTTTGAATTGCCATACGTGTTTTACGGGTGTGTGAATTAATGGGGCACTCTGTTCCTTCTCCATATTAAAAAAACTCTAAAACTTTTAGCACTACTTCTCTAACAGCACTTTGTGTTAGTTTCGCCATAAAATTAAATAAATTTTACAGAAATTAATAGGACGGGCAGTTTTGAGTGATTTGTCAACAATACCACTTTGACAAGATGACAGCGGTAGTTCCAATTTTCGCCACGCGCCAATGAATCCTTGTTGCACTGTACCCAGTATGAGGTCAGTGATTTCAAAGCTATGTACACGCATTCCGGTCTCCCGTGCATAACACCCTGTAGAGTTTTGCACATGCAATATTATGACACTGACAGGACCCAATTCGAACACGTTTATTTTTTTATTTTATTTTTTTCTTATATTTTGGCTCCACACATAGTGTATTTAGCCAGTGTCAAGTATTGTAATTTTTCATCGTATTATGAAATGTTTCACGTAAAGTCTAGTCTTAGTCACAGTCAGTCAGGGTAGTCATAGTCCAGTCTAAGTCAGGCAGTCATAATCCAGTCTAAGTCATGCCCTAGTAAAGTGGTGGCAACTTTACTAGAGGCTTCTATGGAATTTTGGAAGCAACACGAAAAAACACGTTTCACTACATTATATCACTTGCCCACACTCATGCTCGTAATTCAGCACTTAATGCGTAAAACGCCACCAATTTTAAACATTAACACTGGAAAAAGCATAAGGTTTGTAAAATAATACAATGCAACAACGTGAACTTTTTCGCATTCCCGCCAAAACTCCAAACACGTTTATTACAGCGGTTGTATTATATAGGGTCACTTTTTGCGTAGCAAACATATGGCGATTACGTTGCGTTGCGCTTTGACTTTCCATTTTGGCTACAAATAATTAGTAATAAAACAAATGCTTTTTGTTATAAAAAAAATTAAACCTGTAGATGGATGCATTGAAACATAACTTATCACTATGATTTATTTCAAAGGGGTGTCTTATTATAAATTATAACTTGCATTTTTGAAATTCTGTAAATGATATACATTTTGAGGCAATTACTTCAAGTTCGTCGATTTGGGAGCATTCAGCATTCAGCACCTTAAAAAGGAGATACTCTACAATCCGTATTGTACAGCTTGATATTTGGAAGCCATGCACACCAATTGTGGGCCATACATTCCAGCTGGTCATACATGACCATGTTATGAGCTGTGCAATACTTTGGCTACATGCATTTCTGCCTCCCAGACCAGCTATAAAATAACGTAAAAAATCATAGATTAGAGAAAAAAACAATTGACCATACAGATGGAGCATTGTTTGACTTTTGTGAACACCAATGCGTACCAGGGTCGGTGCAACATTGCAACATTGCAACCCTACCAAGTGAAGAAATTGCATGAAGTTTTAAGTTGTTTTGTTTCTCCGGTGTCATTTTATTTAGCCGTCTTACAGGCATGCGTAGTTCCTTCAGTGATTGAAGTAAAATGTGTTTGGAACGCATATTCCAATATTCAAAAAAGATTTACACCGGACAAATTATTTAGTTTCTATGGTGCGAATATTTTTCTTGTTTACGATATATTTTTGTGTATAAGTAGATTTGCGTTTACATAAAACATACGTAGAATTTTGAGCTGGATTAGAATTAGGTGATTTGATTGCTGCAATTAAATTTTTAATAATAATAAAAATTATTAATTTATTGCCAAATATAAGTTACAATCTTATGCTGGTATAATTATGGGGTCTAATACTAACAATTTTAACATAGGTGAGTAATTAAATTATAAGTACTTACATAAGATTATTATTATAAAAGTACTTTAGCATCCGTACTAGGTTACCCTATGTTACGTTTGCTAAGCTTCCGAAAAACAATGAGTATGTATGAGTAATAAAATAATTAAAATAAACTAACTTCATAAAATGATTTATTTTACTAGCCAAATTTTTCTTATATGATTGGGCTACCTATATGACTGCGTATAGCATATCTAGCCTTGGCAACGGGGGTAGTTGCATGACAACACACGTCACAGCGAGCGAGCCGCTTCCGCACACAGACAGGCACGCTACATACGGAATACGCTAGTGATGATCCAACTTACCTCATCGATACCTGTGTGTCGAATCAAAGTGTGCGATCACAACCACTCGCCCTCAATACCTGGCAACTAAAAAAAATAAAAAACTTTTCCGGTATAATTCGCATAGAAGGTTTAGTAATAAGAAGAAATACGGGTCGAATATATAAGGTAGGTATATAAGGCTAAGGCGATTTTTCTATACTCGGCACCTTCAGACGATGGAATAAAATCATCGATATCAAGTCAAGTAATACGCGCGAACGGTGCGACTGTGATCGCAACACGAACAACTCATTGCCACAGCGTACGGTGACTCGGTACAAAATTTGTGGAGACACAATTTTGAATAAGATTTTAAAAAGTAAATAAAAATTATATTAATATCTATATATTATGGTTTTAGTTTTATATGATTTCTTTTATGTGTTTTAAGTGATGTCTGTTTTGCCATGATTTGTTAATGTGTTGATATGTATTCCACTTAATTATTGATTTATTACATTCTACAGAACTTTAAAGAGCGATGCATAAACAGTATCATATCATTTTATTGAAAATTAGGTAAGTATGTTGTAGGTATAATTTTATTATTACTAGTGATTGTCACCAGTGTTTTTATAGAAAAATGAATTAATATAAAGTGCCTATAATTTTATGAAAAAAAAATGTTGTGTATGAGTATTGAATATGTCAATACCATAGACTAGCTATACGGTGAATTACACTGACCTCTATATTATAGAGGTCAGTGGTGAATTAGTACAACTATAGGTGTGTGCGGAGATCAATGTGTGTGTGTGTGTGTGTGCGTGGGGTGAGTGTGGTGTGGTGAGTGGGATGTGATAAAGTATGTGAATGATGAAGTGTGTGTCGGATGGTTCCGACACAACAGCTGCGTTGTGTCGAAATGATCCACCTCACCCTTAGTGACACTCCCTAAACTCCTCAAAATTTAATTTTAGTATACCGTTGTCATTGGGTACCCATCAGCAAAGCTTGTGGTTTTGCTGATGGGTGCCTACTTTCATTTGCATGTCTCTGTAGTGATTGTGTAATTTATATTTTTTCTGTGTACACATAGTTTAAGCTACAATCCAGAACAGATTTGTTTGTATATTTATCTATTTGGAATAAGTCGTTGATTGTAATTTGTTTTGTGTACCTATATATAAATAAATAAATAAATAAATAAATGAGAGCCTAATTACTTACACTAAACGTATGCATGCTTATTGATTGGGGTGTATGCCTGTGAGGTGTGAGTTTGAGATTAAATATGAAATGGCGATAGTTGAGATATTATTCCATGAGTCATAATAATCCGTAGCAAAAGGTTTTCAGTCTCCTCGTAACTAAGACTGACAAGATAGTTATTACATTTAAAAAGAAAGAAAATTAAAATTTGATTTTTGGTACACATCGTAAATCCACAAGAAGGTTATACAGTTGTTTACATTTCGAAATTAGAGATGATTTTACAGGTGTCGATGGGTTATCGATGATCTCGATATATGTATTATATGTAGATAAACTACACACTACCCAAAAACAAGTAGTACTGGTTCAATCAACTCTTTAGATGGGCATATGATTAAAATTTGTTTTTATGACACAGAATAGTAAGTAAAACTACTACTGTTTTAATAAACAATGTTTTAAATGAGAATTTATTTAAGGTTTTGTTTGTTCACAGATTCTGCTAACCGTCGTGACCACCTTATATTAATAATTTGTTGCTTACAATAGCTATTTTGAAATAAAACTTGAGTAAAAATACATTCTCTTTATTTCTCATTAATCTTGCTTTACGATATGGAATAACGTTACAGCAATAAATTAATTAGCTTAAGTTAGGACGGAATAATTTCGTGGTTGACCACTATCTTACCTGGTGATAAGTGACAATGCGGTCTACGATGAACATGCTTACCTATAGAAGATACCTAATCACTCCCGACTTAAGTCACTCAGGGAAAAAGATCCCAGTAAAAAGCTTTAGTGCGCATAATAATATACATTATTTTTCTCTATGTGTATAATATATAGAATATCTACCATTTAGTGATGTTCAAGCGCTAGTCAACCATAAAATGATAGTGGAAATTACGCACCAACCAAATTATTAAGCCATATTATTTATTTTTTTAACTAGCTGGGCGATACAGTCATGACACAAAAGAAGTCAGTTCTAGTTGTTAGGGGTACCTAGTATTTTTTCCTCCGGACAGCGAACATAATTGAGCCTTCTATCATCCCTCTACAAACTAGAGAAATTAGCTTTGTTTATTTTACGTGTTAGGATTTTATTCAATTAAAACTCAGTTCAGCGAAGTATCGACATCGATAAAATAGTGTCTCTTGACTATTTTTCAAAAATAGGTATGAAAATAATACACTGATGTTCTCTCTGGTTACTCTGTGAATTTGCCACACTTTCTGCCAATGTAAGTTTTAGGGCCAATTCTGCTGAAATAGCAGGAATCTACCACGAATGGTCACACTACCTAGCAGCACGTAGTCATTTGTTTTTTTTTCTAATCTGTGAGCACGACTCGACCGGCTCAACCACAGGTTAGAGAAAAAAACAATTGACGACTCAACGAACTCAACCTTAGAGTATAGACTCTCAGACTAAAGAAATACAATAGGGGCGTTCGGATTGGGATCTATCGTTTTTGGCATTTGCAAAATTAGCGTTGTTATAAAGCGTTCGGTTTGAGAATTTCGCCAATAATGCCACTTTTACCACTTTTACTCACTACCCAAAACGTACGCAAAATAACCAAATGTGGTTTGTTATCTCAAATGTCAAAAGACAAATTGGCGGGATTTTACATTACACACGTAAACTTACGTCTTCCTTCTCCTTTCTCCGTGTTATATCATTACGACCAGGGCCGTAGCCAGGAACTCACTTCGGGGGGGGGGTTCAGCTTGATTACCATAATTATATACCTACACGCATAGTCAAAACAAAATTTGCTTGTAATCATCATCATCATCAACCTGAAGATGTCCATTGCTCAACATAAGCCTCCTCCAAAGAGCGCCACTTTGAGCGGCTGCTCGCCTCCTGCATCTATCGGCATTCGGCTCCCCGTGGTTCTGACTAGCTATGAGTACTTATTAAAAAAACTACTTCTCAAATACCGTTATTAAAAATATGGTTATTAGTAAGCTCAAAGTCGAGCAGCGAGCTATGGAGAGAGCTATGCTCGGTGTTTCCCTGCGAGATAAGCTCCGGAACGAGGAGATTCACAGGAGAACTAAAGTGATCGATATAGCTCTTAAAATTAGCAAGTTGTTCAGGCAATGGGCAGTAGGGTGGAGCGTCAATGTATGGAGAAAATCATCGAATCTATTTTGAATACCTGCAAAACGTTGCATTTGGCTAAAACATATGTAAATTTATTTTTGTTTATTTTTTTTGACATATCTTTTAGCCCTCTACCTTACGTCAAAGAATCAATAATTTTATTAAATTAGGTATATTTTTAAACACGTACAGAATGTTACAAAAACCAAAATACTAATATATTTTAGCGTAGGAATAAACTTAAAACATTTATTTTTCAAATTAAAGTCTTTGTTTAGGAAAACACATGGAAATCGAGACATGAAATGAAAAGCCAAAAGTGGCCAAATCGTGAGAAATTCCGTTAATTCTTCAGTTTGTTTTTGTGTACTATAGAATTTTTTTGTGTTTCAAACTATGACATAATTGCAAGTGATTTAATTATAGAACAAATAAACCCATCCCCTCTTCTTCCCCCAGCTTCAGTAATCGATGCTTCAGTGGGGCTAAGGTAGGGAGAGATACCATGTTTCTCTGACTCGGTGGCAACATAGTAGCGCATTTATGTAATTTTTTTTATTTTATTAGAATCATGAGTATTCGAAGTAGTGGCCTGAGATCTAATCCAATTACCTCAAAAGTGCAGCTGACACTTTCAGTACGCGTAGAAGACGAGAGAGTTATCTTTTTCTCATACCCTATCATTGTTAGGTTGGATTTCAGCTTCCTTATAATAGGTAGTTCACGATGGCATTTTTAACTGTTTTTGAGCTATCCGAACGGTGAACGAAAACAGTTAAAAATGCAACTTTTGCTCACACATTCCCAAAACGAACGGTGCATATGACCGTTTGTCGTCTTTAACTGTTAATTTTGCCACCAGTAGGCTATCGTGAGGCTATCCGAACGCAGGTTAAATAGTCCATACTCTAAGGACTCAACCACAAGTCAACCACCATCTAACCGACTGTGCTGTGTCTGTCTCTGTCTAATCGCGCCTTCGCGTCGCGCCATTGTGGTGGTTGGTTCCGCAGTTTGTCATTGTTATTTAGTTTTTGTGTTTTTATGAAGTTTTAAGATAGGAATGAATTTATTTTGTAGCCGTAGTTCAGTGGAAATATTAACAGTGACAATAATGCGTGCCGAATCTTTTATACCTGACTAATTGGAATCCTTGAGTCATCACGGTTAGTTTTACGATGGCTGAGGTTATTTGTTGTGACAGTACTCAAGTCAGTAGATATTTGCAATAATATCTTGTTGGCGTTTATGTAAAATGTTTCAGGTGTTACATTTGAGAAGACTTTGGAATTGGCTATGCTACTAGGTACCGTAATTATTCCTATAATATTGTTACGTTCGTAACAATACAAGTAGACTCATACTGTCCCTCCTTTGGCGTTGGTCGTTATGAAGTTACAAAGAAGTAATCTCCCGTGAATCCATTGTTAGTTCTGCGTTGCTGTTTAATGGTTTGAATAAAATTGTTTGCACTGCCTAGGTACTCTGCCAGACGTGACAGCACTGGTTGAACACTTTTGGTAGAGCTCTGTATGGTTACCATGAGGGTGTTTTGTAAAGGTATGAATTTCAATAAACAATACTGCTATGGGTATCTATTTTTGTATAAAAACAAAGTTCTCTATTGGATTAGGACTAGGAACTGGATTATTATGTAAGAGATGAATATATATTATAATAGACCTATATGTGCATGCCTAACTTGTGTGTGAACAGGCCAGCCAGTGTGTGAACAGGCAGAATTTAGTCTGTGATTGAGCAGATTTGTATAGATATTTTATGATAAACAAGACAAATAATTCAAGTAAATGTTAAGTAATTTGATATTTAATTATGAGTGTTCACTACTAAATGCACAGTGACTCACCAACTCATGTTGTGTCCAAATACAAAAGTAAGATATCACACCTAAAAATGAACACACTAACATTATTGTTCATAGTTTGTCTTGCTCAAACTATTTCCATTGGAAGTGGTTTTTATGGAATTGAGCACAATATTACAAGATATGGACAAAGCTGTTATTCTGTTCTTGCAACTACTACTTATAAAAGAGTTTAATATTGGGAAAAAGATAATACGAAGATTGCAGTTACTTTTTATATAATTTATTCATAACAACTTAAATAACATAGTCTAATAAGTGTATGAAACCAAACTACATATAGCTATCTAAAATTTAAAACACCTACTTATATAAAACTAAAATGCAAATCTTTTTCTTTAGATTATATTGCCTATTTTACAATAATATGAAGCTGGGTGTAATTAATATTGTTGATACTGTTTAAATGATAATGTAATAATTTTGTACATTGTACACACCTAATTAGGTAGCTCCTATATTTTAGTACTAGCTGCGCTCTGCGGTTTCACCCGCCAATAAAAACTAGCCTATATGTTAATCCAGTACATAAGCTATCTATATTCCAAGTTTCATCCAAATCCATCTAGCCGTTTGAGTGTGAAGGAGTAACAAACATACACACATACAAACTTTCAGCTTTATAATATTAGTGTGATTAACACATTTTTTTATTAGGTGAAGCAGCCATACTAAATATTAGTTGATATGTTTGTTACAAAATGGAGCATACTTATTTTGTTATTAAATTAGTGCTTTATTTATATTTTAATAATGCTGTCAGTTGGTCCATTAACTTTGATTTCTTTATTATAAAAAGCCGGCCGAGTGTGAGTTAGACTCGCATATGAAGGGTTCCATACCATTATCTATAAAACACGCAAAAAAAAACAAGTTTGTTATATGGAAACATCCTTAAGTATTTGTTTTATTCTGTTTTTTTTAGTATTTGTTGTTATAGCGGCAACAGAAATACACCATCTGTTAAAATTTCAACTGTAACTATCACAATTCATGAGATACAGCCTGGTGACAGACAAGCAGACAGATAGACAGACAGACAGACGGACAGATGGACAGCAGAGCCTTAGTAATAGGGTTTGTTTTATGGAACCTTAAAAAATAATATGTCTAGATATACTTTATCTCAACAAAAATTAAGTCTTGATCTTTATTTTATCTGATGAACCATTAGGCATAACTAGTACGATAGGTAGTTCCCAAGTGAATCATTGTAGTGTGCTAGATGATTTAACAATCACTGTCTTAAGTTTCAGTCAATATTGTCTTGTTGGTAAGTTTGATATGTAAACTCAGACCTCATCCCAACACTGGTCAGCTACTGCAAATAACTAAACAGCAACTATATGGTCAGTTACAAAGCTGTTTCAATCATGTCTGTTTGTGTGTGTTTTTTTTCCACCAACTTTGCTCTCACATCGTTAATAAGTGGTACTGATGAAAAGCTTTTAGTATTTTTACTTGCAATCTTCTACCACTAAGTGTAGTGGGATATAGATAATAGAAATGTTACGTTTCTTTGAAGGTGCACATAGTAAAGATGCAGTCACTGTGTTTGGTTCTAGCATAGTCATTATATTGTGTCCCCAGGCTAACCACGGAGGGCAGTTGACACGGGCCCGCGATGGAGGCGGGGGCGCGCGCGTTGGACGTGCTGCCACTGCTGCAGGAGCGAGTGGCGGCGCTAACAGGTGGCCGCGACCGCCGCGGCGGTCCCATTATATGGTTCCCAGCCAACTCAAGGCGCGACCGAGTCGCGCCAGATGACTATAGGCGTTTGTTGCACTACTTGATTAGTATACCCACGTGAGTTTGTCATTTTAAGTGAGATCTGAGCTATAAAAACTATCCTAAACTTCCTAATCTTTGTCATCAAGCTGTTTTCTGCAATAGATCAGTTGTATTGCTACATACATCTATACTTTCCACAACCACATTCTGAGAAGCCTTCTCATGTTTCTTAATGGCATTGTCTTAGTATTAGTGCTTATACTTATGGAGAGGTAATCAATAGCGCGTCTGTCAACATGGACAAAGTACCTAGACAATAGTTGCTCACAGTATCAATATGTACACTCATTATGCAATGTGCCAGCGTTATCATTTTAGGATTCATACAAAATGGGTACCTATAGAGCGCTACCCCTTTGACCAATGGAATGCTGATGTTACGCATAAAAGTTGGTTAACAATTTAAAAGGTGTATTTTTTTTTTGGATTTCTTTACTTCTGACCTTTCCTGAAGTATAGCATATATGTTATGTAGTATCTTGGCACATAACAGTAAAAAAATAAGATGACAAAGTCACCTCAATAAGCCTACATTTTATATAAAACATTACACTGGGTAAATTAGTTAATCCACTTGTTACCAATTAAAAAAAGTTTTTGTAGTATCAAAACTAGTGGTTTTGAGAATGTAGATATCGCGAGTACAAACTTTTGCAACCCTATGTCTTGACCGATTTGCCCATATTTGAAATATGTCATGTCTTGTTTAGATTTGAGTAGGTCTGTACCAATTCTTTCTGCCAAATATTATCACAATTGGCTGGTAAATGGCGCTGCAGCAATTTTTGGGGGACATTCTGTATACGCGTTACATGGAGCCATAAGCGTAGCACTTTACTAAATCCATCTGGTTTATTTTAGGGAAATGTGTGATCGATAATTGAACCTACCAATAATGCATGTATTGTTACAGTGAATCAGTGAGATCTCACGGCTTCACCATACTGATTGACATGCGAGGATCAGCATGGGCTGCGATCAAGCCGATTCTGAAAGTTCTACAGGAACACTTCCCTTCCTCCGTCCACCAAGCTCTAGTAGTTAAGCCAGACAATTTCTGGCAGAAGCAGCGTACAACTATAGGAGCTCATAAATATAAATTTGAGGTGAGTAAGAATTTTTGAAATAACCTTTAGGCTAAAAAAGGACAAGGGGGGAGGGTCAACATGTTTCGTGTTGTGTCATTTTCCCACATATTGTTTTTGGTGAATAAGGAATGTTTTGCAAACTATTTTTATCTCTATATGTTTAACTTCTAATCTATCAGAGGGTAAAGAAACTTATAATGTGTCATAGAACCATCAAGAAGTCCATTACCTTGCTTGTTATGTCATTAATACAATTGTACCAAGTATACATGTATTTGTGTTTTCAGACAACGATGATTAGCTTAGAAGCACTGCCAAAAGTAATTGATACCTCACAACTAACTGCCGATTTAGATGGAACTCTACAATACGACCACTCACAGTGGATAGATCTTAGATTGGTAAGTAATTTTTGTAGTAGTATTATTAATCAATGTGAAGGTGATTCATGTGACATACCACTAATATTAGCTTATATCTTTAACATCACCATAACACACAATGTCAGCAGGGCTATGACCAAAGGATCCGCAAGAAAATGTTTTATGACGTAATCCACGTGATTGTTCAATTGTTCATTGCTCAAACGCTTTCAAGGTATAATAACTATGTTGATTTTTAATTTTTTCCGATCTTTCCCAATAGAATGGAATAAATAATACGTCAATCATTCATTTCATCAATATTATTGTCCACATACAAATATTTCATTGGCTATAATATAACTATAATAATGGTGTGTGTCGTGTCCTGATTTATATATTCTCGTGCGCTTCATATTATGCGGTAGCCTCATCAATAAAAACCAAACAACGTGTGTCGCTAAAGTTAACGAGATAACGAGCATAATACGATTTACATGAAACTTGATTCAAGCCACTTTCCAAGTACATAATTTACAAACAAAATAGGTACTTTATACAAATAACATTTAGAAAATACTATCATACACTGTACTTGTATACATGTTGGTTAATGGAGGATAAGCGCTTTCTTTTGATTCTATGTTAGCGCTAATCGCAGCTGGTACCATTGTCGGCTTTTTAAACCCACAAAGAGGTCTTTAACTTTTAAATTCTGAATAAATCTTAAGGCAAATCTTACTTCAATAATACACATTTTTTAAACAATTATTTGTAAATAGTTCCTTATTCGTTAAAGCAAGTCTGATAAAATGTGTGCAGGCTTTGGAAGAGTTGTTGTGGCAAGCGGGCGAGCTACTCGACCGATTGGATGACCTTCAGGAAGACGTCGCCCGCGCAGACTTCGCAGATGACGTGACGGGTGCGAGGCGAGCCATCGACGCACACGCAGACATTAGCAAGAGGCTAGCTAAAGTGCCCGTGGACGAGCTCGAAGCGCAAGGTAGAGTTTTTTAAATAATGCAAAAAATAATTGAATCGATTCAGTTTTGGAGGAGGAAACAGGGGAATACGAAACATCTCGTCAAGATGTTCTAGCTATTGTCGATCTAAACTACAGCTGTCACATTCTACGGGGGAGAGAAAAATTGCCTCAGTAAAAACACACTGCACTGCTGCGCTGCTGCTGCTTTGTGTGCATTTAAACTGCACATTGAAACCGTCAAATCCATACAAATTTGTGTTTCTATGTGGTTTCTATTTGTTGCAATTAAGTTACGTGATCGCATAGCTGGGCACAGCGCGACGGCAACAGTTTCTTCAAATACCTATTTCTCAAATTCCGCGTCGCTCGAGTGTTCTTTTAATTTCAAACACAATAAAGTGCTAAGTGATCAGATCTTTATTTGAAAGCCAATTAACCCAGCGAGTAGTCCTTCTTAAAAATAACATGCTGTTGCAGAAACACCAGCCTGTAAACTGTTTTAAATATTACCTAACTACCAATGCCTATCGTTGATAAAAAAAAATGGTGAAATATACAACGAATGCATTGATTTATTATTAATGAAGGGGTATCTGTAATTTTCTTTCGGCTATGTCGCCCACTAATTACAGTTTTATTACGTCTGTCTTTACACAAAGTAACATAGGCTAAGGTTAAGGTATTTAAAATACAGTATAATGGCTGCAGGGTGGAGCCACAATTTTTTTCTATTTGTAATTAATTAATTTATTTGTTTATTTTTTTTATTTTACAAAAACCACAGCTCTTAAATTTAAACAAACAAATCTTCTGAATAAAGCTTACAGCCAAATACGGTTTTACATTTTATAAAGTAGGTACATATGATTGTGTTGTTCAACTGTTACTGAATTTAGAATGCAAGTAGAGGGTAATCTATAAAAGTCATGTAATTGTGCTGTGCGTATGCAACTTATTTATGTGAGAAAGAGAGGGTGTATGAGTATATGAGCGCGTAATAATGATACTATAATTATAATATAGGTATAATATAATTTTAGTGTGTAAATATATAATATATAATATATCACACACACTCATAATATACTCATAGCATACCTATACTTACACAATAATATACCATTGGTACTTATTAATACAAAGGTAAAGCCTGTTTAGGTACTTTATAAAAATGTTAATGTTAATAGTTAAATGTTCACTTAGTGGTTTTGCCAGTTTCATTTAGTAATCTTACAACTCCATGTTTAAATACTTGCTTACTTTCGTGAAACACATCAATATTACTAAATTTTTTATTGTACATCCTATGCAAACGATTGACCAGAGAGTTTCGAGCATAATTAGTATCTGTGTGCTTAACGGCGAACAAACATGTGTGCCTTGTTCTACGATCAGGCACAGAAAATCTTAAAAGTCTTGATGACAACTCCAGGCAGTCTATATAACTGTTACAAATACCATGCAAAAAACACATATCAGTCAAAGTTCTTCTGTTTTCAAGAGTCATGAGTTGGTGATGGAGGCATGATTCCTGATAGTCTTTAAAACTACTATAGCAGCGAAAGTTTAGGTGTTTAGCAAATTTATTCTGTATGCTTTCCAGATTCTGAATGTAGGAAATATATTGCGGGTTCCATGTTGTACTACAATATTCAAGAACACTTCTTACATAAGAATAATATAAAACTTTAAGGCATCCGATATCAGAAAAGGGACGACAAACCCGCAATATAAAACCAAGGCTTTTGTAAGCTTTGCTAGTAATTAGTTCAATATGTTCAGAAAAAGTTAATTTTGAGTCAATTTGGATACCAAGATCCCTAACAAAATTTACTTTATTTATTTTTACATTGCTCAATTTATACTCAAATAATGTAGGATGCTTTTTACGTGTAAAAGAGACCAATGAACATTTACTAATATTAATACCTATACGATTTTTAGCATAATAGCGCTCTAATTTATCAAGATCTGACTGTAACTGCAAAGCATCCATATGATTTCTTATTTTCATGTAAATTTTTGTGTCATCAGCATACATAAGAAACCGCGCATGCTCAAAACATTTACCAATGTCATAAAGATAAGAAGCATACAGAAGGGGCCCGAGTATAGAGCCTTGTGGCACACCAGAAGGGACTTCAATAAAGTTTGAACAAAAACCACCAACAACAACAGCTTGAGAGCGATTGCGTAGGTAGGATTCCATCCATCTTAGCAAGTTGCCGTGGATTCCCAGCTCATAAAGCTTACGCAGAAGTATGATGTGATCGACACGGTCAAATGCTTTTTCGAAATCCGTGTAGATCACATCAACCTGCGAGCCACCATCCATATCGTTAATTACATGATCAATAAAAACACCTAAATTTGTAGCTGTCGATCGTGCCTTCATAAATCCATGTTGCTGTATGGGTATTGAGGTGGATAAAACAGGATATATACTAGCATGGACTACTCTCTCAAACAGCTTACTGAGTACATTTAATAATAATTTTTTAAGTCATTTCTTTTTAAAACTTTTTGTAAAATGAAAGATATGTGGGTTTTAACGAAGCTACAATAGTTACACTGAACTAAACAAATCGGTGTAGTGAGTGGTGGCTTAACTCTAGAACAATATTTTGAAACGGGGGTTTTTTTTACCATGTAATTTATTTGCCAACGTTACATTTCTTGATAATGTTCTAACATTATAAAATAATGCTTAAGCATATTACTATGAAGGCTGAACCCTAATTACAGGGAATCCTAGTTGAGTGATTAACAGGCGGTATTATTGAGATGGCAAAAAATAATAAATTATAATAATTGCACTCTATCTTTAAATATATATAAATGAACCCCTATTTCTCCTGGTAATAAATAAGCAAATAAATATGTGTGGACATCTTACACAGCGCCATCTAGCCCCAAAGTAAGCATAGCTTGTAAACTATGGTCATAGAATTGTATAGGAATGGATGTGTAGAAAATAATTTTTATTTTTCTGGTGTACTCGCACACGAAGAAGTCTTAGGCGTAATATCACTCATCCATATACTGCACTGGAGCGAGTATCAATCTTCTCAGTGTTTTATTACTAAGTTCCTTACAAAAACGTTAACTCTAGACAAATAGGTGTTTTTTTTCTTTACATTCAATCATCATTAACAGCCTGAAGACGTCCACTGCTGAACATAGGCCTCCCCCAGAGCACGCCACCTTGAGCGGCTGCTCGCCTCCTGCATCCATAGGCTCCCCGCGGTTTTCACCAGATCGTCGGTCTACCTAGTGGGAGGCTGCCTACGCTGCCTAACATTCAATAGAAATAGTTATTTGCTATTCGAATTAAACTTCGTAATACTAGATAATGTTACAAATATGTAACACTCTTGACTGTTCCTATATACACTATTGTATTACTGATATTATAAGTAATGCGATTTACCCGAGGAATAATCGAAAGGCGTATTAATTATACGTAATCGGATTAGAAAACGTTGAAATTGCGGAATGCAGTTTCTTATATTTAATGGTGCAGGATATTTTGCGATGCACGGTCGAATGGGTCGGGCATCACGACACGAGCGGTAGCGGGCTGCGTCCGCGTTACCTGTGGCCGCGCATTGTATAACCGTAGGTGCAAACGGCATCGGTAGTTCGCACGCTAGTCTTACGATATGCACTCTGAGGTTGAAACGTCTACAGGTTACTCCTAGCATGAAGTGTATTTGGTGTTTCGATTGTTTCGGGGGCTCTGAGATCGATTGGACTGGTATGAGTTGACTCATCTAAAAAAAATTAAATATTAGTATCTAAAACTGATTGCGCAAACATTATTGGTAAATAAATTAATTTTATAAATGCGAGGAAAAAGAAAATCAAATTTTTGATTTAGAAAATTATTTTTGAGACGCGTCAATACTTATTTACGTCCTCCAGATTTTTTTCCTGCCTCTAAACATAATGAGCGTAAATAGATTAATATACGAGCCTAGGTAAGCCTATGTAAATTAATAGGATGTGTATGCTTGTCAAAATTGATTTATATGAGTAAGTATATGACGGATTACATAACGAAATGCGGGAAAATTCTAAAAAGCGAAAATGATTCAACTGAAAATGTCTTACTTTCTGAATTATTAAATAACTTGTTATTTATTCCGATTCCAAAACGCTGAAAATAATGACAATTCTCTGGTTTATTAAGGAATAGGTACAGATAGAATCACTAAATGCTTCTTTCCCTTCGTCAACATTCAATCTGTTCATACACTTGCATCTCTTTGTGCCATCATCACTCTCAACATAGGCCTCCCTCAAGGAACGAAACTTTATGGTTAGATTTACATGTAAGAGTACCCTCATAATCATAATCATAATCATAATCATTTATTTGGTACAAAAAATACAAGTCAAGTAAAACACATACGTACTCGTAGGTACATCATCTTGTAACTAGCAGAAGCGAGTTATAAATTAAAAATTAATGAACAATGAACCGAAATAAAATAAAAAAGTGAAAAATAATAAAAAATACGAAATTATTACAACATAATAATGTCCATTCAAAAATTGAATTTAAATAATAATAGCACGTAATAGTTATTAATGTCAATTATAAATACCTAAAGTTAAATATGGCCTAATGCTTCTAAATTCATCGAAGTGGTAGAAGGTCTGCTCGATGAGCCAGCGCTTCAACCGCAATTTAAAACAACCTAGGCTCAACGCCTCTGTGACATTTTTTGGCAGTCGATTGTATGTACTTCCGGTCCCATGACATGTGTTAGCTTCGTTGATTTGGCTAACTTGCAGGAGATATAGGCCAACTTACCAGAGCTTCGCGTGTTGTATGGGTGCATATCGCCCCTCCTCTTGTACCGTACCAAGTTCAGGCGAACATATACCGCTATTTGGTAAATGACAACCGAGGGTAGTGTCAGTATCCCTAGAGACTTGAAAAATCCAAAATCAAATATAAAATTTCGTTTTTGTTTTAAAAGTCTACTTAAAAAGGCCTAGTCAACGACATTTTCATACCTTCTTTACAAGTATGGGAGCTCTCATTCTTAAATATGTTTTTCTAGTGGGAGCAGATGCTGCAACTGGTTTTATCCAAGGGTATCCAAATCTAGTTTGAGATTCTTTGATATGTAATATCATTATCATACTATCGTTCAAGAATGGGTGTGATAGAAATACTCTATTTTCTAAATCTTGTATTGAAATAGGCTGCCTCCACTTGTATCCACAGCTCAGCTTCACGTGTGCATCCACCTTTATCTTCTCTTAAATCCACTTGGGGATCCGCGGATACCTTTATCTTCCCTTAAATCAACAAGTGGATCCATGGGTACTTCTTTTTCCTCTTCGATCCACCAGGTGGATCCCTGGATATTTTTATTCCTTTTCAATCTATTTACATTTATTTACATATTACCTTAATTATTAGTAGACGTGTTTGCAGTGCACGAGAGATGCTTGTGTAAATATAAGTACGTTCCTCGCAGGCGAGATCGTCCTGAACCGGCTGCAAGCGGCTGAGGTGGCGAGCTCGGAGGCGAGTGGCAGCGGCAGCGACTCGCCCGCGTACCACTGCGGCTCGCCGTCCACTGTCCGCTCGCAGCTGTCAGCGGTCCGCTCGGCGCACGCGCACGCCAACAAACTATGGCAGCACAAGAAGATGCAGCTCGACCAATGCTTTCAGCTGAGGCTCTTCGAACAGGACTGCGAGAAGGTCGCTACAATATGAATTGCATTCGTGTTCGCTTTTATTTTTATTGCTGTCACCAATATTAATCTGTGCATCAAGTCGATACCTCTGCCGCATAAATGTATTTTATAAAAGACTTTTTTTAGAACAGAATTTCAAAAACAAGATACTTGTAAAATATTGAGATAATGAACTACATTGTGTAAGTGTAACGTTTAGTTTATTTTCCTGTTTTCAGATGCTGGAGTGGATTGTAAACCACCGCACGGTGTTTCTCTCGACGTATGTAGAGATCGGGCGGTCTTGCGCGGCAGCGAAACGGTTGCAAGAGGATCATGCTCGGTAAGATAAATGTGTTTTTTTATATCTAGATAAGCCCGCATTTGACCGCAACCTCGCCTGATGGAAAGTGATGACGCGGTCTACGACGGTACATGTTTGCCTAGAAGATACCTATTAACTCGCGACATGAAGAGCTCCAGATTGTAAATATTGTGAAACAAAGATGCTGGAACTTGAACCTATTGTTAACTTAGTTACCTCGGCTCGGTCGTGACCGCCCAATTACGTCTGTAACTGGTGGGCGATAAGTTTTCTGTGGATATGTAATATGACATCGGCCGTTTAATACAAAACAAAAAGGTACTTTGCCCGTTAATGAAAATATCTGAAAAGCCGTTTTAAATGTCGTTGAAGCAACCCTTTATTTTGGGAAGCTATTATTAAGGCGGAGTTTGATCACAAAATCAACAAAAAGCACAATCTTGCACTTAAGTTATTTTTTTTTCGCAAAAGTTAAACTATAATTAGCAGTGCAGTATTATATCCGTCTGACACTGACCAAAGGTATATTAAGGAATCGATATAGCCCTTGGTGTAGCCTTCGTATTAATATTTAAAAGCGTTAGAATCGAACCTTTGTAGCAGTTTACATAACACAGCTAGCATTAATGAGATGGTCCACTATGAAGCCAACATTTTTTTTTGTAGTATCTTAACTTTTATATCAAGTATAGTTAACTTCTTGGTAATAAAATTCGCGGCAAGCAGAGATTATTCTTTACATAATGCAATAAACTTATTTTGCACTAACGCTCCTGTTTACGTTTTCACTGTAAAAAAATGTTGCAACCAATGTATGCAATCAGGTGCATTTGTGTTGATTATTATGAATATATGGTGTAACAAAAAATCTCCTTGTCTTTCTGACTTGGCTTATTGCGTCCTCTGCCTGCGATTGTAATAAACAGACCCTGATGTTACCAGGACCCTAATTCTGTATGACCAATTTACGATTCCTTGCTTCGAAACCACGCAAATCCCTTGTCTTACATAAGAAATCTGCAAAAATCTATTCTATATGAAATGAGAACGAAACCACGCGAAATGAATGTGGAATTGGCGCGATTTGAACTGTCAAAAATCATATGTTCCACTGAGGCGCGTTCCGAAACATCAACCAGTGAAAAGTTACCACCACTTATGTCAGAATTAAATATTCAAAACAAAACTAATTTTAATGTAAAGTGAAGGTATTTCTGAAGGTTTTCTGTCAATTTATTAATTACCCATGGCTTCGTTATATCACAACATAAATATAAGCCATTCCTTTATTTTAATTTATTACCGGTTTTGGGATGAGAAATCCTTTATTTCTAATTTGGAACACACTCGAGGGATCAAAAACCTGTCATAGGTAATTTGTCTTCTTAGATTATACAGAATACAAAAATTGACGATTTCTTGCTGTGACACGATTTGAACAAGACACGATAACGACGTGGTTTCTGTATCCTGTAGAATCTGTGTTTTCATACAGAATTATGGCCCAGAGCTATCAACAAAAGTAAAAGGGCTGTCAGGGCTGTCAAAATTTTGATTTTCCTGCTTCAGAGTGGACTTTAGGTTTAGGTTGTCCCATATAATAGGCGGGCCATGTATTATTAGCGTTCCATACCCAAAGGGTAAAACGGTCCCTATTATTAAGGCTCCGCTGTCTGTCTGTCCATCTGTCACCAGGCTGTATCTCATGAACTGTGGTAGTTAGACAGTTGAAATTTTCACAGATGATGTATTTCTGTTGCCGCTATTACAACGAATACTAAAATACAGAAAAAATAAATATTTAAGTGGGCTCCCATACAACAAACGTGATTTTTTTTACTCGTTTACCAGATGAGTCATAGGCGGCTCTGCTTTAAATAGTACTGCTACTCAACACTAGATGACAGGGATAGATAATGGTACGGAACCCTTCTTGTGCGAGTCCGTCTAGCTTTTGGCCGGTTATTATTATTATTGTATGTTGTGTAATGTATGTCCCCGTGATACTAAAGGCTTGGAGTGCTAGGACATAACATTTGAAACACTATGGTGAGAACAATGTATCAACGTAATCAGAAAGAGTATTCATTATTATTAAAAGAATATTAATTCAGATGTAGTTAATCGTAGCACAAAATACTATTTGTGATCGTAGAAATAAAGAGAATGTGTAATAATATCCTATCTCTAAGGGTAGCCAACGCACCGGCAACGTCCTCCGTCCACTTACCCATTTATCACCAGGTGCGCCGCCTACTTGTTTGCCACAAATTTCATTAAAAATATCGTTAAAAAAAAGAGGTAGTTTGATTTAAACTTTCTATACGTACTAGTATCATTCATGCTTCTTTCTTCTAGGCTGAATCTGCCATCTTTCTTTAGCAAACTAAAGAATAATAAGTTGTTAATTATTGTTGTTATTGTGGTTAGGTTTGCAGCGGCTTGCACCGGCGGCGGGCGGCCGAGCGTGGCCCGAGTGACGACGGCGGCGCGCCGGCTGGCGGACAAGCGACATTACGCGGAGGCGCAGATAACCGCGCTAGCGCTCAGGCTCGAGCGGGCTTACAAACAACTCGCGGCCGGTACGCACTTCCTCACATTATCAGCCGGAAGACGTCCACTGCTGAACACAGACCTCCCCAAAAAAACGCCACTTTGGACGATTATCACGGGGGGATTTACTATAATCACCACACTTGGCAGGCAGCTTGGTAAGATTACAATGAACCGAGGAAAACTGCTGCCCATTCCCTGTATAATCCCTTAGCCGGCTCTTACGGAACCCTTGGGAAATGATGGGGTGGTCCTATCAGTAAACCTTAGTATAAGTGATTTTGTCTTCGCATTATCTCGTGTCGAGATAATGCGAAAACAAAATTATACTGCGGCATTCATGCTAGCCTGGCTGGTTTTTAGGCTGCCTGCAAGCTTCTAACTTCCTATTGGCTCAACCGCATGCCCTTACTTATTCCGTTTGTCTGTTCGATACGGTGACTTGTAAACAGCTCATAATCAACTAGCTTTCTGCAACTATTGCTCCGCAGTTGTTCCGTTTCCCCTCAGGAATTTTTAATAAAAAGGGCCATGAGGGTGGAGTTTGGGACGTCCGTCATGCCATTCCGTGTGGTTGCAAAAATGTTTTGTGTACCGCAGAACTAGTATTACACAGGTAAAGTGAGAGGTGTGTTGTTGGTCAGGTCTGGAGGAGCGGTCGGCTGTGCTGTCCCTGTCGGTGGTATTCCACCACAAGGCGGAGGCGTATGCTAGCGCGGTGGGTGGATGGGGAGCGCAGTGCAGCGTGGCGCTGCAGCTGGCTTCGGGGCAGGGGGCCCCCGGCGGCCCGCCGTGCAGCGAGCCGCGCGCTCTAGAGCAACATGCGCAGCGGCACAGGCAGCTTTACGAACACATGTGCCAGGCGTACACTGAGGTCATTGTAACTATAACACTAATTCACGACATAACAGCTAACAAACGTCTAAACGTGACAAACCTAGAGCAATGCACAACATTTCAAATTTTGGACCCTGGTGTTTTGTGGTTTTATTTAAAATTTAGTTGAAATATAAAAGATATATTTTTTATTTTAGTATTAGCATTATTTATATGTGTAGATTTTTTGAATTTTTGCCTATTGTGATGCTAAATGTAGACTTTAGCTAGAAGCCAGAAGGAAAAAAATTAAACGCCTTTGTTTCGGATTCTTCTCCTTATGGCAGCTTATGGTTGACACAAAGTAGGCTTCAGACGTCGAATATCTTTAGAAATACTGAATACGAAAATTAATATATTTTTTTGCTCTTTAGAAGCTAAGACAATAAGCTCGAAAGGGTTTTCTAATTTCAGTACCTTCCAAAAAATGAAATGTTATCCGTTGAATGTCAAAATACGAAATAATTTTATCACACCGAGACCAATAGTGGTGGCCACAGTTCAGATTGACATGTGAAATGTGTATCAATTACTAAAAAATGTATCAATATATTATGCTAGCATAAGGCCGTATTCCCGGATTTTTTCAATATAACAATGATGTCAAAGGATCGGGATCATATTACCTAAAAGGTTTTAGATGAATTAAACATAACCCTGTGCAAGTTCACGAACATTTCGATTCTTGCCAGGGTGGGTACTTTTCGTCCAGTTAACCACACAATTTTATGAGCTTTATAAAAAACGGTAAATAACAGGTACATTTCAGATTCCAGCGATAGCAATATTTCCGGGCGTATTAATAACCATAGATAGTTATAATATGCACAGGGAATTCTTTGTTGGTGACTCTTAGGCCGATTTACTTTCCGAAATTATTCACCCTTGTACACCACTATGTATTCCGCCTCCGGAGACGACAAAGAAATAGTCTGTTTTGTAAATAGTTTTCTACGGTTTTAGGTCCATTCTACAAGCAAGAAACTGCTGTACCAACTAGATCACCTAGTTCAAGTGTGTCATCAAACCGATCCTGCTGATATGGTGAGTCCAAAGTTATGGAGTTTTGGGAGTTTAATTAATTGCTCAAACGAGAGTCTTTGACCTTTAGATTAGACATTTTCTCCAAAAATTTCAATTAGCCCACTAAAATTTTAAAAAATGGGAAAAAAATATTTATTCACTGCACATGATACCAATGAGCGAGTTTGGCTCAAGGGAATTCAAATCGAAGCACCCTATTTGAAATCCCAGTGGGCCCTGCACCAATGACTATTCAAGTTGCGGATTTTGCGCTTGCTCTTACAGCAGAGAAGAAAAATATCGCAAGGAAACCGGCTAGTCAGGAATCACAAAATACGACGACACGTGTCATCCACCAATCCATATTTTTCCAGCTTGGCCTAGGTTATCTCCACATTAGAGAAGGCCGGTATGCCAAGCCCCCCCTCACACGGCCCCACACGTCTGGTGGGTAACCGAGGTGCAAGGTTACCCACCCACTGGCGCAGAGGCCCGAAAGGGCCTACCGCTGGGGCGAGATGGTGAATGCTAACGCGACCCTATCTCGCCCCATCCCGGCGGCGGACGGATCACGGGGGTGTTTTAGTGGGTTCGAGTCCCACATACCCCCTGCCATCACCTCCGTGGTGGCAGGGAAATGCGAGGGCATTTCCCCCCCTCAAAAAAAAAAGGCCGGTATGCCAATAACTATAGTTACTTTTATAATCATCAAAGTTTATCTTTTCACGTAATATATTTAAAAAATCAGTGTTTTAGGAAAACCACGGGCCTAAGCTAAGTAGGATTCATTTTCTAGATTAGGTTTCGTCGAAGTCTCTTATTGTAAAAAATGTATTGTTATTATTATCCTATCTCTTAACATTCTCGTGTCTAGCCCGGACATTTGGGAGGCATTGGTGGGGCCAAAGCCAACACCAAGGGGCCCTGTTGAATATAAAAATAACTATGGCATGGCATGGTATGGCATATCATAAACTATTTTGTATATAAAGGTTAAAAATAAATCTGGGCTGTTCTGGTGAACTTTATTATTATTATTTTGGTATTGGGTTGATGGACCAATGTCCTTGTGTTGTGTACTGTAGAGCGATGGTACAGCGAGCACGGGAGGTAGCAGCGGCGGCGACCCGGCCGCGGACTACAGTTCTGGTGCCAACCACGTGCTCGCGGTGATCCATCAGATCCTCGGCCACCACCGGGCGCTTGAGGCGCGCTACCACCAGGCGCGCAACAAGCTGCTCCAGCGGCTAGCGCTGCTGCTTTACAAGGAGGATTGTCGGCAGGTGACTATACACGCTCATTGTTCCTGCCACTAGACCTACACCACACCATCACTATATAATAGAACTAGTGACTTTTGTCCCTCGATTTTGCTCTATATCTTTTTCAATGTATTGTGTGTGTGGAGGTCGGTTACCAGATGGTACATTACGATGTATGTATTAACACTAGAATTGTGGGATATATATAATACTACTAACCTATTTAATAATGACACTGCATGGATCTTTACAGAACTTCATATATCTTTCTTTTCAGAACTCCATATAGCAAATAATTTGCGAAATTTTTTATGAGGCACCCGATTGAATGCCATTAAATTAAAGTTTATTTTCAGGTGCTCGATTGGTTGGCAAATCATGGTGAAGTGTTTCTGCAAAAAAATACTGGAATAGGAAGGAATCTCCATAAAGCTAGAATTTACCAGAAATCTCATGAACATTTCGAAAATGTTGCACAAGTAAGTAAAGCGTACTCTATGCAGTAATTACGCTATATCATTGAGACCGTTTTCAGTCAGTTGATTTCAATGAAAGACTAAAAAAAACTTTCTTGGAAAAATTATTTTGACCATGCAACCTTCTTTGATAAGCGTCCAAAGTGGCGTTTTATTGAAGAGGCTCCTGCTGAACATTATAGGTTCAGCAAAGGATATTTCCGACTACTAATAGTGTGCTTGTAATCATCCTATTTTATAGTATAATTTTATAATTATTATGAATCTTCATAATCATCAGCCGGAAGATGTCCATTTGGTGTACATAGCTGCCTGAAGTTTTCCATAACTGGGCATTTGAACGTGATGTAAATGAACATGGGGTGTAAAGTAGACCCCTGGCGTTCCGACGTAAGAATAGGACCACCCACCTCTTCCCACGGGTGCCGTAAGAGCTGGCTAAGGGAATATCTAGGGAATGGGCAGCAGCATTTGCAATCACCAAGATTTTAAGGTGGACCGACGATCTGGTGAAAACCGCGGGGAGCCGATGGCTGCAGGAGGCGAGCAGCCGCCCAAAATGGTGCTCTCTGGGGGATACCTCACCCAAAGAGCTCCCGGTGAGCAGTGGACGTCTTGAGGTGGTTGATAATGATGATGATGAAGATTTTAAGGAATTGAGTTGGCTAGGGTAGATAAGCTGACAGGGGAAATGCCCAAAACACCCTATGCAGGCCATATCGTTCCCATTTAGAATTGGAATTATGGCAATGGGGAAAGCCTTAGATCAACAGTGGACGTCTTCCGGCTTTATGATGTATAGAAACGCTACTATAACATGTGATATGTATTGCGTAGAACACGTACACGAATGCGGAGAAGTTGCTCGGTGCGGCGGACGAGCTGGCGCGGTCCGGGCAGTGCGCGCCCGAGGAGGTGGTGGGCGTGGCGCGCGAGCTGGAGGCGCACGTGGCCGCGTTCGCCGCGCGCGTCGACCGCAGGCGCCGCCGGCTCGACCTCGCCGTGCTGCTCTACACGCACGAGAAGGAGGTACCACCTCGCTCATACTGCATGCCCGCTCGCATGTTACCAGGAAAAATAATACTAATGCGTTGTTTTTTTAAACCGTTTTTGACAAAAGCATAGTATTGCCTACAGAGCACGAAAAAATATGCTTCGTCCCCAGATAGAGACGATATCTATATATATTTATATGTATAAAAATGAACCCCTATTTCTCCTGGTCGCTATACGCTATAACTTGAGAACGGCTTTACCGATTTCATTCATCTTTTTTAAAATGCATTCTAGTACTTCGTAGATGGTTCTTACATTAAAAAAATATTTATACTCATCCTTTCAAAGGGAAGATGGAAGAAAAAGGGAAAAAGGATGGGGGAAAAGGATTCTTTCACCGGCTCATCCATTCATCCTTTTCGCTTATCTTTTTCCCTTTCGCTTCCCTCTTACCCATAAATAGGGCGTAAAACTAATTAACCTTTATTAATTAATTAAAACTACGAAAGCTGGGGCGGGTCAACTAGTTGTACATCATTTTCGTGCCGACAATAAGCGGATAACTAATGTCAACTGCCATAGTCGATTATTTGTGTAAATGAGGAGTTTTATTTAAAAAAAAACCTAGTTCCGCTTCTTTTCTAGATGGCGCAGTAAGTAATAGTTTAAACCTTTCAAACCACAGAGTAGTTGAAACGTAAGAAAATGTTTAGACTACCTACAAAGAAATGTCAAATTCAGTTGAGTGGACCACGAGTACATTGTCTGTAGTATCTTCTAAGTAGTCTGTGGTGCATTCTTCTTAAGTAAATTGAAGTGCAGCAGAACTGCGAGACCGATAAACGTTAATATTATGATCCAAAAATCGAAAATAAAACAAACGCAACAGTCGAGTTCGTAGTCAATATCGTGACACATTTCCTCTAACCTGTGATCTATGCTTGAAACAGTAACAGTGACAGATTTTGGTAAAACCACAACTGGCGCCATCTATTGGGTCATACATAAAACACCATTTCTTTTTTTTTTATAAAACGTCTCATTAATGAGGTTTTTTTGGAAGTACATACTAAAGTCAAAAGGGCGGCTCTATTTGGATGCGAAGCGTCATTTTTTTTTGGTATTCTGTGGTATTACCAGGCTGTCGACTGCAAATGACTTTCGCACAGTCTTGCTTGAACTGTCTGTGGCCTGACTTAACTATATACTTGGGAAGCCAACGAGAGCATATAATCCTAGTTCTGCCATGACGTCGATAAACAAATAGTGTTGTCTATCAGCTGGTGCAATGGCTGGAGACGGTGCGCAGCGGCGGCGGCGTGTGTGCGACGGACGACTCCCCGGAGGCAGCGCGGCGTGCGCTCGAGCAGTGCGCGCAGCACCGCGCCGCCTCGCTCGACGCGTGCGCCGCTACCATCGCGCACGGAGACTCGCTGCTGCAGGAGCTCAGGTAACTATACCTTCTTCTTCTCGTGTAGGCATGAAGTCAGCACGGCTAGCATGCGCACCGCAACAAATACTTCTCGACTACACAGACGTTTTACGACCCAGACGATACCACCCTGACCCGTTTGTATTATTAGAAAATAATATGTAGGCATTTTTCTGGTTGGGTTCTTTCTATTTTTGGTAATTTTTCTAGATGGTCTTTCTATACTTGGTCATTTTTATAGTTGGATGTTTCTATACTTGGACGTTTTTCTCATTGGGCGTTTTTATATTTGGACATTTTTAAGCTCTTGGACATTTTTCTTTTTGAACATTATTCGTGTAAATCCATTATCACGTGAGAAACAGTGACAAGACTATGGTAGCGCCCAATGACTGTAAATCCAGTTGACCAATGTACAACTTCCCCTCATACGAAAATTAGTGGTGTATTTCAACCACTAATTTCTAATAAATACTATCAATTTCTAATAAATCACGGGAACCCGTTAATTGCTTATGTTCCATCCTGCTCTGTTCTTCGTAATTTCGTATGAGTTTGTCTCGTTTTGTTACCTCGCCCCCTGCCCGCGCAGGTGAGTCGTGTTTGTACGAGAAATTATGGTCACGAGCTATTAACGGGCTATATAATCTTTGCCACTAGTGAATTGAATTAAACGTCGTGGTGTAGCGCTGTCATAATAATACAACAGAATATAATGTATATTTACAATAAATAAATAAAATTAATGATACACGTGCAGCAGTACACATGATAAGTATAATTTTAAGACATATCTATGCTCCCATAGACTTCCCATAGAAGTTCTAGGTCTGTGAATGCTCATTATAGCTCACACACGTAAGGACAAACCTGTTAAGTAGCATCATTTTCAACTTTGCCATCGGCACAAGCACGACACTGACGACGATACGATTTAGCAGATCTCTTCCTCGTTATTAATAACTGGAAATGTGAAAGATAAGTTCGAAAATTGTGGTCAATACAACAGTTATTACAAAGAGGACAACGCTACAGATCAGCTGGGTTAACACGGACGGTAGACAAAATTGTCTTTCCCCGTTTACGTCACTTCATACTTGCTCGGAGTAAAACAGGGTAAAAGACAGTTTTGTCTACCGGCCGTGCTAACCCTACAGAAAGTCTAATATGTCAAGTATACTGTCGTGTGTATGGCAACCACAAGGAAGTTGGACGTATATTCTATTCTAACCAATATACAGATGTAAGACCATGGAAGAAGGAGAGGAATGCCAATACACCAAGAAAACAGCGTAGATCAAAAATATGCCTAAAACTAGATGGCGTTGCAAAATGAGCGGGTTGTAAGTTAGCGCAGATAAGAAATAAGACAAAAAACCGTTTAAAATCTGGATGGCACTGCAAAATGAACAGGCTATACGGGTAGCTTCGGCAGGCCAGGTTTAAAACGGGTTTTTTGTCATATTTCTGATCTGCGCTCAACTTATAACCCGTAGACTACTCCACTGTTATGTATTGTTTATTTGTCAGTGGGTTAGAATACAATTCCATTCTACTTTTCGTCACTCATACGAATAAATTGTGAAATATGGTTATCGGGTTAAAATGGAATATTCCGTGCAAAAAAGCTGCACCTGCTTATTAATTTCGCTTCACGTCATATTATACCAAATCAAATCTGAAACTCGCGCACTTAAGAAAATTCAAGCGCTAGTCGTATCAAAAGACTAAGTAAAGTTCATTAAGGCACGGCACATACTTTAGAAAGTGCATGTCAAATATAATTTCCTAACTTCGTAGGCGACGTGCGCTACATTAACTATGCCCATACATATCCTTTACATTTTGTGAATATTTTCGAGAGTTTAGATAGTTTTGTGAATCAAAACATTGTGAACTGGCACGAGTATGAAATGCTGTACACGCTCGGAAAAACTGAAATATATCCAAACAAAATATTGTTCAGAAAATATAAATGACAGCGTCGTGTCTATTCTGTGTAGAACTTAAGGTTAAACGTTTCCCATACAAACTTTGCTTGACTTAGGTTCAGTTCCTGGTGTGATTTAAAAGTCGCCATAACTTAACATAGCCCTTATTTAGGCTTGTGTAGCCGCAAAATCAATAACATTATTGTATAATAGCTAGGAAGTATATTATTTTAGCCTAGTAAATTCGACAAATTTTACATTTGTAGTGGTGCATTGTGCGTGCGACGTTGTCAGTTTGTGCAAGGTGTAAGCAAGTACACATTACTTTGCGAGGGCAGAGCGGCGCTATGTCGCAGCGCGCGATGTTGCCGATCCGTGTCCGTGTAACACAAAATCGTAATAACAAAATAATTCAAACTGAGGTATTCAACTCAGTGCTGCCAGAACTTTCCAAGTGTACATTTTGAGTTACTTATGATAATTATACCGTTACACCCCCGCTATTTATCTGATTGTATACTATTGGAAATTTTCATAGAGATTACGTATAATTTCTATTGTAGACGCGTTTCCTTTGAAAATGTCATTCATATCAGCAAAGAAAAGTGTTTTGCAAGCTGTATCACTTTTATCAGGAAAGGCAAATACAAGATCCAAGAAACTTTTTGACCGCTGTGCACTGGCAACACAAATTCAGAGTCTGTCGTCTGTTTTAGGTTAGGTATACTGTTTGTATTTTGTAAGTTTGCTGAACAGAAAAATGAATACACCTAACTTATCACAATCGAGTATAAAACTCACGGATATTCTGGGCTTATAAGTAACCGAAAACGGGTTCATGCTCAGCTCAAGCGTTTCCATGGCGAAGATGTTTCGTAAGTGTTGAACCTATACACATAAATAGAACTATTTTTTTTAGTACAAAGACTATCCTAGATTCCGAGTGCTTCGTCCCTACTTACTTATTTCTTTTTTTACAGACGGGCAGATGCATTGCAAAAAATCTAAGCCTACCATAGGTACCTAGTTAGAGGTTAGAAATTCAGTAGTGTTTCAAGTTGCCAAGGAAAAAAACGTTTTTCCACTTATATTCATAGATGGAAGACTGAAAATGAATGAAAATCACAATTATTATTACCAGGTATGTGGATGTGGATATTTGGATATGTAGTGTGAATACAAATGGATAATATTACGTTAGTACAGAAAATGTAATCAATATAGCTTTGAGAATCAGCAAGTTGAAGTGGCAGTGGGCAGGCCACATCGTTTGTAGAACTGACAACCGATGAGGAAGAAAGGTTCTTGAGTGGCAACCATGAACCGGAAGACGCAGCTTAGGTCGGCCCCACAAGGTGGACCGACGAAGTGGTCAGAATCGCGGGGAGCCGATAGATGCAGGAGGCAAGCGGCTGCTCAAAGTGGCGCCCTTTGGGGGAGGCCTATGTTCATCAGTGGACGTCTTCAGGCTGATAATGATGATGAAAGAAAATGTTGATGGTGTTGGCAAAAAAGTGCAGTACCTCTATATAATAAATAATAAGTAAAAACATGTCATAATGTAATATATTGTTTTGTCAATTGTTATATACCTACTCAAGACATTATGCGGCTATAAAATGAGAAGTGGTAATACAAAAGAAATATGTACTCGGAAAACATAAACCTCCTTGCGTAGCTGGGTAAAAATAAAGACTTGGTGGCGAAACATTTTCTATGTTCTAGCTTATGGTAATGCATAAAATCTTATGTGTTTGAAATAAATATTCATATTCTTTGGATTACAGGTACAAGGCCAGGCTAAGGGTGACAAAAATGCAGAAATATTACTTTGTGTGCTTCATTTCACCAGTGCAACCAATCACTGTGTTAGAAATACCAAGAGACGAAGATTTTATTGAGAAGATGGTCCAGAAATCATCATTTTATAAAAAGTGCGTGCTGCCAAAAATCTTACTAAGAAGAGTAAAAAATAAATGCTAAATGTATAGATTTATAATAATTGAAAATAAATCTTTTTGAATGTAATCTGGACTTTTTATTTTACTTTTCAATCTAGTGCAGTACGTTGCGTACACTAAGCTAAATTTTTACCTAATAATAGCAATTATTGATATTATTACTCAGCGCAATAGATAGCCAATATATAATGTTTAAAAGTTATAGCAAAATAAAACTACGAGTATTGAGATTCGAACTCGAGTTACACGATTGCAAATCTACCAATGTTACAACTGCGCCATTTAGAAGCTTGACAATGTGGCCAATTTCACAATACACTAACTTTAGTTTTAGTTTCTGCTTATGTGTGCGTTATTCGATTACATTATACAGGAATTGGATTTTGATTGACTTACACTCAAAAGTATAGGTATTACTAGGTTCAACTATGTCTAATATATGCTAAGAACACAATCAAAAACCCGCAAAATAACTTAAAATGAGTTTATTTCTTGTCTCTTCATCGTAAAATATATAAAAACATGTTTTCGGGGAAACAGCGCCATCGCGCGGATTTTGGTGCTTAGCAACACCTGACATTTAACCTTAAGGTTAAATGTCAGGTGTTGCTAAGCACCAAAATCCGCGCGATGGCGGTGTTTCCCCGAAAACATGTTTTTATATATTTTACGATAAATAACAAGAAATAAACTCATTTTAAGTTATTTTGCGGGTTTTTGATTGTGTTCTTAGCATATATTAGACATAGTTGAACCTAGTAATACCTACACTTTTGAGTGTAAGTCAATCAAAATCCAATTCCTGTATAATGTAATCGAATAACGCACACATAAGCAGAAACTAAAACTGAAGTTAGTGTATTGTGAAATTGGCCACATTGTCAAGCTTCTAAATGGCGCAGTTGTAACATTGGTAGATTTGCAATCGTGTAACTCGAGTTCGAATCTCAATACTCGTAGTTTTATTTTGCTATAACTTTTAAACATTATATATTGGCTATCTATTGTGCTGAGTAATAATATCAATAATTGCTATTATTAGGTAAAAATTTAGCTTAGTGTACGCAACGTACTGCACTAGATTGAAAAGTAAAATAAAAGTCCAGATTACATTCAAAAAGATTTATTTTCAATTATTATAAATCTATACATTTAGCATTTATTTTTTACTCTTCTCAGTAAGATTTTTGGCAGCACGCACTTTTTATAAAATGATGATTTCTGGACCATCTTCTCAATAAAATCTTCGTCTCTTGGTATTTCTAACACAGTGATTGGTTGCACTGGTGAAATGAAGCACACAAAGTAATATTTCTGCATTTTTGTCACCCTTAGCCTGGCCTTGTACCTGTAATCCAAAGAATATGAATATTTATTTCAAACACATAAGATTTTATGCATTACCATAAGCTAGAACATAGAAAATGTTTCGCCACCAAGTCTTTATTTTTACCCAGCTACGCAAGGAGGTTTATGTTTTCTGAGTACATATTTCTTTCGTATTACCACTTCTCATTTCTATAGCCGCATAATGTCTTGAGTAGGTATATAACAATTGACAAAACATTATATTACATTATGACATGTTTTTACTTATTATTTATTATATAGAGGTACTACACTTTTTTGCCAACACCATCAACATTTTCTTTCATCATCATCATCAGCCTGAAGACGTCCACTGATGAACATAGGCCTCCCCCAAAGAGCGCCACTTTGAGCAGCCGCTTGCCTCCTGCATCTATCGGCTCCCCGCGATTCTGACCACTTCGTCGGTCCACCTTGTAGGGCCGACCTAAGCTGCGTCTTCCGGTTCATGGTTGCCACTCAAGAACCTTTCTTCCTCATCGGTTGTCAGTTCTACAAACGATGTGGCTTGCCCACTGCCACTTCAACTTGCTGATTCTCAAAGCTATATTGATTACATTTTCTGTACTAACGTAATATTATCCATTTGTATTCACACTGCATATCCAAATATCCACATCCACATACCTGGTAATAATAATTGTGATTTTCATTCATTTTCAGTCTTCCATCTATGAATATAAGTGGAAAAACGTTTTTTTCCTTGGCAACCTGAAACACTACTGAATTTCTAACCTCTAACTAGGTACCTATGGTAGGCTTAGATTTTTTGCAATTCATCTGCCCGTCTGTAAAAAAAGAAATAAGTAAGTAAGGACGAAGCACTCGGAATCTGGGATAGTCTTTGTACTAAAAAAAATAGTTCTATTTATGTGTATAGGTTCAACACTTACGAAACATCTTCGCCATGGAAACGCTTGAGCTGAGCATGATCCCGTTTTCGGTTACTTTTAGGCCTAGAATATCCGTGAGTTTTATACTCGATTGTGATAAGTTAGGTGTATTCATTTTTCTGTTCAGCAAACTTACAAAATACAAACAGTATACCTAACCTAAAACAGACGACAGACTCTGAATCTGTGTTGCCAGTGCACAGCGGTCAAAAAGTTTCTTGGATCTTGTATTTGCCTTTCCTGATAAAAGTGATACAGCTTGCAAAACACTTTTCTTTGCTGATATGAATGACATTTTCAAAGGAAACGCGTCTACAATAGAAATTATACGTAATCTCTATGAAAATTTCCAATAGTATACAATCAGATAAATAGCGGGGGTGTAACGGTATAATTATCATAAGTAACTCAAAATGTACACTTGGAAAGTTCTGGCAGCACTGAGTTGAATACCTCACAGTTTGAATTATTTTGTTATTACGATTTTGTGTTACACGGACACGGATCGGCAACGTCGCGCGCTGCGACATAGCGCCGCTCTGCTCTCGCAAAGTAATGTGTACTTGCTTACACCATGCACAAACTGACAACGTCGCACGCACAATGCACCACTACAAATGTAAAATTTGTCGAATTTACTAGGCTAAAATAATATACTTCCTAGCTATTATACAATAATGTTATTGATTTTGCGGATACACAAGCCTAAATAAGGGCTATGTTAAGTTATGGCGACTTTTAAATCACACCAGGAACTGAATCTAAGTCAAGCAAAGTTTGTATGGGAAACGTTTAACCTTAAGTTCCGCCGTGCTCGGGTGGTTTGATTTTCCGCGTGGAAACTTGTATGAACACTGTCAAGTATCCAGGCCTTTACGCTTTGCAATGTCTAGTTGCTGCGAAGTAAAGTTTTGTCATTGCTTTTGCCATTTATGTTATACCGAATGGAATTATGCATCTGCATTATAATGATGAACGAAGCAAGTTAACAGCTGGCTTGTACTAGTCTATAACATCTATAACAATATTATAAAGAGGAAAGATTTGATTGTTTGTTTGTTTGTTTGCATTGTATAGGCTCCGCAACTACTGAACCGATTTGAAAAATTCTGTCACTGTTAGGAAGCTATACTATCCCCGGATGACAGTGGCTATATTACATTTGAAAAAAAATTAGGGATCCTTGCTAAAACTCCAATAATGTAACCCAAGGTGCAAAAAAAATACCTTGAATATTCTTTACAACGCGTGCGCTGCGAAAACTATTATACCCGTGCGAAGCCGGGGCGAGCCGCTAGTCACTTATAAGCGCGTGTGATTGTCTGAATATTACGCGCCTACAGTAATCAGACTGAATATAGGTACGTCGCAGGGCAGTTTGTTATCAGATCGGTGATCAATAATATTGTAAAATTAGGGTACCATAAAATGAGTCCAAATACTCGGCGAATTTAAAAAAAGTAATTATTAAACTAAGATACAGCGTCATTTGCGGTATTCGCGTAAATCTTGATTGAATCTGGAGATTTGGAGATAACGTTTGGTTGTTATTGAAACTTGATAGGTACATTAAAACACCTGTCCACTTCTGTTTTGTAACCAAACCTCGTGAATATTCACTACGTTATTTTGTGTTTCATACTTAAATGTTCGGCTACGTAATAAAGAAGACTTCTGTAAAAGGCTTTGTCGTTCTTTTCATACAAAGTCTTTGTTTGCGACGAAGACCGTGATTAGAATTCAAACATGCATAAGTAGTAGATATAACTCAAGGGTTGCCTTTACATCGCCTATACACGTTACTGCGTTACAAATTTTACAATCGTAAGTTAACTGAAATTACTTGCAACTAAACGAGTCTTTTCCATCCCATGTTTTATCTCCACAACACTGTTCGTATTTCTATCGCAGAAAAATACCACTTTATACACACATATCTAACAGTGGTAAAAAAAAACGAAAGTAACACGATTCTAGATCTGCGTGGTTAACATAAGTGTAAAAACATCTCACTTGTTGCGGTCGTCCGTGCGGTGTTCAGTGAAGCAAAAAACTAACGTGAACCCTAGTTAGCGCTCGACCGTATTACAACGCGAGGGCAGAATAGTTATCGGTAACCCAGCAGGGCTAGCATGAGCTATTAAAATCGACATACCTGTTCTTTCGAGAAAGAGTTACCAATGAAAATGGAAGAAAAATTAATGCCGAGTTCCGTGTGATCGTTCATTCCTCAAACGCTTTCTTATAGAAGAGATATTATGATTTTTAGGGTTCCGTACCCAAAGGATAAAACGGACCCTATTACTATGGCTCCGCTGTCCGTCCGTCTGTTTGTCTGTCTGTCTGCCTGTCACCAGGATATATCTCATGAACCGTGATAGTTCTACAGTTGAAATTTTCATAGATGATGTGTTTTTGTTGCCGCTATAACAAGAAATACTAAAAACAGAATAAAATAGATATTTAAGGGGGCTCCCATACAACAAACGTGACGTTTTTTTGTTGTTTTTATAGATAATACGGAACCCTTCATGCGCGAGTCAGACTCGTAATTGGCCGGTTATTAATAGGTCACGCTAGCCCTGCAGGTAACGTTGAAGTGAATTCAGGCGAATGTCGAGCAGATACTAGCCCGACTGTATGTCACCTTCGGCAAGTTCACTTCACTATACCGTTGGGTTGAGCTAACATTGATTTAGTGCTCATCCAAAAATTTGAAACAGGGTAGTGCACAATATTGTCTGCTACAGCAAGTTGTCGTTACGACCAAATTATGAATAGGATAACAATTTGTTCCTTAAACAATTTGGTTTTACTTCTGGTCACTGATTACTAAATATGTTACTACGGGTTCGGTAGTTACTGAATCGTGCAGGCGTGGGTATATTTTTAATTATTTACCAATTTATAGATAATTACCAAGAGTGCACTATATAATGGTATAGCAGATAGAGAGCTGTTAGGGTTCCGACTTTTTGTATTACACAATGAATTACCGCTTAATTATGTATTTCGTAGTTGAATCACGCCTTAGACGATTTTTGTAAAGATATTCTTTATATTAATATGTCTAGTTATTTACGTATATGCACCACTTATTTTAATGAGAGCTAATTTTGCTGGATACGTTACGTCTTTTCCCATCTTATTAAAAACAAGTTAAACCTGGCTGGGAGCGCAGAATACTTAATAGTACAAGTACTGGGGCTTGAATGAAGGAAAATGAGCTCAGAATTGCATTTATCATAGCAAACGCGGCGTGCAGCCTTTATCTATTCTGGTACAAATATAACACAAAAGGTGTACGACCCAATTTCGAGTGCGGTGCGCCGGTAGGTCTGTTTTCCGTGAAACTGTCAGCTCGCGCTCAGCGTTGCATTCAGTATGCGGACATTATTTAACAATGCGCCTCGCTACGCCTCTGATTGACTTGCAATAGTTGCAATAGAAGCGATGCCCGCATGCTACGCTTTTGTGTAATTTCCCTTGGGCATCATATACATATATAACATAATGTTCGACACATTGTTTTTTCGTAAACCACCGAAATACTGATTAATAGTAATGATTTGATTCATGAAAAGCAATCAAACTGCTTTTATGAGTATTTTATGATTGCATTGAATGATTATACCGAAAAAAACTTGATACGGATGTACATACCTACTTTAAAAAATTTTTTACTTTATATCGCCGTCATATAGAGATTTGTATTTTGTTTATTTTATTTGAGAGGCTATTGGCCCAGACTTTCAGATTGGCCCCATAGACATTTTCATCAAAATCGGTTCCGTAGTCTGGTTTTTACATCAAAATATTAAAAAAAATACATGATGACAATCATTCAAGTATTTCTCAGTAGGGAATTAAGGTGATTGAAGCCGGTTTAACACCTTTTTAGGGTTCCTTACCCAAAGGGTAAAACGGACCCTATTACTAAGGCTCCGCTGTCTGTTTGTCTGTCTGTCCGTCTGTCACCAGGCTGTATCTCATGAACCGTGATAGTTAGACAGTTGAAATTTACCCAGATGATATATATCGCCGCTATAACAGCAAATACTAAAAAACAGAATAAAATTAATATTTAAGGGGGTTCCCATAGAACAAACTTGTTATTTTGTTCATTTACCAGACGAGTCATAGATGGCGCTGCTTTAAATAGTACTGCTACTCAACACTAGAAGGCAGAACTAGATGGTACGGAACCCTTCGTGCGCGAGTCCGACTCGCACTTGGCCGGTTATTTTAAAGGGTTTTTATTCATTCACCCATCAACGCTCTTAGGATGTGTAAGACTTTGGTGGACTTTTCATCGTTATAGTAGTGCGCTACGCCTCGTTCTCGGCCATCAGTCAGTCATTACATACCGCGGCAGTAATGTACTATTTTCTTTTGATACATGTTATTTCCTTTCCAGCTCACCCTCCTGCGGTCTCCCTCATCCTCTCCTCATCCAGCCCTAGAACATAGAGAAGCGTTTTCTTCAATTAGAAGCCCTTTAATCGCCAATTGATACCAAATACCGATTATTTTATTGCTACATTAAAATAAAACTTACACCTTTTTACTAGTACCTAAACACTGTATAGAAGAATAGTTATATTGTGTTTTGTTTCGTTTTATCATGATTGAAATGGGCAAAGATAGAATAAGATCAAACACTGAGTACAGACCGTTCACCGTTAGATGTCCTCTGATGTACTTATATAATTTAAAAATAATTTTTTTTATGCAATTGAATGACGTGACGAGCTAGTCGTTTGCCTGATGTTAAGCGTCACGGCTGGCCATAACAGATGCAGTATCACTTGGAACTCTAAATTAATATAGTTTTGCGTGACACTGCACTGCGCACGTCATCCTGAGACTTCACACCGTCTAGTAATAAGATGCAAGTATTGTCGTAAATGTGAAGTAATATGTAAGCATTATCTAAACTTGTATGTACCCGCCACAGATTAATATGTTTTTCTTGCATATTTAAAAAAAAATATAAGTATTTCAGGGGACATCTTATCGCTTTGTTTTTTTTGTATGGGGATTTTGACAAGCGATCCAGTATAGGCTCTGTTTGAATCGCGCTAAGAGCTCACGGTAAGCCCCCTGCTCTGATTTAACGTAAGTTATGATAATACAATAATTATGTGTCTGTAAATTTTGCTTGAGAATATTAAAATTCTAACTATATAAATTGCCGAGTGCTTTTACTTATTACACTATTCAAAATACCAATGAATTCACTGCAAAAGACTTATAATAATAGACTCTATTTAGGTTGCCTATGGTTACCTACCATTTTTATTTTCTTCGAAACGGCCTTCGCCTCGAATTTGACGAAGCGTGGATATTGAAAGTTATGGAGCAGTTATTTAAAAATTTAATGAGATGTGATATATGTGCCACCGTAGCCTTATTAGTGAAATTATATGATGCCAAGCGCCGGCGCGGCGCCGAGAAGACAATTTGAAAGAGTATATAAGCATAGCTAAAGCATGGTATGTTTTCAAACTACGTTATGTTCATTTTAGCCTAGGAAGGTACAAAGCCATCGCCACTTCAGCCGTGGTTGTTTATTTGTTCCCACGCGTACTCAGCCCAGGTATGTTTTAGGCTACCTAGTTTTGTCCAGACTTCCTTTATCATACACGATATTGTGCAGATGCTGGGGTGTACGTTTAGAGTAAACATTTCTTTTTGTAGTACTCTCTCATTATTTGATATTTACGAGTTCCAAATGTAGTTTCTTAGGATCGTTCATATTGACTTGATATGATAACAGTAGCTACCTTGACACAATAACACGAGAGTTTTATTTAACTTACGCATATTTTTCCATACGTAAGATTATGTAAGTTATTGATTAAGACCTCTATAATAGTTCTATAACGGATTGCTTTTACAATCCCAAAGCTATTGATGGCGAGTGAGTGCGACCGGGACAAATCAGCCATTGTTATTCAAGCAGTGGTTGAAGCAACAACCGCTCTTGAGATATTTTACGCGCTAATGCGAAACAAATGAGATAACTTAGAAAATGTCTAAGCGATCTAATCTACTAGAGTAGATAAGTTGCATGGTAAGCAGAACTCCGTAGTACTATACCGTAATTGGCATAAACGCTGGCCCTAAAAGGTCGGAGAACTTCACATTTCCGTCGCGCACGCAGCCTCTTACTCAACGCGTGAAAAACTTGCCATTTCAATGACTCAAGCAGGTTCGCAATGCAATACTAAATTACAGACTCGCATAGGTATGGCTGTCTCGCTGTGAAAAATCTTCGTGAGATACTCTTGCAATAGTTCGATTCGAGTCGGTAGAGTTACGCACAGTGTTTGATTAATGTGTTTTGCAATTAATTGATTAATATGAAATATTGCATATACCAATTAGAAGTACAATCCAATCCTTGCCACTTGGTGTTACGTGACTTGATTATGCACGCTTTTTGTATGTTGTCTTTGAACGTGGACAATGTTTGAAGAATACGAGATGGAAACCGGTATTCGCTATATCGATAGTCAATTTTGCTGATCCGTTTGCTGAAGTAGTGTATTACATATAGTTGGTTCTCGGTATACGTAATGAATCAGCCATGGTCAGACTTGTTGCTATATTGGGAAAAATAGCGGCCAGTTCCTGCGGGACGACTGCGAGCGACATACCTTCACAAACGTGAGCAGATTTTTTCGTACGCGAAAAAAGGTGGCGCCTAGTGTGCGATTGGACAGTTTATTCTGACTCTAACTAGTTTTAACTAAGTATATTGCCGGTCTAAGTTTGGTCTAAGTTTATAGTTAATGTGAATCATGTAGTTTTTTAATGTGGTTGTTACTATATATATCTAATATTATGTAAAACATTCGTTGCATATACGTATATATTGTGAAAAACATGGCATGTTAAAATGTACAATGAAAAAATTTACTTTCTTGACTAAATCTTATAATCATTCTTATAATGAAAGAAGACAATGTTTTATGCCTTCCTGTGAACTGTAAAGAAGGTCAGAAATATGTCCTACGATAAACTTGAATGTTTTAAGGGCTTATTTAATTTAATCCAATTATGGAATTCATAATCCGAATAATCTCTATTGTTTCGTATCGATTATGTCTTACGCCCAGATTCTAACAATATTTGGATAGACAGATCGACTTTGTATAAGTCCTATGTGTCTTCGGAAAGGGCGCGGGCGACTCAACACTTATCTTTATTATGCCGAGCAGTCTATCCCGATTTCGGCGTTAACCTTTTAAATAACTTAAACTGTATAATCTTAATAATAAATTAAAAAATATTTTTTTATATGTTAATAGTACTCGTAGCTTGCGTGCCTATGCAAGGCTTGTTTTACTACATTTAAGCAGAGGTCTGCTAAATGATTGACGATAATGATAACGCACGGACTATAAAAATAAAGTAAATAGTAAAGTAATAAAGTAAATGCACATAACAAGTTCAATATCTCCGGATTGTTAGAAAAACAAGCGTTATCGAACAAGTTCGCTAAGTAATAGTTTGTCACTTAACATGAGCATTAAGTCATAAATTTACCATTACAATAATCTTTAGGATAGCGGAACGCCACCACTTCAGCTATATCTGGCAGTATGTCCCTATAAGTTATTTATTGCGGACTACGACACTTGAAAGCAGTTTTGAAGAGCTCGTTTAGAGCCACGGTCGAGGGGCGATGGAGTACAATGGCACCCTCCGTATTGGCTCCGTCATATTTTTCCATATTGAGTACATAATTAGACTTTCAAAATACCTAGGTATTTAAAGAATGGCCACAAGTTTTTCGTTATCGATTTTATATAAGCTTAAGCAACTAATATATACTTAGATCTGGTTATAGAGATAACCAGATCCATATTTTGATTGGTTATTATATAAAATCCGTGAACATCTGCTTTGCGACAAAATTCTTATCGTGTCTTGTGTCGCCCATATTGTCTTTTCACTTCCTTTCGGATGTGCCCTTTATGACACAATTATGAGAACACAGTCAATTAATCATCTTGACTCTTGCCCGGCTAGCATGCGCACCGCGACAAAAATTTCTCGACACTATCTCGTGAGAGACCGTGACAAGACTATAGTAGTGCCTAAGTGTGTCTCACTCTAACAGCGACAAGTTTTCTCGCGGTGCGCATGCTAGGGGGTTTGAACTACCTAGATGCATAGGTGTAAGGTACGATCGGGAAACTAACTTATATTCGTCAACACTGGAAGCGAGCCTAACCTTTTTCCGCTATGTTGACGTCAGTATCAGTATGTTACCGAATGGAATGACTCCATAACCTCAATAGTCTAAATAACCAAGTCTAAAGAAAAATTGCGTCAATTCAATAAACTATCTTGTATAGTCATACCTAATGCACGACTAAATACATGAATAAACACATAATATGTTAATCTACAATTTCTTTTACCTCACATTTGTAATGTGTAATAATAAAATAATAATTTCCATTTCAGCGCCATGACCCTCTTTTTGAAATTATAATTAGGTGGTATTATCATAATTTATAAAGCGCATAGTTATTTAATATGCTTTCTAATTACGTATCTCTGTGCGCGTAAACGTATAATTTACGCGTAGGTACGCTGCGAAGTCATCGACTGAATGGACAGTTTCAGTGTATTGACGAAAAAGAAAATATGAGAGTGAGTTAGATACTTGGCCTTATTCAGTTATCGCGAATTTTCATTGCATAGTGGACCGCAGTTTTCTTTTTGTATGTAAGCGCGGGTACGGTCCCGCTGCCGCCTGCGATAGTCTCGCCCCGCTGACGGTGGTGTCGGTGGCGGCCGCAGAGGCAGAGCTCGCCCAGTGTACGGTCGGGAAAGCGCGCGGTGTGACGTTCACCGCGCCCGCGGCTCGCGTCCTATCCTAACACTTTTTCCGCGCATCACGAACAATTATTAATTTCGAATGTATTCTAATTTTTACTATTTTTACTGTCGGCATTTTTATTTTATTAGTGCTTTGGTATTTTATTGTGCCGAGTAAGGTTTTCCCTCTAATTAGCGAGTTTTCTCTTCAAATCTTGTACTGATATAAAAACTTAAGTAACTGTGATTGACGAATAATTAAAAATTTATTTATTTAATTATAATTTTACGGTCAATTAAGTTGCGAGAGTGTATCACGGATTTGAAAGGTCGTATGTTTTTGGATTATGTACCTAATTTAGTGCTTCAGATTCTTTAGATTATATTTTTGATGCTTCCTCGTATTGAAATGGTTTTTAGATGTTTCGTTTTATGTTGCGAAAAAATAATTCTATAGAAACAGGTATTTAGGCTTAAAGAACGAGAGAATAGTTTAAGGGGTTTTTTTATTAGATCGTGCATAGTTTCTATTATTACTAAATCATTTATTAGGCAAATAAAAAAAATGGAGTAATCTGTAGAACGATTAATCATCTATATAGGTAAATATATACGTGATTAACATTTTAAAAATATATAATATACGGCTCCAATCAGGCAGTAAATCTAAGTACATACCTAATAAGCACTTTACTTACCAACATTGATCTTTTATTGTAACTAATACATAAAGTTTTACTTTTGAAAACCTAAACTGCACTATTATTAATTCTATGGCTAAACCTTTAATACCACTTGGCGAAAATCGGTCGAATATACCACAGACCCGATTAAATCACTATTCATACATTGTATATAAATAGTGATTATTTTAATCACTATTTATACATTGTGTACTCGTTTTATTTGTTTATAATGCGTAAAACACAAACAGAAATACAGATAGATTGAGAATACAGAGGGAATGAACGGCCAATGGCATGCAGTGGAATTATTATTACAAGGTTGACATAATTCCAATTAATCAGAACAGGGTTGTTTCGCCCGGGATGAATCAACGGATCACAGCCCTCAGTGTAATTACTTAGATGTGTTGTGTTTGTGTAGTAGGGGTGGACACCCCCGTCATCACGTCTACAGGTGTGCTATTTTGAACTTGAGGATCTTTGCAAACTGACCCGTATAAAGGGGTCAAATAATTACTTCTAAATTAAAAAACCATTGGTTTTTTGTCGAAATATAATTTAAAGTGCCCTGCTGGTTTCACCTGATTTTTAATAATAAGTTGTCCACGTTGTTGTTTAAACATAACCGAAACATAACAACCTTACTTACCTACCTACCTTAACGTATGTGCAAGATTTCATCCAGATCAGTACAGCCTTTTTGACACGTTTGTGAAAGCCACATTAACAATACATAGAATTGAGAAATTGACAATGTTTGTATTGAACAGATTTGTAGGGATCAACTTTGTAAAATTAATATAAACACTGACTGCTTTCCTTACACTTACCTCTTAGTTCTGGTATTGTTCAGTTACAGACGCTAAAGTATTATAAATACAGTATTTTGGATCTAATAATGATCTTGATAGTAAAACAAGGGTCAAAATATACACATTTCCATGAAAAACCTTTGATTACCTTTTGTTGACTGATACATTTCCGTAAAACCACACACACCTAGGTAATTACTTAAATAAAATTACCGGAATATAACCGCATTATTTTACCAACTTGTTTCTTAAATTAGGTATCGCATGCAAAATTTTTGCATGTACACGTTAAATCTACAAACACTGGACAGTCTCACCTGTCGAGTACCGTCAAAAACCCACAGGACAACACGGAATGATCCTTCCTTCCTCTCGGAATGATTAATGATCGGAATCGAGAGTATTATAAATATACTTGGGTATTAATTTACAAGTTTTAGGATGGAGTGGAGCCAGGTTATACTTTACGTACTTTTTAATCATTGGTTATATTCTCTCACAACATGGGCAAAGCAAGTAGCACAAGGGTCAGTCTGGAACCTGATATCACGTCCTTGTTATAGTATTATCATCTTCTCATAGTTCAGATAGAGCTGTAGCCGTGGTCAGTTCTTGGATGGGTGATGGTGTTTAGTTAGACAACCAACAGTCGGCTTAGCATTTCTGATCTGATACATGACGGGCCACTTGTCTAAAATTCCGAGAAAAATCAAACAAAATCTTAATGACACGTTTTAGACGTCTTTGTTGATTCAGAAAATTAAAACTATTATTACGAAAATTTAAAGTAAAATCAACCGGCGTACTCAGGGAATAACCCAAAGTACTGAGACCCTATGTGTGAGATCGGTATATTCCCATTTGCCCCCACATGGACTGCCACCCGGAGGCAATCCATGTGGGGGCAACTGGGAATCGAAGACACGTATGAACCTACACGGCAGTACTTACCTACCATGTTATTATTGGCATTGTCCAGTATGGTAAGTATTATAATAATATACGCTGTGTTGTCAGTTTCGACAGTGAGATTATACAGGAAAAATAACGAGCGAACGTTACTAGCTTAGTGAAATTGTGGTAAAATTGCCGCAGAAGCCACTAAGATTCAATTCAATTACCTGGGATACCGTCTGTACTAATAATTTCATTATTCATAATTTCATTTCACATACCTCATTCTTAATAATGATGAAATTTATAATGGTGGTTATTTATAAATAACTTTGTTCATAATAGTTACTTTTTATATTGATTTTTTCTTATACAATTTATTCAAATAATGTTTAAATTTATAAAATTTTATGTTATAATATCAATGTTAAGAATTTTTTTATCATATTTTTTTTTATTATAAATATCATTACTTATAATTTTATAATAATCAGCATTCATAATTATATTGTTTATAATGTTTTTTTTCATATTTTTAGTTAACATAATAATAATTTTGAGGTAGTTAAATCATTACATAGATATGCATGTATACCCTAAAGATACTAAGATACTAGTCTAAGGCAAAGTCATAAATAGGTGCGACGACGAGCGAAGCGAGGAGGAGCGTTAGGTTAACTGTGACCACACGACGCACGAGCCGAGCGAGCGAAGCGAAGCGTAGCGAGCGTGCCGCGGCAGCGGCCGGCGAAGTGCCAGAAGTCACTTATGCTTATATAAAAAATTACAGAAACCATCTATATTAAGTTTCAGATAACCTCTATTTGATTTAAACAAAGTTCACCAACAACACTAAAATCAACATAACATGAGAAAATATAAGTTATTTTACAATTACCTACAGTCCACACGTTAATTTTGATTGTTTTGACTGGATAAAGTACCTGCATAGATTGAAGAGCAAATTGGCTTGCCGTAATACGTTTTTATAACTGATTAAGATATATATAACAATCAACAGTTCCAGTCACATAATTTACAGTATTATTGATATTTTGTTTTATGATTTAAGTTAGTTATGGTAAAAGAACATTATAAATTTGTACTGTTATGTTATATACGCCTTATGAGTTTCATTCTTATAAATTTGGATTATTATTAATTTTGATTTATAATAAAGAAAATTAGATGTAGTGAAAGTATGTTAAATCACATTATGTGAAATGATGATTATAAGTAACATTTTTATTTGTAACAAAATTATGATAAACGATTTTATAAGTTTCGACAGTGAACCCAATTACCTACTTTTGCAATAAAATCTGCCGTGTAGTGATATGCTATAATCTTCCATGTACCCTGAAAGCTCGCGTCGCTGCAGCATCGTTCTGATAGCTATTAGACCCTTTGGTACGTTGCGCCTTTGCCTCAACGAAGTTATTACATTTTGAACGGTTTATTCAACTTACTCCTGGTTTCTCGTACGTTTGCTAAAGTTAAACTCATGTCAACTTAAAAATACTGAATACTTTACTAGGTGGTAGGACTTTTTTGCAAAGTTCGTTTAAGTGGGTACCACCGCTTTGCCAGTTATTCTGCTGCAAAGCAGTAGTGTGCAACCACTACTTTGTTCCGGTTGGAAAGGCATTGTAGCTAGTGAGATTACTGGGCAAATAAGACTTAATGATCTGATAACACAGTCTAGTAATATTAAAGCTAGACTGTGTGAAGTCACAGGATCACGTGCACACTGCACAGTACAGTGTAATTTAGAGTTCCGAGTGATACTGCAATCTGTTATGGGCAGCCGTGACGCCTAACATCAAGCGAACGAATACAATACTAGTCTATGGGCAAACGACTAGCTCGTCACGTCATTCATTTGTACATAAAAAAACCCCTCATTGGCAGAAGACAGCCGATGATCAACAGACAACCAATGAGCGTTGACATGATACGAGTTTAACTTAACAAACGTACGGGAACCCGGGGGTTTGTCATACAGTAAGTGCACTCACGATACGTTTAATAACAGACTTTTATAGGATTAGAAAATCCTCTGTCATACCTTTACGAATACTGTGCTTTCATGCTAAGAATATAATTTTTTTCTTGTAAATTCGTGGACATGTTTCGTCTACCAATCTACACTTGACCAGCGGGTGGATTACGGCCTACACTCTGTCTCTCCCTGTGACAAAACACCCTTATCGTATTGGACTAATGACGCCGGCGTAGGACATATCGGTATTCCATCGCATCGTAGTCCGTTGCAGGACATAAATCATCATTATCAACAGCCTGAAGACGTCCACCGCGGAACATAGGCCTCCCCCAGAGAGCGCTACTTTAAACGGCTGCTCACCTCCTGCATCCATCGGCTCCTCGGGGTTCTCACCAGATCGTCGGTCCACCTAGTGGAGGCCGGCCTACGCTGCGTCTTCCGGTTCGTGGTCGCCACTCGAGAACCTTTCTTCCCCATCGGTATCGGTTGTCAATTCTACGAGCGATGTCGCCTGCCCCTTGCCATTTCCACTTGCTAATTCTAAGAGCTACATCGGTCACTTCAGTTCTCCTACAGATCTCCTCATTTCGGATATTATCCCGCTGGGAAACACCGAACATGGGTCTCTCCATTTAAAGACCGTTGCGCGACTGTGAGCTTACCAATGAGGCCAACAGTAAGAGACCACGTCTCAGTACCATAAGTCATCACTGACAACACACACTGATTGAAAACCTTAAGGACATAAATGCGTCATCTTTTTCATAAAGGGACGTTGTTACCAGCGAAACTTAATTTTATTCTTCAACATTTTATAAAAAGCCCATTTGTGGGTCTAAAACGCACTCCGTGTAAAGGCACTCTAGCGATAATCGTCGACTACACCCCGCTGGCCAGTTTTTTTGATTGGGCAACTGTCGCATTACCCTTTTTTCCACTCTGTAGCCTTGTTGAGTGAGCTGCAGTGTAAACAGCGCTTATGCTTCCCTACGGCCTACGCTACAGCTAGACGATGCAGCAAACAAGCTAACGTAAAAACGTCTACTGGTTTGGCTAATACTCTGATATGAGGAAGTTTGTTGCCGTCGTTTTTGGAATTTCCAAGTTGCTAAATTTATCTTCTGTCACTAATCACTATGCTCGACTCTGCATGTTTCATTGTGTTTTGTGTGAATAGCTATTGGGTCTACGATTTAGAGTCTATATGGTTATATTATACTTATAGCAGAGTTTTATTATAATTTCATTACAGAGAGGGTTATTAGGTAAGTACCAACATACCGACTGGGTTTATTAACTACACCCCTTAGGCCCGATTTCACCAAACTAGAATAAATTTAATTCCAGGTATAATTTTCCGAGAACAACCGAGTTACGCGAATATAGCCCTTATACCTCCAATTTTGTGAAGGAATAAGACTTATTCCTTGGATACAATCAAAATGGCGTCTTTTTTGTGTAATTTCATTTGTCAATTAGCTGTGTCCAAGAGTAACGAATAGCCGTATACTTGGAATAAACGTTGGTGAAATCGGGCCTTAGAGAACTTGCGAACTATCCTTCATATTAAAGTATCCATAATATTACTTCGCAGCTGCTTTTATAAAAATGTTATTGAATCCTATGAACCGGAAAAAATATAGGTCGCCTGTCTATGATCTACAGATCACAAAGAACTTGCTCCGTTGTGAGAAATATTGGACAGATGTGGCTTTGTTTGCCACCACTCTTGCAAAGACTGAGCTCGTCTGCCCACTTTATTACCCTCTCTTGGACACTCAGTAAATATTTACTATTGGAATGAACTCGGCTGTTACTCGAACCTACTCTTGTAAAGAAATTCATAGCTCATTTCTTAAGTTCCATCTCCGTTTATATTGTTTTGCTCGTGCAATTGAATCCATCCTTACTTGCCATCACCGGCAGGCGTACCTAGCACCTTTTATAGATAGATGTAAATGTAATCGATTTGTCCCACACAACCAATGTTACGAGAAGTGAATTTTTATGCTCCCTTGTGCAAGTTTTAACAGATCGTTACGTAATATTTTTGTTTGTTTCTTTACCCGTCGTTCAGTTGAGCGCTCGGTTACTTCTAGAGGAATGAATTGCCGCGGCTACCGTAAATACGCGCTGTTCAGGCGGCAAATCAAAACTTCTTACGATTGGTTTCAAGCCTCGCAATCCGAGCAGGAGCAGTGCCATGGACATCCTGTTCTTCCTGTTGAAGAATGAGTTCGCGCTGGGATCACGTCAGATGAATAATTTGTATGTCACAACTCGTTCCGTAGCAGTATACGCCGTAATTGTTGTCGGGAAGTCGGTAACGGTGAGTCGGAGAGTGATTTAAATTGTCGCAATCGGCTCTTCCGGTCGGGTAAAAACGTCGTCGGCCCCCTCTTCACGAATACCCTCGCAAGTGCCTACGATTGTTACGCTCTCAAGAGGCTCCGTCGTCTATTCAGAGACTGTTATTATAATGATCGTACACCTACATTCCGACATGGGAAAATACTTGAAAACAGTATAGATATAGGTCGCGTGCAGAACTCATATTTTATTTTCAATATCGATTGATTCGGTAACAAATCTTTGTTTGATTTGTAACTGTGGTTCGTTCTCACGCTTTGTTTTTCCTTTTATAAAAAGTGCGCTCTTGCGACTTCTGGTTATATTAAATGGTGCCTTGAGCGGTACCGGTTCACGACGCAGCCGCTGCTGGGTGTTCAACATATTGCTTGCGTTTACGACTGTTTTACTGGTGCGACGAACTGTAGCTTCAATCGTTTACTGTGTGGCGCGATAACGAGCTACTTGAAGTCTGTCAGACGTGATTTCTGTGCGACCATTTCCTTTAAATTATATAGTTCTTGAATTATTCTGATAGAGACTCGTCCGGTCGGTTTGGTCCACTTCTTAAATTGTCCATTTCCATAATTTTCCTTTTCCTAATTTGTCCACTCCTACAGCGTCTTGTTTCAAAATTGTAATTTTTGAAATTCTAATTCGTCCCCTTCCTAAAGTGTCCGATCCCCAAACATCTATTTCTTATTTACTTCCTTCCTTTTTGGTCTACTCCTGCAGTCTTTTACTAAATCGGTTTAAAAAAAGATCGGTTTTTTAAGTACATTATTTATATTGGCTACCTATAGGTACTTAGTTTATACTCGTAGAACCAAGATCGGCATATAGGTAATTACAGGTTATATTACCGTTCAAGCATACCAGATCTCGTTAAATTATTACTATTGTACCTGGAACTAGGTACCTACTATGCTGATATTAAATTCCAGCTAAAGTTAATCGTTGCTTTCTTGTCAACACAACATCATAGTTAGGTATTTTGACCATTCGTTTTTGAATGATTAATTTAAGTATTCTACATTTTTACATATAGGTTGAGTTGATGCATTTTACAAAATTGTTTACAATTGATTTGCCAGCTCATTTTCATACGACTGAAAATTAATCGAAATATCGATTAATATTGAGATAAGTATAAATAAACACGGAACTATTGCATCGAGTCAATTATCGTATTTACCGGTTCTAAAGCTGAGAAAGCCCGCGTTACTATTGTCATCCGAGGAAATATGTGAAATGAGATCTCTTGCAAAAAGTTATGATATTTCACATCAATTAGCTATTTCCAGAAAATACAGAAACTACTCGTTGATTGTAATGAATGAAGATTTCTTTATACGTATGGCAACACAATGTAGATTTATTGGTATACTGGTAGGAAGTCAAACAATTTATTCCCTGTAAATTATTTTTAGCACTAACTCAATCAAAATACTAAAACAATTATAATTATTTATTTATTATTTATTTATATATAGGTACACAAAACAAATTACAATCGACGACTTATTCCAAATAGGTATATATACAAACAAATCTGTTCTGGATTGTAGCTTAAACTATGTGTACACAGAAAAAATATAAATTACACAATCACTACCGAGCCATGCAAATGAGAGTAGGCACCCATCAGCAAAACCACAAGCTTTGCTGATGGGTACCCAATGACAACGGTATACTAAAATTAAATTTTGAGGAGTTTAGGGAGTGTCACTAAGGGTGAGATGGATCATTCCGACACAACGCAGCTGTTGTGTCGGAACCATCCGGTTTCCCGTGGAGGATATCTTTAATTGTTTTTATGTAACTGCCAATTTTTGGATCAAGGATGTCCAATTTTGAATTATTTACTAACAAATTATTATATTGACGAGCCATTCTAAGAAAGACGTATAGACACACGTATTAGGCACATAAAGCAAATATCTCTTTTGTACTGCTGATATTGGTGCAAGCACTAAATCCGGCACGACAGAGAAATGAAAACTCTGATCAGGAGCTTCGAATACTCCTGTATAGAGCACAAATAAGGAAAAACGCTCTGTGGTGAAGAAGAACAGGCTCTCTCAGGCTCTGCGTTAACGCTAATGGAAAAAGGATCTTTGCTAGACCACTAGGGCTAGACAGATTTCCGTGTGTATTCTTCACATTTTCCTGATATTGATTACCCACCAAAACTACGATTACACTATCTAGTTATTTGATGTATATTGAAATGCGCTAGGGCTAGAATCGCATGCGCATGGTTTGCATACCTGCCTGTATGCTCTATGCTTAGATCCACGCTGGTCGCGGCGCGGCGCCAGTCACGCAACTGGTGCCGCATGTAGAAAGTCGTCGAATATTTTCGTGAATTTATGAGGCGTGGTTCTATCATTTGTTATGCCAGGGCCTCTGCGATATAGTTTCCCTTCCATTTTATTTGTTCAAATGTTCAGGTAAAACGTTTATCACACAAAAACAAATCAAAACTTTGCCTAGCAATAAGTAAACATCGGGAAACTTGTGAAGCGCTCGATCAGCAAAGCTTGAACGCGGTTTAATGAGACGTCTCCTAAGTCATTATATATTCCAAGGGTGCAGCATCGGCATTTTGCTTTACGTACGAGGACATTAATGTGTCTCCGATCGTTCCTGACTCTACTTACTTAATTATAGCTCACTTGAACTTGTTCCAAAGCGTTAAACTAGTAAATCCTGCTTAAGTTTGCCATTTACGCGGCGATTGATGGTTCGATTATGAATCGAATATGATATATGCGCCTGTTCTTTGTGATCCATATCGGATATCCCTGACGCGTTGTTGACGTACATAGCCAATGCAAGAATGCATTAAGGAATGTGTTTATCAAAAATGTACGGCCTACGCCTACGTCCCGCGCGAGACAATAGCGGTCGAGGGCGTCCCGCCCGCATTGCTTATAAGTATATAACAATATTTAAAAAACATCGATTACATTTAGATACATAAACATCATATAACACGTATAAGGTTAAACCTCTTTCTATCCGGACGTAAGCGTATTTGATGTATAAAAAATCTAAAATTGGCAAGTGGATCTCTGTCACTTTCTGTTTTCTGCTAACATAGCTTGGCTCGTTAATGATACGCGTTTGTGACTTTGTTACATACGAATAGCTACTTTCTATGCCTATAGTCGTGGGTGGTTTTGCCGTGTTTAGTTGGTCAGCAGAGCGGTGTCTCACAATGTGTGCCAGATGCGGATTCATCACAAAACTTGGTTGATATGCCTGAAAATAAGAATTTCACTTTGCTTTGCCTGCGTAGACACTGAGGTGTCATACATTTTCGGGACAACGTCAAGATATGAAAGCAATCTATTGTCCGACATTTTCGGGTGGCCGTGAACGCAACCAATTTTAAGGCCTGGATCCGCGTCTGATATGCAATGTATTACATTTAGGAGCAGTGTTTGTTTGCACTATAGCTGCGAGTAGGAAGGCGCCCTGTTAGTTTTTAATCCCGACATCGCCGACCAACCGCTTCAATAAAACCGGATATAAAATGTCCGGCGATGGCTCCATTTTAATCGCCCATAAAACTACCACTGAGCTCTAATTGTTGGAGTAGCAGGACTCCCTTTCTGAGGGCTACTGTTAGCACCATGAGTAGAATTTTTACGAGTTCGATGGTCATAAAATTGAACACACTGTTAGCTGTTAGCACACTCAGATGCCGGCCGGCCGTATATACTTACTTAATTTTTAGTTAACAACTGTATTTAGGTACAGTTATCGCTAGTCGATTCTCCGTCGTTAACGACCGTTTTGTTTATGTCTTCCTCAATTACTCATTTATTGTTTTCGGTCACTCAATTAAATGCTAATTACATGAAAAGTAAGTGCGGTGATGTCGAGTAAGTTATGACTGGTACGTGAGCAGACACGTGTCAGAGTCTGGTCAGGGCTACCCTGGGAATTGCAGATTGGAACGCAAACGTTTCACCGGCGTACCGCTACGTTAGGGCCGGGCCACACGATGCGTTGCCGCAGTGGCGCTACGCCCGCCGCTACGGTGCCGCTGCGGTGTTTTACATAGAAATATCAATGGTATGCCACACGATGCGTTCCGGCGCCACACCGCACAAACAGCGGACTTGTGAACAGCAAGATGAGGCGGGAGGGACGGCAGCATTGCGGTGGCGCGGGCGCCGTAATCCCACCGCTCCGGCCTGCTCAGTAGGGGCAGGCTTTTTTAAAGCTTAATCTGATTTTATGGATCGATATGGGTCGTAACGTTTAAATCCAATCTGCGAAACGGATCGCATCCATTTAACCCAATTTTCAAAAGATCGTTGAAAAAACCAAGTATAGTATAATATGTATATCGCGAGAATGGTTCGCTCCTTTATATTTAATTTTTGATATTAGGCTACTCTAAAGAAAAAATAATATACTAAGGCGAATTAAGGCTGCTTGGCATTGAATTTCTGGCGACTCTATCCTGTTTTGACTTAGCAAGAGATTCGATACGATACTAACCCCGATACCGAGTAGGTATCGCAACAATGATTCGATGCTAAAAGTAGGTACTTAATACCTATCGAAAGAAAAGTTTCTTTCTCACTCGTATTTAATAGTATCGGGACATCTGCATGTCGTCGCCGTTGTAGCGCCGTAGCATTTTTGCGGTGCCGCACAGGCCGTATGTCCGCCTATCCGGCGCTGCACCGAAAACTCATTGCGGTGCGGCGCCGCAACGCACCGTGTGGCCCGGCCCTTATAACTTTTGATAACTAAAATGAGATGTTTGTTTGTACGGTTTCCGTTCAATTAGGTAGGTCAGGTTACGGTATGTAAGATTGTGAGATATTACAATTTTCCCCTTTTACGTTAAGTACCTACTTTACTTATTTTACACTACTGCGTGCTGCGCTATAATCTAGTTAGTTTCCTAACAATAATTCGCCCTCTGCATTAAGGCACGAGGCAAGAAGAAATTATTTATATCCGTACCTACTGAAACTCTTAATTAAATTTCAAGTCAATATAGACCAGGGTAGAAGCCTTGAAAAATAATAAAAAGTGAATTTTATTAACTTATTTGTTTGTTAATTATAGTAGTATATTTTTATTTGCAATTTTTTTTGTTATCAATGTCACATGTAATCTAACGTTATTCGAGTAATTAAAGTGTAATTTTAATAAATAGCTCAAAATTATTTATAATAATTAAAAAAAAAATTTCGAATTCAAGTTTTTTTTGATTTTTTGCATTTTCTGAGAAGATTTACTGTAGTAACATATTTTTTTTTTTTCACCATCGAAAAGTAGGGATTTCAACGAACAGAAACCATACCAACTTTTTGAAAAAAGCTGATATTTTGACGGGTGAATTTTCGATTGAAAATTACGGTGTTTTTTTGATATTAATTCAAAATAAGGTGAAAAAATAAATATTTTTAATCAATTAAATTACAGCGTATTTGGGACATAAAAAGGTAAGTTTTCACCAAATTTCGTTAAAAAAAAAAATTTTTGTAAAAGATAAAAATAAAAAACCAAAAACTTGGTTTTTTGGATTTTTCACATAAATTTTGAGGTTATGTGAAAAAAGTGTAAATACAAAAGTTTTAGATCTTTTTATTACCTACAACTTTGCCATTTGACTTTTTTCGATACGACTTTTAGTTTTGCCGGAAATCGAGAAAAACCATTTTTTACCCTTAAACACTCACCCCCATCCCCTTCCCGACCTCTGATCGCCCGTAAATTATTTTTCCTTTCATTTTTATAATATTCCCCTCCTTTTCTAATGGGTTTCATCCTACTATTATTTTTTTTGGTTTTAAAAATTATCGACCCTGGTCTAATAGGGTAATAAAGTGTGTTGTTTAGCGCTAATTTGTTTGAAAAAGGTATGAAAAAGGCATCCCTTACCGGTGAGATAAGCTGGGCGGGCTTTATGTTTTTGTTAAATATGTATTTACCTAGCGCAGTTGACTGCCTTATAATATTTTCTTTTGGTGCCATATTAACACCACTTCAGGCTCGTAGATCACTAACAACGTTTGAGTCTGCAACTGCATGTCTTTAAAAATATTTGCTCAATTTAAGGCTAGAAACAGATTCTATACTAGAGTTGATAACCAGTTAAGTACGTTTCAAACTCATCAATCTCGGGTATCGAAAGCCATAATGCGAAGCAAATTTTACTCCTATAGATCATCATGCTTCATTTGTAGCGTATAAATACTGAATGGTGCAGTGCGGGAGTGAGATGATATCTCTTGGTTCCGAATGGGCGCCGACGCGCGACGTGGTCGGAATGCGCGCGCGCCTCGACACGGCAGCGCTCTCATACTGGAATGCTCGGATCTTCTTGTCTATCGTCGTATGATCGTTCCATAAATTACAATGACTGTTTTCTCGTTTTCCCAGCCGTAGGCGCTATACTTCGCAGTATCTTGACTTACGAAATGCTCCCTTAAGACACATTGCCATGCACCAATGCGCATTGTGATTCTGATGTAATATCCCTTATACGCTATCGAATCTAAATACTATTGAAATTCAATACAAGTTATCGTTTCATTTATTTACCACGTTGTCTGTACTTTAAGTGTAGGTTTCCGTAGGTAGTTTCTTTTGTTCGCTGTCCTTACTATTACTGGAATTTCATTTTGTTTTTACGGTTGAAATATAAGCAGAGTCAGGTCTGTGAGCGCTTCGTCGTGTTTTTAACCTCTAAACCAGTCCTCCGAGTCGTGCTCGTGATCTCGGATGTGAGATCTTACCTGTGCTGGTATAATTTAGTCTTGCAAAATATAGAATTTGTCGGGACTTTCTTCGAATTAGCCACGCAACTCGCGTCCGAGCTGCAGCTACGTTATCTTGGCTCGCGATCGCAGTTAGCAAGACAACTATAGTTGTCAGTCACTAACCACTAGTTGCAGTAATCGAGACAACACTTTATTAAAAAATAACTAGATCTTGTTTAGAACAGTTGGATTCTCCGTTGCCTTTTACAACGACCCGTTAGTTGTCAAACAGAAAAGATGTTTGACCGATAAAGAACGTCGTTTCGGAGAACTTCATATACTTTCGTAATATTAGTATTGGTTATGTTATATGTACGATTTAGCTGGCCTAGTGTAATCATGAATATTCTACCAAAAATGGTTGGTAATTACTTGCACGACAAACAGTTTGTGCGAATGATAACAAAAACTTGGCACATTGAGAGCGAAATTTGCATTATTACAGCTGTAATTTTCCGTTAAAAAGTTTACAGTTAATTTACTTTCTTGGCAATTATAAACAAGAGTCCTATTAGACTGTTATCAAGGCAATGCTCACAGCCTTCGTGTTATTTGTAACGTTCCGTCGATTACGACACCTGTCACGAAACCTTGTAAATACGCTAATCATAAACTTGTTAAAGGTGGTACATCGAACAAAGGCGGGATATTGCATCCCGGGAACTGCTACTTACGAAACTAAAAGTATAACGTTCAACGTTATTATTAGTATCAACAAAGTTGACTTTGGTTGGGTTTATTTTTGAAACTTTTACTGAGTATATTCACATTATTTCACGTGTTCCAATAGTATATACGTAAATCGTGTCTGTGTTTAGAATATCTCAAGATAGTTTATTTAATTTTCTGTTTACTGTTATTGAAAATGTTTCAATTGTTTTCTTGATTCAATGGTTTAGATTAATTGTATTAAAAGTGCTTGTATTCATGCGTGTGCCATAACTGCACCATGGTGAATCGATGACTGATATAAATCAACAGATTGCTTGCTGTTTAGAAGCATTGATCAATCACAATAGTCTAGCATAGAGTATTGAAGATTAGTTATCCGTAACATAACAGTCAGGCGCGGGCGCACAGTGAGATGCGCTGGCGGACCAACACTACTAACAATTCTAACGTTGGGTATTGGCTTTCACTGCTGTTTAAGAAAATACTTTGAAAGTGCAGGAGCGCTACTATTGTGTAAAAGTTCCTTAATCCATTGTCAAACTTAGATAGGTATGTACTTATACCTTTACCCACGAAAATCACCATGCGTGGCTATTATATATTATGGGTCCTAATTACGACGTTCAATTAACTCCCCATCGTGCCGTGTTCGCACTGTAACTGTTCTTTAGCCGCCTATTGTCGAGACAGTGATTTAAACAAGGTTTAACGAGTGTCAACTGTCACCGCTCTGACTGAGCCGGTGAAATGAACATTTTTTGTGAAAAATGCTCAAGTATCATCGGCGTTCACACAGGCACAAGTCCCCGGTGCAGTGCTTACGATGGAGGTACGTGTCATGTAAACAAGGCTTTGTCAAAACATCTCCAAATCAATACAATTTTAATTAATAACTAAGTCAACTTCTTCATTTATACTAACAAAATGTACATTATTATAAAATTATTGCTTAAGTACATATTAATAGTTATAATATCACGATTTATCATATCAGACACACTAACCCTTATAATTTTCAATCTATGCAAATTACTTAACGCAACAATTTTTAGTTTTTAATCGACAATGATAAAATGCTGCCCTTGGTGGAGGGGTTTAGGGAATAACATAAACATAAGAATAATTCACTCGGCAAATGGGTCTTCATTTTTAGGGTATGCCGTTTTGCGAATAGGTTCAATGTCGACTTCAAAGAAAGCTAGGAAAACCCGTACACACCATAGGGATACTAAGTTTGGCATATTGTGCCCGTTTATGGGTTTATTAGCATTAAAATAAAATGGAGTAAAGTACTCAACATTAACAAAAATTTTATCGATGTTTACTTGCATTAGTTTCCTTACCAGGGATTAACGACGAACCTACGCAATTTTTTTCAGGTCTTCATTTTCCGCGCTCATTAAGTATAAAAAAATTATAGAGCTTGTTACTTATGTTTTCTGCATGTTTTCTGCTAACTGCTATCGATATTTCATTTCCTTTCACTTCCCTTCTCGATGTTTTTAATCATGCACATAATGTATCATTTCGCGTGTTCCCTTCCGTCAGCTACTGAAAAACTAATGACGGACCTAGACTGTGTTTTTAATTGGCTGAACCTCTTACTGGGTTTATAATTTATTAACTAACCCAATATCTTTATTTGAAATACAAGCTTACTTATTTTTAAGAAAACAAGAACTTTTGTATTCAATGTTTGGTATTTTTAATTTTACAGAAACAACAAAGTGTCGAGTTCTTGCGTAAAATGAGTCAATGTTGTGTTATCGTAGCGGATAACCAATTGGCTCTAGAACATAATTCTACTTTAAATGTTTTGTGTTTTCTTTTGAATAAAATATGCTAATTATTACGATGTATTCAACTTAAATATCTATGTATAATTGTATATTCAACGAGCTGGGGCCAGCTTGGACATCTGAAAAGTGTTTGAACTTGTCAGTATTATAATAAAGATGAATTCTTATAATTATTATAGCATTTATCTACATAAGAATTCATAGCTTGTTTACCTACTATTTTATATGTTGCATGTGTACCTATGTACACTTTGATCAAATTCATATAAAGAAGCCGATCAAACCGCTTAAAAAAGAAGGTAGTGTAATATGTGAAGTCAAGAATTACTCGACGCGTATTGAATCGTTATACGTTATTTTTTTTATTTGGGAAGCTCTTCAGGTATTCCCATAATTAATATTAGTTTTAAGTACAGCTTCACTCCGCGAAGTCACTTAAATAAATAGCTACTTTTGCTATAACGCAATAAGTGCAGTTAATCTTCAAACCTACTCTTAATAGGTGTCTTTCTCTCTGTCGCCATAGAGGCGAGCTCTCTTCTGAGTCGGGATCGGTCCTATGTAGCTTAGTACCTAAAGTAAGTACGCCAGGCCGGCCCCCTAATTACCTAATTTGCGACAGGCGTAAATCTCGCGGTGATTGCTGTCTTACATCATTAGTGGTGTCGAGAATGTATGCTTCGCTACTGCTGTCGCATTGCTGTTGCAAATTTTACGTAATTACCCCGCCGGTATTAGTTGGGTATAGTATGTTTACTCATAAAGTCATTTGAAGTAGGTACGTTGAAATAATTATACTTTGCAGTATCCGCGCGCGCTGTGAACTGGATGTACTTTTAACAGCGCAGTATTACTAACTGTTATCATGGACTCGTAAAAGTTTGTGTGTGTTGGTAAAAAATACATGTTAATATGTAGATTTTTGTATTCCGTCACAGTTGGTCTGTTTCCTAGTCACGGCGCCCGAGTTTTACCACGTGTTCCTAATTATGGTCACCTCGAGCAGGCGCCAAAAATGATAAAAGCACTTGTTCGTCCAGAACAGAAGTAGCTCACGCAGCACTTCTTATTCTATTTTAATTTACTTTGTTTTGTATTTTTCCAATCGATTTCTCTCAAACAATATATTATAGCGGAAGCAGAAATAAAACGGGCAGAGTTTCGGTAACTTCTTGTATTTGTTCCTTCTTATAAAATTGCAACAGGAATGAGACACAATAATGGCTGGCTTAGGCTTATATTGACACACTCTCCCCTCCAAGGCTTGGCATGGCTGGCTGGCAGGCAGGGCTGGCGGAAGGGGAGGTGTCAATATGGTGGCTTCCGGCTTGGCTATGGCGGGCTGGTACGTTGGCTGTCGTCACGTCCGTTACAATATTTATTAATACCTATGTAAAATGACGCCTAGTGTAACAACATTTTGTAAGCTAATAAATATTTATATTTCTTCCCCTTGTTATTTTCTGTGTGGACCTACAATAAAAGTGGTAATATCTGTTTCCACCAGGTCTTCTGGAGACTCGGACGCCGCGAGCACCGCTGCAGTAGAGACGACGCTGGAGCGGTTGCGTGGCACGCGCGGCGCTCTCGAGGAGCTGTGGTCGGACCGCGAACGCCGGCTCGAGCTTACTCTGCAGCTCAGGCACTTTGAGCGGGACGCGCTAGAGGTAATACCACCGCCCAATTGACTAATATAACACTACACCATCACCTTTCAGCGCGATTCAAGGTAAATCGCTACAGTACAAATCAATTTGTAACAATTCACATCGCGCTAAGAGGTGATAGTAAGGCACCAGGCATAGACTTGGTATCATGTAAATAGGGCGAATTCTGTGGTACCAGGTTAACGGCAATAGAAGAGAGGCAGGCGAAACCTGCCTTCCTTCGCCGGCCCTTTTCCCCTATCTTTTTCCCTTTCGCTTCCCTCTTACCCATAAACAGGGTTAAGGCGTAAAACTGATTAACCCGTGCGAAGCCGGGGTGGGTCAACTAGTGTGCAATAAATAAATAACACTGCCCGAACGCAGTCTGTTATTGCTGAGGGGTTGTTTAACAGGATGCACCATCGTATACCGCGGCATCACTTAACATCAGACTTAGTCTATTACGAATAAGAAAAACTTGATTTCGCGGTTATTAAAAGACAAAATTTTCTACTCCTTAGTATGCGCAATACAAACATAATGAACTAATATCATTTTATCTATCTTTAAGAGGCAGATCTATAAGGAAGGTCTAGGAGAGGTCTATAAGGAAGTAACTTACAATCTAACGAAAAACTGACTATTTGGTTCTATACTGAGTGACGAGCTAGATTAAGACAAAACAATACATTTGTACGAAACGGCGATCAGATACAGTGTAACAATACGTTAGAAACTCAGCTGGAGCTCCTGGGATTTCTTTTGCTAAATTGATAACTTCCTGCACACTCGTAGTTAACTGGCGTGATTCCAAGTGCAATCATCGCATAACTGAAATTGATAGGTACTACGAGGGCACATACAATTTTGTGCTCGCTCATAGATGCAATAGGCTTTGACTGATATATTTTTATTGCTTAAAAGTGGGATCTTTCATCTGGTATAAATGTCTTTCTATTATGTATTGTTTTGAGTGTTAGTCGTCTGGTTGCAGGTGTCGTCCAGGCTAGAGTTGTGGGGCGACGAGCTGCAGCGCACCGACCCGCCGCGCGACCCGCAGCAAGCTGAGCAGGCGCTTGGAGCCCACACGGAGAGCGTGGCACGCATGCAACATGCTACGTACCAGGTAACTGACGCAACCTACATGCTATTAACAAACTTTTCACTGGCCTGATAGCTCAGTTGGTAGTAGCTCTGCCTTCTGAACTATAGGTTGTGGGCTCGATTCCCACCCGGGCCAACTTTTTTGTGATGAACATCGATGTTTGTGTTGTGTCTGGGTGATATTGTATTCTATGTATGTGTTTACAAACAAAAAATTGTAATTATTCTATCAGTTATCTGGTTCCCATAGTCCAAGCTATGCTTGCTGCAAATAAAAAAACATTAAGTGAACAAATAAATGAACAGTTAACACGCATGTAAAATGCATGCTATTTTGCAAGCAAGGCTGTATGGTCCTGTTCTCATTATGCTAAAATCTTGGTTGGTATGTGTAGATTTAAAATGTAGCCAATTATTGAACGGTTGCGTTAATTTACTGGCAATTAGCCAACTGTGTCTACATTTTCTGTCGCTATAAGATATGTTGATTGGCTTCGCAATGTGTAATAACAGTACATCCAGTAAAATGTTTCTAATAATTTGCAGGTGGTGCAGCAAGGGCAAGAGTTGGCTGCGGCCATCGCTGAAGCGTCTGATGTGATGGCCTCTAGTGGTTCCGACGGCTCGGAAGCGACGCCGCTTGACGCGCAGGGAAGAGTCCAGCTGTTGCTAGAGTTCCTTCATGATCGACAGCTGGACCTGGAAGAGTTGGCTGAAGAGCGACGGGCCCGGTTCGAGCAGTGCGTCCAGCTTGGTAAGGAAACAGGCGACCCTAATGGTATATCGGTAGCATCTAGAGGTGATAGATTGCATATGGTCCCTGCGAACATATCTGTCAGCTGCGTTCTTTTTGCATTAATGATAACATGCCTGCAAGACAAGTATACAGTAATATGGTGAATAACGTCAAAACAATGGTCATATTTATACTTATGATAACAAAACGGTAATGTTTGGTGTTTTGATACTATCTGTCAAACTCAGTATTTTAAACAAATGACAATCATACAATGACTAACGTTGGGTTTTGTGATGCGTGGTTAAGTTAACCAACGGTCAAAAATTCTAACAATTTTTTTAACATTAAGTAGTTAGAATGTCATAAAATTTTAAGATCATTGGTTACCTAAAGACTTACGCGTAGTTAACGCTTACTTACTTAACGCCTTACGCACGTAGGTCAATTTCAAAAGGACGCGGCTCAAGTGGTCAGCTGGATAAGAAACGGCGAGGCGATGCTTGCTGCCTCATTCTCCATCCCGGGGACGCTGTCTGAAGCGGAACAGCTAAAGAGGGAGCATGACCAGTTCCAAGTAGCCGTGGAGAAGACGCATGCGAGTGCCGTGCAAGTCAAATACAGGGCAGATGCTCTAAGGGCAGCTAACCATTACGATCCGCATACTATTCGGTGAGTGCCCGATTATGTTTTGTTCGTCGTGTAAATACGACATGCGCTTTGAGAACTATTGGGCGAAGTTTAGTATAGTTTCAGCCATAAACTAGGATGACCCATTTGTCGCCTAAACCAAAAAAATAGTGTCGTTAATTATACATCCTACCCTTATCCCGCAGAGGAGTTGGTGCAGCATAATATACATATTTAAGTGTCATGCTACTAGCAGATTTATGTATATTTTCACGACGGCAGCCATGTCTCACTCCGCGCTTTAGGTATGAAGTACATGAGACCGCGCGTCTAGACGGGTCGGTCCGTTACGCGTAACGCGTCAGTAGAGCAGCGATATAGCGACAGAACGAGAGGCAACTGTTTAAGGAAGGTTTGTATCGCTGTGCAAGCTGAATTACACTCTATAGCGTTGCAGCAAGAGTCGCTATTTATTTAAGCGACTCCGCGGAGTGAGCCTGCTGTGCGTAGTACTATATACCTATTCTGTGACGACGGCCGATTGACTGACATTAATTTCTCTCGAGAATCATTTCTGAAAGCACCGCCACCTTCGGTTATTATCGGCTAGTTCGGCTTATTTTGATGTAGTAACCATAGTTTTTCGGAACATGCAATCTTCATAAAAATTTTAATTTGCTTCCAGTGAAATATCGGAAGAAGTGACGGAACGGTGGCAGCGTCTAGTGACGTGCGCCGAGGAGCGTCACAAGCTAGTGACAGCGTCGCTCAACTTCTACAAGACCGCGGAGCAAGTGTGTTCCGTGCTGGATTCCCTTGAGCGCGAGTACAGACGGGATGAGGATTGGTGTGGCTCCGCCAATGCGCCCAATGATGAACTCACACAGCCTGCCGTCGATAAAGCAGCTCAGGTATGTCTCATTTGTTCTACTCTATATTTTTATTCACTAATCTATCTACTACATTATTAATGGAGGCAACTACGGGATTGCACGCGGCAGTTCTCAATTTTCCAGGATAACGAAACAGTGGCGCTCATTGCGTAAAAATCCCACCGGTTTACAGGTATAACTCGATTTGGTGGGACTCGTCGTTCCTTCTCCACAGTACCGCGAAAGACACCGCCAGGTGTGTCATGGGGAGTCACTTAGAGTATGCATAAGCAAGCATCACTATTCCCAATGACACACTTGACAATTAGGGATGTAATAGTTAGGTAATAATTATATTTTATGTAAGTAATATAGGCAATTGTATAACCTATTGTGAAAGATAATAATTATAATAAAGGCTGATTATATTAATATTATTTAGTGTTTTGTAAAATACTCAATAAATCGTAAACTGAACACCACTAGGGTTGTGTCACTAGGAATAGTGATTCCATGACGCACCTGGCAGTGTCTTTTTGGTGGTGCCGTGGGGAAGGGACGCGACCTTAGAGTATAAAGCTAGCTAAACGGGGCTTACTTGGAACTCGCAAGTATCCTACCTTGACCCCGGTAATACAAACAACTCATGTGAACATTTTCATCAAAACGAAGATAATGTTTTACTTTTATCAAAGACAATTACTTTTTTATATTATTAATAGTAATTACGGGATCTTACCGTATCTGAACATTGAAGATGCGGGTGGATGACAAAAAGTTCGACTTTGTATCGTCTACCCGCATTTTCTGTCTACCCGTGAACATGGTACATGTAACATGGCCGAAATATCGGACACTCGGAAATCAATCACAGTAAAGATTCCGTAATTACTGTTCAAAATATAGTGAACAGCCGTGAAAGTTTAAAACGTGTTTTGTATATTCGATGTTTTGATGTAGTAAGCGTCCTTTAGCTATCTTTTTGATAAAGTACGTTTGTCTCGCAGGTGTGCGCTCTGATAGTGAAGCACGGTGAGCAAAAGGAGGCGTTCCTGAAGGCGTGCACGCTCGCGCGGCGCACCGCAGAAACGTTCCTCAAGTACGCCGCGCGTTCGGCGCAGGTGCACGGCCAGACTCCTGCCGCTAGCAAGGCGCACCACGACCAGACGCGCGCTATACTGGACACTCTACTGGCACAAGAGAACAAGGTCAGTACGTGGCCAGTTGCACACCCAAGTTTTTTTTATTTACGGCTTACGTTTGACTGCAACTCGTCTGATTTTAAGCGACGATGCAGTTGAAAGGTGTAGCACGTTGGCCTATGAGGAAACTATTCATCCTTCTCCCTCAGACCTCTGTACAGAGCAGGCGTGTTTTTACTAAACCCCAGTCGATTAATGCGTAATAATAGGAGTTCATAAGTACCGAATAGTACAAGAAGCTCGAAGGCCGCATTGCCACCCATGCACATGCCATCAGTGAGTGCCCACTATACTAAAACACGGCATTCGTACGCGCACCACTACGGAGGAGGGGATGGAGAAGGCGCGCCTTCTCCATCCCCTCCTCCCACGCTGGGGACTTAGCCCGATCATCATCATCATCATCAACAGCCTGAAGACGTCCACTGCTGAACATAGGCCTCCCCCAGAGCACGCCACCTTGAGCGGCTGCTCGCCTCCTGCATCCATCGGCTCCCCGCGGCTTTCACCAGGTCGTCGGTCCACCGAGTGGGGGGCCGGCCTACGCTGCGTCTTCCGGTTCGTGCTCGCCACTCGAGAACCTTTCTTCCCCATCGGTTGTCAGTTCTACGAGCGATGTGGCCTGCCCATTGCCACTTCAACTTACTAACTCTAAGAGCTTAGCCCGATGCTCAGCTCGAATTCTCCAGCACTCAAATAACTCAAACAATGACATGAATTGTATAAATTACATAATTAAATCTAGTCAACATTGTTGTTGGTTCACACCAGTTTAGCTACTTACAAATTTACCAATTTTTATTTACGGAATTACGTGTGTGTACGAGTAATATATGATCAAAAGCATCAAAATATTTATTTTTAATTCATTGTTTTCAGAGGATGTATTGAAATAACTCTGAATGTGATATCATCGCGGGTTTTTATTGTCATTATTTCATTGTGCCGTTATAAAACAACAAATAATCGCGGCGTATTATGTGATGTAATCAAACAATGTTTGTTTGTGAGTGCCAATTATGTGAGGCGTAGTGAGTGGCAAATAACGTGGTAGTGTAATGGTCACGGTAGAAACGTTATAATTTCATTGAAAAGTCAGTCATTGCCAGTGTCAGTGGCGGCGTGACAAAGCGTGCGATGGTATCGCCAGGGTCGGTGCTGGCCTGGCTGCGACATATCGTCGCTCGCTGTGCGATGGCGACGATCAGAAACATGTTTTTGGTGTTCGTGCAACCGGTGCGGAAATAAATATTGCGATTTTTATTTATTAAGTCATTCATATTCAGATTTGTTGTTCGTGTTTCGCCAAAATAGTAAAAGCCTGTAAAATAAAAACTGGAAATAAGTGTTGTTCAGTGGAAATAGTTCTACGCAAAGAGAATATAACCGCTTACGCTAACCGGTTCTACGTTTCATTTATTACTTATTTTAGACACTTTTCTATGAGAGCTTTTGCCTAACAGGGTGGAACATCTTTTGTGGGTCTTGGCAGTTAATATATTCATATAAAATACACAAATAAAATTGACCCATAAAAAATAAACTGTCACAAAATACAAATAATAAGAACCCGAAACATAAAATGAATACTTAATAGAAAATAAGTAATACATACGACGACGGCTACAACTGTCGCGCTGCGTCATTATTTTGTCGTTCATGTGCACAGATATCCAATATATTGGACTCTGGATCTGGATAACATACGTTCGTTGTGTTGTAGGTTCTGGAGCACTGGACGGTTCGCAAGAAGCGTCTCGAGCAGTGCCAGCAGTTCGCATTATTCGAGCGGTCGGCGCGCGCGGCCGTCGAGTGGATCCGCGAGACGCAGGAGCGATGCGGCGCGGCGGCAGCGGCCGCGGCGGCTGGCGTCGCTCGCGAGAGCAGAGAGCGGGTGCGGCTGCTCGCTCAACTAGCGGACGGACTCGTCGAGAAGGGCCACCCGCATGCCGTGCAGATCAAGGACTGGGTCGCCGCTGTTGATGCCAGGTTAGACATTACTGCACAATGTTATAGCACTGACCTCCATCTTTTATGATTTGAAGGTCTGTGACAAATAGGGTATTTTTAAATATTTTTATAACATAAATAAATTATATTCTTCAAAATATAGGTAGACGTGAAAACAAAAATTAAATATCCAACTTATAAAGTTACAAGCATTTTAAAACGCAAGAGTAGAAAGAGAAGGCTCAAACACGCAGTGACGCCAGAAATAATTACTTCATAGAATCTCCTTGGCGTGTGACGTCACAAAATATAGTAGTGAAATGCCTGTTATTGATCATTTAGCCAATCCATGCACAAACATTGTGTCCAACCAATCGCATTTTTTATAGCGTATTGGTCTACTTTTAGCCGAAAAGCCGTCTTATGGTAAGCGATGGCGTGGCCACAAATGTAGCACGCAAATCTAGAAGCCATTCACACCAGCCTTGAAGGGTATGTGTGGAAGGTCCGCTGCCACAAACTAAACACATTTCTAAATTAGTATACTTCCGAAAATACAGTATTTTTCAGAAACTTTAGTGAAAAGAGTCTTGATTTACTTGCTTCATTCTATTAGCTTATACTTTCGCTCATCGTGCCGAGCGTGATTGACATTATTATTCTACTTCGGTTAACAAATAGTAAGTACATACGTTCCTAAATATTATCACTTTTATTTATCAATATCAGTGTTCAGTAAGTAGCATTGTCAGTATTTATAAAGTTGTTAAGTGTTTTAAGTTTGATTTATAATACGTTGGTTTGTTTGTTAGATATGCAGAGTTCAGCGGGTCGATGGAAGGCGGTGAAAGTGAGCCGGAAAGCGAGTCGGGAACGACAGCGTCGCTCGCGTCGCACAACGACGCGGAACGCTGCGAACCACCGCCGCCCGCAGTCGGCGACGACAAACGACGCTCCGCAAGGAGGAAAGAGTTAGTTAAAACTTTTTAGATAAAAAAACCCTGGCTCTATTAAATCTAACAGACCTTCACTAAATCTTATCTGAGCGGCCAGTTTGTAGCTTTGGTCGACATACGACCCGTGCCGCGCAGTACGTTAAAAGTGAAATGGCTGTTTCTTCGCTTGTGTATCTTTCGTGTTAAAATTGTCAAACTGATTTTGCACACCGATTACTTAATGCTTACACTGGCGAGATGGACATAGGGTACTTTTTATCCCAAGAAAAGGTTCCCGTAGGAAAACTGCGATGCGTGTAAAACTGAGCGAATAAGGGGGCATGTTAAGTGGTCACCCTCGCCTATAAACGTCTACAGCAACAAGGGCATTGCTAGTGCATTGCCTACCTTTACTCCTGGCACGTTCTTGTAGCCTGTTTACACCTCAGGTGGATTATAGTTCCACCCCTAGTAGGCATCCCAGCAATGGAAACATATTGAGAGACTAGAATAGAAATCACTTATTTAACACTTCAAAAGTAGATCACAACCTCAGCGGAAAGACGTCCACTGCTGAACAAGGGCCTAGCAGGCAGCTTGATGATCGATTTTAATGTACCGAGTAACATGCTGCTGCCCACTCGATATATCATCAGCCGGCTCTTACGATACCTACGGAAATTGGTGGCCCTGTTCTCACACCGCTAGGGCCACGTGGGTTTGCCACAGTATAAAATTAGATCAGCCCAGCATGAGTAACGGTGCAATAGTTGATGTTGTGATCGTCGGCAGGTTCATAATGGCGGAGTTGCTGCAGACGGAGCGAGCGTACGTGAAGGATCTGGAGACTTGCATCACGTGCTATCTGCGCGAGATGCGTGCGGACCCCGCTGCGATGCCGCCCGCTTTGCACGGGAAGGTAACTACTAAACGTTATCAGTCGCTGGCTTTTCACTAAGAGATATTATATTATATCCTGAGCTATAAACTAGTGGCTCTGTAAGCTGTAGACCCCGAGAGTCTGTCTTTACATAGCTTCGTAATAAACTTTGTGTAGCAGACTAGGTGGTAGGACTTTACTGGCAAAGTTCGACTAGGTAGGTACAACCGCATTGCCAGTTATTCGCCGCCAAGCAGTAGTGTGCAAGCACTGCTGTGTTCCTGTTTGAAGGGCATTGAAACTAGTGAAATTACTAGGCAAATGAGACTGATCTCACGGTCTAGAAATCTTTTTAAGACTGTGATGTCTCAGGATGACTTGCACAGTGTGCGGTGTCACGCGAAACTTTAATTTAGAGTTCCGAGCGTTATGTTGAGGTTAAATTATCTATTAACTCAATTAGTACTAGATGTATGCCCCTGTTAGCATACCACGTGTTGGTTGTTTATGGTAGATCTAATTATTTATAACAGCTATTGTGAAATTACCCATTTCAGCGATAAACGAATTTGAATGATATAATCTATAGTTCGGGCATATCTTGAGTCTCAGGATGAGGATCCTGAGATCTAAATCTATGATTGTTCACGTCAGGAGGAGACAATATTCGGGAACATCGAGGAGATCCACCGTTTCCACGAGCGCGTGTTCCTCCGCGAGCTGGACAAGTACGAGACGATGCCGGAGGACGTGGGGCACGTGTTCGTCACGTGGGCGAGAGAGTTCGACATGTACGTCGCTTACTGCCGGAACAAGCCGGATAGCAACGCGGCGGTCGTGCAGCACGCGGGGGACTACTTCGAGAGGTACCTAATATTACCTACTACTACCTACCTACCTATTTTCCCATCGTCCTTATTTTCCTATTTACCTATTTTTACCTACTATTTTATATACTTATCTCCAATAATGCAGCACACAGCGATGCGCAGCGCTGTGCTGCTGTACTGTGCCAAAACCGCGGGGAGCCGATGGATCATCAACAGCCAGAAGACGTCCACTGCTGAACATAGGCCTCCTCTGGAGAGCGCCACTTTGAGTGGCTGCTCGCCTCTTGCATCCAAAGGCTCCCCGCGGGGGTCCATCTAGTGGGGGGCTGGCCTACGCTCCGTCTTCTGGATCGTGGTTGCCACTCGAGAACCCTTAAAATAGAAAATAGATACCGCAAATAGAAACAGAAAAGTGTATGGATTTTACAGTTGCAATACGCGGTTTTCGGTATGAAATTTCTCAAATACATCTTGGTATCTTTTTGTGTATTTTATGTCGGTTCGATTAAAATCTTTGCCATAATAACTTTAAGCGTGTTTTCGTACAGAGTTCAAAGAAAGAAAAAATTGGAACACCCACTCGCTGCGTACCTCATCAAGCCAGTGCAAAGGATTACCAAGTACCAGCTGCTGCTGAAAGATCTCCAGGCATGCTGTGCGGAAGGACAGGGCGAAATCAAGGCAAGTCAAACTTTACCAATATGAAAGTGAAACCAGACTGGCCCCATAAAAATTTCATCAAAATCGGTCCAATAGTTTTGTTGAATCAAAATAATTGGGAAAAGTATGTATTATAATATCATCCAAGTATATTCTCAGTGTGAAAGTCGGTCTAACCCATAGATTTGGGATGTACAAGACCAACAATGACAGTTTGAAAATGGGACAAGAAATTTAAGAAATTTCGATTTTTTTAATGTGAAAAGCTGTTGTTATGATTAAGATCTTGAATATTTGTGACATGTTAATTGTAGTATTTATTAGGTTGGGGAAAAAGTCTTTTCGCATTATAGTAAGTATGAACTTGTAATAAAATCTCTTTGGCTATACTATTTGTATCTGGCTGGTTTTGGTGTCATTAAAAGTTTAAATTTTAAAGAAGATAATTCCATATTCAAATTAGGAAAATGTGTTGTTTTTCGTACTGTGAAAGATGAGTGAATCTAATGAAGAAACTCGATACATTTTAAAATTTTACTACAAAAAAGGTAAAAATGCAACGCAAGCCGCAAAAAAAAAATTGCGGTGTTTATGGACCTAGCGCAGTGTCTGTGTGTCTAAAAAATGTTTAGAATTTTCTTAAAAAATGAGAAGAAACTTTTCCCCCAACCTATTACTAAATATTGAACCTACCTATAGGCCCCCATAGTTTATTAAATAAAATAGCCGGCATTTTATTTACTGTAGGGTTAGCACGGCCGGTAGACAAAACTGTCTTTCCCCTGTTTTACTCCAAGCAAGTATGAAGAAAGTGACGTAAAACGAGGAAAGACAATTTTGTCTACCGTCCATGCTAACCCAGCTGGGATCCTTCAAACTTTAGAGTAAAATTGCTGAATAATAAATGACTAAAACACTGAAATATTGCGATATATCGGAAGAAGCATTCCCAATCTACAAAATAAACAGGTTTCACATCCAGATACCACACCAAAATTAACAAAATATGACTATTAATAATGCAATAAAATTTGTGATAAATTTGCTGTGATACGTGTATTTGTTCGGGTTAGTATGTTTTGTAACATCACATTCACTTACGGAAAAACATTTAAAAGCCGCAGTAATAGTATTTTGGTATTGTAACTTTGGTCGTGAAACAGATTGAGCCGATATGAGCTCTTATTGTGCTAGTACTCTGACACATCCGCCATTATTTCACTATCTCTTTTCCTCTCGGGCAGTGTGTACTTGATTTGTACTTCTCGCTCCCACGCTTCTTGAGTCTTTTGAGGGTAACGAAAAAATTCTATGTCTGTGGTCTAACTCCTTTTATTTAGAGGATTTGTATTTGTTGTACTATCGTATTTGTACCATAAGTAGGATTTGTACAATTTATGCTTTGTATCAATGAGGATACAACAAAAAGGTTTTCCTGTTGTGTGTATGTGTCGGCTGTGGAATGCTATTATTACCCTTCCACTAAGTTTTATAGCATTATGAAAGCGTCCGGTTTGGTAGAACCGAATCTCAGATATGAGAAAAAATAAAAGTGTACCTACAGGTGAAATCAATCGAAATACACAAAAACATAATTAGTTTAGTTAGTCAGTAAATTAATAATCTCAATAAAGTTTGAAATCAAAACAAAAATGCAACCTCTACGTTAACAAAAATTAAAAGTTAAGTCAAACTTTGATTAAATAAATAATAAATAATAATAAATATGTGTGGACATTTCACACAGCGCCATCTAGCCCCAAACTAAGCATAGCTTGTACTATGGAAACTAGATAACTGATAGAATACTTAGATACTTTTTTGTTTGTAAATACATACATAGAATACAATATAACACCCAGACACAGAACAAACACCTATGTTCATCACACAAATGTTTGTCCTGGGTGGGAATCGAACCCACAACCTTTAGTTCAGAAGGCAGAGCTACTACCAACTGAGCTATCAGGCCAGTCAAAAGTCATTAAAAAGAATGCAATCACTGAAAGTGGCACCTAGTACCGGACGGCTTAATTTCGAACCTTCAGTGCAGGACGACATAAAAATTTTGTGCAGCAATCGCATACAAATAGGCTCCCAAACAAGGATGACTGCACAAGCTAAATGAGCCTGCTCACGGTAGTTGGAGCTATTGTCCAGTCTTCATTGTGCACTCAATCTATGCCTAATATTTTGTCTATCGTAATTTGTAAACTCGGAACGAACCGGAAGACGCAGCATAGGCCGGCCCCCACTCGGTGGACCGACGATCTGGTGAAAGCCGCGGGGAGCCGATGGATGCAGGAGGCGAGCAGCCGCTCAAAGTGGCGCTCTCTGGGGGAGGCCTATGTTCAGCAGTGGACGACTTTAGGCTGTTGATGATGATGATGATGATGATGATGATGAATTTGTAAACTTTGTTGATCCCATTTACTTTTCTTTTTTCCATTTTGATTTCTCTTCATTCTTATATTCTCTAAATCATAATAAGTATAGTATCTATTTTAAAAAGTGTAAACACTTGCAAAAAAAATACTTGCTTACTGTCCGGTGTTAAAGGACGGTTTAGTGTCCGGTACCAGGAGACAGAAGTTTCCTGAAATAACTTGCTTGGGGAAAAAGTTCTTTCGAATTCAAAATAAACTTTCCCTAATTTCATATACCAATGGATCACTACATAATACTATGTTTTTAAATCATAAAAACATAACAGTAACACTAACACTCACTTTGATCTTAAGTGACGCAACATAATAGCCGCTAAAACAGGAATCCATGGCTCCTGCCGTGGCTTTGTGCATCACAGGCGCACGTGGTCCATGGCTGGGTACTGATATGTTCCACCGCGCCATTTTAACTTATTTTTGAATCGAATGCGTTTGGACTTATTGAAATAATACGAGTGTCTGGCGCTAGGTGCCGTCCGGCGCTAGGGGACTTCCCCCAATTTAAAGAACCTATAAAGAAACGCGGTGAAACCGCAGGGTGCATCAATGGCATGGAAAATGGATGAAAAACACTTTTTCTTTAATTTTCCATGAATCACGTGACGAGCTAGTCGTTTACCTGATGTCAAGCGTTACCGCCACCCATAACTAAATTAATAAGCTAAAAACTAATCTTTTCTTAGTCTTTTAGCTGTTTTTCTTACATTTTCCTCGCTGTAGTGAGGTGAAAAGTTGTGTGTTGCACTCGGCAGCAAAGTTTTTCTGCGTCTCGTACCTTTGAAACCTTCGCTACGCTCAGGATTCTTCATTTGAACTCAGGTTTCAATTCAAGTACTCGCGCCAAAAACCAACTTTGCAGCCTAGTAACAAATAACTATTTTATCAACTTAAAAAGATAAATTATCATTTTTGTATTTCCATGTAGGTAGGTACCCACCATAAATAGTTTTAGAGAAATCCGTTTAAATAGTGGTAAATGCTTCGGTTGGTGGCTGCCTCAATAACTACATCACACTCTTGACAATGACTCTTATGCACGACGTCCGATTTGTAACATTTTATCAGCAACTAACGCTCAAGATTAACTACAAATGCGATAAGATAAAGAAATTACCCAAGTTTGCCAGTGAATTGTACGTTGTAGCCTAGACATCTATTATAATATATACTGAGAATCGTTCCAAGACCCAGTTCGATTGTGTACAGAATCTGTTTTGTGATTTGTGAATAAAAGTGAGTTCGATAAACTTCTTATACACTGAATTAAACTCTAGTGTAACAAAATGGAAGAAACATATTTTATCGAACATGTTTTCTTTGTTTGATTACAATTATTAAGAGGACTAGTTGATGTATGTCGATAAGGTCGCTGAAGTAACAGAAATAGAATCACAGGCTCTCTATAATTACTTGCCCCGATTTTAGTGTTGCTTCACTAAATACATATGGGCATTAACTCTTCATTACTGTAGCCATTTAGGCAACACAGGCGACAAACCACTAAATAGAAATGACATAACATTCCGTGATTTGATAATAATAACTCTATTATCTCATTAGTGCCAAATGAAAGCTTTTAGCTATTAGTTGAGTTAATTTACGTTCGTACACTCGTGTTATAGTGACTAGTGCACGTCGCACAGTTACTTAGAAATATTGTGACGTGCGGTAATGTAAACCGGGAAGTACACAGGATACAGTAAGAGCCTAGAGTATAGCAGGTACATATTACCTTGAGTCCCATATAATATGTTCGTAGGATATAGTGCACTGTTGACTTTTATAATTTATCGTGCAATTTCTGCCCATCGAAAGGGATGGATGGGCTTGGTGATATTTTATTAAACCTGTAAAGGAGCAATACAAAAGTTTACAGGGATGTGGACCGACGATCTAGTGAAAGCCGCGGGAGCCGATGGATGCAGGTGTCGAGTAGCCGCTCAAAGTAACGCTCTGTGGGGAGGCCTATGTCCGGCAGTGGACGTATTCAGGCTGTTGATGATGATGATGTAATTTTTTATATTATTTACTATTTGGTTTGTTCCCTTTTAACTGGTTACTATAAAACACTACTCTCCCATGCATCATGTTCTGGAATTTCTTGGCACGATTTAGTTATTGCCTTTACCATTTTTGTGTTTACTTTATATTAGAGATAGAAGAAATCAGTTGCGGGTATCGTTCCTTCGATCCTTCGATAAGCGCATTGTATAAAGCGCCCGGTTCACGCGCCTTTCGTTTCGCTAAACACGAACAATATTCTACAAATCACTTAGTTTGCAGACGTAAACAACATTTGCATAGTAATGTGTTATTTCGGACAGTGCTGCTCAGGGCCGAACGTTAAGGAGTGGGGAAGAATTTTCACTATGGTTTGTTGTCAGGCAATGCGTATTAACTTAATCCAATTACGATCGGTCATGAGACGTGTGTGCTTGTAACGTAATGATAACAATCGTGATTAAATAGGATTACACGTGAGGTGCCGTTTTTACACACGAGAACTAATCTCTAACCCCTTAATAATAAACTAAACATTGACCCCCTTACTAATAAACGTTGTATAGTGGAAGAATAGTTATTTAGTGTTTTGTCTTTCTCTGTTGAGTTTGGAATGGGCAAAGATTAAACAAAACAAAACACTGAGTAGCTATTCCACTGTTATGCAGTGTTTATTGGTAAGGGGGTAAGTAATGAAGCTGCTATATATACGTGGATCCACTATCTCGCTCGCGCATTGCGACAGTTTTGAACATATTAGTTAACTGAATATTTTTAATAAATGTTAAAAATCTGGCTAAATTATTTTCTCATTAATAATATTACAAATGATCAACAAAGATATCAATTATTAATCCAAAGAAGTTTTCATACACAAAAATGTCGCTATGGACGAAAGAGATAGTGGCTCCGCGAATATAACAAGCCTTAAGTTTTGTTTGTGTCAATTGAGTTTGAAATGGGTAAAGATAAGAGAAAACATTTCGCAGCAATTCCGTTGTCAAGCAGTGTTTATTAGTAAGGGGGTGAGCCTTGGATGAAATACAAATGTCTTACAAAAATATAATGTTTCGAAAAATCGGCTTGGATAAGCCCAAAAGTGATCTTAAACCTTTCCAATTTATTTGCATGACATTGAAAGATACATCGAGCATGACTACTTGCTACATTGTCGACCACATTTTCAAGATAACAAAACGAAAGTTTTATCTAATAGTACTTATATTAACAAAAAATAGTCCCGTTCCACATTCCATACTAGGGGTCCTAGGGATGCATATAGTATATAGGTTTCTATAATAAATACCCTAAAGATATTTGAATAAGTTACGGCAAAAACTTCAGCGACAAGCTGACGCCGGTTTGAGAACAATCCATTAAAATTAGTATTTTAAAATAGTGCACTACAGAACCAACAATGATAAATAATGCTTACATACCTACTTTGTACGTTATTAAAATTCCAGTTAACGACATTCTATTAGATAATGTGTAAAGTAAACCCATTACAGACTATCTAGTTGTGTTTAGTTTCGACTTAAACGAGCTGGACGTAGGATCCGTTTGTGATTAAACAAGTAGTTAGGTTAATGGTAATTAACAACAGATTTTGTTTAATATTTTCCTAGTGAGTCAGAGCGCGCCGTGGTGTGCCAGTTGTCCCGAAGTTACAGCCGGTACATTACTTGCTGGGTGATTTTTTCAATTAATATGTTGTGATAAAGTGATGTTTTCGTGGAATATTGAAGAAGTGAAGACCATAATGTTGAGGTACATTATAAATTCAAAGGGAAACCGAATAGGACCGCTGTCATTTAGTACTCATGATTTGAGTAAAACGAAGAAACATGTATGTATTACTAATTTCCTTTAAACTAGGTGTTTTTAATATAATGGTACATCGCGTTGCATTGTTTATCTTATAACCAAACTTGATGGAATGTTTGTAAATTCTGTATCTATTAGTACTTAATGTTGATCGTAAAAAAAATCATAGCTTGTTTTGTATGTTCATAGTTTTTACACAAAGAGAGCTAGCTATATTTATGTTAAGGAATACTTGAATAGTTGACTCATCACAAGTGTAGTTATATGAGAGTTATATGAGTGTATCATTGGGTGGAGCTTATTAAACGAATACGTAAATAATAAATATGACGTTCCATTTAAACTTTTAATGATTCCCATCAGGAATGATTGATTTAATCATATGAACACAATGCTTAGGTAAATTAATTAAGACTCTGGTTCCCTGGAAGGTGGGGCGGCCTTTAGTGTGGGACGCTACTTGCGGCGATACTATGGCGCCGTCACACCTTCCCGAGACACACGTTAGGGCCGGCGCCGCGGCTAATTCTGCTGAGCAGCTAAAACGGTGCAAATATAGTAATCTCGGTAGCGGTTACATATTTGAGCCGTTTGGTGTTGAGACCCTGGGTCCGTGGGGACCGGGAGCTCATTGCGTTTTCCAAAGTCTATCAGGGCGCCTGGTCGATGCGACGCGTGACCAAAATGCTGGCACTTATTTGGCCCAACGCATCAGCATTGCAATTCAACGTGGCAATGCGGCCAGCATGTCGGGTACGCTACCTACCGGTAGTGGGCTGGAGCACTTGGACTGTCTATAGGCCATCGCGGCTATTATACAGTCCATAAGTGTTCTTTGTAGTAGGTAGTGTAGCTAGTTTAGTTTAGTTTAGTTTAGTTTTTATTATTGTAGTAGTTAGCCTGAGTAAAAAGGCAATTTGCCCGTTAAAAAAAAAAGGTAAACTAATACGAAATGGTATAATAAACTATGTAGAACCGTACATGAACTGTACAGACCTACTGTCCATAAATGTTAAAAATAATTAAATATCTAGTATAAGTAACGCGCATTGTTAATAATGTATGTAAAACATTATAAATAGGAAATTAGCACGCATATAAATATTATGGTCCTATTACTGATTACTTTTGTACAAATCTTTATTTGATATAGGCGTGTACTGTACTTTATGTAACTTAGTATAAAAGTCAAGATGATGACGTAAATACTCATTACTCACGTAGCTTTAGCCGTAGCTTTGAACATTTCGTCTCGTAATCATAATAATACTCATTTCTTTGAGTATCCATCTCGCTCTTACACTAATTAACCTTGTCCTTAGCTAATCTTATCCAAGCACTTGTCCAACTCGAGACGACTATTATTAGGTTCTTCGACATTCTTCTTGTGTTAGTTAGGGAATGTCCTTTATAACTTACGCAAACGAGGAGTGTTCTAATTTCAAAGCGCCTGCCTGTTTCTGGCATCACCCATAGATTAGAATAACGAATAAGTGCCCTTGAATTTAGTGTTCACGAGTGCAAACTCTGTATGTTACTTAGGGTGTTAATTAAAACCAATGGTTAAAAATGCTAACAAATTCTAACCAATGGTCAAAATTTGTTAGTTTTTAACCATTGGTTACCTTAACCACGGATCAAAAAACCCACCCTTAGAATGTTATTGGATATCGGATTCGAACTATGGCGTGTAGGATTGAAAGGTGTACCAGCTACCTCTGAACTTCACGTGCTCTAATCGAAACAGTTCTTAGCCAAGTTTAATGAACATGTAGTTAACAGGTTTAGATATAATGATTATTATTATGAGCCTTATGTGTCCCACTGCAGGGCAAAGGCCCCGTCCTTCCATTTCAGTCGATCTTGGAATAGTGTTGTCCTATCTTCTTGGTGGGCATCAAGATCGTCTCTCGATCATATCCGTGGCCACGTCTTCGTTGGTTTAGATATTAGGGTTTTAAAATGTTTAAATGTTTGTTAAACAGGACGGTCTCGACGTCATGCTGTCTGTGCCGAAGAAGGCAAACGACGCAATGCACCTCTCGCTTCTGGAGTGTCCACACGATGTACCGACGGACAGTCTCGGCGAGGTGATCCTGCAGGACTCGTTCCAGGTGTGGGACCTGCGGCAGATCATCAAGAAGGGCAGAGAGAGGAGGGTCTTCCTCTTCGACCTGCATCTTCTCCTCGCCAAAGAGGTCAAGGACTCCCACGGGAAGGCGAAATACATTTACAAGACTAAGTTCATGGTAAGTTACGTCATTCGTTTACATAAAAAAGAGTTGTTTCAATTATTTTTGTCGACTTATGACTGGATTTTCGGTCTGGTGATAAGCGCTGGCTTTGACTATAAATGAATAAAAAACACGCAGCTCTGGTTGTGTTACTATACACGTGTAAAATAATTTAAAACATTAAACCCGAAAAAATGATACAAAATCAAAATACGTCATTCATCCTCTTTGCCTTTTCCCATTTCTTATTGGGGTCGGCTCCCAATCTAACCTGTAGCGGCGAGCTACCAGAATTACACAAGCGACTGCCATCTGTCCTCTCGACCCATAAGGGACCACTGATGGGGATGGTTAGATCAGGCGTCAGATTCTATCAGGCTTCTGACTAGCCGTAACGATTGCCATAGATGTTCATGTGACAACCGGGATCGACGGCTTAACGTGCTCTCCGAGGCACGGAACGATGGCATCGAAAACTGCACATAACTTACTATATAAGTCATTGGTGCAGGGCCGAGGATCGAACCCGGTACCGTAAGATGGCGAAGCGCACGTGCTACCGCTCGGCCACCATCGCTCTTCGCGCTAAAATACTTACGTCATTATTTTCATAAAATGAAATAAAAAGAAGCACTGCCATGCGGTTTGTTATCTGTGGCGCTAACCGCTTCCGTGAACATTTTACCTCTTATCAACGCATTGATGCTTTTTAAATAAATCAATATCAACAATATCTAATGAGCAAGTACTCAATAATATATGAAAATGTACCTCACTACTTGTTTCATATATAACACTTTTAATTAGTATTATCGTTTTATGTTTCTTTTAACAATTGATATTACAATCGTTTCATATTATTTATATGTTTATTTTATGTTTCATTTTACTAGGTGGTAGGACTTTTCTGCAAAGTTCGTCTAGGTAGGTACCACCGCTTTGCCAGCTATTCTGCCGCCAAGCAGTAGTGTGCAAGCACTACTGTGTTCCGGTTTGAAGCGCATTGTAGCTAGTGAAACTACTGGCCAAATGAGACTTAAGAACTGATCACGCAGTCTAGACATCTTTTTTAGACTGTGTGATGTCTCAGGATGACGTGCGCAGTGAGCAGTGTCACGCGAAACTTTAATTTAGATTTCCGAGTGACACTGCAATCTGTAATGGGCGGCCGTGACGTTTGAACACCAGGCGAACGACTAGCTCGTCACCTCATTCGTTTACATAAAAAAAAATACTACTGTTTAGGACTGATAAAACACGAAGGGCATACCTATATTATAACGAATCGGTATTTGACATAAAAGTACATTTAAGCCGATTACTGACACATCATCAGGCTTTATATGTGTTTCTCTGTGCAGACATCTGAACTGGGCGTGTCCGAACACATCGAGGGCGACGAGTGCAAGTTCTCCGTGTGGACAGGCCGCGAGCCCATGGTCAGCGACTGCCGTATCATCCTCAAGGCACCCTCGCTTGAAGTCAAGCAGACCTGGGTGCGCAGACTTAGGGAAGCCATACAGGTACGTCTCACATATAACAACAAGCTAGTGGTATTATGGCAAACTCTTAACCTGACGTTGTGATTTTGAATTTGGACATACATAATATTTCTGGATATAATGATTGCTAATCTGGCGAAAATAGGTCTTTAGATGCTCAGTTTTTTTTTAGTTTGATAACGTATTAGGTACCATCTCTTGTATGATTTTTTTAACGGTATCACTATAAGTTTGAAAAACCCCCGCGGTTTATTAAAAAACTAGGCTTTCTGTTCTAAAAATCTTTGTGAAACTAAGAAGTTTTGCCAACAGTCTTTCTGTTTTTTTTAATGAGATGAGTGGCAAAAAAGCATGCGGCCCACCTGCTGGTAAGTGGTCACGGCATGCTGTATTTAAATCAAAGCGTTTATTTGCATAAAAACATGGTTAAACATGTGATAACAGCAGGTTTTTGCCTATAACATCTATAACAATATTATAAAGAGGATAGATTTGATTGTTTGTTTGTGCTAAAATATTCTTTACATCGCTGCGAAAACTATTATACACCCGTGCGAAGCCGGGGCGAGCCGCTAGTATGTTATAAAACAGTCCATACATATTTTTTGCTATACAATAGCATACAAACATTCACTGTCAATGCAAAATAGTTCGCATTCCAGACTTGGTAAACTACATAGTCTCTCTACCATTCAGATTTTTTTGTACTCGCCTACTTAGTATTTACCCGCTTTCCCGCGAGGAACTTTTTAACTGATCTACAGATTAGTTAATAATGTAAGACTGCATCTAGACAATTGCAAATCACTCATTCGGCCCCCCCTTCCTCCGTTGTACTAAAAATGACGTAATTTACAAACCATAAGTCGATTTGAGCTCAAGCGTTAAAAACCTATGTAGGTTTGTGGATCACATCACAGATTTACGTCTTAATGGTTCTTGTGTGGAAAACTTTTGTGTGAACACTTAGTCATTTCCGAGCTGCTGATTGATTAGGGTGTTTACGTGAATGGAATAAAGTTGTTTGTTGTTGAGCGAAGTGATTGTGTTAGCCAATTTAATGTGAAATCGTTTTGTTTTAACAGGAAACGTATCTAGGGTCCTTGCATCCGCGCAGCCCGGTGCGCGTCCGTCCGTCCAGCTCGCAGCGGTCCAGCAGGTAACTACGTAGTGTCTTATTATCTAAAATAGTAACACTAAATAATAATATGAAAATAATACACATGATTTAAGATCTTCCGATCATGGATGCAGGAAGCGAGCAGCTGCTCAAGGTATCGCGCTCTGGGGGAGGCCTATGTTCATCAGTTGACGTTGAAGATCCTCCGCCTCCATATCATCCTGCATTATTAGGAATGGGCAGCAGCATTACTCTCGGTCGTCATTACAATAGGCTTGTGTCATGCTATTTTTTTATTACACAAATAATATTCCACAAAAAATAAACAGTCGTGAAAACAAAAATTAAATATCTCAAAAAATTACAATGTTACAAGCATTTTAAAATACAGGAATAGAAAGAGACGGCTCAAACATGCAGTGACGTCACTCTTGCTCCTTCATAGTACCTCATTACTAAGCTGTAATAACTTTACATGCAGTCCCTTTGGCATGTGACCTCACAACGTGCGTATTAATAGTAACTGGGGAATCTCCTGTTTTGCGAGGAAGGGACAGGCGATGCTGGAACTTTAAAAGCTTATTACTCCGTGATTTATTTACCGATTTTACTAAGTTTATCAATTATTGCATTCATTTAAATTTAAACCTTCTTTACGAAAGTAATATTAAGTTGTTAATTTTTAATAGCAGGACACTAGCCTATCCACTGCGACCACCAGCACGCCTGCCAATCGTGGTGATCATAGTAATCCCCAAAGCGTCCTAAGTTGCGTTTTATGGGGGAGGTTTATGTTTAGCAGTGGACGTCTTCCGGCTGATGGTGATAACGTAAAAGATCCTCCATTTCTTAACATGTCTAGGCTGTGGTATCTGCAATACTTCTTTGTACTAGGCTAGGTATATTTTTTCTATCAAGTGTAAAAAAAAAATTAAAATTGCGTTTATATTATATTTACACCTTCCTTCAAATCACAGAGTACTTTGTTATTGCTTCATATTCTCAAAGCTTTTAGGTGATCGTATCTCTTTGTTCTAAAGGTGTGGTAAATAAGCAAGTGACTACTTCTTGCTTTCAAACTATTTTCTAATGATGTTTAGGTCTATGATTTAGGTATTGACATTGTCAGTTTATAACAAGCGAAATTTTTATCGAATAAAGCCATGTTTTCTCAGTAATGGTTTAAATTCTATAATTTATTCGATAAAAACATCATGGATAAATATCTTAAACCTGAAAGGTTCGAAGCTGATCCATCAACAAGCTCAGATCAATCATCCCTATGGATTCACTGGAAACAAACTTTCAATAACTTTATACAAGCAATTCACTCTAAAGAAAATCCAGTAAGTACCGACTGCAAATATCAGCTACTGGTTAATCATCTATCGCCGCTGCTCTATACTCATATCAAAGATTCCAAAGAGTATGACAAAGCTATACAAAAACTAGATGCGCTATTTTTAAAACCGACAAACGAAATTTTTTCTCGACACCGATTAGCTACGCGACAACAGCAACCCGGAGAATCGATTGATCAGTACTTACAATCATTAAAAATCTTATCTAAAGATTGCAGTTTTAAATCAGTAAGCGCCGAGCAAAACGAAAACGAGTATGTTCGAGACGCCTTCATCTCAGGGCTATCATCGCCAGCAATACGACAGCGACTCCTAGAAAACAGTACTCTAACTTTAGACAAAGCATACGAGCAAGCGCGATCTTTGGAATTAGCGCAAATTCAAAACGATAGTTACCGCCACCGGGAATCTACACCTAGTATCATTAATCATACTTCCAATGACTCTACTACTGCGGCTGCGCGAGGACAAACGAAACACGAATCATGCTTTTTCTGTGGAAATCGACGCCACCCTCGATGGGAATGTCCTGCCTCTAAAGTGACGTGTTCGAAATGCGGCAAAAATGGTCATTTTTCAAAAGTCTGTCTCAGCAAAGCTCCTCAAAAGGCAGCAAGTGCAACAACTGAAGACAATTATGATGCTCACGAATCACCCACCATGTCACATACGTTTTCGTGCATATTATCGGCAGCGGATCTCAATAAAGCTACTGTTCCGGTCATCATTAATGGGAATACTACTGCGAGAGCACTCATCGATACAGGCAGCACAGCAAGTTTTATCGATCAACGTCTTGTCACTCTATGCAATTTGAATATCACACCCTGCAAACAAAAAATTACCATGGCAACGTCAAATTTGAGTACACATGTCAATGGATCATGTACACTGAAGCTAAAAATACAAAATCAGACTATAGACGTAACACTTATGATCATGGATGGACTTTGCGCAGATATAATACTCGGTCATGATGTTTTGCAAAATCACAAAGCCTTAGAAATGCATTTTGGTGGTTCTCAACCGTCACTCAAGCTATGCGTTTTGTCTGAAGCAAATATTGAACCAGTTAGTTTATTTACTAACCTACTACCTTTTGACAAACCAACCGCTGTCAAGTCCAGAAAACACTCTGATTCAGATTCTCTTTTTATCAAAGCTGAAATACAAAAACTTCTTGATGATAAAATAATCGAACCAAGTCTTTCTCCATGGAGAGCGCAAGTTCTTGTTACATCCAACGAACATCATAAGAAAAGGATGGTTATTGATTACTCCCAGACTATAAACAGATTTACAGAACTTGACGCTTATCCTTTACCGTCGATGGATGGACTCATTTCAAAGGTTGCCAAGTACAAAATCTTTAGCAAAGTAGATCTCCGCAGCGCTTACCATCAGATCCCGATTGTAGAACAGGAAAAACCGTATACAGCTTTCGAAGCTTGCGGAAATCTATACCAATTTCGACGTATACCGTTTGGGGTAACGAACGGTGTGGCAGCTTTTCAACGAGCTATCAATAGTATAATAGAAAAAGAACATTTACAAGGAATTTATGCTTATTTGGACGATATTACGATCTGTGGGCATAATCAAGCTGATCACGACGAAAAATTACGCTCCTTTCAGGAGATTGCAACTCGCTACAACCTAACTTTAAATCTACAGAAAAGCGAATTTTCAAAAACAGAAATTAATTTACTAGGCTATAACATCTGCAATAACGTAATAAAACCAGATCCTGAACGACTTCGCCCTCTTTTGGATATGCCAGTTCCTGACGATCTATCATCACTTAGACGAACCATGGGCGTTTTCGCACACTATTCTAAATGGATTCCAAAATTTTCAGACAAAATAAAGTTTCTTGCTAAATCAGAGAAACTTCCCCTTTCACCTGAAGCCGTGCAAGCATTCCAATCACTTAAAGCAGAAATAGCTAAATCAGCAATCAAAGTAATTGATCCCAACATCCAGTTAACTGTAGAGACAGATGCGTCTGACCACGCTATTGCAGCCACTCTTGCCCAAGAAGGGAGACCTGTAGCATTCTTTTCAAGAACTCTAAGTACTCACGAACGTAATCATTCAGCGATAGAAAAAGAAGCTGCAGCTATTGTGGAGAGCATAAGAAAGTGGAGACAATTTCTTATCGGTAAAACATTTCGACTGATTACTGATCAGAAGTCAGTGTCATTTATGTTTGATCAGAAGCATAACTCTAAAATCAAGAATGATAAAATTCAACGCTGGCGCTTGGAACTTTCAAACTACGATTTCGATATCGCTTATCGCCCAGGCAAAGACAACATCGTTGCAGATGCGCTCTCACGAGTAAATGTTACGGCATCAACTCAATCAGTCAACGACAACCTTCTTGAGCTTCATAAGAATTTATGTCATCCTGGCATAACACGTATGGTTCACTGGGTTAGAGCTAAAAACTTACCGTATTCGGTTGAAGATGTCAGGCGAATCACTGGGTCATGTCTGATCTGTGCCGAGATAAAACCCAGATTTCTTAGGACAAAAGGCACCTTAATAAAGGCAACTGCTCTATTTGAACGGATTGCTATTGACTTCAAAGGCCCGTTACCATGTGATACAAACAACCGTTACATGCTTACTATAGTGGATGAATTCTCCAGATTTCCTTTTGCCTTCCCTTGTTCTGACCTAAGCTCAGAGACAGTTAAAAAGAAGCTATCAGAGCTGTTTGCATTATTTGGCATACCAACCTATGTACATTCTGACAGAGGAACAGCATTTGTATCAGCTGATCTGAAAAATTTTCTGCATGGAATGGGAGTGGCTACTAGTTATACCACGCCATATAATCCACAGGGCAATGGCCAAACTGAGCGGTACAATGGTATTATATGGAAAACTGTACAACTCTCGTTAAAATCGCTGAATCTCCCTATTAATCGCTGGGAATTTGTCCTCGAACAATCGCTGCACTCCATTCGGTCTTTATTATGCACAGCGACTGGGTGCACTCCACATGAGCGAATGTTTAAGCATCCTCGCAGATCTTAAAACGGACAGTCAATGCCAACGTGGCTTACAGGCGCGGAGAGAGCACTGTTGAGGAACAATGTCAGGAAAAGCAAATATGACCCCATAGTTGAAGAAGTCGAACTCGTTGATGCCAATCCCCTGCATTCTCATGTAAGACTACAGAATGGCCGAGAACTGATAGTTTCAAATCGACATCTGGCACCAACAGGAGATTCCTCTCCTGATATTGAAGATCCCGAGACAGAATCGGATTCCAGCTGGATTTCTGCCGAGTCTAATGAACGTGACCCAGATTCAATTACCACAGAGGTTCCTGAACCACGTCGCTCAGCCAGAGAGCGACGTTCGCCTGCTTATCTGCAAGATTATGTAACATTCTAACCATGGGAGAATGTGGTAAATAAGCAAGTGACTACTTCTTGCTTTCAAACTATTTTCTAATGATGTTTAGGTCTATGATTTAGGTATTGACATTGTCAGTTTATAACAAGCGAAATTTTTATCGAATAAAGCCATGTTTTCTCAGTAATGGTTTAAATTCTACAATTTATTCGATAAAAACATCATGGATAAATATCTTAAACCTGAAAGGTTCGAAGCTGATCCATCAACAAGCTCAGATCAATCATCCCTATGGATTCACTGGAAACAAACTTTCAATAACTTTATACAAGCAATTCACTCTAAAGAAAATCCAGTAAGTACCGACTGCAAATATCAGCTACTGGTTAATCATCTATCGCCGCTGCTCTATACTCATATCAAAGATTCCAAAGAGTATGACAAAGCTATACAAAAACTAGATGCGCTATTTTTAAAACCGACAAACGAAATTTTTTCTCGACACCGATTAGCTACGCGACAACAGCAACCCGGAGAATCGATTGATCAGTACTTACAATCATTAAAAATCTTATCTAAAGATTGCAGTTTTAAATCAGTAAGCGCCGAGCAAAACGAAAACGAGTATGTTCGAGACGCCTTCATCTCAGGGCTATCATCGCCAGCAATACGACAGCGACTCCTAGAAAACAGTACTCTAACTTTAGACAAAGCATACGAGCAAGCGCGATCTTTGGAATTAGCGCAAATTCAAAACGATAGTTACCGCCACCGGGAATCTACACCTAGTATCATTAATCATACTTCCAATGACTCTACTACTGCGGCTGCGCGAGGACAAACGAAACACGAATCATGCTTTTTCTGTGGAAATCGACGCCACCCTCGATGGGAATGTCCTGCCTCTAAAGTGACGTGTTCGAAATGCGGCAAAAATGGTCATTTTTCAAAAGTCTGTCTCAGCAAAGCTCCTCAAAAGGCAGCAAGTGCAACAACTGAAGACAATTATGATGCTCACGAATCACCCACCATGTCACATACGTTTTCGTGCATATTATCGGCAGCGGATCTCAATAAAGCTACTGTTCCGGTCATCATTAATGGGAATACTACTGCGAGAGCACTCATCGATACAGGCAGCACAGCAAGTTTTATCGATCAACGTCTTGTCACTCTATGCAATTTGAATATCACACCCTGCAAACAAAAAATTACCATGGCAACGTCAAATTTGAGTACACATGTCAATGGATCATGTACACTGAAGCTAAAAATACAAAATCAGACTATAGACGTAACACTTATGATCATGGATGGACTTTGCGCAGATATAATACTCGGTCATGATGTTTTGCAAAATCACAAAGCCTTAGAAATGCATTTTGGTGGTTCTCAACCGTCTACTACGGTTTACTAGGTGGTAGGACTTTTCTGCAAAGTTCGTCTAGGTAGGTACCACCGCTTTGCCAGTTATTCTGCCGCCAAGCAGTAGTGTGCAAGCACTACTGTGTTCCGGTTTGAAGGGCATTGTAGCTAGTGAAATTACTGGGCAAATGAGACTTTATGATCTGATCACTCAGTCTTGTAATCTGATTACTGGACTGGGTGATGTCTCAGGATGATGTGCGCAGTGCAGTGTCACGCGAAACTTTATTGTTTTAAAGTTCCGGGTGACACTGCAACTGTTATGGGCGGCCGTGTCACTTAACATCAGGTGAACGACTAGCTCGTCACGTCATTTAATTACATAAAAAAAAAAAAAAAAAAAAAACTCAAGCTATGCGTTTTGTCTGAAGCAAATATTGAACCAGTTAGTTTATTTACTAACCTACTACCTTTTGACAAACCAACCGCTATCAAGTCCAGAAAACACTCTGATTCAGATTCTCTTTTTATCAAAGCTGAAATACAAAAACTTCTTGATGATAAAATAATCGAACCAAGTCTTTCTCCATGGAGAGCGCAAGTTCTTGTTACATCCAACGAACATCATAAGAAAAGGATGGTTATTGATTACTCCCAGACTATAAACAGATTTACAGAACTTGACGCTTATCCTTTACCGTCGATGGATGGACTCATTTCAAAGGTTGCCAAGTACAAAATCTTTAGCAAAGTAGATCTCCGCAGCGCTTACCATCAGATCCCGATTGTAGAACAGGAAAAACCGTATACAGCTTTCGAAGCTTGCGGAAATCTATACCAATTTCGACGTATACCGTTTGGGGTAACGAACGGTGTGGCAGCTTTTCAACGAGCTATCAATAGTATAATAGAAAAAGAACATTTACAAGGAATTTATGCTTATTTGGACGATATTACGATCTGTGGGCATAATCAAGCTGATCACGACGAAAAATTACGCTCCTTTCAGGAGATTGCAACTCGCTACAACCTAACTTTAAATCTACAGAAAAGCGAATTTTCAAAAACAGAAATTAATTTACTAGGCTATAACATCTGCAATAACGTAATAAAACCAGATCCTGAACGACTTCGCCCTCTTTTGGATATGCCAGTTCCTGACGATCTATCATCACTTAGACGAACCATGGGCGTTTTCGCACACTATTCTAAATGGATTCCAAAATTTTCAGACAAAATAAAGTTTCTTGCTAAATCAGAGAAACTTCCCCTTTCACCTGAAGCCGTGCAAGCATTCCAATCACTTAAAGCAGAAATAGCTAAATCAGCAATCAAAGTAATTGATCCCAACATCCAGTTAACTGTAGAGACAGATGCGTCTGACCACGCTATTGCAGCCACTCTTACCCAAGAAGGGAGACCTGTAGCATTCTTTTCAAGAACTCTAAGTACTCACGAACGTAATCATTCAGCGATAGAAAAAGAAGCTGCAGCTATTGTGGAGAGCATAAGAAAGTGGAGACAATTTCTTATCGGTAAAACATTTCGACTGATTACTGATCAGAAGTCAGTGTCATTTATGTTTGATCAGAAGCATAACTCTAAAATCAAGAATGATAAAATTCAACGCTGGCGCTTGGAACTTTCAAACTACGATTTCGATATCGCTTATCGCCCAGGCAAAGACAACATCGTTGCAGATGCGCTCTCACGAGTAAATGTTACGGCATCAACTCAATCAGTCAACGACAACCTTCTTGAGCTTCATAAGAATTTATGTCATCCTGGCATAACACGTATGGTTCACTGGGTTAGAGCTAAAAACTTACCGTATTCGGTTGAAGATGTCAGGCGAATCACTGGGTCATGTCTGATCTGTGCCGAGATAAAACCCAGATTTCTTAGGACAAAAGGCACCTTAATAAAGGCAACTGCTCCATTTGAACGGATTGCTATTGACTTCAAAGGCCCGTTACCATGTGATACAAACAACCGTTACATGCTTACTATAGTGGATGAATTCTCCAGATTTCCTTTTGCCTTCCCTTGTTCTGACCTAAGCTCAGAGACAGTTAAAAAGAAGCTATCAGAGCTGTTTGCATTATTTGGCATACCAACCTATGTACATTCTGACAGAGGAACAGCATTTGTATCAGCTGATCTGAAAAATTTTCTGCATGGAATGGGAGTGGCTACTAGTTATACCACGCCATATAATCCACAGGGCAATGGCCAAACTGAGCGGTACAATGGTATTATATGGAAAACTGTACAACTCTCGTTAAAATCGCTGAATCTCCCTATTAATCGCTGGGAATTTGTCCTCGAACAATCGCTGCACTCCATTCGGTCTTTATTATGCACAGCGACTGGGTGCACTCCACATGAGCGAATGTTTAAGCATCCTCGCAGATCTTAAAACGGACAGTCAATGCCAACGTGGCTTACAGGCGCGGAGAGAGCACTGTTGAGGAACAATGTCAGGAAAAGCAAATATGACCCCATAGTTGAAGAAGTCGAACTCGTTGATGCCAATCCCCTGCATTCTCATGTAAGACTACAGAATGGCCGAGAACTGATAGTTTCAAATCGACATCTGGCACCAACAGGAGATTCCTCTCCTGATATTGAAGATCCCGAGACAGAATCGGATTCCAGCTGGATTTCTGCCGAGTCTAATGAACGTGACCCAGATTCAATTACCACAGAGGTTCCTGAACCACGTCGCTCAGCCAGAGAGCGACGTTCGCCTGCTTATCTGCAAGATTATGTAACATTCTAACCATGGGAGAATGTGGTAAATAAGCAAGTGACTACTTCTTGCTTTCAAACTATTTTCTAATGATGTTTAGGTCTATGATTTAGGTATTGACATTGTCAGTTTATAACAAGCGAAATTTTTATCGAATAAAGCCATGTTTTCTCAGTAATGGTTTAAATTCTACAAAAGGGGTTTCCAGTGACTGATGACAGTTTGTTAGACGACGTTTTACTTTTCCTTGTTTTATCACCGAGTCTATTAAAAATTTTCTCGCATTTCCCATAATTTCTTTTGACCGCAATCTCACCTGATGGAAAGTGACGACGCGGTCTACGATGGTACATCACGCTCACATATCTCAGAAACTTAATAACGCAACAATCACGCCGCTGCTCGCAATCGTGAGCTTCTAATGAGACACCTATTCGTACTCAGCGCACGGGAGTGGCAGGCATCTCTAGATGTGTATCGCATTTATTTTCGGGCGTAAATGAACTATTCTAAATCGCATGCATACAGAATTCCCCCTATTTACATATGTATAAAAACTAATGACATTCATTGTCCTGTAAACCATGAATAACGACGTCCAAAAATAGATTTAGCATTATTGCTCTCGTATGAATTTGGTGTTTGTTTTAAATGGTTTCCGCTATTTATCTAAGGGCCATCGGAATGGAACCCCTTCAATTGACGACAGCAAAGGCATCGCGATATTGTTTTCTTCTTATATTGGGAATCGTCAGATACTTAGTTATTATGTTTGACCTGACCTTAGACTATGATTATACCCTACGGAACTCCTCGACGATAAACTGTAAGTGTCGCAATAAGGGTTTTTGGGGGAGATCACAGGAATTACTTTTTACTGCTGTTAGAGACGCATGAGTTGATCAAGCCATGGGCTTGGAAATACCTTACGGATCTCATCAGTGACGAACAGCTAGCTTATGTGTAGGTTATTGTACTGAGAGCGCAGCTGGGACGCGGGCGTTCTCTCACAGAGAGTGTAGAAGAAAATTCACCACGTTCGTCAACTGCTGCACATTTCAGAGTACATAGAATTTTGCCCGGGAAATGAGAAATCGCACTGCCAACTAAATTGCGAAATATGTGTATGTAGGAATAAAACATGTGTAAGTACATGTTTGTGGGTATGTAAGTCTTTAATGTGAGTGTTTGTTTCAGGGAAATCGAAGACACGCTGCTCGATGAGACGACTGAGAACCTCGACAGGAACTCACTCCGCTCCTTCGGTAGCGGCAACACCACCGATTCTGATAAGGTAAGTGTATTTGTTCCACTTTTAGAACTAAAGGTGCACCTGAATAATGTAGCTAGTATTTATGACCTCTGTTTACCAACAGCACTCAATGCATTCCATAATTTACCATGCAACAGTATGCTGTCTATTGTGGGCCAGCCAGATAATTTCATCTATTAGCAGCATCAATTAGCAGTGAATTATATTTTGGCAGTTTGCTATGTAATAATTTTTGCAGTCTACATTCCATGTCTATGTATCGTGCGCGAGTGTCCGTGTGTTTCAACACTGAATTCATCAATAAATATTTGGCTATTAGGAATTTCTAATTAGTGTTGATGGTTGTAAATACACACATCAACAAAGTCTAGGGATATTCAACATTTTATTTATTATCTCAAAAACCATAAAAAAAATGTTAGATAGATAGATAGATAGAGAACTCTTTATTGTTTCACCAATAAAATAAACAAACAGGAATACAAATCTTACGAGCTAGTGTAACAATGGGCGGTCTTATCGCTGACAGCGATCTCTTCCAGACAACCTTTGGATGGACAGTATCAGTAGAGATATTATAAACGGCGGTGCAAAACAATTTAATAGATAAAGTAAATACAGATAAATAAATTAAAAAACAAAAGATTATAAAAAAGAAAGATTATACCTAACTTACCTAAGTACCTAATAAATATACCTACATCCTAATACGTATATACATTATAATATAATAAACTAATACATAAAAAAAAGGAGGATGGATTAGTAACAGTAAATAAATATATAGCAGCAATTACAATGACAGATAATATTTATGCACCATACTTTTAAATATGGTTAGGGACTTAGCATGTCTAATTTCTGTGGGGAGAGCATTCCATAGACGAACGGCTTTCACCGTGAAGGATTTATCGTAGAATTGGGAGGTATGGATGGGAGGCATGAGCTCGAGAGTTTTGGAGGAACGCAGGGACAAGGAGTGGGTCTGGTGTAAGAACTTGAAGCGTTCTTTGAGATACGGAGGTGTGGACGGGATAAACAGAACAGTATAGAGGAGAGATAGAGCATGAGCATTCCGGCGAGATCGAATGGGTAACCACTTCAGCTTTTTGCGAAATTCAGAGACATGATCATATTTGCGTAGGCCATATATGAATCTAATACAGAAATTTTGTAAGCGTTCAAGCTTATTAAGCTGTTCCTCGGTTAAATCTGGATATGCGGCATCTGCATAGTCAAGAATTGGAAGTAATAGAGATTGTGCTAGGGAAATTTTGGTGGTAGTGGGTAGAAAGTTACGCAACCTTCTAAGGGAACCGCTAGAGGCAAATAGTTTGCGACTCGTTTCTGCAATTTGGGGAACCCAAGATAGTTGTCTATCAATGAGTATACCCAGATTTTTCACGGTGTCACTAATCTTGATATTTGTCGCGTCAAACATTACCTGAGGGAGGCGAAACCAATCGACTTTCGAGATCATCCGAGAACTACCAATAACAATCGCCTGCGTTTTCCCTGGGTTAATTTTGAGACCATAAGAATGACTCCATTCCGAAATTCGTCTCAGATCACTGTTAATGGTCTCTATAGCAGCCGGTAGTTGCTGTAGAGGAGCTTGCGTGTAGATCTGCAAATCATCAGCATAAAGGTGGTAGGAAGAAGTGAGATTTTGAGAAATGGAGTTTATAAAGATTGAAAAGAGAAGGGGAGATAAAAAAAATGTTGTGAGTGTAAATGGAAGAATTATAGGTAATTTCATGGCTTATACCTAAACATTAGCAACATGATACGATTTTGATTTTTTTATTAATAAAAGTGTTAAATTATTCATAGAAAATTACTAACCAAGTAAAGTTTTTTGTCCTCTTAAATTAATTTTATAAAATTAAATTAAAATTAATCTTGTGAAATCTGATAGCTAGTAATCGGTATTGCCTCCTCTGGCACTAATTACACAGCGGCAACGATTTTCCATACTTAAAATTAGGGTGTCAATGTCCTGCTGGGGTATGCGGTCCCAAGTTCTTTGTAAATGTTCAAAAAGTTGTTGTTCTGTTGTCAAGTTGGGCGGAAAATCCTTCCATGCTCTTCGCTGTAACATGTCCCAGGCGTGTTCAATTGGGTTTAAGTCGGGCGACTGTGCAGGCCAATCCAACACCTGAACATCATGTTCTCGAAGAGCGGCCGACACCAGCCGCGCCGTGTGCGAAGGTGCATTGTCATGCATAAAATCTGAAATTCTTGTCCCGTTTGGGCCCTGAGCGGGACAATAACACGTTGCACTACCTCCTCACGGTATTTATGGGCAGTCATGGTGCCCTGAATCCAAACGAGCTGGGTTCGTTCGCCGATCCGTATTCCTGCCCACACCACGATTGTCCCGCCTTGGTAAGGGTGAACCTCCTGTGGATGTCGGAGACGGTTGACTCCACCTGGAATTCTCCAAACGCGTGTTCGTCGGGAATCTGGATGAAATCCAAAGCGGGACTCATCAGTGAACAACACCGATGACCATTGTTGGTCAGTCCATGTCAAATGTTCTCGAGCCCATGATAGTCGCCTACCGCGATTGCCACGTCGCAGCGCTGGGACTCGTAGCGGTCTGCGCGCATGAAGACCAACTTCATGTAGCCTTCTTCGTACGGTTTGGTCACTAACCAGCAGCTGGAGGTCCTCCTGGAGCCTTTGCACTAGTTGCGTCGCTGTGATGTTGGGTAGTCTTTTGGCGGTAATTTGGAGAAATCGATCCTGTCTTTGAGTGGTAACACGATACCTACCCGTGTGCCTTTCCACCACGTCTCCAGTAGCGCGATAACGTGACCACAGCCTGGATATTACATTTCGGCTTGTGCCTAGAGCCTCAGCAACAACACGTTGTATAGCACCGTTTTCTAACATGCCAACTGCTAGTAACATTTCATCTCGAGTCAAATGACGGTGTGGCATAACGCTAAAGAGCTTCCACAATCAATGCATACAAGAAAAAAAAACAACTTAAGCCGTTTATCCTAACTTAACAACTGAAAAAAAAAATCAATGCAACTTCTCGTAATTAAGGTACTCAGAAGATTGCGCTGTGATTTATGTGTTTTCATTTGTTTCTCATTTTAATTTTTAAATTTCGAAAAAGGAATAAATAAGGCTTCAATCTGTATATAAACTTTTTAAGGAAACTAAATAGGTTTTAAACAATTTAGCTATGTTTGATTTCGAAATAACGTATCCCTAGACTTTGTTGATGTGTGTACATCGGCTGTCGTTGTTATAACGTCATGTTATATTATAATATACATAATTTACTTACGTGTTTCATATCCCGCAGACAAAGCCAATAAAATGCCACCAATTTTAAACATTAACACTGGAAAAGCACAAATTTTGAAAAATAATACAATGCAAGGACGAGAACTTTTCCGCGTTCTTTTTTTATTAATGCTTGCCTAGAAAAAACCCCGCCAAACGACCCGCCAAAAACTGTTAAAATCTTAATTTAGTGTCACAATCGCCAACTTAAAAAAAAAACTACAAAATTAATTATATTGCCAGAAAAAAAAATACCTACGTGTCTGCTATTTTCCTTATTGTTAGTAATATAATGCTTATGTATACTCTAGGGATTTTCTTGTTTACTTAAAGAGTCGGGCTATTTCGCTGCGGCATTCAGTTTACAACAAACAGCTGCTTGTATTCTTTACCAGCTGACTTAGAATTTTTTGCAACATGCTTAGTATTTAACAAAACATTTTTAGAACATAAATAGAGGTACTTATACTGGGTGGCGCAAAAGTAAAGACCCTATTTGGTTCAGCTATAACATTTTTTCTAAATTAGAAAACTAGATTTAGGTTTTTTTAAATGTATATTTGTGCCATTAAATTTCGTACCATTAGGATTTAAAGATGATGTCTTTTAAATGGTGACCTCCAGAGTTGATACACATTTGAGCCCTATTTATGACATTTTGCATAACTTGCCGTAACACTTCCTGCGATATGTTCGTTATTTCTTGACGAATGTTTTCTTTTAGAGCTGCGAGAGTCTGTGGCTTGTTCACATACACCCGAGATTTCAAAAAACCCCAAAGAAAGAAGTCTGGACTGGTCAGATCGGGTGATCTTGCAGGCCAAGGCAAATCGCCAAAACGAGAGATAACTCGGCTTGGAAAAGCGTCCCTCACTAAGTCCATAGTGTCGCGCGCTGTGTGTGCCGTAGCGCCGTCTTGTTGAAACCAGATGTGCTCCAGCCCCAATTCGTCCAAACTGGGTATCAAAAACTCACGTAACATGGTTCTGTAGCGTTCTCCAGTGACAGTTATCGCATTGCCTCCAGCGTCTTCGAAAAAATAGGGTCCGATCACTCTGTCAACACAGATGCCACACCATACAGTAACTTTTAGTGGGTGTAGAGGTGTTTCTTGTATAATGCGCGGATTATCAGTGCCCCAGAACCGAGTATTCTGCTTATTGACATGCCCTGAGAGATGGAAATGCGCTTCGTCACTCATAACCAATTTTGAAGGAAAATCATCTTGCAAAATGTCATAAATAGGGCTCAAATGTGTATCAACTCTGGAGGTCACCATTTAAAAGACATCATCTTTAAATCCTAATGGTACGAAATTTAATGGCACAAATATACATTTAAAAAAACCTAAATCTAGTTTTCTAATTTAGAAAAAATGTTATAGCTGAACCAAATAGGGTCTTTACTTTTGCGCCACCCAGTACAATTTAATTAAGTAGTTTTAGTCCATTCTGGAGTAAATGCTACACCAAAGCAGTTTGTTTGATCTGAAATTCCTGCTTCCATCCCGGAGCAAAGCTCTTCACGTTAGTCGACGGAGTTTCAATATTCAGAGGGCTCTAATCTAGGTTGAGGGGTGGCCTGTTTGAATTGAACGCACCAATGAAGCTCCAAGGGAATAATTTGCATCAGCATGCGAACTTTAGGAACCCTCTGCGGACTTTTTAATTAGAATGAATATGGTGAACTACTCAAAACTGTGTTGTGCCGTGTGGTCCCGGTTACGAATAGGACCACCCCATCTCTTCCCGTGGGTGCCGTAGAAGGCGGCTAAGGGAATATCCAGGGAATGGGTCGCAGCGTTCCCCTCGGTCTTGGTGGCAATCAATCTTCACCTACTGCGATCACCAAGCCGCCTGCCAAGCGTGGTGATTATGGCAAACCCCCCCCCCCCCCCCCCTAATGACAAGCACAAATAAAAACGGCCCCCAGTCCCCGGCAGCTCTGCTATCCCGTGGCTACGGTAGCGGCCACGGTAACGGCAGGGCAAGGGGTGCGAAGAATCCCCGGCAGACGCCCGGCTACCAACCCCAACGACGACCCCTGGCCCTGGCAACACATAACGTGCGCACACTGAAGGCTGACGAAGGGATGGTCGAGCTAGAGGCGGAGATGGGTAAGTTACGCTGGGATGTAATGGGATTGTCTGAAGTCCGAAGACAGGGACAGGACACGATAATCCTAAATTCCGGTAACTTATTCTTCTACCGGGAGGGAGACCAACTCTCCCAAGGAGGTGTCGGGTTTCTCGTCCGCAAGTCTCTCGTCAACAACGTGGTCAAAGTCGACAGTGTGTCGGCCAGGGTAGCGTACCTGGTACTCCGAATAACCAAACGGTATTCGTTGAAGGTTATACAGGTATACGCGCCGACGTCGGCACACTCAGACGATGAAGTAGAAGCTATGTATGAGGACATATCCGAAGCCATGCATACTTCCGAAACATACTTCACCGTTGTGATGGGAGACTTCAATGCGAAGTTGGGCACAAGGAATAGCGATGAGCTGAGAGTGGGGCCATTTGGATACGGGCAGCGGAACCCTCGAGGACAGAGGCTGGCTGACTTCATGGAGAAGGAGGAACTCTTTATGATGAACTCCTTCTACGAGAAGCGGCCATCCAGGAAGTGGACGTGGATAAGTCCCGACGGTTCCACTAAAAATGAGATAGACTTCATCATGACGACCAAGAAGCACATATTCGATGATGTCTCTGTGATCAGCAAGGTGAAAACCGGTAGCGATCACCGTATTGTTAGAGGCACATTGAATATCAATGTTAGGCTCGAAAGGTCACGTCTGGTGAAGTCTACGCTCCGTCCAAATCCTGTCCAAATCCAAAACCCCGAAGGCTTTCAGCTGGAACTCCAAAATCGCTTCCAGTGCCTAGCCGACTGTAACACAGTGGACGAGCTAAACGACGGGTTGGTGGAAACTGTCCAAGCTGTTGGATCGAAATTCTTTAAGACCCAACGCCGAAAGAAGACTCAAAAGCTCTCAGAAAAAACTCTTGAGCTAATGGCCGACCGGAGCGAAATGAAGCTGCAGTCTTCAGTTGATATGTCAGCCTACGGTGAACTCAATAGACGAATCTGGAGTTCCTTGCGACACGACTTGCGTGCTCTTAGTACTTCACGTATTGAGGCCGCAATTGAGCGGAACCAAGGCTCTAAAGTGTTCGCAAAGGATTCGTCTATTGGGCAACACCAAATGACAAAACTGAAGACCGAAAATGGTAGCATCATTTCATCCAAGCCTGAGATTCTGAGAGAGATCGAGAACTTCTATGGACAGTTATACACCTCGACACGTAAGCCCGCTACTAACACAGCTCAGGACATCAGAGCCAAGTTAGTCCGACACTATACCAAAGATATCCCGGACGTCAGCCTGTACGAGATTAGAATGGCCCTCAAACAGCTTAAAAACAACAAGGCACCAGGTGAAGATGGAATTACGACTGAACTTCTGAGAGCGGGTGGTAGACCGGTACTTTTAGTCCTCCAGAAGTTATTGAATTCTGTCATCCTTGAAGGTACAACGCCAGAGGCATGGCACAAGAGCGTGGTGGTGCTCTTCTTCAAAAAAGGCGATAACACCTTATTGAAGAACTATAGGCCCATCTCGCTCTTGAGTCATGTGTATAAGCTGTTTTCGAGAGTCATTACGAATCGTCTCGCACGCAGGTTTGATGAATTCCAGCCTCCCGAACAAGCCGGTTTCCGAAAAGGCTTTAGCACCATAGACCACATCCATACGCTGCGCCAGATTATACAGAAGACCGAAGAGTATAATCGGCCGTTATGCCTAGCGTTTGTGGACTATGAGAAAGCCTTCGATTCAATCGAGACTTGGGCGGTGCTGCAGTCCTTGCAGCGATGCCAAATTGACTATAGGTATATCGAAGTTTTGAAGTGTTTGTACAGTAAGGCCACTATGTCAGTCCGACTACAGGACCAGAGTACGGAACAAATTCCATTGCAAAGAGGCGTGAGACAGGGAGACGTTATTTCTCCGAAACTGTTCACAAACGCATTGGAGGATGTTTTCAAGCTCTTGGAGAGGAAAAGATCTGGCATCAACATAAATGGCGAGTACATCACTAACCTTCGTTTTGCCGATGATATAGTCATAATGGCGGAATCGCTCGAGGACCTTAGCACCATGCTCAACGACCTCAGTAGAGTCTCCCAGCAGGTTGGTCTTAAGATGAATATGGACAAGACAAAGATCATGTCTAATGCTCATGTTCCACCTATACCGGTAATTGTTGGGAACGATACTCTCGAAGTTGTCGACAAGTATGTCTACCTAGGACAGATTGTCCAATTAGGTAGGTCCAACTTCGACAAAGAGGTGGCGCGAAGAATCCAACTCGGCTGGGCAGCGTTCGGGAAGCTTCGTCCTATCTTTTCGTCCAAAATACCGCAGAGCCTGAAAACGAAAGTTTTCAATCAGTGTGTGTTGCCAGTGATGACTTATGGAACTGAGACATGGTCTCTTACTGTTGGCCTCATTAGTAAGCTCAAAGTCGCGCAGCGAGCTATGGAGCGAGCTATGCTCGGTGTTTCCCTGCGAGATAAGCTCCGGAACGAGGAGATCCGCAGGAGAACTAAAGTGACCGATATAGCTCTTAGAGTTAGTAAGTTGAAGTGGCAATGGGCAGGCCACATCGCTCGTAGAACTGACAACCGATGGGGAAGAAAGGTTCTCGAGTGGCGACCACGAACCGGAAGACGCAGCGTGGGCCGGCCCCCCACTCGGTGGACCGACGACCTGGTGAAAGCCGCGGGGAGCCGATGGATGCAGGAGGCGAGCAGCCGCTCAAGGTGGCGTGCTCTGGGGGAGGCCTATGTTCAGCAGTGGACGTCTTCAGGCTGTTAATGATGATGATGATGATGACTCAAAACTGAGGTTGCATGACAATAATTTTAAAGCATCAGGAGTCAAAAGCGCGTGAGCTTTGTCGAAATATCATGCAGCAAGCTTTGTAATTTCACCTTTACCTAAATAAATAATTATGTATTATGTTTTCTTGTAGGTATCTATTATCTTGTTATCATCTTAGTATAGTTATACGAACTTTAGGAGCCGTCTGCGGACTTTTTAATTGGAATTATTCGTTAATTTTTTGTTGTAGGTAGTCAAATAGCTTATTTCCCTCCCATTCGTAACATAACGGGTAAACGGGCGCAATAGAATAATAGGCTAGGCGTCCTGCTATTTTTTTATTGTATAAATTCTTCAAAAAATAAATAGTGGTGAAAAGTAAAATTAAATATCTCAAAAAATGACAAATTTACAAGCATTTTAAAATACAGGTATAGAAAGAGTCAGCTCAAACATGCAGTGACGTCACTCTTGCTCCTTCATAGTTCCTCGTTACTAGTAGTGTGCTGTGGTAGTTTACAATACAGTCTCTTTGACATGTGATTTCACAACGTGCGTTTTCACAGTAACTGTGGGGAATCTCCTGTTTTGCGAGAAAGGGACAGGCGGTGCTGTAGAAATATTAAATGCTTATTACTCCTTGATTTATTTACCAATTTTACTTATTTTTTCAATTACTGCATTTATTTTTAACCTACTTTATGAAAATAATATTTACTTGTTAATTTTCAATAGCAGGCAACTAGCCTATTACAAGACTTACGTGTGAATGAGCGGTTAGTTCTTTTAAAATCAAGCTTAAAGTTAGTTATCGATGTTGGTTTGGGTGTCTTTATATTATTTCCTAAGCCTAGTACCGTACGGTAATGGAATGGTGGAACTCTGAAAGTATAGGTACTTTATAAAGCCTAGCTGTGTCCAGCAATTAACTGCCTAATGCAGCCTGATGATGATGATAAAAGATAGTCACCCTGAAAAATATTTTTTTATTTCACATACTTGGAAAGTGCGCTAGAAGTTACCTTTTTGATCAGAGGGATGAAAACAGTGTTTGTCGTCCCTGGGATGCGATGTTCCTACTTTTCTCAACATTTTATACAGCTACTCATTGGAATACGTAGTAAAATTAATAATTAAAATAAATATCAACAATTTTATAACATGACTAATACTTTTAAAATTTACGTTTCACGAAATTATTATTTAATTATAGATTGGAGCTAAATATTTACCTAGTTACCTACCTACCAATAAAAAAAAATACTTTTGTAGTTGTTGGTAGTATGCCACGGAAAGAGATAATTGTTTTGTCTAGTGCTAATTTTATTCGATACGGAGGATGAAAATCTAAAGTATACCTACCTGAAGGATCAGTGGAAAATAAGACTATCAAAAATATCGATTAATAAAGTAACAAAAACAATAAATCTACATTTATCGCAGTTCTCTCCACAACCTAGTATAATAGTAGATTAGTAGGTACATACTTCCCCGTTTTATGTCACTTGCGCCAACCTTGTCCAGTGGAGTGACACAGGGGAAAGATTATTTTGTCTACTAGGCGTGCTAGGCGGAGCTTTCCCTTAAACGTTTAATGATTGCTCTAATTTTAAACTAGTTTAAAAGAGACTGTCTTACCAATATTGTTTATATATATTTAAATAAAATATTGTTTGTGAGTGATGAAAAGCTGAGTACCTATCTATGGTGAAAGCCCTTGAACTATTGGCGCCCTCGCTCGCGCTAAAATGTCTCGTGCCTCAATAGCTCCTTTCCATAACAATCTACTATTACTTATCCAGTTGTCGCCAATACAGCCTGAAAATAAAATAATACCTTTGTATTTTCAACATGTAAAAGCATTAGCGTTTGTGTTTCAGCAATAGCTGTGTTAAATATTCGGAACTTATTTTGGTAGTAACCTGTTCTTCTTCTTCTCGTGTAGGCAAGTGGTCAGCCCTGGTGTCAGAATTTCAGGAGCCTGTTGAAAATGAAGTTATAGAATGTGATCGTAACCAGCATAATTGAGAAATCACTGAAGTAAACATTTCCTAGCGATGCCGAGTCAAATTGAGCGTTAGCTCACCTAGCCGTTCTAAGCAGATCGGTAATGATCGTCTGTAGTCTGTATATTTGCAGGGACGCCCGGATGCCTGCCAAACGGTATACAACCACTGACCTTTATTATACTAGTATGCTGGACTTTATATTGACCAATATTGACTGATGGCATTTGATTTTCGCCATTTTGGCGCTGATTGCTAAGAGTGACATCGTGAGTGTCCTCAGAACTAATTACACCAACCAATCAACGCGGTGGATTTTCAGATTATAGTTCTCAGGACACTCGGAGTGGCGCTTCAAATCGGCACAAGATATTTTCAATTTTTGTACGAAATCGTCTATCCAGCGTAACGTGTATAATAGAGATCAGTGTATACAAGTGACCACTATTACACCCGTGCCACAGACTAAATATTAGGACCTGCTACGTAACCGTGTTTTCAGTAACTCTATTAAGCTGCCGGTCCCGGTTGTTGTAGTGAAGTCTGTAGTCTTCGGGCAGCTTAAAACTTCTTACATCAAGGCGAGCCATACATAATAAACACATCGAAAAGAAAGGATTATTATTACAAGCTATCCAAACAGTTATTAATGTACGAGCCATAGACCTAAGATGTATAAGACCAACAATGACAGTTTAAAGGCTGAACGAGAAATCACAAGAAATTTAAGAAATTGTGTGTATGAAAAAATGTTATTATGATTATGATCTTCACTATTTGCGACAAGTTAACTGTAGTATTTACTCAATATTGAACTTACCCATAAGTCTCCATAGTTTTTAAAATAAAATAGCAAGCGTTTTATTTAATGAGACCCATCAAACTTTGGAGTAAAATTGGTAAATAATAAAAAACGTAAACACTGAATTATTACGATTTATATCGGAAGCAGCATTCCAAATGAACAGGTTTTTCAGCCAGATACCACACCAAAATTAACAAAATATGATTAGTAATAATGCAATAAAATTTGTGATAATTTGCTGTGATACGTGTTTTTGTTCGGGTTAGTATGTTTTGTAACGTCACATTTACTTACGGAATAAGATTTAAAAGTTACAAAAATAGTCTTGCACTTTGATAACGGAATTATGGTACATGATCAGTATCACTCAGTATGCTCTACGTCATGAAACAGATTGTGGTGATATGTGTTAATGCTGTGCTAATACTCGCCCATAATGATGACCCATCCGCCGTTATTTCACTATCTCTTTTCATCTCGGACAGTGTGCAATACTCGATTTGTACTTCTCGCTCACACGCAACGAGTCTGTTGACAGTAACGAAAATATCCTAGGTCTGTGGTACGAGCTGTTACACGTGCTTATATGTAAAAGGTTTCCTCGATCGTTCAGGAGGTGCGTGGCCCAATGGGGTTAAAAACTGAAAGCTAATCGTAGGTGGCGCCACTGTTGAGTGATCCTAATCCCCGCCATATTGCGTTTTTGATTCTTTGTGTTTACCAGCGAATTCGATCCTATTACTACAAAAATGTATTCGACATGGAGTGTTAGGCAGTTAAAAGAACAGTTGCGTAATAGAAAAGCATCTACTACTGGAAAAAAGCACATAACCTCGAATATTTAGTTGGCTCCCAATTTTTTCGTCGTAAAGCTTTTATCCATTGTTTTCTCCTTCTGATATCTTTAGGGAACACATGGACTCCCGTCTTTTTGCAATCCAAAGCTGAACACAACGTCATATTAATGAAATAAATTGAGTTATTTTTGTTTGTTTACAAAATTATTATGGAGGATGACAGATATTTGTCAGATTTAGGGAACACTTAGCAGTGCTGCCATCTGAAGTGAGCAAAAGTCAGTTTTTTACCCCATTGAGCCAATAACACAACCGGTAGGCTACAGATACAGACTTCCAGGGAACGGTCGCTCATTAAAATCGCATATAATCTAATTAATTGGATTTAAGTCCAAATAAAATACATTAATGAATAAAATACGTTACTTAAATATTATTGTATTATCGCGAACAAACGGCAAGCAGGCATTCGAGCGACTTATTTAGTGAAAAAATTTGAGGAAAATTTGTTTAGAATTTACAAACCACCTTGTCGTAATACACATTTATTTATACACAATGTTGTGATTGTAAATCACTCCATCCGTCAGTTTCGGTTGTGTAATAAATAGATATTTAATTTACGCCTGGCCCGTATTATTTAGGTACCTACATTGATAAAATGGAATGCTCGCCTGGTTCAAAACACACGTCCAAATTAGTGCTATTAGTTCTATTAATTTATAAACAATTTGCGAATTACGCTGTTCCATCGAATTTAATTTATCCGGTCCACAAACAATCGTTATTTAATATGCTATTACCGTAATACCTAGCACAGTTTAGTTACGTTTAAGGCTTATCATTTTAATGAGGTCATCATCAACAGCCTGAAGACGTCCACTGCTAAATATAGGCCTCCCCCAAAGCGCGCCACCTTGAGCGGCTGCTCGCCTCCTGCATCCATCGGCTCCCCGCGGCTTTCACCAGGTCGTTGGTCTACCGAGTGGGGGGCCGGCCTACGCTGCGTCTTCCGGTTCGTGGTCGCCACTAGAGAACCTTTCTTCCCCGTCGGCTGTCAGTTCTACGAGCGATGTGGCCTGCCCATTGCCATTTCAACTTGATAATTCTAAGAGCTATATCGGCTCTTTAGTTCTCCTGCGGATCTCCTCGTTTCGGAGCTTATCTCGCAGAGAAACACCAAGCATAGCTCTCTCCATAGCTCGTTGCGTCGTTGTTGTCGTTATTTTAATGAGGTAACTGGACATAATTTGCTTTATTACATTTTATGATATAATCTAGTCAATCGATAAGGTGCAACAAAAGTCCTGACTTGAAATTGCCGGCAAAAGTTTAAGTAACAGAACTAAATTACGGAATCTTTTCTCCATCTTATTCAAATAATAATGTTCAGACTCCGCGTTCCTCAATGCCAAGTTTCGAATATCCCAGACGTCTTAACTCCTTACAGAAGCTATTATAATACAAAAAAGTTTAACTGTACGTAACTCGTCGTTGCACGTTGAAGTAAGCGTACGCTTATAACTTTTTAAGGCGACGGGTAGTAATAGTATTTGGAGGTAGCGTATCCGAGAAATACTCTACTTTAAAGGAAAATGAAATTGTCTATAACAAATCATGTCGAATGCCGACTTCTTGATGTTCATTGATTATTTTAAAAGTCCTCCCTACGGCTGCGCTACCGATCCCCCGAATAATGAGCTGGTTCTACACAGCGCGTCATTTGATTCCGCATACCTTCACCTACATCAAATACCTATACCTAATCGTGTTTAACGGGCGAGAGTGACATGCGCCGAGAGCGTTCGACATTTTGCTACATTTACGTTTAGATACCTACATGATTCGTGGGCCGCAGCTCTTGGTTCGGGTAATACTGTTATCGTTAAATCACAACATCCCGGATAACAGCCAGGGATTCATGTTGCTGATATTCAAACCGCATTAACTATTATTCGCCCGGAACACCGCTCACCGATATTGGTACGAGAAGCGGAGACGCTGTTTCACAATATGTTCAAATACGTTTATCATTTCCATAATATCGTATAGTTATTATGCATATGAGCTAAATTGAGGTGTCACATGCGACCATAGACTATAAATCCAGTTGACCAATGACAACTTCCCCTCATACGAAAATTAGTAGTTGATTTCCACTACTAATTTCTAATAAATTACTGGGAATTTCTAATACATCATGGGAACCCGTTGTTGTCTTTTGTTTCTATCCTGCTCTGTACTTTGTAATTTCGTATGATTTTGTCTCGTTATGTTACCTCGCCCCCTGCCCGCGCAGGTGAGTCGTGTTTGTACGAGAAATTATGTTCACTATCAACGGGCTTTATAATCTTTGCATGCGACGTAGATCTCACAACAATTATTTTTATACAAACGCACCAGCTGACAATCATTTGATTAAAACAGTAAAGAACCAGTCCGGCAGTTACTTTGTTCAATGTATCAATTGGACTGCAGGAGTGAGGGTTAGATCCTCTTAATTCAATTACTCACGGAGAGCCGGTTCGACTATCGATGAGATAAATCGGTCTAAGTTCCATGAACCGAGGACGTCTCACTTTAGGCGCGGGCTCGTCTGTAATAGAACAACAAGCTTGTGCTATTTAAGTTTACAACGCATTTTTATAAATTTGAATTATTAATATATAGCACCCAACGATCACATAACTACATAGAACTTGACCCTAACTAGGATTCCCTGTGTATAGGGACCCAGGAACTACCAGGACCATGGTCCCACAACACCCAGACACAGAACAAGTATTTGTGCTTTTTTGTGCACATATACTGTCCTGTCGCGGGAATCGAACTCGCCGGGTCCAGGTTATGAGCCGACCCGCTCAACCACTTTACCACAGAGGCTGTCAAACTTTATGCGCGGATGTAGATCTAAGATTAAATAGAAAAGTAGATTCAATGTCCTTATATGCATGGTTAAATTATTTACACTTTCTTGTACGTTCTTGATTGCATGTTGTGAAAATCTACAATTTTTTTAAACCGTTTTCTATCTTCTTGTGGTGGCGCTTGCTTATATTGACTACAAAACAACCTGGGCCGTAACTCTGTATGACCACTTTACGATTCCTTACTTCAAAACCTCCCGAATTCTGTCTGACATTTTTTTTTTTTTTTGTTTATGTGATTGAATGACGTGACGAGCTAGTCGTTCACCTGATGTTAAGTGACACGGCCGCCCATAACAGTTGCAGTGTCACCCGGAACTTTAAAACAATAGTAGTACATAAGAAGTCTGCAAAAATCTGTTCTCTATGAAATGAAAACGAAACCGCGCGAAATGAATTTGGAATTGGCGCGATTTGAAGTGTCGAAAATCATAACTTCCACTGAGACGCGTTCGGAAATTCCGAAACATTAGTTACCACCACTTATGTCAATATTTATTCAAAATAAAAATAACTTTAATGTAAAGTGAAGTAGCTTATATTGACTACAAAACAACCTGGGCCGTAACTCTGTATGACCACTTTACGATTCCTTACTTCAAAACCTCCCGAATTCTTTGTCTTACATTTTTTTTTTGTTTTTATGTGATTGAATGACGTGACGAGCTAGTCGTTCACCTGATGTTAAGTGACACGGCCGCCCATAACAGTTGCAGTGTCACCCGGAACTTTAAAACAATAGTAGTACATAAGAAGTCTGCAAAAATCTGTTCTCTATGAAATGAAAACGAAACCGCGCGAAATGAATTTGGAATTGGCGCGATTTGAAGTGTCGAAAATCATAACTTCCACTGAGACGCGTTCGGAAATTCCGAAACATTAGTTACCACCACTTATGTCAATATTTATTCAAAATAAAAATAACTTTAATGTAAAGTGAAGTAGCTTATATTGACTACAAAACAACCTGGGCCGTAACTCTGTATGACCACTTTACGATTCCTTACTTCAAAACCTCCCGAATTCTTTGTCTTACATTTTTTTTTTTTTTTTATGTGATTGAATGACGTGACGAGCTAGTCGTTCACCTGATGTTAAGTGACACGGCCGCCCATAACAGTTGCAGTGTCACCCGGAACTTTAAAACAATAGTAGTACATAAGAAGTCTGCAAAAATCTGTTCTCTATGAAATGAAAACGAAACCGCGCGAAATGAATTTGGAATTGGCGCGATTTGAAGTGTCGAAAATCATAACTTCCACTGAGACGCGTTCGGAAATTCCGAAACATTAGTTACCACCACTTATGTCAATATTTATTCAAAATAAAAATAACTTTAATGTAAAGTGAAGGTATTTCTTATGCTGTCACACGGTTTGAATAAGACACGGTAACGACCCACGTCGTTTGTATATAAATTGGCTAAAATTATATATATATATATGTTCGGAGTAGACTGGCCTATCCTCTCTCCTTGGACGATCGTTGCTCATTCTGATCTACCCCAAAATAAAGAAAACTCATTTTCCGTTATCTTTTAGATACCTTTTTATGAGGTCATTATTACCTAATAGTCTTTAAACAAGGTTGCACCCAGCGCGTCTTTATATATTTACCTAATATATCTGGAAATTAAAAGGTTGATTGAACCTTCACATCATTTTCTGCGAAGAGATTTAAATACCTTCTATAGGGGCGTTCGGATTGGGATCAGTAACGTGTTAGGCATTTGCAAAATTAGAGTTGTTGTAAAGCGTTCGGTTTGAGAATTTCGCCAATAATGCCACTTTTACCACTTTTACTCACTACCCAAAACGAACGCAAAATAACCAAATGCTGTTTGTATCTCAAATGTCAAAAAACAAATTGGTCTAATTTTACATTACACACGTAAACTTACGTCTTCCTTCTCACTTCTCCGTGCTGTATCATTACGATAACTACAGTTTTCACAATAAAAATCAATTTTTACATAACCGCGCTAAAAATTCTATGTCAATCTCTGATGTCAGAAAACGATCAGTTTTTTACCCACCTCCGCAGGTGGGTCAAAACTGTCAGCTCACGATGGCATTTTTAACTGTTTTTGACCTATCCGAACGGTGAATGAAAACAGTTAAAAATGCAACTTTTGCTTACACATTCCCAAAACGAACGGTGCATGTGATCATTTTTGTCGTTTTTTACTGTTAATTTTGCCACCAGTAGGCTATCCGGACGCAGGTTATGTATAGGTATTAGGAAATATTTAGGCAATCCACCTTCACAGTGGCAATAAAGAAACTAGTCGAAACTAAAATATATCCATACAAACAAAGAAAAAAAATATTTACGTGATGTGCAATGAAAACTGCAGTGCTGCGCCCGATTTGCATAAATCTCGATGAAGTGCAATTGTCGTGCGGCGCGTAGGGCGGGCGGCCACCTGCTCAGCCGATTGGCGCCTCTTTTCGCGGGCGATTACGATGAGTCGGACGCATATCCTTCACAGGGGTGCTCCTTTTGGGACCCTTCGTCTATCGAAATTCGGGTATCGTTGCTAGCTCGATACGGAGGCTGCGTAGTGACCCGCTTATACTAAGCGCGGGTGGAGTGCGCTGCGCGCCAGTGGCGACAGCGCCTCTGGCCGGGACGGACGGTGCGACCACCGAAGCCGCGGGCCGGCCGCCCGCCGTCGCCGCTGCCGCGATGGAATCCGTTGCAGCCAAGCAGCACAAGAGTCGCCGCAAGATTTCGCTGCCATGGTTCCGTCAAAGCTCTGTGAGCGCTCCCCACGCAACACTGTCGCGCCAGCACACGATCGACACGCCGGGTTCGTTCCACGCTCGGCTGCTGCGAGGCAACCGTCAGCGACAGGTGATGCGCCGCGTCTGACCGAGATGCATAGAGATAGATGCAACGCCCACGCACACATCCCGCCCGCCTAGTGCGCGGCGCACCACTCCCGCGCTTGCATCCGCCTGCACTCACCCTCTAGCTGCGATTAACCAGCACTGTTTGCCACCTGTTCACTGCACCATATGCCATCTAGCATCATCATCGAAACTCTTTCAACGGTTCCTAACAAACAGAGTTTATCGGGCCAAACCAAAACACGTAACATTGCAAAGGTCAACGGTCATTGCCCTGATTTGTGCGTCTTTAAGATTTCGTTAACTGTTACGCTAGGTACCCTACATTATTTAGATTTTGCACATTGTTTTGTTAAAGAGTCAATAAATACATTCTTACGAAAAATTGTGTCCTTGTTTTGAGTATAGATTTGATACCTAATTCGAAAGTCTATTATTAAGTTATAGTTGTTGGAATTTCACCTTTTTCTAATCTTTTGCTCAATCAGCATTCAAGTGGTTTTGCATCTAGCACAGTTCTTCGTATTTCTTTTTAAGTTACCATTATCTGCATGCATCAGTATACCGTGTGAGAGTACTTAGCACAAGCACTCAGTGTCCATTACTTAGCTCATTACCGGCAATTTACAGTTTTGCACCAGCACTTCACAACTAGTATTATTCTTTTACATCCACCTTACTAGAAGCAATCAAACGGAGCCCGTCATATCAATCGTTGCCAATAGCCCGATAACAGTTATCTGTCCCTGAAATTAATTTCACTTGTTGATAACCAGTGACACACGCTAAGCTAAACCATGCATGTACCTTAATTAAAAGAAAACGTAGGGTTACCAGTAGCAACGAGAACTCTATAGTAACAATATTATTCGCTACAAACTTTAATATCCATCTAAACATATTTACCCTGCGATAACTTGTGACACTCCTTGAAGATCCTAGTGTTATTAAATTGCTTTTACTGTATTATGGTCTCATTGAATATAGGCGCGGCGGACCGGTCGCGCCGGCGGTCGCCGATCACTGGCTAAAATGGGTTATCAAGTTATCAAACACCGAAACAAAAGAGGATAAAGTTGAAACTAAAAATTCGTTAATTGGATAAAAAATATATATGTTAAAGTTATGTGCGGAATTCGCTCTATAGCGGTAAATGAAAACGTTGCTCGTGGGAAAACCGGCATGTTTAAGGATCACAAAAGTCGAAGACATGTTGTGTCATCCACCAACCTGCACTTGACCAGCATGGTGGTTTATTTATAAGCAAACTCGGTGCTACACAATAAGGAAATCTTTATGTATATAAAATGCTAGAGCAATACCTGCAATTGTAATAACCAAAAGGAATAGGAAAACAATTTTATTAGTCTTATATGAGAAGTAGGTAAGTATAATTGTGCTTGTTCTCTTTGATGCTTACGCGCGTAGACTACATAATATACAAATTCATCCCGTAGTCTTATATGTAACGGGCGGATGGTTTCTACCTTAGAGTATGTTGACTGAATTAAGAATTTAAGAGTATGCTTATTGGACGTGGTTTCATTTCGGAGCTTTATTTATCCATTCTTCAAGTCTGCTTTGATTTTGCGGCCGTATATTTTGAAATGGTTTCACCACGAAGACTGGCCCAAAAGTCATTTATACACAATTGAGTATTCACTGTATTTATAGGCACTAATAAATTATCCCACAAAACGGTTGTAAAAGGGTATATTATAAGGGTTTGTTTCTTAATTTATTATCAATCAAAAATAGTTACAGCAATCGTTCTTCAATCCATAGCAAGGAACTGCGAAAGAGTGATTGATGACTGATACGCACAATGGCTAATAAATAAATAAATACGCAAAAAGACCAATAATTACCTATATGAATAGTATATTCTCAGTTTTATTTCATCTTACTATTTTTGAGTAGTGTCACCTTAGAAACTACAGTCCATAATATAGTCTCAGCCATGACAATCGGAATAAAAAAAAAACACAGCACAGCTCATAACGGAGTAGATTTCTATCTCAGAGTTCAATCTATACCGGGTCCACACGTTTGAATTTGTAGATGCTTTACGATGTTTGGCAAACGCGTGGACCCGGCGGGTTCCTGCCGTAGTGGAGCGATGACCGATGCGGGAGGGGTGACATGTTAGCGGCCGCATGAAATCCCGCGTCAATTGACGTACGAAAACACACCCCTCCCGCACCGCTCCACTACCGCATGGCCTGTAATACCCGTGCCATGTGTCTATCATAATCTGGATAGTATATTTTATGAACTTCACATAGAAACTATAATCATGCAGTCTTTAAATCCAGAGTGAACAGGTAGGTATCTTCTAGGCAATCCTAGACAGCATTGTCACTTACCATCATAGGTGAGATAGCGGTCAAACGCAAGCATAAAAAACACTAATTTAAAAAAGAAATAAGGTGATAGGTTCGCCATGTATAGGTTCTATGGGCCAAGAAGGTGTTGCATCGCACGTTTATTGTACGGCTTCTACATGGTGTGATGACTACATAGTACAACCAAATTATGTATATCGGCTATACTAAGTAGGTTGGGCGTATTTATACACTAAAATTGGTAATCTTCAATAAATAATCGTTTCTTTAAACCATTTTAATGCGTAGCCGCTGACAACCGTTATGAATTTGTGACGGACCTAGTTTACGTGACGTTGGCAAAATTGGGGTTACCTCTCCACAAAGGCCTTTAACCAAGAGTTGAAGTTGTGATAATTCATAACATCTTTTGGTACAGTTTCACTTACGATTCTTACGAATGACGCCAACCAACTAGTTTGAAAGCAGGTTGAGCAATAATAGTAGGTGGAGTAAATCAATTATAATTGATAAAATAGATACCAAAATGCTGGTCTCCATATAGGCCTAAGGCTCTACTTAGACATTGCCATTCAACGGTGCAATGCCTCCAGAATTTTAGGTACGTTGCCTTCTGGTAGCGGCTTCTTATTACCTAATAGATTTTAATATTTTTATTCCAATTTGTTAGGTTATGTGTAGGTAGGTATATTAATATCAATGTATTTAATATTTATTTAGCAATACTCGACGTATTGTTGAATTTGAACGCTCTTACAAGTGACGTAGAGTTAGTAAACGCTTTAGCAATTTGCGTAGGCAGCCGTTTGTTTACGTAGAAGTAATTTAGATAATGATCCTAACCCATAACTATCCATCTATTGTGTTACCTGGGCCCCTTCAAGGCTTAAGTGAAAAGGTAACTTTTCGGTTTGCGTGCTACATCTTCGGCCACACCTTGTCACTTACCTTTTAGGTAGAGCTGGTGATCAATCAAACTTATACGCTTGCTATAAAAAAATAGAATGCAAATAACTTATGACGATATTATTTACATACACGAGAAGACAGTTTGTTGTCCATAAGCTACGGTGACCTCTTCCCATCAGAAGCGCCGTGTTCTTGTTTGTTACCTATAGCATAAGCTACGGTGACCTCTGCCCATCAGAGGGGCCGTGTTCTGGTTTGTTACCTATAGCAAAAGCTACGGTGACCTCTGCCCATCAGAAGGGCCGTGTTCTGGTTTGTTACCTATAGCAAAAGCTACGGTGACCTCTTCCCATCAGAAAGGCCGTGTTCTTGTTTGTTACCTATAGCATAAGCTACGGTGACCTCTTCCCATCAGAAGAGCGGTGTTCTGGTTTGTTACCTATAGCATAAAAAAGAACACTGCTGTAAAAATATCATTCTTCTCGTGTAGGCAACTGTTGAGCCCATTGCCAGAATTTTTCAACTGCACTACAAATGTTTTAAGAGATTCTCAAAAACAGTTATTGTAAACGCACATACGTGATACAAGGACAATGTCATTGTTATTCAGAAATTGTTATAAACAGCTATAATAGTGAAAACCCAGTTGATAACGATAGAAAGTAACAATTGACAATAGTTATTACAGAGTTGCCTGCTATTTTTTATTGTATAATAAATAAATTATATATCTCAAAAAATGACAAATAACGAAGTGACAAGCATTTTAAAATACAGGAATAGAAAGAGACAGCTCAAACATGCAGTGACGTCAGTTCTTGGTCCTTCATAGTACCCCGTTACTAAGCTGTGGTAGCTTTACTTACATACAATTTTTTTGGCATCTGATGTCACAACATGTTTTCATAGTTACTGTGGGGAAGCTCCACACGGTCTCTGTTTTGCGAGAAGGGTTCTGGCGAACTCTAATCCAGAAACTTTAAAAGCTTATTACTCCATGTCTTTTTAACGATTTTACTTATTTTTTCAATTATTGCATTCATTTTTCAACTTATTTATTGCAAATAATATTTACTTGTTAATTTTTAATAGCAGGCAGCTAGTCTATTGTACCTACGCATGCCTTATAATTTACATAAAGGCTTCATCTGGATCACATCCCACGGGTTTTCCCACGGGAACCTAATTTCCAGGATGAACAAGGTATCCTTTAATGACCCCGGTAATTATAAATAACCTAAAAATGGATCCATATTGGTTAAGTTCTGTCCAGTTTTATTTTTGGCATGAAAAGAATACAGCTGTAAATGCTGTAATGCATTGACTATAAATACAGTTGACCAATGATACAACTTCCCCTCATTCGAAAATTAGTGGTGTATTTCAACCATTAATTTCTAATGAATCACGGGAACCCGTTGATGTCTTTTGTTCCATCCTGCTCTGTTCTTTGTAATTTCGTATGACTTTGTCTCGTTTTGTCACCTCGCCCCCTGCCCGCGCAGGTGAGTCGAGTTTGTACGAGAAATTATGTTCACGAGCTATCAACGGGCTTTATAATCTTTGCAGTAATGCTTTTAAAAGAAAGGTATGGGAAAGTTGAAATTGAATGCTTTTTTAATTGGAGACCTGTCGGGTCTATAGTTTTCATTTATAAATCCATTGTTAAGCAACGTGCTCACGTTCGACTAGTTAGCATGTTGCTTGGTTTTGATACTTCGTAGGTACTTGCTATTAGCGTATATTGTATTTTCTTTTGTTCTACTGTAGTTCTGAATCTTATTAGTATTAGTTGCAACATAACTACAACCAATAGCATTGTGAGAGAATTGTCTACTTAATAGTTATTTATTTTACTTCCGAAACTTTTCATTGTCCTTCTTCTATAATATGCAATATTTTTCCTTTGATTGAGTAGGTAATACGCTGAAGCCTTTAAACACTGCCCACTAAGTTTTCCTCGCTTAGCACTGAGTTTGCGTCCATTGTGAGTTAATATTGAACTTTCTACTTAGACGTTCCGCCAAACTACCCCGTAAAGTTTTATCTAAGTTATACATAAATTAGGAAGAATGAAGTTGTGTATTTGCTTTGGAGAGAAATCCCAGACTTCAAAGAAAGCCCTTTGGAATCTGGGATTTTTCTAGTACCTAAGTAAACTCGCATATCAGTAGCAATTATTTTTACGGTTGCAATTATTTTTACAGTTGTAAAACTAATTGCTACTGTCACATCAACACAAGTACGTTTTCCCGTTAGAAAACCAAGTTTGATAACTGGTTATCACTTGTGTCACCTGACTGCAAGAAACATAGGATATATTCTCTACCGAGCTTAACGCGTGGCTATTTTCAGACTGACCCCCGGTTTCTCGTACGTTTGTTAAAGTTAAACTAATGTCAACTTAAAAATACTGAGCGCTCATTGGTTGCCTGTTGATCATCGGCTGTCTTCAACCAAAGAGCGTATAGTATTTGATATGTTAAGTTAACATGAGTTTGACAAGATGAAAAATCGGGGGTTAAAGATCAATAGCTGTCTAACACTTTATTTTATTAGTTCGCTGTTAACTACTCCTCACATGACATCGACAGAATTTTCCCTAAAAAGCGTTAGAAGCAGTTAACCAATAAAAGAAGCTAGCATTGATATAAATGCTAGCCAAAGGCTCGTTGGTATCTTATTACTATTCGTTATCGTTCTTTTTCGTTTAATTCTTGATAACATTTAACCTTACTTACTTAATTTTTAACAAATTATAATAAACATATTTGACTGGCCTGATAGCTCAGTTGGTAGTAGCTCTGCCTTCTGAACTATAGGTTGTGGGTTCGATTCCCACCCGGGACAAAGATTTGTGTGATGAACATCGATGTTTGTTCTGTGCTGGGTGTTATAATGTATTCTACGTATGTATTTACAAACAAAAAGCATATATGTATTCTATCAGTTATCTGGTTCCCATAGTACAAGCTTTGCTTAGTTTAGGGCTAGATGGCGCTGTGTGAAATGTTTACACATATTTGTATATTTCAAGTGAAGTATAAAAGCTTGTAAAATGCGAATTTATTCAATCGATGTATAGCAGCTCTACCTTCTTCACATATTTTACAGAATAATACGCTTTTAGAAGAAATGTTTTATATTTGTTTTGCTACTTAGTTTGAATTGATATCTGTAATAGTTAATTTATTTCTATTATAGATTTTCGGCGTTACTTTTCAGATCTACTAGGTATATCAATAAGAAAATGAAAAATTCTACGCGATCAACAAAACAATGCAATACGTATAACGTATTATATACCGGCTATTTTGCGTAGCGTTCGTAGCATTCGCATATAGCTCGCAGCGCTTTGGTAACTGTAAGGTTTCTTGCAGCTTCTTCTTTACAGATGTAATCAAAACTACGGATCCGAGTTTTCTATTCTGCATTTTGCCGGATTGCTTGCACTAGTAGTGGGATAGGTAATTTTTTTTTTTAACTCTTTGTAATAGGCTCGGTATATAATATTGTTTTAATAGTATTAACATTGCATTTTTGTCTCTTTCTAGCAACAGATGTAGCGTATATATAGTCTTTGACATTCTTCAAGAACTTCATAATAAACATGCGTAGGTATGTATAGGTGGCTTCTAGTTAGTTCTTAACGCAGTGTCGTTCGACTGTAACTATATGCCTACGGGCAATGTAGAAGGTCCATCTAAAAATAATACCTACTCTCCGCAAACTCACGTGCCTACGCGCTCGAACCACACTTATGTAATCAGAGTCTACATCTCCATACAAACTTTTATGCGTATAACAAGTCCATTCAGCCTTTGAAAAGGAAATACACACACAAATTTGTATAAATTGTACTTTGTAACTTATTAAACTTCTAAATAAAAATACACACACATATATTCGAAATGTAAATATGCTAAGTGTTATTGAAGTAGAATTTATTCCTGCATTTATTTGAATCCCATTTCAAACCAAGCGAATGAAACTTTTCGTTGTCTAAGTAGATCGTATCTATATCAGCACTTTGAACACTCCGCACCTATTAACTATTAAAAGGTTTGTATCCTTGTATTATGGGAAAGTAAATATTCTCGCAATCAATTACTTTTCTTATTTTCTATTTTCATTTTTACCTAATCGTCATGGATTTCCGTATATCTGACAAAAAAAGTTGAATTTAAAGCTTGTTATGCATCTAGTAGTTCAATACAAGTTGGGTCTGGCTTATAGAAATCTTGTCAAAGTATTTTTGTTTGGAATTGGCTTTACGAAGTACTGCCCTCAATTCGCAACGCTGCGTCGCCGGGTCACGGGAAATAATCCAGCCGGGTTAGCACGGGTGGTAGACAAAATTGTCTTTCCCCTGTTTTACTCCACTTGACAAGTAAGCAAGTATGAAGAAAGTGACATAAAACGGGGAAAGACAATTTTGTCTACCGTCCGTGCTAAGGAAAGTGTCGAATTAGGGAAAGTAGCGAATTAATAATAGTGGCCAATTAGAGAAAGCATCGACCTGGCCTGGTAGGATGGCTGATGTTCGTTGTGATTTGACTATCGATCACTTAGAATCAGAAGGCTGAAGAGCTATGACATCAGCACTCGGATGAAGGTATTCCTCATCTGAGAACCACAAACAAGCGAGTAAAATGTACTCACTAGTTATATTTTTCACCATCAGAAAAACGTTTGTAGGTACTACATTCAATTTGGTCAAGCTCTTAGGGCATTTGAAACATAATCACTTAAGAGAAGTGTATACCCCCCTAGGTAGCTGATTCAAGTGTGGGCACGGGCAAATATGAGAGTCGCTTTTATACGCTTTTTAGGTGATATAAAATGTTTTTGAATGAGTCTGTTACAATTTATTTAACACTTTGGTTTTTCCGAGTGTTTGGAAAATAAAAGTATCGAAATCGTTTGTCGTTTTGAGTTTGTAATATTCCGTGGAAAGGCGGTTCTCTTAGACCTGTTTTTTTAAATGTTAATTTGACTTAATGAGCTAGATGTTCTTCTGATGTTGAGCGGCACGGCTGCCCATAACAGTTGCAGTATCCAAAATATAAAGTTTCGCGTGACACTGCACTGCGAACGTCATCCTGAGAGACATCAGCTCAGTCTAGCTAGACTGAGTAGACTGTCTCATTTTCCCAGGAATTTATTATGGCTACTGTGCCGTTCACACCGGAACACAGTAGTGCTTGAACACTACTGCTTGGCGGCAGAATAAGTAAGTTCTGACAAAGCAGTTTGGCAAAAAAAAATAGTACCACTTATAAATTGAGATACCATTCACAAATTCCATTCACAAGCGCCTGGTCGATGCGATGCGTGACCAAAATGCTGGCACTTATTTGGCCCAACGCATCAGCATTGCAATTCAACGTGGCAATGCGGCCAGCATGTTGGGTACGCTACCTACCGGTAGTGGGCTGGAGCACTTGGACTGTCTATAGGCCATCGCGGCTATTATACAGTATATAAGTGTTCTGTGTAGTAGGTAGTGTAGCTAGTTTAGTTTAGTTTAGCTTAGTTTAGTTTAGTTTTTATTATTGTAGTAGTTAGCTTGAGTAATAAAGGCAATTTGCCGGTAAAAAAAAAATTTACAAATTTATTTTTTGAATGAAATTTCGTGTTGAGCTCCGATCCACGACCGAGTGTAGTACTATAATGCAGTTCTTAGTGTAATGCGTTCCTGAACGGCTTTTTGTAACAAAGAATTTCGGGTACGAGGTAACGCCTAATCCTTCTAGGTTTGTTTGTTGTTTTTCACCAATTATGATGTTTCGTGGTAAACATCATAATTGGTGAAAAACAACAAATATAACACAACTACTTTCACGCAAAAACATAAAAGAGTCCATCAGTCCTACATATCTCGGATTAAATAAATACATTTTTCGCGCCGTTCAGTCCTGCTCCACATTTGCCGAGAATCTCTCCTCAGAGCGTAGATCAAACGAACAAACGGTTTTATGAAATGGGGTTGCTAATTACGTAGTGACTTCGTTAGGCGATTTAAGGGTTGCATCGTTACGTCTGTCCAATTATAGCTCGTTGAAATACCAAGTACGTATAAGTACCATTATAAGCACTAGAAATGTTTGAATGGGTAAATGTACATACATTTTATGGGTTGTTCTTGTGTCCCTTACGTCTTCGGACCCATATGCCCCAACAGGATTATTTTATCCTCTTGGGCCCCTCGTGGAGCCAACAGGAATAGCGCGTTTTTTTACAGAAACCCAACAGGAATATTCCTGTTGGGTTTCTGTAAAAAAACGCGAAATAATTGATTTGAAGTTTTTGGTACTAAATTCAAAAACGACCATTATTTTACATTTTTAGTTATTCATACAATTCTCAAAAATAAATAAAAAGGTTTTATTTTCTGTCGCATTAAATATTCCTTAATTTAGTTTTTATTTCATAAAGCTAGGTCAAATATGTTGAAGACATTGAAGATTTTCTAACCGACCCTTTTTTATTACGGTCCAGTGTATTTCAACCTCAAAAATCAGTGATTATCGTTTGTTTTACGTCCAACATTTTGATTGGGATTTGATGGGAGTTCAAAATAATGTTTTGTGATATCACTTGCAAAAAAATATTAGGTGGGATCATATACCTAGGATGTACACGAAAATATTTTAGGCTTGTGGATGGGATCCGTTGGGACCTACCCAAATGTACAATAGTTATTTTGTTGATGTAGGATCTGTCGCCTTAAGGTCGCCATAACCGTTTACTCGCTGCTTACCTAAAACGCAGTGTGCCTTAGGTAGGCATATTGAGATTAAAATCCATTGATTTGTAGGTCAAAAGCGAGATAGACTCTGTGAGAATAAGGTTAGGTTAGGTGGTTACCATGGCTGAGAAATTTGGAACGGAAATATATTGCTTATAGGATGCGAAACATTTACATAAGTCTTTCTATTCCATTGTCGTAGAGAGTAATATTACATACAGTATATTCTACGACCCAATTCACTTAACACAATTTGATTAAAATTAACATTGTTTTCTTCGCAGCGTTGGTAATCCTCGCCTGCGTAGGTATATCACACGGAACCGAAATTAACGAAATTACTTTGTTCTATTATTCACTCGATATAGCTTGGTGTACTTTCAGGCTATATTTACAAGTATGTTGGTGAACGCTAATTAATATGTATGTATAAACACGCTAACTATTCCTGTGCGTAAATATAAACTAAGATAATAAGTTAACTCAACACATTCGCTTCCGAGTTTATGAACATTAATATTTTTAATTTATTACAACAATTAAATTATTTGGTAAATGTCCCGTTAATAAACAATGTTTGAGTAATGTTAGTGACTAGTGAACTTTAAAATTTTATATTAATACTAGTATTTTGCCCCGTGCGCGGGCCGCGAGCGGCCCGCGTGTGTGTTTTCGTGGCGTTCCATTTGTTCAAAACGCTATACTTGGAGCTAAACTTTAAATTTTGCAAGTACTTGTACAAAACTGCGGTATCTATCAAAGAAAATGATAATTCATCTGACTTGTGCATGGCGGCCATCTTGTTTGACTTGACAGCGTCATTGGCACCATTAGCAGGTCAAAACCGGCACACTTGCACCGTGTGCGGGCCGCACGCGGCCCGCACACGGTGCAATTGTGCAGGTGCAAGTGTTGATCGTGACCGTCCACTTATACCAAACTACAGTAAACTAACTCGCTTCGCTCGTCGTCGCATTGGGTAGGTTGGAAAAAATTTGACGTTTGACATCTGTCAAAAATTGACATTTGACATCTGTCAAAAATTTGACATCTGTCAAAAAATTTGACATTTGACATCTGTCAAAAGTTTGACATTTGACATCAATCAAACTGACATCTGTCTACACTTGACAGCGGTATTAGAACAATGCGCAGGTCGCAAGCGGCACACTTGCACCGTGCGCGGGCCGCACGCGGCCCGCACACGGTGCAAGTGTGCAGGTGCAAGTTTTGGTCGTGACCGTCCACTTATACCAAACTACAGTATACTTGGTGCTTGCTTCGCTCGTCGTTGCATTTGGTAGGTTGGAAAAAAATTGACATTTGACATCTATCAAAAAATTTGACATCTGTCAAAATTTTGACGTTTGACATCTGTCACACTGACATCTGTCAAAATTACAACTATCTCCTTCCGAAACTGTAGTACCATAGGCGATAAAACGGAAAACAGCAATTTTGATAATAGTATATACGGCGGCCATATTAAAAAATGACAGATGTCAAAATTTGACCAAACCATGTTGATCAGCATCCTTTGGGACCCCCAGATATCGATTTATATCCCGATCAGAGCACCTTTACTTTCAGACGCGGACCAATAGACCGCCATTTTGAAAAAAGTACTTTTTCACTGTGTGCCCCTCACAAAACTGTACAATATTAGAACAAACCCTCCCTACAAAAGTCTCACAGTTTCGGTGTTATTTGCGAATTAAAAATCCTTAAAAAGTGAAATTGCATGTTCGCAATTTTCCAAAATGGCGGAATCAAAAAAGTTTTTACACTTTCCTACCAAGTGTACCGTGGGATTTTCAGATATCGATTTTCATTCGGCTCGGACAACTTTTACTATGAGTCGGTACGTCTACAGCCGCCATCTTGAAAAAAATTGATTTCACTGATATTGCATTTTTACCCTTATAACATCTTTACTTGATCCCCAGGAACGAATTTTCTAAAGCACTCGCAACGGAGGCGCAAAAAAGCAAAGTTGATATTTCAATAAAAGCACCTTTGTATGGCAGCCCCATTGAAAGTTGACACATGTCAAAATTTGATTACAGAATGTTGATCATCATCCTTGGGGACCCCCAGATATCGATTTTCACCAGGATCGGTGAAACTTTTTTTCCCGCCACGGCCAAAATTTCCGCCATTTTGAAAAAAAAAATATTTGCCATTTTTCCTCTCTGGCTTTCAAACAATATTAGTTCCAGCTCTTTATACTAAAGTGTCATAGTTTCGCCGTCATTTACGGTTAAAATTTGTATGGCGGATTTTTTTTTCCGCCATTTTGAATTTTTTTTGACATCTCCAAAATCGTCCCAGGGTTTGCTATGACATTCCTTAAAACGCACATGACCTATCTCATATGGTTTGGCCAGGCCGTTGACTGTCCGAGTGACCGAAGGTCGGAAGACCAGGACATGAATTTTTCTGGAGGGACCACAAACACCTTGACACGAATGTTAACAAAGATATTCAAAACTTTCCATAGGTATCGAGAAACAATGCGTCAAAAATGGGAAAAAAAATTTGTATGGCAGCCATCTTTAAAAATGGCGGAATCCAAAATTTTTTTTCAAATTACGAATCTGCGGCCCCGAAAACCCCCCCATGCAAAAAATCACCCCGATCGGACCAACTTTCAAAATGGCCGCCATTTTGAATCCGCCATCTTTGATTTTCATGACCACCATCTGACAGCCCCCGTCATCCTCTATGACATTTGGTCGAGCACCACCCACATACCTCTTACCGTTTCCAAATTATGAACGTTTCAATTTTGTATGGAATTTTTATTTTTTGTATGGCAACACTTTTTTTTTTAATTTCTCTGGAAACATCCCAGGGTCTACTCCAACTTTAGTTAAAACGGGGCCCCCTTATCTCTTGTCGTTTTCGAGATCCGTTGACCTGTTCCATCTCAGAGACGACTTTCTGGTAATGTCAGATTTTTCCTGGGGTGACATGACCCATCACTATACAGCCTCATACTCGGTTTTGACTGACCACTTCTGAGAGCTGAGATCAATTCTGTCAATCATCAGTCAGTATATGGGTATCCAATTTTATAGTATAAAATAGTAGTAAAGTAATTTTTCTGTAATATATTTTTTAAAAGGTTTTTATATATTTGGCTGGCCTGGTCTTAGTAACCCTACCTTCTGATCTGTAGGTTGTGGGTTTAATTCCCACACAGGACAAACATTATTGTGTGATGAATATCGATGTTTGTTCTGTGTCTCATGTGTCTGGGTCTTGTAGTGTATTCTAAGTATGTATTTAGAAACAAAAAGTATTGTATTATCTAGTTCCCATATTACAAGCTTTGCTTAAGTTTGGGGCTAGATGGTGCTGTGTGAAAATGTGCACAAATATTTATTTATTTGAGCTAGTTCTTTAGCTTTTTACTGTGGAGTAAATAAACATCAAATATATGGTGTGTCAAAGCTTGGTGTATGATGGTGTAGGCTGTTTTTCGCAATAAACTGTGGCCAATATCTTTTTCCACTTTTGTTTGAAAATTTGCCTCTATTACACGGTATATCGAATTCGCTAGCAAAACGAATGTAAATCATAGAGATAACTAAACAAAAAAAAATATTATTTCCATTTTGTCTTTTCAGTATTTTAGGATTCGATAACCGTTTTAGATAAAATAATAATAATTATATCGGCTGAACCCATTTTGAAAAAGGTTTGAAACCGCCTACCATCGCCTTAATTTAAGCGCTAAATACTTGTATGATAGTAATACCAACCAACCTTTAGAATTCCAAATCGGTTTAAAAATGAAGAAATCCTGAGGTAAAAAAAACAGCAAACGAACAAACAAACACACGACAGCAAAGGAATGGAACACCTTACCAGCGTCATGGTTTCCTGACAAATATAATCTGGGAATTTTAAGACTAGAGTAAACCGGTATCTTCTAGGCAAGCATGCTCCATCGTTGACCGCGTGAACATCAGGTAGGACCGTGGTCAATGTTAGCCTATCATTGATAAAAAAACATTTAAAAAAATATAACCGAATAGAGAAATCACTTCAAAAACGAGCAGGCAAAAAAAAGGCTTTTTGAAGTAAGTCAGTTGAAAAGGACCTTCTGTGATTTTCCTCGGTGTATTGCGATGCGATGCTCCAATGTGCCCAAACAGCTACCCATCAGATCCGGTTCACAGTTCACAGTTCACAGTGCACAATCAATACACCCTGATATTACTCCCACCACGCTTCACGCATACTTCACGCTTCGCTGTGAACTATGCTACGAGGAAACTAGCTCTGCGGTCATTCTATGCACATAATAATAGGTAGGTATTAAATTTCCATCATCCCGCTTCTCAATATTCTGAACTACAAATATTCCCTGAGCGCGTAGAATTCAATATTGCTCTGACGCTTGTGGACAATATCGTCAAAGTTGGCTAAAGCTCGAACGTAATATAGACGCGTATTGTTATATAAGGTTAGGTAGTTTATAGGATAGGAATAGTATAAAAAGGGGTTTAACCGACTTCAATCGCTTTAATGACATACTGAAAACATACTGACTGGTCTGATAGTTTTGGTTCTGAACTATAGGTTGAGAGTTCGATTCCCACCCGGGACAAACATTTGTGCGATAAACATCGATCTGTACCAGATACAGACAGCACACACAGTACAGTGGGTGTTATGTATTTAATGCTTAGTTTGAGGCTAGATGGCGCTGTGCGACTTGTCCACACATTTAAAAAAATACTTGAATGATAATCCCAACATCCCATTTTTTGTAGTTATTATCAATATCAAATCGATGCGTTAGATTTCATAAATTTTGGTCCACACGTGACCGGTGTCAGGAGTAGATACCTAGTTTCAAAGGATGCTAATGAATTCAAATACACCCCAGCATATGTTTTCCAGTTATTTTCATTTCAAAACAAAACTACTGAAACGATTTTGATGAAATTTTTTTGAAGTATCAATTTTATTGTATTTTTTACGGTTAAATAAAATTGTTAATATCAATCTCCGGTATTATTTTTTTTGTGTAATATGCGCAATTAGAATTAAAACAGCTACATGTGCTAGTATATAAAAGGAAACAAAACTGTCATAGTTTTGAATTTTAAACGGTCTGGTCCACCTTATAAAAGCAATGAATTTGAGTAAATGAAAAAAACACGTAAGACATTCTTACAGCTTCGCTTGTCTAAAATCCTGAAAATTTATTAAATCTCTCTAGATTTTTTGTGAAAAACACCACTATAGATTTTAATGGAAAATTTAAAAACCCTTTGTTCACGGTCCGTTTTGTTCGCCCATGCGAAATCAGAGAATGTAATTTGGACAGCACGTTTTCAGGGTATAATATTTTGCTACATGAAAATAAAATGCGGACTCTTCCAGTTCCTTTGCAGTACGCTTTCGGCTGCGGTACTATTAGTAGTAGTAACTACGAATGAAAATAGTTTAAATAAATAATTTTGTAGCTACTACGACGCTTAGCTACGACATTGAATATCCTGGATTAACTATTAGTCTCTTTAAATAAGCTTTTTCCAATATGGCTGCATTATTATTGTAAGCAAAAACGCCCTAGTCTCTCTAAAAAAGCTTTTCCTAATATGGCTTCAAAAAGTTTTACGCGATAATCTGTTTTAATTCAATTATGCAAAAGTTCTAGTTTAAAAATGATCTGCGAAAAAAATCGCGGTGTATAGAATTATAATAATTATGTTGTGTATTATTAAAACAATTTGGTTGAGTTAAAATTTAAAGCTGTTTTTATTTTTTTTTGTTGGCTACTGTTTTTAAGGGAGCTTGTTTTGCAACTTTCAAGTCTTTCGCATTTTCGAGCACGTGCTCTACTGACTTTGCAGCCTTGGTACGTACGAAACCTTGGCCACAAAATTGGGGTGTATTATTTGTGGTACCGAAATACCGAAACATCATCATTATCAACAGGCTGACGACGTCTACTGCTGAACATAGGCCTCCTTCACTGAGCCCCACCTTGAGCGGCTGCTCGCCTCCTGCATCCGTCGGCTCCCCGCGGCTTTCACCAGATCGTCGGTCCACCTAGTCGGTCTAAGTTGCGTCTTCTGGTTCGTGGTCGCCACTCGAGAACCTTTCTTAAACATCTTGTCAGTTTGTCTAATTTTTCAATGATCACATGCGTTCATTGAAATAAATCTTTAATTGAGGTTTTCTGTAACTATATTAATTTGGATTATCCCCGAAAACGATACAATAGACTTGGCATACTTTAAAGTACAGGTAATAGGTAATTTTTTTATGAGAATGAACGACGTCCCACGTTAGTTATTTACCTGATGTTAAGCAACACGGCCGCCCATAACAGTTGTAGTGTCACTCGGAACTTTAAAATAATAAAGTTTCGCGTGACACTGCACTGCGCACGTTGTCCTGAGACATCACACAGTCTAGTAATCAGATTACTAGATTGTGTGACCAGGTCATAAAGTCTCATTTAGCCAGTAATTTCACTAGCTACAAAGCCCTTCAAACCGGAACACAGTAGTGCTATCACACTACTGCTTGGCGGCAGAATAACTGGCAAAGCGGTGGTACCTACCTAGATGAACGTTGCAGAACAGTCCTGCCACCTAGTAATTTTATGCTCGTTTTTTAAAATTTACCGTCTACTATACGTAGTAGCGCTAATTTAATTTGCACATCATCTATCTGAGCCGCACAATCCCTAAACCATATTGCCTGATATGTGAGATATTCTATAAAAAGTCACCAGTCTGTTCGACCCATGAGAAACAGAATATTTTATCAAAAGTGCAGGATGTCAGTGTGTCCACAAACGATCATTGGCCGGCGGCGTCCGTAACCCCTCACCGGCCAATCCCACCAATTTTCCTGATGAGCTATGATTACGCGACCTTTCTGTTAGTTCTCCTCTAACGCACCGGGACGCTTATATGATGCGCAAAATTGGACCTAGTAACGTACGCTACCGTAACTGGTTTAGTTACGTTACGAACCTCTGGTTTCGTACGCGGCCGAAGCGACGCACTCATTTCTACTAGTGTTGGCGAACATCAAAACACATCATTAATAGCTCAACATCCTTTATTACCTACTCCAAGTTACATTCCTAAGACTTGACAATAATGCAACGGCATCTATATCTCTTATATTACCAATAATATTGAATTTTCATCCTCTACCACTTTTCTCTTCTACCACTTTTCTTCCTGTTTTTTCCGAGTAGACTTGTGTGCCCGCCATAGACTGTCAATATCTTGCTCCGTTCTCTTATCTTGCAGCGCCGTCTATGCCTTCCGTGCACGAACCACCTGGGATCCATCAGTTTAATTTCATAACGCTAACACTAGTAAGTAAACACTGCTGTTTAATGAGTTCGATAAGAACAATAAGCTTTTGCAGTGACAGGCAGATCCCTGGCTCAATCATAGTTTCCATAATTTGTGTATTCCTCAATACTATACAAATAAGTAGAAAGTCATGGGTCACTAAGTTTGTGTGGTTACTGTTAATTAATACCTATAGTTATCGATATTTCAGAAAAATAATCTAACGGGCTTTCTATATTTTTGTCGTTATGTGGTTGATCCACACACAGAGTTGTCAGAACCAAAAGCTAATAATGTTTGATAAATTACTTAAGAACATATCTAAGCTTATAAAAAAAACAAAAATTATTTTAAAAGGTATATTCTCGTATCATCATCAATAGCCTGAAGACGTCCACTGAAAATAGGCGCCCCTGAGAGCGTCACTTTGAGCTAATGATTATTTGTCTTCAAAGAAGTAGTGACGTAGGCACTGTCTTCATAGTTCATGATTATAGGTCACTTGATCCCTGTTCCTGTTTCTAAAGGTATTATTCTCTAAAAATATGCAGTACGTATAAAAACCCAATGCACGAAAAGTTTGCCGAGCAGTTTTATGTACATGAGTACGCCATCATGAGAACCCTCTGCCTGGAAGACAATAAATTCCGCGCGGTATTTTGTACTGAAGTTCCGCGGCTAGCGCGAAACTTGAGCGAAACTTCATACAAAATACCCGGGCGGAATCCCGCGCGGGGTACCGCCACCCACCGCGGTAAGAATACCGCGCCGGTATGAAATAGGGCTTAAATGGATGCAATCTTTTAAAATATTGAAAGAAAATTTAAATGTACCTACTTTCAAACTTCGACAAAGTGCGATGAAAAAATTAGTGTAAGATGATTTCTAAAATATACGTATTTTTTAAACGTCGTTATAAATAATATTGGAGTAATATTAGTAGTTATACTAGTAGTACCTAATTTGACCTAGATGGAGAATGAAATCATTTGATTTCATTCTCTGAAGGAATTTTAAATTTTTAACTAAGTATTTAGTTACGACTTTGATCAATCCTCTCCATCCAAAGGTTGCCTGGAAGAGATTGCTCTTAGCGATAAGGTCGCCCATTGTTCCCCACTTTTTGTGAATCAATTTATTCTTTATAACTTTTTATTTTAACGTTTGGTGTGTACAATAAAGAGTTTATCTATCTATCTATCTATCTAAGGTGAATTTTCAAGATAAAAATATTTGTGATGCACAAAAACGGTTTTGTCTTGTCTGCAGGCTGGTCCAGAAATGACGTGGGTAGTAGGCGAGCACACAGCCGCGGCGGCTGGTGAGCTGACCGTATCCAAGGGCCAACAAGTTGAAGTAGTGGAAGCGTGTGCCGGCCGCCCCGACTGGTGGCTGGTGCGGTTGCCCGGAGAGACGCCGCAGGAAGGCGCAGTCCCCGCGCAAGTCCTCAAGCTGGTGCCACAGCAACAGGCCAAGACCTCGCCCTCCAGGAGGCCGCTCAGTCAACCCTGCGATGAGACAATAGGTGAGTCCTAGCTGTTATCAAACGCCAAATATTCATTAGTAGGCACTTAATAATGCCTATTAATTGTAATGCGCCCAAAGATCCCATTAGATCTAAGACTTTCTAGGATTTAGGGAAGCAGAAACTACGAATACCATCACATGGTCTCGGACACAGAAGTACCCTGCGCTTTTTAAATTCTGTGCAGACATAGAGTATTATTATACTTGTATCGTCGCGGAAATCGAACCCGCACCATCGGGAAAATCCCGGGTATTAACGAGGTTTTTTTTTATTTTTTTGTAAATCCTTAATTCATTTGTAATGTTATGTTGCACACAACATATTGGCTGGTGAGGACAATTAGTATATACGTAACAAAAAACAATTGCATTTTCAGAATAAATAGATTGAATTGTAAATGTTATACTTAATACAAAAAGTCTATAATGACCAGGCAACCATCTTCTTTCTTCTTATCATGGTGAATCTCTTACCGAAGCTTGGCTATCCCCTTTTCGATGATGCTTATTGGAACAGGGATCTCGTGCTATCTTTGAATCAGTTCCTAACATTTTTGAGACATGAATCACGTCTTTTTCCAGGTCTTCTGCTTCCTTGGACTTTACCTTGCATTACAATTTGAATGGCTATTAATTTTTAATGTGAAACTGGTTTCTGTACCAATATAACTATAAAAAAATATGTTTATAACTGATACGCATTAATTTAACCTTAGAAAGTATTCAAGTGAGTGTTCGTTAGCGCTGTCCTTGCGTTCCTTTCAATGCCTTGCACTCCCTCGCAATCATGTCTAGGGCTCTCGTTATATTTATAGATGCTCTCATTATATTTTCTAAGGAATACCCATAATATTATGTTGCACAGCTTTGAAGGTCGCCCGATAACAAGCTTAGAAAGCCAATTACTTCGCTCTCCGTATAGCTGTGATGTTGTTTTTAATGCGGCACTTTCCTGAAAAACATCAGGAATTAAAATATGCAAAAACAATACATTTGACACGGTTGTTAGTTACACGAGTTTTTCACTTTCCTTCATCAAGATCTCAACCACAGATAGAGATTGATAGAGAACTCTTTTAGTTATCTTCAAGCATTCCTTTTTTCATTTTTGGTTTCAAAATCTGCGGTTTCGATTCCTTGCAAGGGCTATTTATTTTTCAAAAATCCAATGGTGCTGCTTTAGGGTTCATCAAAATTGGGCCCGAGACTCTTTTGAGCTCTTTTCTCTACTGTTCAGATTATAATTTCGCCATCCACGCCCACTTGAAAAATCCAACCTGTGCACACGTGAAGGAAGAAAGTCGGGAACCCTATTGATAGCTAATTAGGTCTTTACCGGACTTCCGTTGATCCATGTGTCAATTCACATCCTGATATACCTACATCTTGAACTCTGTTATTTCTTATTGTTTAACTTGCAAGTTAGCCGCCAGTATTGTGTTCTAATACATGCAGTGATTTTAATGCATTAGAAACCTGTGAACGGTGAAATGAAAACGGTATGAAAACGGTGAACGGCGCCTGCTTAGCAATGTTAATATTTTATTATCCTTAGTTTACTATTTTAGTTAAGTCTTATTATTCATTGAAGTTGAATAACCTGCATCTCTCCCTATAAACCCATCTATCATGTCAATGGCCATTCGATTCCGGGCGTTCGATGATTACAGAGATGATATCGTATTGGTAAGGCCTATTCTGATTTCCGTGTTATAGATCATCTTATTAAAGTACATATTAACGTAGCCATACGTTGTGCGTTGGTTTGATTATTTCAACGGGACAAAGGAATAAAGCATGAACTATGTAATCTATGCCATCAGATGCGAGTGAGTTACATATACCTGACCAACCGCGCTATAGCAAGACATGGTGTATGAATCACTGTTTCTGGTTTCACTGTTTGAGTAGTGATACGGAATATTTAATAGTGCGTGTAGTAGTGAGGACGTAGGCGTTGGATTGCAGTACTCCTTTGAGATTGAAATGAATATCATCCAAGTATTTTTCAGTGTGAAATTTAGCAGACTGATGAAGTCGGTTTAAACCCTTTTTTCAAAAGGAAATTATTGCGTATCGTATCTTCAGAGGTGGGCAAGCGGTCGATCACGGTTGCGAAAGGGTGTAGAGTAAATTACGTATTCGTAAAACAAAATGTCTATAATAGTACTTGGTGTTAATATCTACTTTTGTAGGCAAAAAATATCGCCCCATCTAAGTAATATAAAAAATTATTACCTTAGTGTCTTCCATTATGAACCTCGAGCTTTATTAAAATGTTACTAAAATGTAAATGTTAACTTGCGTATTTTTCGTTTTTAACAAAATACAAACCCACCTACCTAGCATCCAGGAGTTGCCGAACCAATTGTAACAAACAAACAAACGGAGCAAAGTTCTAACTACTCAACAATGTGCAGAACTGGCTCCATGAAAGTTTTACACTAGTAACATGGAACAAGAAAGGGAGGAATGCCAATACACCAAGAAAACATGGTAGATCAAAAATATGCCTAAAACTAGATGGCGTTGCAAAATGAGCAGGTTATAAGTTGAGTGCAAATCAGAAATATGCCAAAAAACAGTTTTAACCTGGATGGCACTGCAAAATGGATGGGCTATACGAGTAGCTACAGCGGGCTAGGTTTAAAACGGTTTTTTGGCATATTACTGATCTGCGCTCAACTTATAACCCGCTCATTTTGCAACGCCATTTAGTTTTAGGCGTATTTTTTTATCTACGCTGTTTTCTTGGTGTATTGGCATTCCTCTCCTTATTCCATGCCAAGTAAATACAAATTTGGTATATAGAAATTAGAGATAAATATACCTAGTACTACATTCAAAGCTTGCGTACAAAAACCTTTTATTCCAAGTCTATAGTCAGTCTCAGTCCTCTAGTCTGGCCTCTGATTACTGGAATGGAATGAAAGAATGCCGAGACCTTGAGCCCTTTGTGTTGGAATTTCCGTCTGGCCTCGTTGCAGATTAGTAGGCAAAAAAGGCATCATGACGTTTTAGTGCACACATGAAAACTTTCCAATGGGCAAGACTTTTCAGTGTGTTTTTAAATAAGATTTCAGTACAGCATTGAAGATTTAAGGTTTATACCAGCGGGGTGATCACAAAACTTTGATTGCAATGCAACAGGAGAGATTTTATTCTGAATTAGAAAATTTCCATAATAACTATGCACATAAACTGTGTAATGAAACTGTTAAATCTATAGATTTTTGTGTTTTTTATCGGTTGTAATCGAGTTACATGATCGCCTACCAGGTTTGTGTAATTAACAGATAAAAATGAATATTTTAATCACGATCAGGATTTAAACCCGCATCCATCAAAAGGAACGAAAGAAAAGGAAGTCTTCCTTAGACTTCCTTTCCTTAGGTACTGGAAAGTAGTATTGAATAGTAGAGAAGCAACATCTGTAGTTTCATACAAATAATAGAGGTAAGTTTATATGATCTCTCTCTCTCTCTCTCTCTCTCTCTCTCTCACTCACTCACTCTCTCCCTCTTTTTTATTTATCTCTGTATTTTCTCTAATTTTTTTCTACTACATCGCACGCAGGGGGTTTTTAGAAAGTTTTGGGGTAAAAGGTTATTTACAGTCAGCTGCAATTGAGCTCGTTTCTTCCACGAACCTGCAAGATGTGGAACGATCTTCCCCCTGAGGTTTTTCCGCATAACTACAGTATGGGGAGCTTCAAGAAAAGTGTTAAAAGAGTCCTCTCTAAGGGTAGGCAACGCACCGGCAATGCCTTCGGTGTTGCAGATGTCCATAGGCGGCGGTGACCACTTACCAGCAGGTGGGCCGCCTGCTTGTTTGCCACTCATCTCATAAAAAAAAAAAAAAAATTGAAATCGTCATCATCAACAGCCTGAAGACGTCCACTGCTGAACATAGACCTCCCCCAAGGAGTACCACTAAGAGCGGTAGCTCGCCTCCTGCATCCATCGGCTCCCAGCGGCCTTCACTAGATCGTCGAGAGAGTATCGATTACTTCAACAACTCACCTTACTTATTATATATAAACGGTTGTTCAATACAAATCGATTTATCAGTCAGCTGGCTGCTCGTTCGCACGTAGATCTGACGCCGCCGGCCATAGGCGGGCAAGGCCGCCGCGCCGACCCTCAAATACATAGTTACTGTAGGTACCCTTTTCTGCTAGTCTGGCGCGGGCACATACACAAATTGGCATTTTCAGCACATCGATATCAACCCTACAGTATTAGGGTTTACATTCAGCGAAAATATTCTGGGTCTGTAGTTTCCATAGTGTTTTAGTACTTATTTTTAGACTTGTTGAAGCAGATGTGCAAAGAGCTACGTTTGCCGTGTATTCACTTAAGGCGAAGGGTAGGGCAAACAAGGTGTTTTTGTCATGTTTCCTGGCGTAATTAGAGCATGTGGAGCTTTGAATTTAATATATCATGTAATTCATTTCATTAAGTCCTTTGTGATGTCTGCAATACAAGATAAACAAATTTAGCTTATATAGAAAAAAGTCACAAACCTCTCTCAAAAAATTTTGAATGTTCCAATTTTACTGAGTTTCTATCAAGTATATTTTTTTAAAGTTAGTGTATTCGCAACAAACATTCAGATGTTGTGATGACTTCATAATTTTGAAAAATACTATATAAACATAGATATTAATTAAAAACCGTCAAAATCAGTCACTTCGTGCGTTGTCGTTGTCGTAAGCGCCGCGCTGAAGTTCAGACTGAATTGATATTTAAGACTACGACGTTTAGGTCGATGTTTTGTTGAACGGATTTTGACCTGCTTATCTGACCCTACTCGTCACCACCTCGTCTTATTTATTAGGGTTCCGTAGTTCTACAAGGAACAGCAGTTTGTCATGACCGTCTGTCTGTTCTTCAAGACCCTTTACATCATTATAACTTCTTTCTAAAGTTTAAAATACTTTTGTTCACATGCATGAAATTATACACAACGATAATTGAAGTGAGGCTTTTAATTAGCTCTAAGTTTATTTTGTTATCTTATCTATAAGATAGCTGTGAGACCCCCAAGCAAAATAAAGTAAGTTTCAGAAAATATAAATTATATTTTTGTGTTTTGTAAGGGCATGTAAACAGGAGTTGAATATATTTTTGAGGGGGACGCTTTTATTTTACCTATCTGTATTTCCCACAGAGCATTGAAAAATATGACACTTCGCACCTAGATAGAGGCGAAATTAATAATAATATTCGTGCTGAACACCAGATCAGCGATCAAGCAACTGTCAATTTGATATTTAGTTTGAGTTCTGACGTGTCAAAAGAACATGCTCAAAAATAATTATTAAAATGCCTAATTGCGCTGTGATTTGGTGTAATAATCAGAGTAAAAACGTAAATAAACAAAACTCTGGTGTTACATACCACATGTGAGTAATTAAACACACTTTTTAGGTTTCTATAATATACCATTGAGGCAATTCCTACAAATAGGGTAGAAGAACTGATAGTGATGTAACGTGTTGGTTAGCCTTACTAAATATCGATACTTCGATAGTTACTGTTATGGCATCCGGGAATGTGTTGCAATACGTTTTCAATGTTTTTAATTTATTTTGTAGTTAAATTTATTTTCACTAATTAAAATAATAATACCTACTTTTGTTTTTTAGGTTTCCTAGAGATCCTAATATAAAAGATAAATGGATATTAGCAACAGGAAAGTGCAATTGGTTTCCTCAAAAAGATGATGCGGTTTGCTCCCAGCATTTTGAAGCTGAATGTTTTATGAGAATGCCTAACTATACACGTTTATTTTTTGACGCCATTCCAACATTAAAATTCCATCCTATTTTCAACGAGGTACTATAATTTCTCTCATCGTCATTTATTATTTGATGAGGACACACTAAGATACTTCTGATATTCAATATAATTGTTAAATAATAATATTGCATACATTATTGTGTCCTTAAAATAAAATTGCATTTTCAGATGATTTCTATCAAAATGAAACATGACACTCACAACACTACTTATGAATCATCAGCGAAACGTAGAAAGGTATTTATACAAATAACCCTTTCGTTTGTACAACAATCAGCTATCTCTACTTCTATCTTCATCATCATCCTCTTTGCCTTTTCCCATTTGTTATTGGGGTCGGCTCCCAATCTAACCTGTAGCGGCGAACTATCAGAATTACATGACCTACTGCCATAAGGAACCAGTAACAGGGATGGTTAGACCAGGCTTCAGATTCTATCAGGTATCTAACTACCCGTAACGATTGCCATAGATGTTCTTATGACAACCGAGACCGACTGTGATTAAACATATTCTTAACAGTGGTTACATAAAATCAAAACACACAAAACAATATATAGTTACGCATGCATTGCATTTTTGCCTCGGAGTTAGTTTATTTGAAAATTTACAGACTCACCAATTTGACCAAGAACCCATGAATAACCATTCAATTTAATTAATCAAAGCATTTATGGAAAAGTACGCGGACATAAGACTCCATTATCTTACGAAAAACCACAACTTCATTGTATCCATTCGAAGTTATTCAAACAAAAATGTTCTATTTTTGGGGCAATAATTGTGATCTAAGAATTATTTTATTTTACACTACCTTTGTGTGGATAACAGAGGCAGATTTTCCTAAAATAACAATTTGATTTGAGTTGATTTAATGTTACAATGTACATACTATATTATTAATTGTTGTATAATTTAAGTAGGTATAAAAATAATAATGTATTGTTGAATACAATTTTGTACATAATAAGCACATAATTGATATTTTTATTTCAAACATTCACGCGTAAAGGTACTTCTTTAATTTTATTTGAATTAATTGTTCATTATTATATATTCGGAATCAGTTGTAATTTATATTCTTTCATTTTGTTAATCTTGTTATATTTTTTCTATTTCAAACTCTAGTTTATACATATAATATTTATGATTTTTATAGCAGTATCGCCTGCTCAGCGTAATCTACAGATTAATTTGTAAAGGAAATTTTTGTTTTTTTTTTAAACACGAGCGGGACTTGAACCCGCATCCATCCGTCCCTAAAGCCGGGACATGCTTTACTTAAGCTACCGTGACAAGTGGTCTCGTGTCCGAATTTATCCTTCACCTTTTTACAACCAACTTACGGGGTTGGCAGCGCCATCTATTGAGAAATTCTTAAGAATTATCCCAACCAGCACGGTCAAGTTACATCAACACAAATGCTGTAAAGATAACGCCTCCCAAATCAAAAAAAAAAAAAAAAATTTTCCTTTACAAATTAATCTATACATATAATTATACACATCACATAATTATAATCCACTGGAAGACGACCACTGCTAAACATAGGCCTCCCCCAAAAAACATCAATTTGGACGTTTATTATAAGGGGGGGGGGGGGGGGGGTTAGCCATAATCACCACGCTTATAAACTTAATTATTATGACTATAAACTAACGCAAACTACCTATGTACTTGGTATAATAAAACGTATCCAAAATATGAACTGTCATTTGCCATAAAATAGGTAAGATTGTTTGTACTGCATCTCAGCCGCGAACCTGTACCAATACATTCAATTTTATTTATTAAAGAATATATATCGGCTGGCCATTTTCGACTCAGAATTAAAATATAATAAAATAAAATAATACTTTATTGCACACAAAAATACACACAAAAGGTGCTTACTAAAGTGTACCTAATGATCAGGTAAAAGATACCTTACCGGGTTACCTACCTCATACTTTATCGATAAAAATATATCGACTCCACCCGCAGCACGTTTTGCTAACAGCAATGGCACTAATGACAAGACAATTGCAATATATGTCATCTGCGCAGGTAAACCATAGAGGTTTCATAGTAATACCTGACACGCTTGAATTGTATGAAAAGTGTTGGGCAAGGTGCCTCTATCTAGGTGCGAAGCGTATTTTTTTTTCATGCTCTGTGGTATTTCCAGATAATACCCAGGATAAAATTAAATCGTTTCCCCAAAATTACAGGTACAAATGTGAAAATTACAAAGATTATACAAAGGTCCAATGTCAATGACAAGCGTTTAATGTTTAAGGGCTTGTGGTAAGCCAGCGCGAATCCAAGCCAAAGCCACAAATACACTACTAGGCCAAAGCGGCGGTGGTTCGGGGGGCCGAGCGGCAGGGGCGGTCTAAGTTAGAATGGTTCCAACGCGTGATAATGTAGGTAATATAATGGGTATTTAAAAAATCTGCTATACATAAGCCCTCCATTATATGTAATTCAACTACTACACAAAGTTTCATGACCTTATTTAAAGTATTCATTAAATAATCGCGGTTTATTTGTACGGCTTGGAGGTAACTTTGTAATTATTTTCTATCAAGAAGAGTTTATTAATTTGTGTTTTCACTATACATAAGCCTTGGTATTAGTCCTGAACTTTACCATATATTAATTTCAAAGTCATTATTGCAATATTGTTGACAGGACACGGGATCATGCTAAGCCATTTTAAGCATTTCGCCGTTCAGTAGGCTCTTAAGTGTAATTTTAATCGGTGATGTGATTTGTTTCAGGTAAGTGAAATTCCCGTTATCAATGATTATCCTGCCCAAAGAGGTAAGTCACTAGCTTAATAGTAGCTTATAATATCTACCACTTAAGGGAAAAGTGGGAAGTCCAAGATTATAATTTATTTACGCGAACATGTCATCAAACGTCGGATATTGGAAAAAGATTCACTAGCAACGAAAAAATTCTAGGTCTGTGGTTGGCAACCTTTTTTATTTTTTACTAACCAAAGTCAAACATTTTGGTCACTAAAATAAAGCACCATACGAACGGAATGCCGCCTTGTTCATGTTGATGCGCGAATCGGGAGCTGCGTTTGTCCTTTTCGCTCGGGTGGCGACGGGGTTGGCAGGGTGGATTGATAAAATGAAACGCGGTCCTCTTACGTACTGTACAGACCCTTTTCCCCTTTAGTAAAATTAGCTTTAGCTACACACGCACACGCGCGCCTCGTGCTTCAATAATAAATACTGGGCAACAGAGTATTTATGATAGTTGCAAAAGCTCAGCGTCATTGTATATATTATTTCGTTTCATATTTTCTTGTTACGTTTCGTGTTGTAGCCGTGTGGTCCCGGTTACGAATAGGACCACCCCCTCTTTTCCCGTGGGTGCCGTAGAAGGCGGCTAAAGGAATATCCAGGGAATGAGTCGCAGCATTTTCGCTGGTGTTGATGATAATCTAATATCTACTGCGATCACCAAGCCGCGCATATGAAAACAAGCATGGCACAGTGTGTCAATGTGCGTGTAGACTCCTGAACAAATTCTACTTCGTGTAACTTAGGCAGGCGCGGATACAGAATTTCTTAAGGGGGGGGGGGGGGGGGGGGGGGCGCACAAATCATTATAGTAGGGGAGTCCAAGAAGGAAATTATGGGCAACAAGACCAATTTGTGTTTCTTTAAATAATAGATAGATAATTTTGTACCCCACGGTATATACAAAGTGTGGTTGGAGAATCTTGTCGCCCATCCCGTTACTTATCCCCATGACCATCCCGTTACTTATTATAGCGCGCATCATGCAACAGTTTGCCTCTACATTCTGTAGAGCCATTGTTAGCATCTCCTAGGGGCCATCTGTTGATCTAAGTCATGAAGGAGATGTGATAGACATACGCATAGAACATATAAAAACCGCAAAAGTGAGGTAGCTCCTTATTGTATGAAACTTTTCTCGCCCGCTCTGGAAAATTTGCATAGGTACCTGCGACATAATTATCCTGAATATGTTTCGAACTCGCGAAGACCGCATATTATATTTCTTTGAAACTTTAATACGGCTTCTACAGTTGCGATCCAGCGTTTATGGAACTGTCTACGAGTACTATTTTGTGCTACGAGCATACTCGCGATATGTCATTTTCTTTTTGGGCCGGTATTTATTATTGGTATTAGCTGACCCGCCCTGGCTTCGTACGGGTGTATTCGTTTTACGCCCTCACCTTGTTAAGAGGATTTTTTTATTTTTTTTTATTTTTTTTTTTTATTGTTCGATAGGCTTGCGCTTGACCACTATCTCACCTGATGTTAAGTGTCGATGCGGTCTAGGATGTAACGCGCTTGCCTAGAAGATACCTGTTCACTCTCGATTTGAAGACTCCAAGATTGTAGTTCTTGAATTGAGAGAGAAAAAGATAGGGGAAAAGAATGAATGGATGGAACGGCAAAGGGGGCAGGTTGCCACCGGTTCCTTTCGTCTCTCTCCCTTCTACCTGCCTGCCTTCGCCACCCGATCAATTCATTATTTCACCTATCTTTATTTTTTTAGTACTTCGGGGTTAAGTAGCAACTTTTTAGTAAGCGCGTGCTAAGAAAGGATTTTTGAAAATTCAACCCTTAGGGGATGAAAAGGGGGAAACACATTTGTATGAAAAACAACATTTCCTGAATTCTAACTAGGATTCCCTGTATCTAGAGACCCAGGAACTACGAGGACCATGGTCCCACAACACCCAGACACAGAACAAGTATTTGCGCTTTTTTCTGTGTACAAATACTTGTCCTGTCGCGGGAATCGAACCTGCCGCCTCCGGGCGACCTGCTCAACCACCACACCACGGAGACTGACAAATTTAAACAAATTTTAACTTTACTAGAAGCTTCTATGGAATGTTGGAAGCAACACGAACAATGGTCAGTGCTATGCCTATAAATAGAAAAAAAAAGCCGCGTTTCACTTCATTATATCACTTGCCCACACTTGTGCTCGTAATTCTGCACTTAATGCGTAAAACGCCACCAATTTTAAACATTAACACTGGAAAAAGCACAGGTTTTGAAAAATAATACAATGCAATGACGTGAACTTTTCCGCGTTCCCGCCAAAACTCCCTTCTCTTAGTTTCTACGTGCCGCCGGTGCCGTGCTACTTGCCTAAATTGACTTTTAGAGGAGACACCGATGAATTTTAACGCGTTTTATTTTATCTGCACTGATTGCATATAGATTGCGTCCCGGGATTAGGTAGTTTTTTTTTCAAAATCTGATCATGCCTTTGAGGTACGCGTAGGTTTAGTTGTCAATACGTCGCTAGGCAGGTGCCGGCAGTAAAGGCGGAGATACACATAACTAATATTTATGGGTAAAAAAATTGGCAGTAAGTCGCGGGCAATAGCTAGTAAATCACATCACAACATCAGCCAGAAGAGGTCAAGAGGTCCACTACTTAACACAGGCCTCCCCCATAAAATGCCACTTTAGATGCTTATCACGGGGGTAGTCATAATCACCATGCTTGGCACGCGGCTTGGTGACCGATGTACCTCAGAGGTTACTGCTGCCCATTTCCGCACTTACAGCACTCACGGGAAGGGATGAGGTGGTCCTATTCGCACACGGGGACCACACGACATGTAGCTGAGGGGTTGAAATCTATTCATGACTGTAGCTGGTGCACTTGCAGCTCCTTGCACGTGCCAGCTTCTTTTATGTGATGTATTCGCTAACTGCCATCCCTGTATCTGGCTTACAAGTAGATAACACAATGTTTGCTTTTTTGGCATTTACGGGCATCGCGGGAGCTGCAAAATGGGGAGTCTTATGTATACGTCTCGGAAATACAGGCATACAGAGCGCAAATTGCATGCAAGTTTAACTTGCAAATGTATGCACAGCGGGTCAGTTACTTGCTCATGCCATCAACTAGCGTACAAGATACTGCGTCGTTTTACAGGCATGTGTATCGCCGCCTTAACGAAATAACTCTTTTTTTTTTCATTTTTCTCGTAGTTCCATGGCACGGGCGGCACGCGCGCTTGCACTAAATGCCCTTCTGTGAAGCGAGCAATTTGGTGGTGACCAAATATTTGAATTATACTGTTGGTATTTTACTTCATCGCTTTGATAAATAAATAGGTAATCAATATTTGTGGACATCTCACACAACGCCATCTAGCCCCTAACTAAGGAAAGCTTGTACTATGGGTGCCAGATAACTGATAGAATACATAATATTATATACTTTTTGCTTTTTGTTTGTAAATACATACATAGAATACAATATAACATCCAGACACAGATCTTTACATTCCCTGCAACTTTATCGGTGGGTGGTATTAGATGAGCTGATGTGCTTAATTATCTTGATAAACAAAAAAAATGTAGCATGAAATTCTGGCTTTCAATAGTCGTTAATAGACTGATCATAATTTTCATTATATCGAATTTCCCGAAAATCGGGCTCTAGAGCACGCATGTTGCCATGGCAACAGAACTAGGTAAATGAGCAACGGCCGTCGCGCCGGCGCGGCGGCACGCGGCGTCGCTCCGAATCTCGGCATGACCTACCGCAACAAACACAACAAGGAACTGCACGCTTGTCAGCTTTAAGGTGGAACGTTTCACTAGCGTTGCAAATTCAAATTTTCTTGCGTTCTTTTGCCAATAATAGCTTAATTACTCAACGTGATTACATGAAAACTAATTTTGCGGAAATAAACAGAATGTATCAACAAATTATGATTAAAAGTATCTCCTAGATACCATTGGTTTAGCGACAAATGGCAATAAACAATTTTCTTCTTAGTTTTTCACTCTATTGCCATTTTTCGCTAAACCAATGATAAGTAGGTGATACTTTTAACTGTCATTTATTGATACACTATATTTATTTGCGCAAAATTAGCAAATTTATTGTCTAAAAATGAGATAGACTTCATCATGACGACCAAGAAGCACATATTCGATGATGTCTCTGTGATCAGCAAGGTGAAAACCGGTAGCGATCACCGTATTGTTAGAGGCACATTGAATATCAATGTTAAGCTCGAAAGGTCACGTCTGGTGAAGTCTACGCTCCGTCCAAATCCTGTCCAAATCCAAAACCCCGAAGGCTTTCAGCTGGAACTCCAAAATCGCTTCCAGTGCCTAGCCGACTGTAACACAGTGGACGAGCTAAACGACGGGTTGGTGGAAACTGTCCAAGCTGTTGGATCGAAATTCTTTAAGACCCAACGCCGAAAGAAGACTCAAAAGCTCTCAGAAAAAACTCTTGAGCTAATGGCCGACCGGAGCGAAATGAAGCTGCAGTCTTCAGTTGATATGTCAGCCTACGGTGAACTCAATAGACGAATCTGGAGTTCCTTGCGACACGACTTGCGTGCTCTTAGTACTTCACGTATTGAGGCCGCAATTGAGCGGAACCAAGGCTCTAAAGTGTTCGCAAAGGATTCGTCTATTGGGCAACACCAAATGACAAAACTGAAGACCGAAAATGGTAGCGTCATTTCATCCAAGCCTGAGATTCTGAGAGAGATCGAGAACTTCTATGGACAGTTATACACCTCGACACGTAAGCCCGCTACTAACACAGCTCAGGACATCAGAGCCAAGTTAGTCCGACACTATACCGAAGATATCCCGGACGTCAGCCTGTACGAGATTAGAATGGCCCTCAAACAGCTTAAAAACAACAAGGCACCAGGTGAAGATGGAATTACGACCGAACTTCTGAGAGCGGGTGGTAGACCGGTACTTTTAGTCCTCCAGAAGTTATTTAATTCTGTCATCCTTGAAGGTACAACGCCAGAGGCATGGCACAAGAGCGTGGTGGTGCTCTTCTTCAAAAAAGGCGATAACACCTTATTGAAGAACTATAGGCCCATCTCGCTCTTGAGTCATGTGTATAAGCTGTTTTCGAGAGTCATTACGAATCGTCTCGCACGCAGGTTTGATGAATTCCAGCCTCCCGAACAAGCCGGTTTCCGAAAAGGCTTTAGCACCATAGACCACATCCATACGCTGCGCCAGATTATACAGAAGACCGAAGAGTATAATCGGCCGTTATGCCTAGCGTTTGTGGACTATGAGAAATCCTTCGATTCAATCGAGACTTGGGCGGTGCTGCAGTCCTTGCAGCGATGCCAAATTGACTATAGGTATATCGAAGTTTTGAAGTGTTTGTACAGTAAGGCCACTATGTCAGTCCGACTACAGGACCAGAGTACGGAACAAATTCCATTGCAAAGAGGCGTGAGACAGGGAGACGTTATTTCTCCGAAACTGTTCACAAACGCATTGGAGGATGTTTTCAAGCTCTTGGAGTGGAAAAGATCTGGCATCAACATAAATGGCGAGTACATCACTAACCTTCGTTTTGCCGATGATATAGTCATAATGGCGAAATCGCTCGAGGACCTTAGCACCATGCTCAACGACCTCAGTAGAGTCTCCCAGCAGGTTGGTCTTAAGATGAATATGGACAAGACAAAGATCATGTCTAATGCTCATGTTCCACCTATACCGGTAATTGTTGGGAACGATACTCTCGAAGTTGTCGACAAGTATGTCTACCTAGGACAGATTGTCCAATTAGGTAGGTCCAACTTCGACAAAGAGGTGGCGCGAAGAATCCAACTCGGCTGGGCAGCGTTCGGGAAGCTTCGTCCTATCTTTTCGTCCAAAATACCGCAGAGCCTGAAAACGAAAGTTTTCAATCAGTGTGTGTTGCCAGTGATGACTTATGGAACTGAGACATGGTCTCTTACTGTTGGCCTCATTAGTAAGCTCAAAGTCGCGCAGCGAGCTATGGAGCGAGCTATGCTCGGTGTTTCCCTGCGAGATAAGCTCCGGAACGAGGAGATCCGCAGGAGAACTAAAGTGACCGATATAGCTCTTAGAGTTAGTAAGTTGAAGTGGCAATGGGCAGGCCACATCGCTCGTAGAACTGACAACCGATGGGGAAGAAAGGTTCTCGAGTGGCGACCACGAACCGGAAGACGCAGCGTAGGCCGGCCCCCCACTCGGTGGACCGACGACCTGGTGAAAGCCGCGGGTAGCCGATGGATGCAGGAGGCGAGCAGCCGCTCAAGGTGGCGTGCTCTGGGGGAGGCCTATGTTCAGCAGTGGACGTCTTCAGGCTGTTGATGATGAGCAAATTTATTATTGGCAAAAGAACGCAAGAAAATTTGAATATGCCGCGCGAGTGTAACGAGCTGACAAGCGTGCAGTAATAAAAGCGTTAAACTTTACGTGAACACATGCTGTGGTTCAGCTGTAGTTCAACCGTTCCGATATTATTTTTACATTTTCGCTTTATAAGTTTATTTCTTTTTCATCTACATGCTGCGATTGCGGGCTATGTCGTAGCGCGTAGCACCCGTAGCGCTCATAGCGTAGCTCAATTTCTCATTTTTCTAAGCAGCGGGGGCAGAACATTGACAGAGATCTAAATCTTGTAGAACGATAGTTTAATTCATCATTCATTGTTTATTCATTGAATATCGACCTTCTGAATAAATAGTACTTAAGTTTTTTTTGTTATATGCAGGTAGCTGTAAAAAGGGGATTATTTTTTTCGCTGGTCATTCGTCTTTAATTGTCTCGTTGAAAAAAGCTAACAATTAACAATTGCGAAACAATAAAAAAATCGTATTACATACTTAGTCAAGTAGTCTATTATTGTGACTGTTTTTTTTTAGAAATTATTGTTAAGTGGTGGCTGCCACAGGTACACGTAAAATGGCGATTTTTTTAGCTGTGCCTCTCTTTTTTTTAATAAGACTTGTACAATGAAGGTTACAATTTTTACCAGATATACTTACCGCTTGAGAAGTGTGGGAAGTAACTTGCAAAGTGTTCCTACCGTTGCCATTTCTAAACTAGCATCCCAGAAAATTGTCATTTCTCTTCCATAATAAAACCCAGAGTGAAAACTCTCTTTTTAAAACAATTTGAATAAAATCTGATATAATTTTTTGTTGTAAAAGTGGAAAACATTGTTAGATACTTAAGATGTCCTATTTGAAAGGCCGTATCTCTAAGGTCAATGGCTGAGTATTAAATCGATATTCTGTTGTTCCTAATTAAAGCTAAATACCTGTGTGTCTACGGGACCCTAGGTACCTACTAAGCATGGGCTGCCTTACAAGTTTTTAAATAATTAAATAACCGATTCCACGCTCAACTTTTTGGGCCTTCGAATACATTATCGACTGTCCGATTGTCTATAGCACAGTCCCACAGTGTCTAAACCACATCAGTGAAAACAAATTACTTTATATCAATTAAAAACTAAATCATTCCAATACGTTATCTAAATAAATACCTACTTTATATACTGACAAACGCCGTAATAATAACGATTACCTACTATTCATTTATTGTCAGTGTTTTCCAACTGTTGAATTGAATGTAGCAACACCACTACAAGCCAACATCTGTTGGTACGATTTCCCACAGGCGCTTTCACAATATTATTCCGACTTGTACAAAAACGTAGACAGTCTCAACAAAAACAAACGTCGTTTTGAATAGATGTCATAAATCGACGCCCAATTCGTAGCCTATTATTAGCCGCGCCACGCAAATGTCTTGTGTGTTTTTTGATCGACCAAAAGCGCATGGACTCGCTATTTCTAATGCCCTTTAGAATTTTAATGCTAGTTTAGCCGTAGACAAGTAGTCACAGTGTGTAACTAGCCCAGTAGTTGTTTAGTTGTGTAGTCTGTGATCTGTGAATAAGATAAGTGATAAGTTTAATTTTTGCGGTGGCGATATTAATCAAACGGGAATTTCGCTCACATGAACAAAACCGCATACCTAGACGCTATGTGAGTTAGTAGTACTGTTCAACTAGATGTGTCTCAACTCAATTAATTATTAAATATGAAATCGATTAAAAAAAATATCAATAATTTGGATCTGAATAGAAACTCGGTTGGAATTAGAACAGTATTCAATCGTTTGATCTCACTAAATTAGAAACTAAACCCTTTGCCTAGTTTATATTTTTAGATCTTGTGTCTGAATTTCAAAATATTTCTATCCTAGAGCTCCATCAAACCTAGTGTATACGGTGAGAGCACAGACCCTGTCTTTACAAAGCAGTACATCCGCGGTGTGCAATTTTAATTAAACGATAATCGGTAAACGTTTATTGGATAGAGAGGGGGGAATAGGTGGACAGCAGGATTAATGTGCATGTAGCCCTTCTGAATAGGGCCCAAATTCTAGAATAGGCGTGTCGGATGCGTGTTGTCCCTTTCTGACGGATGTTCAATAACAACATCCGAGAGCCACCACTATGTCGGCGGCGGCGGCGGTGTAGTCGTTCCCGTCGCACGCGGGCTGTGGTTGCAGTTTAGGCGGGCGCGAGGTGTGCGCGCAGTGAAGTGTTGTCGCTCGTGCACAATGGATAGGCGTGCTCGTGGTGCGCAGTCGGGCGGGCGGTGAGAGCGCGCGCGCCCGCCCGTTCCCGCGCCGCACCGTTGCACGCGCTTGAAGAACCGCCCCGCTCCCGGCTGCAGGCTCCCGGCTCTGAGCTCTCAGCGACAGCCCGCTAACATTCGGCGCCCACCGGGAGTAGTCGAGCCTTCGCTCCGCTCATTCTTTAACGGACTTCCGGTGCGACAACACGCTTCCGGTGTTCCCAATAGGCACTCCGAGTGTCCGACGCGTAGTGCAACTCTAGTCGGCTTAAATTTAAACATGGTCAGTGATTCTGGCCATGAGACCGATCATACGGGAGGTGAATCCAGCAGCTCTTCAGATGGTCGGGTCGGTCATCGGTTCCGTAGAGCGTGCCAGGGGTTGCTGAAGTTGGTTAACAACAACGGTAACTCCAGCTCCATTGGGTCATTCGGTAAGTGCGTGCAAAACTTTGCTTATAATAATTAGTTATTTTCTCAAAAAGTGTTTTTACAATTTCATTTGCCTATATTTTGAAAGGTACTTATGATCATTATTTTTTCACTAATATTTATTATTTGTCTTAGTTGATTTTTTCTTGTTTAAAATTTATTTTGATTATAAATTATGGTTAAATCATTTCAATGTGAAATGTAAAAAAGTAATTATTTTTGATTTTAGATGTGTTATTATTGTACTCCGCTTTTTAGGTACATGATATGACATGCCCCAATACAAAAAGAATGCAAATCAAACAGTACTAAACACGCATGCATTGAAAAATATTAACTAACGGGTTAAAAACTGCACGACATTATTTTTAACTCTGCCGTAAATACTGTACTTAAAACAAAAGCCAACTAGCTAGCTCGCTAAGTGCTAAAGTGTTTAAATTAAGTAGCTAACCTTTCAGCAAAATTATTTCATAAACCCCGTGTTGTCTATACCTTACTGAACTTTGGAGACCTGTTGCGGACTCGCGTTAAGTTCTAAAGCGCCGCGTAACTTGGCTGTAAACACGTTTCTTGGCGTTCGCTGCGTTCATTCATAAACGTGAGTAGCGGAGAGGGGGAATAGACAAATCACCCACTCGTTAACTGAGACCGGAACTCTTGACTATTCTATGAGCCGGCAACCTATATACGCTGCCACTGCTCGGCTTCCGTCCGTCGCTGCTATAGTATACCTAAAACGTTACGCCTCCCTTCCCTCCTTCAGGATAATTGATTTTAATCATGGAATTTATGCAATGTCCTTTTTTTACTGGTCGAGTAGTGGGTTGCATATAGTCGTGTCGCGGAAATGACCGCGAGAAAGGCCGGAAATTAAAATCTCACCCAGCGGAATGCGAGACTTGACAAAGAAAAACCTTGACAAGTTTACGATGAGTTTATCTTCATCATTTTTAGTTTAAACCAATGGTTATTCTATATCAATATCGGTTTATAAGTTGTTATTAGGCCCGATTTAGAAGGCTTTAGTTGACAGTCCTTAACTTACTAAAAATATATCCGTCTCTTACATTGCCGTCTATTTGACAAGGACAGCAACAGTTTTAGAAGTTTTAGATCTGTCAACTAAAGCCTTTAAAATTGGCCCCAATGTCATATTATGGAGCACAAATAAACAAATGACTGGCATTTACCAAAGAGATAATAAAAAACACTAAGATAAAAGCAACGTTTCACACAACACGTCTCGTAAGTAAATCGCATACAGTAGCGTAAAAGTGTGACCATTTCGGTCACAACAGGTTTTTTAAAAGTAGTAACATTGAATTTAACTTGCGAAAATGGAATTTTGCAATATGTTGTCGTTGTGAGAAAATAATATTACCGACGCCATAGTTTAAGAGTGTATTCTTAAATTGCGCTCTTAATCTAGTTATCTTAAAAAAATTCGAAGATCACCTAGTCAAGAAATCAATGTTAATAATTACGATACCAAGTAACATTAACAACGTAGAACGTTTTCTTTTATCACATTAAACAGTAACGTAGAATTAGAAAGTGCACTAAAACGAGATAAAAATTAAATTAAATAACATTAAGCTCAAATCTGGGACGAGAAAACACCTTTGACAACTTACCTAATAAACTGACTCGCTAATTAACGCAACGGATAGCGCTGAAACAGAGCCGGCCACACTAACCAGATTCGAGATGGCGTGATTCAACGCCAGCCCGTAGTAAACGCTACTATCAAAATATACAACGCTTAGAACATATGAATAATATAGTCCCGACATTAAGGATAAACGCTTTTTATACACGTGCATGCGAGCAAGCTATTAGCTAGCGCGATTATAACGCTAAACTACACTACACTACTACTACCACTACTATTATACTTTTTAAGATAACGTTGCAAAAAGAGCGCTGTCTGTTTCTCACAATATAATAACCGGCCAAGTGCAAATCGGACTCGCGCACGAAGGGTTCCGTACCATTATCTATCCCTGCCATTTAGTGTTGAGTAGCAGTACTATTTGAAGCAGCGCCATCTAAGACTCGTCGTGTAAACGAGCAAAAAAATCACGTTTGATGTACGGGAGCCCCCTTAAATATTTATTTTATTCTGTTTTTAGTATTTGTTGTTATAGGGGCAACAGAAATACATCATCAGTGAAAATTTCAATAGTCTAACTATCACGGTTCATGAGATACAGCCTGGTGGCAGACAGACAGCGGAGCCTTAATAATAGGGTCCGTTTTACCCTTTGGGTACGGAATCCTAAAAAGAGACAATCCTCATCTTTGGCGATTAATGTATCTACCTCCTACATTCGAAAATATAGCGGTAAATTATCTTTGAACTTGTTAACGGATGAATCGAAACTAGGCTGAGTTATGGAGCAATGCCGCTGCCTCATTAGAAGAAACATTTGTAAAATGAAATCTGTTTTATGCATTTAAGGCCTGATTTCATCAACGTTTATTCCAAGTATACGGCTATTAATTACTCCTGGATACAGCTAATTGAAAAATGAAATTACAAAAAAAAGACGCCAATTTGATTGTATCCAAGGAATAAGATCTTATTCCTTCACAAAATTGGTGATCATCATCATCATTAACAGCCTGAAGACGTCCACTGCTGAACATAGGCCTCCCCCAGAGCACGCCACCTTGAGCGGCTGCTCGCCTCCTGCATCCATCGGCTCCCCGCGGCTTTCACCAGGTCGTCGGTCCACCGAGTGGGGGGCCGGCCCACGCTGCGTCTTCCGGTTCGTGGTCGCCACTCGAGAACCTTTCTTCCCCATCGGTTGTCAGTTCTACGAGCGATGTGGCCTGCCCATTGCCACTTCAACTTACTAACTCTAAGAGCTATATCGGTCACTTTAGTTCTCCTGCGACCATTGGTAAATTGGTGATATGAGGGCTATATTCGCGTAACCCGGTTGTTCTCGGAAAGTTATACTTGGAATAAAATTTATTCTAGTTTGGTGCAATCGGGTTTAAATCCCTTTAGGTATATAAAGACCACTTCCCAAAATGTCCGCTTTTAATTGTTATGTCTATTGGATGATTTCTCATTATGACAACTTTCATAAAGACTTCTTCTTATAATGACTACTTCCCAGAACGGCTACAAGTTAATATGCTTTTATATATTTGAAGACATTTCCCAAAATGGCGGACATTTTGGGATACTAAGTTTGTCGGTCGATTACATAATATATTATTTTTGCAAGAAACAAAAAAAGTAAATATCTTGGATATCCTATTGAAGCTTCCTTGGCTCATATCACATCTCAGAAATGAATAAATAGCTAAGCCCTACCTCAATACAGTTGAATAAACATTTCTCTAACTCGCCGTCCACCGTCGCACCGGGGAGATGGCGGAAATATTTTCTAGTCGTGCATTCACCCCTCGTTCATTGATGTTCAGTGTTGAATCGTCCCGCTGCGTACCTACTTGTTGTCTCCGCTGCCACTGTCACCAAGCTATTAATGGACCCTACTAAAGGTTTAATAATATTTGACATGACATTTTCGCATTTTTTTCTAAATGTCTAATACTTTTTATGGTAATATCGGAAGGGGAGAGATGAAAACTTCCGTCGTCTTATCTTGCCTTCTCCTTTCCTGGACCCTTTATTTTTTTCTTTTCCTTTTCAACAACTGTAACCCCCCATTGTATGCCCCCATCTAATGGGGATAGTTGCAGTCGGGTTTTTAGCGTTATAGGTTTTTTTTTTTTTTTTTTATGTAAGCGAATGACGTGACGAGCTAGTCGTGCGCCTGGTGTTAAGCAACACGGCCGCCCATAACAGATTGCAGTGTCACTCGGAACTCCAAACTAAAGTTTCGCGTGACACTGCGCACTGCGCACGTCATCCTGAGACATCACACAGTCTAAAAAAGTTTTCTAGACTGTGAGATCAGTTCGTAAAGTCTCATTTGCCCAGTAATTTCACTAGCTACAATGCCCTTCAAACCGGAACACAGTAGTGCTTGCACACTACTGCTTGGCGGCAGAATAACTGGCACAGCGGTGGTACCTACCTAGACGAACTTTGCAGAAAAGTCCTACCACCTAGTACTCGCAAGGGAGTAAAACTCAACCCTATCGCTCTTTATTGGTGTTTTCTCCTGCCCCGCTGTCGTATCATGTAAAAGTTGCAACAGCAATAGCACAGCAACAGCAGTGGCAAAGCGACAGCAAACACTTAGATGCCACTGGAAATCGTAAGTCGCCCGCCTGTTGTTCGCCTGTCGCTCAATGCTGTTGCCATTGATACTAGCGCCACTAGCAACAGAAAAACAATAAATTAAACAAAATAATGCATTTTTTAGTACATTGATTGTCTGACGGACGGTGATCTAGCGCCCGATCGCTTTCTGCTCTGTCAAAGTGATGTTTGACAGCAATGGTTGCGAAATTTACCCCTGTTGCAAACTTGTTGCGAGTTGTGTAGTTAGCCATCCGGTAATCACTATATTCCTTCTTTCCGCATCCTTTCCGTTCGCTTGTTGGTGGTCCGGATATAGTGGGTACGGTGCGGACGCCCTTATCTAAAAAACGACCCTTCGCAATTTAGTAGCTTTTTATTATAATTATTTGTTTGTTACCTTAGAACTTTGTCATTTATGAACCGATTTGAAAAATCCTTTTTTTCCTTTTTTTATACAGTACTTTTATCAAAACGGTCAAACATAGGGAATATACCTAGAGACAGACAAAAAACCTATAGTAGGGCCTTTATTGTTTTAATTAATTACTCCAATACTATACTGAATATTACTAGCTGCACTAACTACTACAAAAACTCATTTGGACTGTATTTAGCCGCGGTGACCTATATATAGTAGTGGGCTGGTCCAAATGCTCCAGCCCCCTACCGGTATCGAAAAATAATATTAGACTTCACGTCCCGGTATTATAGCCCCGGCACAGGGCTTTGTGGCTATTTATTAGCTTCCGCCAACGACATTACTTTGCCTAATAACCTATCATGTAATATTAAGATAAACTGTGTTTTTTAAGTTTTTAACAGGCTCGGTGACTCTGCGCATAGAAGATTATATTTAACAGTTTTTTTTTATGTTAATGAATGATCTGACGATCTGACGATCTAGTCATTCGCATGATGTTAAGCGACACGGCAACTCTAAATTAAAGTTTCGCGTGACACTGCACTGCGCACGTCACCCTGAGACATCAGCACAGTCTAGTAATACGATCAGAATGTGATCATATCATTATTAATGTCTCATTTGCCCAGTAACTTCACTAGCAACAGTACGAAGTGCAGCTTGTAAAAACCCGATAGGCTGGCAACCTTACGCCGGTGTACTAAGATCTGTCCCGATGTGAAATACTGTCTAACCTTCCCAAGGATGCCCAGCTTCTGTGCAGCCTATTTAGCCTTTCCCTCGATAGGTGTTACCTAATACTTAGACGACCCTTGAAGAAAAGTCCTACCATCTAGTAAAAAAAACATCGCAAGATATATTGCCATGGCAGGTGTCTTTTCAAATATGTAGATATTAAAATACAGAATGCTACAAAAATACCTAGTGTACTTCCGCCGCTTTTTGTGCGGAATTACACTAGATATTTCTGTAAATAAGATGAACTTCTGCAAAGTCACACGTGAATCAATATTGTTTGGTATCTTTTACATCCGAATATTGTCGTTAATTAAAGCTGAAAGATTAAATTCAATGATGATCTATGCGCAAGGTTGAATAGTAATTATTAACTGTGATAAAATTTAGCGGTGGGTAGTGATGTTCTTGTGTCTAGAGACGACATAAAGTTTGACTTGAACCAGTCAAAGTAGTTCGTCTCATAAACTACATTTTCTGATATATAACCCACATAAGTTAGCAATGTTTGACAATAAGCGCCATTACAATAATAATAAATCTTTATTTTAGGTAGGGTTTTACTAGGTGGTAGGACTTTTCTGCAAAGTTCGTCTAGGTAGGTACCACCGGTTTGCCAGTTATTCTGCCACCTAGTAGTAGTCTGCAAGCACTACTGTGTTCCGGTTTGAAGAGCATTGTAGCTAGTGAAATTACTGGGCAAATGAGACTTTATGACCTGATTACACAGGCTCGTGATCTTATTACTAGACTGTGTAATGTCTGAGGACGACGTGCGCAGTGCAGTGTCACGCAAAACTTAAAAATTTTAAAGTTTCGAGTGACACTGCAACTGTTATAGGTGGCCGTGTCGCTTAACACAACTAGCTCGTCACGTTATTCATTCTAATAAAAAAAGATAATAAATATGAAATAAACTTCATTAATTCATTATAATCAGCGGGGCCTCAGGTTCACTAAAGCGAGAGCTAGAGCATAGTTCCCTGCGATGTTGGCTCAATACTGATAAATGTATATTTCCGACGTGACTTGAAGCGTTGAATGACATTTGCATAAACCCACTCCTAGTGTTGTTATGTTTTCTGCGCTGAAACCCACTCACTAAATTAATACGCTTATAACGAGTAGCTGCAATTCCTCTCAAGGTAAGCTCCTGCTTTGTACAGTCAGTCGGATTTATTTCTAATACCATAGATAGATCAAAATAAGCTGTCGCGCTCAAACAATACGTGGCGTGTTTTCATATTCAGGCAAATAGCTGCAGCTGATGTGCCCTTGAATGCCTCGTGCCCTGGTTCATTGTCAGCTGCTGTTGGGTGGGTGTTAAGGAAAACATTAAAATTAAGTTTGTCTGAAGGTTTCCAACGAATAAATATGAAAGGATACAGAGAGATGGAAGAATTCTGAATAATGCCTGTGTTGAATATTTTCAAACATTTTCAATGATATCATAATGATATATTATACTAGGTGGCAGGACTTTTCTGCAAAGTTCGTCTAGGTAGGTACCACCGCTTTGCCAGTTATTCTGCCGCCAAGCAGTAGTGTGCAAGCACTACTGTGTTCCGGTTTGAAGGGCATTGTAGCTAGTAAAACTACTTGGCAAATGAGACTTTATGATCAGATCACACAGTCTAGTAATATTATTACTAGTGTGAAGTCTTACGATGACGTCCGCAGTGCAGTGTCACGCAAAACTACATTATATTAATTTAGAGTTCTGAGTGATACTGCAGTCTGTTATGGGCAGCCGTGACGCTTAACATCAGGCGAACGACTAGCTCGTCACGTAAACATTTACATTTAAAAAATAATATACGAGGCAAAAACGTAATATTAATGAGAGGGCTGAAATTCGACGTTAGGCATCTGATGTCAGCGGCGCATCGTTATAGTAGTTAGTATAAGTATAGCCTTCAAGCTATTGGTAAACACATTGTGTTCTTCAGTTATCCGTAAAATGGGATACCAGAAACGGTTTACAAATAAGCGGTGATAACATGTTTCACCGAAAAAGGAATCCCTGTTTCGTCCTTCGTTAAAATATTCTGATTAGCTACCGTTGATGATCGTCCGATTTATTTACAATTCGATTTGTGCCCGTTTCGTTGGTACGCTGGAGCCATCGGTCGCGCGCAGCTGCCATATATGAAATTGAATGGAGACCACGGGTCTTGCACAATAATGCGGCAGTGGACAGTGGGCTTGTGACCGGCGCGCGCGCCTTTCTGTACATCGCGAGTGATGGTTGACACTTAGTGAAATGGATACACAGCTCGGTGAGATTTTTTACAAAGTTTAAAAGAATGTTAAAATAGTCCTCTTTACGGTTAGGAGGTAACGCGACAATGCTTTGATGTTGCAGACATCCACATATACGTTGCGGTGACCTTTACCATCATACGAACCGCCTGCTCTTGCAATTTGTCTTGAGGCTAAAATTCAACACATCAAAATTTCCCTATTGACGAGTTCGTTTTGGCAACATGAGTTGTATCAGTTTAGTTGGTTTTGTTTATCATAGCATTGCAGCAGGTGCTAAAACGTGTCATTATCTTCGGTTGTGCTTACTTTTTTAAGTCTAGGCTTGTTACCGAAAAGATCACCACAAAAATTGACAGTGATTAAAATTTTTTGGTAGATTTCCGGTAGTGGTAAATCACGTTGGTTCTCGCGGTGCGGTGGCGGGCGTAAACAGCGCGTCACCGGCCGTCGTGAGTGCGGGTAACAGCCGCTGGCACATAAAACGTGCGCCATTGATGCTCTCAGGCGCTCACACTGCCCTATTAAAATGTACTGCCTCGTTTTCACGCATTTAAAATGTAACACCTCGTTACGTCTCCTCGGTGGTACATTGACGGCGAGCATAATACTGAATAATTGCTTAATTTTAGCTTTCGGCTTGTAAACACTAATACTCGCATTGCATTGTCTGTCTGTCTGACACCAGGGTGTATCTCATGAAACGTGATAGTTAGACAGTTGAAATTTTCACAGATGGTGTATTTCTGTTGCCGCTATAACAACAAATGCTAAAAAACAGAATAAAATAAATATTTAAGGGGGCTCCCATACAACAAACGTGGTTTTTTACTCGTTTTTATAGAAAATGGTACGGAACCCTTCGTGCGAGAGTCCGACTCGCACTTGTCTGGTTATTGTTACTACAGAAGGTGCTAATCCGCAAATGAAGTAGCATGCTCGCCGCCGCCGCTCGCTGATCCATTTCATTGATAAACCCAGACCGCCCGCTAGCTTGCCGTCCGGATTGTTTGTCGGCTGAACCACATAAGATTTGGGTAACATAATATAAGTCAGATTCAAGTTTGTAAAATATTAGCAAGGTTTTTGCAAACTCAATAAGTAGTCACAGGGGATGCCCTTTTGTTTGTAGGCAAAACACCTTGTACTCGTCTCACGAAAGGTACAAACATTTTATGGCAACACTATGACTATATCCTAGAAACCTCTAATGCCTCATGATCATCAATCCAACACCCATCATCATTGTGCCAGCAGCCTAGGGCCACATTCCGTTATTTTAAGGACCTGTGATGGATTGGGAGGTTGTTTGTAGAGGGAAATGCACAGTACACCCCAAGCGGAACGTTAGTGTAGGATTTATCACCCCTAGATGTAGATTAAAATTAGGTCAGAGATCTCTTTTATTAAATTCTTTTTTCGTGTGTAGTCCAGCCGATTGTTAGCCTCAGGTAGTCGCCGCTCTCGTAATTTCTCTGTGAACGCAGAGAGAAGTTAGGTACCTAATGCCGCAGTTCACTAATTAGGAGAATGCAGCGGATGTGCACCGGCAGCCTTATCAGCCTATCACGTCTCAGTATATTTAGGTACACCAGTCCCGTATTACATCTTAAGTTATTTACTAGGTAGGACTTTTCTGCAATGTTCGTCTAGGTAGGTACCACCGCTTTGCCAGTTATTCTGCCGCCAAGCAGTAGTGTGCAAGCACTATTGTGTTCCGGTTTGAAGGGCATTGTAGCAAGTGAAATGACTTGGCAAATGAGACTATGATCTGATCTCACAGTCTAGTATTTATTATTGGACTGTGTGCTGTCTCAGGATCGGTCGGTTTAACCTTTTTTTAAAAGGACATATAGCTCAGCATCCGATCTCTACGTCCTGTTTTAGCCAATGGCGGAGCCAAATGGTGCGGCGCCTGGCGGCGCGGGAGTGCGAAGGCGTGACGACGCGCGGCGCGTGTCGTCATCGCCCACGGCTCATCTACGCTCACACAATTAACATAATATTTTGACTATCAAAATAAAACTATTCACAGCCAATGTCAGCCTACTTAAAACTCGTGAATTACGCAGAGTACAAGGTTACTTTTTATTTATTTTACAACGAGGAGTGCGGGCTGCGCCGCGAGTGCCGGCCGGCGCGGGCGGCGGCGCCTATATCGCGGCGTCCGTCGTTCGCGCTTCATTTGATATTATTTTAATCCACAACGAAGTGTGTCATATTTTCGTATAACACCGGCTTTACACTATTTTCGTGTCGCGTTCCCTCTGTCGGTTGCGAAACTATATTAATTTACTCACGTAAAAAGCTTACTGTACTGCCTCTACGCATCTGTATTTTGTTCATGTTCAATGTTGGTTTTGCGCATTTTTATTTGGGTAGGATGTGTATATGATTGTAATTCTCTTCACGGCGAAGTGTCAGAGTTACGGCATCGCCAACCAGATGCAAATTACAGTTATGCAATCATTTTCTGAAGCATCCAAATGCTCGGTATTTTATCCAGTGCATGTACTGTTAAACCGCCCGCGTCTGGTGATAACTTACGGTTGAACAAGGCCTCTTCCATGTTATAATTTCATTACGTATGCCCCAACGTCTAGTACCCAAGAAGAGTGCTATTCTTGTATAAATATTTAAACAAAACCACGTGCCCTGACGTGACGTTTACCTTCGGACATAATCGTCACATAAATTCAAGTGACATACTTAAATTATGGTGTGGTCAAACGCGAAAGAGGATTATGACTTGTGCCTTTAGGGATTTCCGACTGTCCGTTGTGAACGGCATGTCGGACCATGCCATAGACTCTATGGCATAGAGGGTGTAAGTAGATAGAGTTTTATATCTCTATCTCTATATAACTATAATATAAAAGATAAATGTCGGCTTTGTCTGTCTGGCTTTCATGACAAACCCACAATATAAAATATAATACTTAGCAAAACCTTACTAATTTAGATGAATTGCACGTCATATCGATAACACGCGAGAGCGACATAGGCTTACGTTTACCTCGGAAAAGCGTGTTTGCGGGTGAAGGTAGTGCATAGCAAGGTGCCTCGTAGTAGGTACATGTTATAAATGACTTGTTAACGGCATGTCGGACCATGCCATAGAGGGTGCCGCAAACGCCCCGTTAATAGCATTTGATGTAGAACGTCCTGTACACCTACTTAAGGGGGAACGTTACACTAGCGCGGGAAATTCAAATTTTCTTGCGTTCTTGCGTGCCCATAATAGCTTAATTACTCAACGTGATTACATGAAAACTAATTTTGCGGAAATAAATAGAATGTATTAAAAAATTACGATGAAAAGTATTTCCTAGATATCATTCGTTTAGCGACAAATGGCAATAAGCAATTTTCTTCTTAGTTTTTCAGTCTATTGCCATTTGTCGCTAAACCAATGATAAGTGGGTGATACTTTTAATTGTAATTTATTGATATATTATATTTATTTGCGCAAAATTACTTTTCATGTAATCACGTTGAGTAATTAAGCTATTATTGGCAAAAGAACGCAAGAAAATTTGAATTTCCCGCGCTAGTGTAACGTTCCACCTTAACAGTATTCTTCGCTTATTTCAAAAAATTATTACCATCAAATTTTGCTCGAAATAATTTTAAAGGAGGGTTTTATTAAAGTCTGTCGACAGAAAAGACGATTACGTTTCTAGGACGGATGATACGTCACATTTTAGACCAAGGCGATAAATAATTTCAACCGCTTATAGTTATGTTAGGAACTTATACCTATAGCACTATTTGTTTTATAACTGTTGGTCTCCACTTGAGCTATTGTTGAGTAAAATTTCACGCATGTACGTGGGTGTACTCTTTGCTCTCGAACTTACTTACAATCACGAGAGATCGGAGCTCGAACCTTGCGTTTCCACCAAAAAACATGTAAGTACATGTAAAGGTTTCTGGATTAATTGCGCGAAAAAAGTCCATGGCAGCTGCCCATTTCCCCGAAAAAGTTGTGACTTTTGACGTTTCATACAATTTATAACACCATAATTGATCAATATACACGGACGACGGTATACCGTTAGCGAAAGCTTCCCGTTCGGTCCGCCACCAACCCGACAGTACAATCCCATACACGTACATTCCATGTACGCATGACGCAAACGTTTCGGAATTCAACCTTAACATTGCAGATGAGCGCCATGATTTAAATATAACTTCGCATCTCAACATAGATGTGGTTGCGAACGAAACAATGAGATATAGGCCTTGTTATCTGAACGGTAGAGTCTCGTCTAGCTGGGAAGGTCGTGGCGGGTCGCAGCGTTACCGCCACTCGGGCACTGGGTTACCCGCGCCTTATACAGCGGGGTTGTGCACCGATCATAATTATTTTTTTGGTAATTGGCGGACAACATCGTATGTATTTTATAACATGTTTATCGTAACGTATGTGAATCCAAAATCTGCACAAGGTGTTCTTTAAATTTTTGTATTTAATATTATATAACAATAAAAATGGTTTATTACGGAAAAATCCATAGATTTTGTTTGTGAGTTACAATTGTTTTAAATCCTTGTCAGTAATTTTACTTAGTCCTCCCCGTAACAAATACCTCTGGATATTGGGATATAGGCTCACCGCGCCCTAGCAGTAGAAAGAAGGCTCCAAAAAGAGTTATTTTACTTCTGTGTTTCACGCAAACCTGTAAGCCAGCATATTGCTTCTCACCGCTAATGCTCTTTCGTTTTCTTTCTACGTCTTTGGTCCACAACTTTCAAAGCAGCGCCGTCAAGTAAAACTGGTGGCACATGAGCAAGATTTAGTTTAAACGCCAGCAGCACCATGTCAGCGTAACCGAAATTATTGTCACAGGTTCTGTCTAAATAGCATCTGACATGAATACTGCTAATTCTCTCAACTCTACGTTGTAGTTCCATGTCTCAATCCAATCATTGTCATGTTAATTGAGCAAGCTTGAAGACGTCAAAATGGTTTGACGTACTCTATATTCGGAGGATGATACGCCCATGCGTCAGGCAGAGCATCAGCTCACTTTACTCGATTTATCTGATTTTTGTACTAGTACCTCAGTAGAAAGACACCTTCCACCGGCATGCCTGTTTAACTGAGCTTTCAATATAATAATATTGCATTCAACAATAAAATCTCTTCGCGGCCAAAGTACCTACGTGAAAAACCTTGTTTAAAACAGTATGAATATTATAAATCAATCGTTACTTTATTTTTTCTTAACGGTCAGCGTTTGACCTCTATCTCACCGCGTTAAGAGTCATATGGACGAAGAGTTTAATACGTATTAGCTATACGCGTTTAGCCCATATTTCACTTAGTACGTCATCATTATCATCATCAATAGCCTGAAGACGTCCACTGCTGACCATAGGCCTCCCCCAGAGAGCGCCTTTTTGAGCGACTGCTCGTCTCCTCCATCAATCGGCTCTCCGCGATTTTCACTAGAGCGTCGGTCCACCTAGTGGGAGGCCGGCCTACGCTGCGTCTTCCAGTTCCGGAGGTTGTTGTAGATGACCGACCAAAAATTTGAACCATTTGTACCAAACCAGAAAAGGTAACAAGTGAAACTCGCATCATTCAGGGATTCGTTACCTACCTAATCAGCTCCTGGCTGTACCACAGAAAGCTTTAATGATACTTCTAAATTTTCAAAACGTGGTATGTACTGTAATATCGGTAGCTCTTGGCGTCCTTCTCCAAATCCGTTTTAGTTCTATATGTCTTGTCAATATAGTAAATAATGGTCGCACGAAAAACATAAAAGGACCATAGGTACCTGTTCTTGTATATCTGTCTGAATCGACACAACCCGATCAGATAAATTGAGTGTAACCGCGGCGTCGTTGTACCGTGATGTTGTTCGGCGATCGGATTCATTATTGCGGTTGTGTGAAAAAACGAAACAATTGGGCCGGACGCCAACCAGTTTCGCTCGGCCGCCGACACTCGTGCCGTTCGATCGCAAATAGATTACAGATATGTTCACGCTTTTACAATTTTAATATACAGCGTAGCTTGTTGCTTTGACCCGTCGCGTCTGAAGATGGAGAAAGCGCCTCGGAGACCAAGCTTGGCATTGAGTGTCGTGAAGGTTTAAATAAAGGAGTTTGTTACGCTCACGCAGGTCAAACGCGTGAGCGGAGTTGTCTATTCTCCATTGTGCCGGATTGCTTGCACCTGTAATGGAAAAGAGAACTTCTTTTTTTCGAACTCAAATTATTGTAATAGGCTTGCTAATATATAATATTCGACATTGCGCATTTTGTGATTTTTATATACTCAGTATTCACAATAATTTCATTTAAAGTACCTAATCTCATTTGACTTGTAAAAGTGCTATGAATAGCCTATTTGCGCAAAACACTTTGGTTTTGATTTTAAGCAATTACTTGTCCAGCTGTCTTCTCTGTATTAGCCATGGGAAAATGCGGTAAAGAGGTGTAATGGCGCGTCGCCAAAGAAGCTATATAGGTTGTAGTATGCCTGGCCGATCGCTCGGAACACTAACTCGCTCCCGGCTCCTCGACTAGGCACTATCCACGTTATACCCGCCCGAGAACGACTTATTAATAACGGCATAACTTCATAAGCTAAGAATCGATAATCGATTGTCTGATCAGTGTACGTCAAGAGGGCGGTTAATTTTTCATTACGCGCCTAAAATATTGTTCGTATTTTTTAAACACTGTACGCGTTATGCGTTATAACTGCGAAATAAATCTAGCCATGAAAATTCTGGCTGCTTTACTTTAAAGCTTTGGAAGTACGGAAAAAACATTCTTACCTTATATTACCATGCCCTTTCCTACCCCTCCTCTATGCGTCTTTAGACTCTCCCTTCCTTATCCAATACCAGCACAGTTCCCTAAACAGCATTAGGTATATTATATGTGACCCTTGCGGTCATCCGTCTGTCGGTTGGTTGTGTGGTGCGGTCAGCCGCCCTTGTTTAAAAATGTCTGTGACCCTTTTTTTGAGGAACTGGTTTTAATTAAACAAACAAGAACCTTGGAACTCCGAAGAATACACTGCATCGAATAGCAAGGAAGACAGACAGGCAAGAATTTTAAAGCATATTTATTGACTACTCGACTTCAAAAACGACGTCATTCAAGAAATCCATATTTATGAACGAAAACTGAGACCCCGAGACGTGATGCTTTGAAATCAAAATTCAAATAGTCATATGCGTTTCAAATGATGATAATAGGCTAGGCCTCCTCAAAAAATAAACAGTCGTGAAAACAAAAATTAAAATATCTCAAAAACTGACAAAGTTACAAACATTTTAGAATACAGGAATAGAAAGAGACAGCTCCAACATGCAGTGACGTCAGTTCTTGGTGCTTCATAGTACCTCATTACCTGCATTTTCAATTTCAGCGTTCCACGTTCAAAACTCAGGAAAAATCATACGTGGGAAACATTTCAAACTGCACGTGATACTATAAATTGGTTTTCAGAAGGCGAAACTATTTTATTCCAATTCGTGTATACCGTGGCCTCAATCGTTTGAGTATTGAGGAAGGTCCGGACATAACACTTTCTTCCTCTTTTTAGGGTTCCGTACCCAAAGAATAAAACGGACCCAATTACTGAGGCTCCGCTGTCTGTCCGTCTGTCACCAGGTTGTATCTCATGAACCGTGATAATTAGACAGTTGAAATTATTACAGATGATGTATTTCTGTTACTGCTATAACAACAAATACTAAAAAACAGAATAAAATAAATATTTAAGGGGGCTCTCATACAAACGTGAAGAGCGGCCATGGTGCGCGCGCGTCACGCGGGCGGACCGCGCATTGCTTGTATGGGTGATACAGGTTTTGCTACGCTGTTGTTGCTTGCTGCTTACTGTGACTGCCTCGAGTTATACGCTCGCTGCTTATTATTTCTTAACTACCGCCAGAAGGCTAATTTTTCTACTTACTAATACTTCTAAAAATGTAATGCTATTCTAAAGCTTACATAAATAACCAGTACACCTATTATTTAAAATACAAAGCCTTTTTTAATGTACAATTCTATATAATCTTAATTTTCTGTCATTACTTGCAATAAGCCTGTGTGCTTGCGTAATAATTTGTTATTGCATTATTTATATCACTAGGATAAAATGTACACTAGTGCGTATAAGATGTATATTTAAAAGTATAATAAAGACCTTTGAAAATTGAATTGAATTGATACAAACGTGATATTTTGCTCGTTTTTATAGATAATGGAGTACGGAGCCCTTCGTGCGCGAGTCCGACTCGCACTTGGCCGGTTTTATTGAATGTGTTATTCGCCTGTTTTCTTACTATACCAAGAAAAACGTGCATGCCAAATAACTCCGTAGGTCTTGTCAGGTAGTTTTCGAAATGGTGAAGCGTTGGCGCGCTGCATAAACAATGGATTTATGAATGAATGTGCATCCGACACGTTTTCAATTAACAAGTGAGGGTATTTCGTTTTTATTTCATTACCTGCTATGTTGTTTAAGTACCTATATATTGATGTACATTGTCTGTCGTTCTGTCCGTCACTCATAGAACAAAGTTTTTTATTTACATTATGTTGATCATTGATTGATAGTGATAGAAGATGCCGCTTTTATTATTACCTCTACTGCTACAACTTGTGGTAGTGGTAGTAATACATCAAAAGTTCACCACAATATCCCGGATTTATTTTTTACCCTAACCTACTTATACAAAATAGTTTATCATATGCCATACCATGCCTTGTCAGTTATAATTAATTTGTACTGAACAGGGCCTCTTGGTGTTAGCTTGGGCCCCACCAATGTCTCCCAAATGTTCGGGCTGGACCCGAGAATCAAATGAAGTAGTAATAATAATAGTGTTATTTTTGTGTAATAAATGATTAGGAGTTTTATATATTATAGAAAGGTCAACTGTCTTTTCTTTCACTGTTTTACGTTATTAACATCTACATAGAAGACTTTCTGAATAACCTATTGGATGCATCCATACAGTATTGTTTGCTCGATGGATAGAATCAGTGTACTATTGTGCGAAACAAGGTTTTAGTTTCATTTTGTTTTTTTGCAAGAGTAAATAAAGCGGAGGAAATTCAATTCTACCTTCACTAATGAGTAATGGCCCAACGAAAACTATGTTTTCTTTTGCTTTTAGCTTGTATATAAACACTTTGAATGGTTTACTATCGTCATAATGGTATGTTTTTAATAATCATCCTGAAGACGTCTACTGCTGAACATATGCCTCCCCCAAAGATCGCCACTTTGAGCGGGTTGCCTCTTGTATCCACAGGCTCGCCGCGGTTTTGACCAGTCTTCGGTCTACCTAGTGCGGGGACGGCATACGCTGCGTCTTCCGGTTTCGAACCTTTCTCCCCCATCAGTGTTCGCTTCTGCAAGAGATGTGGCCAACCCATTGCCATCTCAACTTGCATTCCAATTGCAACATTGTTCTCTTCATTTCAATTCTAAGACCTGTATCGGTTATCTTACGGATCCCTCAACCTCATTTCGGATCTTCTCGCAGGGAAACCACCATTGGCATATCTAGGAATATTTTCCTGGGGTGGGCACGGGCCACCGCCCCTATCCCAATAATGGAAACCACGAGCATAGCTCGCTTTGAACGTTTTACTATGTCCGTCGGATAACAGGATGACCAATGTGCTATCAAAACTTTTAATAATGTATAATGTGATAATTTTATATCAGTAAGCTCAATAAAGCTAAGTACATAAGTAATGTTTGAATTATACGTATTTGAAACAACTGGCCCCGATCCTGATATGCTATGCATCAGATATTCTCAGCTCGCATTCCGACAGGGTCTAAGAATGTGAGCGATGGTTTGGTTGCACAGCGACGCTCTTTGTCTATCCTGGAAATCTGCAACACTAACATGTGGTTATGATTACTCGGCGGGATTCATCCGCAGTGCACACTGCACATAATGCAAACTTATTGAAGGAACTAGCTTTGTTTTAGTTACCACCACCATACCAACGTACAAACGTGATTATGAAATATATGTATTTAGTATTTACGTACTATTTTACATTAGACCGCAGACCTATAGTTAGTTGATATAACGTCCAATAGGAAATGTTCTTTAGCTATAATACTAAAAGGGTATATCTATCTATACCTAATATATAGGTACCTTCCCCAACGCCGTCGTATCAACCATACAGTTCACTGGGTTTTCTTCGGGGGCATCCACATCGATCCCGTATGGACTCGGAATAAAATGCCAGCTTTTAAATATACAACGTATTATCCCATAATGATTGGAGTCTTAAACATCGTATAGTTCGTTCAGGCTGACGACTATTAATCAATTTTTTTAATGTCTCATGAGCACGTATTGGTAACATTACACTACCACTCCATTATCGGGTTTATTCCCTCTTGATTTAATGGAATGGTCCATCGGTCCTCAAAAACAAATTTTTATCCTGATTTGGTCCACCAGTAAGCATGCAGGGATCGTTACAAAATTTAAATATTTTATCATTTTACTATTCCAGTTAGATCCTTCAAGAGACACGCTCGTGGGTTCGATTACCGGCTTAGTAGGTAGTACTTAGTTGTACATAGACCATGGACCAACAACGGACGTATGAATAGCTCCAATTACTTCACATATTGGCAAGTTTCAGGTGTAGTCATTCGGCGAATAGGACTTTGTTTCAGGAGCTAGCCGTTATGCGAATAAGTCCAATTAACCGTTATTAAAGATCAAGCCAGGTTTGTATTTCAATTTTATACTACACCCTGCCTGCGGTTTTACACACAAGTTTCTCGTTTTCCTGCGGGAATACTTTAGCCTTAGTACCTAATGTCAGCAATCCGACTGCAAAATTTCAACTAAACAGCCCAGCTGATTTGCTGGTTGTACAGGTTTGCTGTTACATCGAAAATTACGAAGTTTTGTAACAAAACTACCCTCTCACCCCTCTGAACTAACTCTCACATTTTTTTGCTTTAAAAAGTTATCCGCAAATACAAAGAAAGAGCTTTCCATACAAAGTTGCATCCTCCATTTCACCCCCCTGTCAAAAATATTGAAAACCATTTTTTATTTTAAATGAACTATACACATATATGTAAGTTCAAAAACAAAGAACTTTAATACAAACTTTTCACATCCATTGTTAAACCTAGGGGTTGAATTTCAATAAAATCCCTTATTAGTACACTTCTACGCATTAAGACAAACACACCCTCCAACTTTCAAGTCTCTACGACCAGCATAGTCTGTGGACCACAGATACACACCGCAATCTGCTACGCCACCTATGCTATGCCAGTGAGTTAGCAAGACCTTGATTCTGATTGTATTAAGATACGGTATATCAGATGTGTGCCATATAAATCTAAAATAATGTTGTGTCTATTCAAATCATAAAAGACCCTCGATTTCGAATGTTGTTATGATTCTGTGCGATTCCAAACTCAATTTGGGTTCCATTAGTGCCAATGCATAAGGTGGAGAGACATAAAGGAATGCAATGGTTTCGAGGTCACAATACAACTGTATACTAATTACAAGGACGCGTTTCTATGCAAACACTGTTGATTCGTTTGTGTGTGAGTGAAATAATTGGTTTCACCCACGTGGACTGTCTTCAGAGATTGAAAGCAGCAAATCATGTCAGTCAGCCCCGCATTCTCATCAAAAAAATCACGACTGACGTTTCGTAGCGTAGCTCTTTTCTAGGTTTAGTACAATAAAAAATCACATCTATTATGTGTTATATCTAGGATGAAACACGTTGTTCATGTATGTTGGCCTTCCCTTAAGTACGGTGATGTCAACGAATCGTTACCGCCTCGGATGTTGGTTGGATAGCTCATGCACAAAATAGAAAAGTACAGAAGTCAATCACATGTATGTACTTCCCTTTTTATACCTACGCTCGGTGCTCGCGCTAGGGTTATCAGCTTTGGCTTATGCATAAAAAGCTATCGTGGTAGTGACACTCGTATCTAGTTGTTTGATTTATCGTTGAGAATGAAACGGGAAGAACGGAAATATAACAACTAAAGAAATAACTAAAATATTTCAATTTCTATGTTATTGTTATATTACTTTGTCACAGAAAATATCTTGCTATCTATCTCGGACGCGGCGGCCGGCTCGCCAAGCAAAACCTACCCTACCTTTAATTACTTACCTACCTACCTAACTGTTCTGCGTTACGTTAAAACGAACCATCGAAATATAAACAAATACCTAACCTCTCTGAAACAACTGGTAGCTTAAAAAACGATAATTCACTGTTTAATGTTGAATTTAAACAACCGTCCACTAAACAATTATAATAGCTTTTTTTTGTTGCTCCATTTTTGCACAAGAAAGTTCACAGACGCGTGTCTCAAGTGGATGGCACTCGCGCTCGCACTACTCCGAAAGACTCTGAGACATCGTGTCGGTGAGCGGTGTCTATGTGTGCGTTGCTCGAGCGCACTTACTACGTTGATTGATTTCTGTACTATTTTGTGGCTCATGGCTGTACAATTTTTTTTACCACTGTGTGATGATGTAACCCAATTCTGGATTCAATTTTTTTACATTTCAACCACTTTATTATACGTGTCATTTTAGTTTATTGTTTTAATTGTACGAGCAGGGCACTGATAGATGTATTTCTTCCACAGAGGCTTCCAGCTCCGACCCTGGCTCCAACAACGTGAGCGCTGCGAGCCCAGGCAAGCAGAGACGTGGTTTCAGTGGGTGAGTCGCTGTTGCTTCTAAAATTAACTAATATAGAGCTGAAACTTAGAGATCATGGTTCATTTCAATCGCCTCCCAAAACACACCCCCAACGTTTCTTACATCAGCCACCCATGCTTAGGTTGTCTGTCAGAGATCTGAAAGCGCTCTCTGAAAGTCTTCGTCTGCTAGCGCGCGCTTCGCAAGGACAAACATTTGCAGCGTTTCAAAGACAAAACGTTTTCAAAATCACAAAAGAGCAATGCTATTAATGTTTGCAAACGTAACGTAACGCTGTCGTCGGGCTTTTTCATTGCGTTCCATCTCTGATCAAGGTTATTGTTACTGGAAGAAATTTTAGTTAAATACCATCTAAACTGTCTACATAGATCTCTCAAACGGCAAAGCATATGTAATATATACTATACACGCAGCTTATCGTACTAAATCGATGCAACAGCTAACAAGGAACTATAAAAATATTTTGGCTTAATAATTTGGCGAGTGCTTGAGCTGCAGTTAGTCCTTGTTGGGCTGAGTTTTCAGCAGTTTAATGAACTCTATTGTACCTATACGCCCGGAATGAGTAAACATTGATGGTTTTATATGCAAATAATGTATAGCAGGAATTTTATTGACCCGCTTTGCGAAATAGACTACTTGGTCATAAAATAGGTTTTCATTTCGCACTTTCAGCCGCTACCGCATACAGCTTTCGCTACAGCAGCATATTAGTATTTACTTGTAAATTGTACAAACTAGTACACAACTACACAGTATCTATCCAATTAATAACATTTCATGGTCTGATGCATGTTGATGATATTTTCGATTATTGGGAACGTACGCGTAAGGCACTCTTAATTTGGTTATAAACAGGAAATCTGCGAGAGCCGCACGTAAAGGGTGCCTTTACAAAATTATGTGTAGCAAGGTTTTCGTCGTCAATATTTGACGCATAGCTTTAATGTCTATACTTAGCCATTACATGAAAAATACCTTTCATTTCATCTTCTTTGATAATGACTAAGCGAATTTTAGGTAATTTACCTATCTATTTAGTAATCATCATTCTCCTGGTGTTCGTTTTGGCAAAAACACACTGAGACCCGATTTGAGAGCTCTAATTTGCAAATTCTGTGTAACGTAAGTCTCCAAACTAAATTATACCCGACCAAAAAACACCACGTACTTCCATCTTCCATAATGTCAAAACAGATTTTTAATTTTTACCTTTGAAGCAATTAAAAAAATATTAATTGAAATTTGATTTTTGATCAAAAAGGCTTCAACAAAAGTTCTAATATCTCCGGAGTATTACATTGACAAAACATTGTTACCAAAATAAAGTTCATTACTTTTCTAAACTACTACAAAATATTTCATAATTTGAAATTAATGCTCTTATTTATATATCAACAATAAATGAGACTAGATATATATGGTCAAACCGACGGACGCTGCCAAAATGTAAAACCCCCTTAATAGTTTTTCACCAGATGCACAGCATAATTTCACTAAAATTTTGGAACACATTTTCTGTGGTTAGCAGCGAACAATGACTCACGTGACAGATAAGCAGTGTTTCCAAAACAATTCGTCTGTTTGACGAGGATTTCCTTTCGGAAGAGCGCCCGTTATCTGCACCTCGCGATTCGTCGTAGGCTTTCATTAGTCATCATTAATCTTTGTGCCACTATCTAATTCTTGAGGCGATAGCGCCGTGCGTTCAGTTGATGCGTGGAGCGGTCGCGTGCCACATGTCGTCATGACCGAAGATTCCGACGACTCGCGAAGGACATGCAACTCCTGCTGTTGTCGCGCCATCAGGTGGTTTACATTCCTTTATTGTTGTGCCGTTGTAAACATTACTTGTTGTTGTGCTATCAGGTCAGGATGTGTGTAATATCTCGTAGGTACATCGACAGTGGAATTTGTGCATTACTTTGAATTGTGTCTTTGATCAGAATTACCGAGTTGTAATTTGCTTGTATTTTGATGTAGTAGATAATCCATAAACTATCTATGTATATATTGTGGCTGTTCATCTCGTTGTAGAGCATTAGTAGTTTTACGTAACGGTACAATATTTATACCTGTGTTCCTTATGCGCGCAGTAATTCTAACTATTTCTTGAATGTGCGTCATGTCATGATTCTTGAGTTGATAACAAACAATATGTCATTGTTATAATAATATGATAATCCACTACGTTTCCTTAGTGTAAAGCGTTCCATCAAGGGACAAAGAGCCCCGGGCGCCGCGCCGCCTATCCTTAGCCCGGGTTCATTCCTTTCCCAGATCATTGTACCAACACGCCAAATTGCTTCCTCTCAGTGTTCCTGCCCTGAAAATTCAATTTTCGAAACTCCTATATATCCTAGTTGTTCTTAGATTTACATCTCATAGTCATCGTCTCATTCGTTCTCGAATACAACTCTCTTCGTCTATTAGATAAGTTGCTAAGAACTATATAATTGGGTACTTACCTACCTTATCGGTACTTTACATTTCGCGTTATCTAATCACTCATTCTCATTGCCTTAACAGCGTTTAATTAAATATTTTGTTATACATTATGTTTGCGTCGGTCGTAATCGTAAATCACTAAAAGTGTTGTTAACATCGTTTCATTCGGATAACGCACATTGAGTGCGGTGAGGTAGGGCGCGCGTCCTTTAGACACGGGCGAGTCTGTCCGGCTCCGCTGCAGGGTCTGAGTGACACCCGACAGCAACGATGGCGGTGCACGCGCGGACCGCGGTGGTGGTAGCTGTAATTGATACGCTATAACTGTGGTCGTGGCGAGTATGAGGAGCGGTCGGTGGCGCGCCGGTTCGCCGCCATTATCGCAGTAATCTGCCGATACCGCTCCTTGCCGATCAGATATTGGTTCCTTCAACGAGCCAGATAACACTGTTTGCTCACATACGTTTGCATTACTGCTGTCAGCCCACGTGAACGTGTTGTCCAACTGCCCGGTGATGCCAGCGTTTGTACGATGTGGAGTCAAGTAGTTTTTGTGAAGTAAGTTATTCAGTGTTTTTGTGTTGTACGTGATCGGTTGAAGCATTTGATTTTGCGAGTGTTTTTGCAGTGTTCATGCCGCCAGTTCAACCGCAATGCGGTAAGAAGTCCTTGGTTCGATGATCTGTTCGAGATAAAATACAATAGAAATAGATACGCTGCACATATCATTTATTCTGATCAACGTTTCATTCGAGTGAAGTGAAGTGGAAACACCGAAACTTCCGCAAAGGATTCAACAGCATGAAGCTAATGATCAATCTTAGAAATCTGTCTGACTATCGAGTTCGAGTACTTTAAAATTCAGGTTGAATAGTCAAAGCTATTTTGCTTCCAACTTCCGACCATAACATAAAGTTTTGTCTTTGAATTTGTCGTGGAGCTCATTAAGAAATTGCATGTAAAGTCTTGTTGAATTTGTTTAAGAAGAAAATCACACGCAGATATGTGTGCGAAGAGTTCTGTGATGGCAAGTGGTGTGTCTTTAAAAGTGTGTATTTGAAAACGTTGGCAAACTCGGAATATAAATTATTCGTATAGTTTTAAAATCCCCATTTATCCTGGAATATTTGGTGTTTCGTTCTATCCCACGTGGGTTCTTTTCCGATTATGATTTAAATAAGAAGTCATATTTTTGGGCTTTTGAAATTTCTATAAACCTACTTACACAGCATCAGATACATATCTAAAGAGGAATTGATCAGTCATATTACTAGCTTTGAGCCATGCGTCTATCACGCATAGTAAACGTTGTTTTTTTTGTTTTAACTATTTTCAAAGCAGATCAAACCAATTCAGCCACTGTATCGCTTTATATGATTCTGATCAGAGCAAACGCTCTTTTTTATTATATAGCTGCTTCCTATTACAGCCTTGATTGGTTTTGTAAAATCCGAGTGGAGTGAGCATACGAGAGCTGCGGACAATTCCTATTACATTTATAAGTTTTGTTTCCACGTTGCTTTATTGCTTCATAAAGCTTTATTGCAACCGTATCAAGTACACTTTACCTTGTTGAAAATGTCTCGGATGCGAATCAAAATGTGCGGCTGTATCGCATTCTGTCGGCGAGCTTTTGTATAACCTATAAACTTTCGCATTTTTCACTATTGTGGTATATTTGGATTATACTTCATTAAAAATGATAATATTTTTATGTTAATGACCTAATCTGACCTAATTCGACGGATTTTAAGCGACACGACCGCCCATTACAGTTGCAGTGTAACTCGTAACTCTAAATTATATAAAGTTTCGTGTGACACTGCACTGCGCACGTCATCTTGAACAACAGCACAATCTAGAGATCTAGTTTCTTATGAGATAAGGTCATACAGTCTCATTTGCCTAGTAATTTGACTAGCTACAGTGGCCCTTCAACCGGAATACAGTAGCCCAAAACCTTATTTGTTTTGTGACAATAGTGCTTGCACACCACTGCTTGGCGACAGCATAACTGGCAAAGCGGTGGTACCTACCTAGATGAACTTTGCAGAAAAGTCCAACCACCTAGTAAAATTTAGTGCAATTAGGGAAATGGCAATAGAATTCCACCAAGACCATAGCATAGATTGTAAAAAGTGATAGGTACCAAGATCTTTGATTCGTTCGTTGTTTGTTTCAACAAAACATGGGTCGAATTCAAAGCTTTTCTGCTATGTGCTAAATTTGGCAAAGGCTTCAATTAAATTTAGGCGACATCCCACATGCCCACATACACTACGTAATTAATAACTATAGTATTCATTGAATAGTTAATAACTACCGTAACTTAAACTTGCTTTAAACCTCACTTTGCCGTTTTGAATCGTCAATTTAGCGTGAAAACGTTCGAGCTCAACAACTTTTGTTAAGATCTTTTAGAAGGTCCACCATATTTGCTTCTCTCGAAAATAGAACAATTGGTGACGTATTAACTTTATTGTCCCTATGGGGCTCCCTAGGTAAACAATTGTTTTAAAGGCGAGAGTGTTTCTTTGAATCCAGAGGCGGAATGAAGGACTCATAGAGTAGGTAGTCAAATAGTGTGGCTTTGCTCCCGAGGTGGACTCATTACTTTTTATCAGCCTCGGAAAAATAAGTTAGAGCAACTTATTTGTATCACGTTTTTAACATTCTCTCTGGAGTTCATATAGTACCTTTATTTCGATACCTGAGGAAGGGACATTATTTTTGGAAACGACTTAAATATAGTAAAATAAATGAAATCCTAATTTGAGTAAACAATAACGGATGAAGGCGGAAATTGGTTTGCAATTCGCGCGTTTTTTATTTTTTTGTAAACTTTTTTTTTTTTTTTTTTTATGTGATTGAATGACGTGACGAGCTAGTCGTTCACCTGATGTTAAGTGACACGGCCGCCCATAACAGTTGCAGTGTCACCCGGAACTTTAAAACAATAGTTTCGCGCGACACTGCACTGCGCACGTCATCCTGAGACATCACCCAGTCTAATAATCAGATTACTAGACTGAGTGATCAGATCATAAAGTCTCATTTGCCCAGTAATTTCACTAGCTACAATGCCCTTCAAACCGGAACACAGTAGTGCTTGCACACTACTGCTTGGCGGCAGAATAATTTTTTCTATCGTGCGCAAGTAACAAGTAACAGATTGTGTGATAAAGTAAACATACTTTATCATACAATCTCTTATTTGTTCGTACAATGTGATTGATCTCTTTGGTGATTGGAACTTTTACATTCAAAATTCAATTAACATTTAGTCCCTAAGGATTAAAGCTATTTTAGACCTTGTTTACGAAGAATAAACTAGCTGTTTTTGAATAGATATGTGAAAAAAATAATTTAACTAGTAGATCTGCGAGCGAAGAGGTCCTCCTCGCGAGCACAACTTTATGCAACAATATTATTTTTTGTGTTCACTCTACTTAGCGATATTGACAGTGAATATAATTATAATATGAGAGTATAGTTCTGGCAATCGGTGTAGTAGGCAATACATATAAACAAAATTGTCTGCTAAATCATGCATCATCTATTATTAATTTATTATAAGTAGGTAAGTAGTACCTCCGTCCCGAACTCAGATCTCACAACTTATATTTTGACAACCTGTTGACCGATTTCTCTCATATTTGAAAAAGATAGTTGTTTAGAATGTTTTGGGGGGATTACACCTGCAGCCAAAATATCGCTAAGGAAAAAGTCTATGAATTTATAGAACCTGTGTACCAAGTTTAAAGATAAAAATAAATAAAAAAGAGATAAAAGCAGATTTCGTGATTTCGTGAGTCAAGCGGAGACCTCCCTCAATTCGTTCGCTTGGTCAACAATAATACCGAAACAATATGCCAATGCAACACCGCTGGTTGAAAATCATTTTAGATTTAATGCAGGTATAAAAAAGAAAATGTACTCATAAAATTAACTACATTCGGGGGACTGTAAAAAATAATGCATTATAGAAAATAGTTTATCAAATGCTATTTAGTTAGATAAAAAATGTCGTAGTGGCATCAGGGCTAGTTATAATAATAATTTAAAAAAATACGGAAAAACATATACCTACTACACATATACCTATACTCATTTATTGATAAGCTATTTATTCAATTGTTCACATGTTCTTTAGAGCAAAGTTGAAATAATATGTATTTGTAGTGTATAGCAAGCATCATTATATGCAGAGTTAAGGAAAAATACACATAATCATTTATTTATTTATTTATTAGGAATAGTAAACAGCTACATCACAAATTATAACAAAAAAGATAACACACAAACTTAGTAGTAATGCAGCCCACAACACTATTCACAGATTGACATACAGACTTGAAATAAACAAAAGCCAAAAGCCGCTGGCTAAAAAAGAAACATCAAATCAATTCTAAATAAATATTTAACTTACATAAATAAATATAATTAATCCGTGAAGGAAAAATTTGAATTACGAACGGGATAATGAAGTGAATACATACGTCCCTGAAGCCGGGACATGCTTTACTGAAGCTACAGTGATAAAGTGATCCCAAGTCCAAATTTATCCTTCACCTTGTGTGGGGTTGGTAGCGCTATCAATTGAGGGATTCTTGAGAGTCATCCCAACCAGCATGGTCAAGTAACATCAACACAAATGCTGCAAAGATCCCAAACACCACCCAAATGAAAATCTAATAAAAGTAGGTATAATACAAATAATATTAAATCTTGATTGCTATATACATAAATCATAAATAAATGTTCACAAATAAAAATATATATAAAAAAAATATAGGAATGTTTGCTTGTATCATGACAACTTTTGCAAAACTGCGTTTTTGAAATTAAGAAAATTACAATTAAATAGATCAAATTGAATGAAATTACGATTATAACACTCAGCCATTCTGCGCGTAGGAACTCTGAGTCCAGAATTAGTGCGACTGGTGCTCACTGCGAATAAGCCGTCAGCACCACGCACCTCTCGCCTGTGGACGGTTCTAGGGACACTAATGCCCAGACTGTTCACAAGCAATTAAAAGTACTTATACTGCGTTTTAGTAGCAATAAATAGAGTAGTAAGTTATAAAATATGGAAAGAACTATGCTCGGCATGCCTCTGCAGGGCCGAAGCCGAAGCGAAGTTATTCGGTAGAGAGCTAAAGTTACCCGACAGTTCAGGGAATTAGCAAGCTACAGCGGCTGGTCATACAATTTTTATTAACTAGATTGGTGAAATTATGGTGGTCCGCTGAAAAACTAAAAACCGTTGGGGTAGAGAAAGAGGTGTTTTGGAGTGGAGACCGTGGCTCGGCAGAGGATGCTCTGATGCGTCGAGATGGAGCGATGACGTATTATATATACGCACACAACGCAGCAGCAACTGGAAGTAGAGTTAAAGGGCGGGCTCAGTGATGTGCCTCAGGAGAGGCTTACATGTCCTAATTTAAGCTGATGATGATTATAATGGAAAACATTTTTGCATAGGATGACAAAAATCGCAGACGTACCTAGTTTTGTTTTCGGTGTAGTGTCCATAATTCGATGAACCCTACAATCTACATTATTAAAGATTTCAAATCAGACACAATCTAGGTCATTTAAAATTGAAAAAATAGGCACTCCTGGGCAAATATATGCTCGAAATTAGACGGCATATCACTATTCATCAGGTGAGCCCATATAGCATAAAAAATAATATATAAGTAAACACATACTGAAGCATAATAAAATGAAACGTGGTCCTTGCTACTCTTGAGAACCGCTGGACTGTATTATACAGGTTGTATAGACGGAATTGGGCTTTAAAAAATTTCAAAGATTCCGGATTATTTTTCAAATTAGGAATAAATTGATATTCCATTTTTCTTTGGGTATTGTTGTAGATTTGGACAGGACGACGTCTGTTTGTTTGTTTGTGAGACTTTACGTTGAAAGTGCTGATCATTTCAGATGACATCATACGCAATGCACTGCACACAAATGTTTACACAGACGAGACTAATATAGGGTTATCTCGAATTGTTTTTGCAAGATTACGAGTAAAATACTTGTTAATCTGCGAGGCGCTTCTAGGACTTCATAGAGTTTGTATATATACGTATATAAAAATAAACGCACAATACTTTGTATGCGGTTGGTGTTTCATTACACTAGGCATGTTACTGTGGTCGCTAACCATACCGCGCCTAAGGATAATTTCTGGGATCTAGATCAAATATTTCACACTCGTCTAATACACTCTAGCTAACGTAACCTAATCGTGTGGGCAGTACTTATTAATGTGTTTGAACTTGATAATATTAAGTAACGAAACCACGTTGTCATACAACTTGCTAAATCAATTTCACACGCCCCAGAGGTGACCCTTCCCTATGAAATTAACATAGTTATGTGTATTTTTCTGAATTCGGTTTATGCTGCACTTTCCAGTGGCAACCGGAAAGTGTTAAAACTAACACAAACCAATTAGTCAAAGCTTATGTTTTAATATTGCAGCTGGGGAAGTCCTATGCAATTTAGATTTTTTCTACGTAATATCTATTCATCAGCGTGTATTTAAGAAGTCCATTATATACAATTGTAAATAGAGCCACATTCCTTGTTTTGCAGCCAAAATGAGTTAACAAATTAAAAGCAACAATTAACAACAATAAACAACAACAACGATAACAAACAACAACAACAACAACAACAACAACAAAACAATAACAAAAACAACAAACAACAACAATTTTTTTTATTAACAATTTAGTTTTTTTTTTATAATTGAATTGAATGCAAATTTGCATTTACATAACTGGATGGTTACCCCGGTTTCACTGCAGTGCCCGGTTAGCTGCAGGTTTTTAAGGAAACTCGGTAGTGCAAGCACTCTGCATGCAAATTTTCATCCAAATCGGTCAAACAAATAAACAACGTTCCGTTAGCTTCGTTCACGCATCAGATAAAAAAAAAGTACCAACAAAATAATACAATTTATACAAATTTTGATGTTTTTCAAAATAATCTATAGGTATAGCATTTGACCACTGTCTCACCTGATGGTAAGTGATGATGCGGTCTACGGTGGTGCATGCTTGCCTAAAAGATACCTGTTTACTGTTCACTGTGACTTGAAGACTCTCAGTCAGGTGCATATATTCTTCTAATGATATGATATACAGACAATAAAGATAGTAAAGGTGGTTTTTAACAAATACGCATTGTTTTGTATCTGTAGGAGGCGATGGCTTGGGGGATTGCGCAAGAACCCTCAAGCCAAGGGCGACAAGGGTTCCTCCAGCGGACCCCAGTCTCCGGCTACTACTGATAAGCCATCTCTAAAGAAGATACCATCTGAGAAGAAATTAAAGGTCATTTACGACAACGACGACTATAATTTTTAATTTTGCTTTTTCATTTTTTTGTGTTGACATATATATATGACGATGTTGCAATAATAGTGGAAAAGAAAGTATAGTACCAATAACGCAAATAAATTGACTTTTAACAGCACCATACTATTGCACCCAGCAAGTAGTGGTACTGTCACCATCATCATCATCATTAACAGCCTGAAGACGTCCACTGCTGAACATAGGCCTCCCCCAGAGCACGCCACCTTGAGTGGCTGCTCGCCTCCTGCATCCATCGGCTCCCCGCGGCTTTCACCAGGTCGTCGGTCCACCGAGTGGGGGGCCGGCCTACGCTGCGTCTTCCGGTCCAAAATACCGCAGAGCCTGAAAACGAAAGTTTTCAATCAGTGTGTGTTGCCAGTGATGACTTATGGAACTGAGACATGGTCTCTTACTGTTGGCCTCATTAGTAAGCTCAAAGTCGCGCAGCGAGCTATGGAGCGAGCTATGCTCGGTGTTTCCCTGCGAGATAAGCTCCGGAACGAGGAGATCCGCAGGAGAACTAAAGTGATCGATATAGCTCTTAGAGTTAGTAAGTTGAAGTGGCAATGGGCAGGCCACATCGCTCGTAGAACTGACAACCGATGGGGAAGAAAGGTTCTCGAGTGGCGACCACGAACCGGAAGACGCAGCGTAGTGGTACTTACTTGGTGTGCGGGCTTCTTTTCCGCAACTAGGCCGCACAGCGGCCCTTTTTGCGTGAGGTGGCACACATCAGTCCAGCCACCCGATAAAAGCGTAGTGGTACTGTGTATACCACAAAATAAATAATTTTTGTAGATAAATTATTTATAAAGAGCGTGTGTTATTTCCTATAAAAAAGTAAAAAAAACATAAACATTGCCATCGTTGCTTCCATTTGTATTTTTCCATTAGTATTAAAATAATAACTATAATATTGATTTCGCAATAACAATAACGGTTTAGGGGAGTAGCTCCATATTAGTAGGTCGGCGGATGACTTGCCTGGTCATGGGTTCGAATCCTGCAGTGATCGTATGGCACAAACAACCAAATATAAGGGCCAGCTGGGTTAGCATGGACGGTAGACAAAATTGTCTTTCCCCGTTTTACGTCTCTTTCTTCATATTTGCTTGGAGTAAAACAGGGGAAAGACAGTTAAATCTACCGGCCGTGCTAACCCTACAGCTCATAATCATCATCAACAGCTTGAATACGTCCACTGCTGAACATAGGCCTCCCCACCACTTTAGAGCGCCACTTTGAGTGGCTAGAGGCTGCTTGCCTCCTGCATCCATCAACTCCCCGCGGTTTAACCAGATTTTCGGTCCACCTAGTGGGGGCCTGGCCTACGCCGCGTCTTCCGGTTCATGGTCACCGCTCGAGCTGGCGAAATGCCAGCTGTCAACAAAAAAATCTTTATAGACTTTCATATGTAATGCTATTATCCAAGTTCGTTTAAACTGGTAATTTTTATTATATTGCCAACGTTTTATTGCCCCTCTATAGTTGCCGTATGCTACCGATAACGGCGAAAACAGCCACGCCCTTGGAGGGCCATCCGAAGAGACCGAGGATGACGCTGCGGACTTGGAGCTGCCTCCGCCAATGAAGCCAATCCAGGTATTTGCCAGGGTTTACATGTTGCCTTTTTTAGACATTAGCCTAGCTACTAAAAAGATTTTCAATGCACATTTTTAGGTATTTAAACAAATTACGTGGCGTACTATTCGTTCGCTTGATGTTAAGCGTCACCCCTGTCTTTTTCAGACTTTGATAAGGTAACAGTAGTCCCTTATCGAAGATTGCAGTCAATAAAACGCGTTGTCATGTTAGACTATTTTCATTGTCTGTCAGTCAGTCAGTCACATAATGTAAGAGGGTATAAAATGTTCACAGTTTATTATTGTAGCTTCCTCATTCTGCGTACTTTACCCACACTGGTTGAGAATTATTGTGCTGCTTAGCGATTACGACGCGTTTGTATTGGTACCGATCCAACAGTCGGGATTATCTACGAGTTGGTTGCCGAAAGCATTATGCGCTGTGTGAAGACGTAGGCACTAAACTGAATAATCTTTGTTTATACATTTGGATGATAGTAGGCTATTATGAGACATCGAGTGTTCATTATTACTAAGTTTCCATCATTGAAGGTTTCCTGTATAAATTAGAATATTTATAAATATTGTTAAGTAACTTTATATTTTTATTTAGTGTATTGACCTGATTTTTGAAATATGATCTGGTTTAAATTATTTAATCCGAGTATTGCTGATTTGCATTACACATAATGTACGCAATAATTATATTATCAGATCTTATATGTTTATACCCTACAGTAACATCGTAACATTTTCATTAAATACACGTGAAATGCTCAAGACGTCTATCATTGTTTTGCTAACGGCACTACAACACGACTCACTCATCGCTGTTACATTAGATTCTTGGATATACTACGTATGTGGTTATTTGTTTTTGTTCCATGAAAAACTGCTGAAAATGGCACGTGTTTGCCAAAAAAAGCTTGTACGTAATCAATATCGCGTAATTTATGATTTGTTTTATAATTCAAAAGTTTACAGCTATAGATAGCCTTCGAACTTTTTATGAGGCAGGTCGAGTACAAGAGTGAGATGATCGACAAATCGGCTAGCTTTGTATAGCGTTATCTCTGTCGAATATGCACGTAGTATTTGTGACGTAATTTTCCTTCATTGATCTGAGTTCTAAACTGAAGTGCTTATTCGCCGTGTCTATATTTCCATCCAAACCGGACGATCCAGGGTGCTCTGATCATGCGCCGCTGCCGCACTACAGTCATTCACACACATATACACCTAGATCACACTATTTTAGCACTCCATTATACATTTCTCTACGACTGTTATGGGCCAGCCGTGACGCCTAACATCAGTACACCACGTTGATACTTTTGTCCACATTGGTGTCACAAATGTAATCTCACAGCACCACTACCTAATATCATCACCACCATCTTGTATCTTAACATCAGGCGAACGATTATTTAATAGTATGCAAAACGTTACAGGATCAAAACATCTAGAATTTAATGATATCTTAAATATACAGACCGTTCACCGTAAGATGTCCCCTGATGTACTTATATTAAATAAAAATATGCAAGTAAAACCTACCGGTAGTGGGCAGGAGCATTTGGACTGTCTATAGGTCATCGCGGCTAGTATACAGTCCATAATGTTTTTGTAGTAGGTAGTGTAGCTAGTTAATATCGCTGTAGTAGTTAGTTTAAAGAATAAAGGCACATTGCCCGTTTAAAAAAAAGAAGTAAAACATAGTAATCTGTGTTGCGAAGTAAATTATACCTATACTCTTCGCTCTGTTGGATACCTACAAGTTTAGATAATGCTTATATATTACTTTACATTTACGATAATACTTGCATGTTTTTAAATAATGTAAGTACATCAGGGTACATCTTACGGTGAACGGTCTGTAGTATTGGTGTAAATGAGCGCTTCTATCTGCGAACGTGTCATACACTTTTAAGATGTGAATTACATGATATATTAAATTCAAAGCTCCACATGCTCCTATTTTCGCCAGGAAACGTATCAAAAAACACTTTGAATGCTATACTGTGCGCCTTAAGTCCTTTGTAAATAAATATGTAGATAAAATCAGAATTTTTGTTCATAATTTTTGTGTGTTCATTATTACAGAATTGTGGAATGTGAGATAGACGTAAGCGTACTCTAAACATTGTTTACTTGACTAATGCTTATTGTTAGATAAAACTGGAACCTAGAAGTTATGTACGTTAATTAAATAAGTAAGTGTATTGTGTAAAAACTATAGAGCGATGGTGGCCGACCGGTAATGTGCGCTTCGCACTCTTACGGCACCGGGTTCGATCCTCGGCCCTGCACCAATAATTTATCTAGTAAGTTATGTGCAGTTTTCGATGCCATCGCTCCATGCCACGGAGAGCACGTTAAGCCGTCGGTCCCGGTTGTCATAAGAACATCTATGGCAATCGTGAAATACGGGTAGTCAGAAGCCTGATAGGATCGGACACCTGGTCTAACCATCCCTGTTACTGGTCCTTTATGAGGTACGAGGTCAGATGGTAGTATTGGTAGCTCGCCGCTACAGGTTAGATTGGGAGCCGACCCCAATAACAAAATGGGAACGGGCAAAGAGGATGGTGATTGGATAAAAACTGTCTCTCTGCTCTTATAACTGCCAAAACACTTGATTAAAAAGCGGTGGTTCGAAAAGTTGACTGTAGTCAAATTCATTTATTCAAAATATACAGGCTTTAGTCTATTTGGACAGGCGTCACTATTTTACCAAAAATAAACATGGTTAAAAATAAAATAAACCGAATGTATACCACAATTTTAAATGAAAAAGCAAATAAAGTTATTTTTGGAAGCTTTCGGTTGCTGATTTTGTTCCAAAGAAATCAATAATATTATTGACAGTATCTGATATCCATCTGATACCTACTTTATAACTAGTCCGATTATTCGACCAAGTTTTCCAAAAGTTTACCAAATTAGTCGATGCTTTGCCGGAAGTAAAACTGCCTGCGTTTCAATCAATTTATTTGTAGGCTCATCGTTACCGAGTGGAGTTTATATATATATATAACGTTTTTACTTGGGTACATTTTACCATATTTATATAAGATGTATCCCATAATCAAATACTCAGTTGTACCAATGTATTTGTTCAGGACCCACAATCAGTCCTGCAAGCACCGGCACAGTCGACGCAAGATCCGCAAACGGAAAGGGTAAGTCTACCATTGATACCTTTACGGCTTACTGATCCTTCATATACATATACTTATCAATACTATTAGGTACTTTCATAATTAACACAATTAACTTACTAACATTCGCCTAACAGAAGGGCAAGGTACTGTTTACCTACGTTTTTAAGTCACAACGATATAACTACGTAAAAAATAAGCTAAAAGACGTTTACGGAGATAAAAATTCATCGAATAAATCCTGCTCCAGGAATAAAATGTAGGGCGTTGATAATAGCAAAAAAAAGATAGCTGTAAAATAAATCTAGGATATCTTGTGACTTTTTAACGTGGCTTACGTTGTACAGAGATTTTCATAAAAGTGAACATTTTCAGAGCTCTTTACGTATGGATCTAGAAGGGAATGGAGCGTCGGCCGATCTGGAAGAGATCGAGCAGATCGTGAAAACTCGCATAGTTCGTACTCTCTGTCTCTAGCATGTTGTGTGCATGCCCCTTTGGTTTCCGCTCTCCATTGGCTAAATAGAAATCTTTTTTTCTTATTTAATTCACAAAGGTTAAGATTTAGCTGGTTCTTATTACTTATACATTTTTGGCAGATAAAAATCGTGTTGTTCTAGAATATCGAATGTCGTTATAAATACATCCAAAATAGTCGTGATGTCGTGTGCGCCACTACGAGTGGACATTTAGGTCAGCCCCCTATTCCGATTTTCGATTAAATTCGCTTTGATTTCGAATTCATGCCATTGAAAATTGCGCGAATTTGACTTCGATACATCGACGTCATTTTTACGTTCAAATAAATGCACCAGTTTGTAGTTTACTCTTTATTAATACATATTTTAAGTGTAAACATACCTAGTAATGCACTTATCTGCAGTTTAAATCTGAAACGTAGATAACAGTAACTGACAGCACAATATCAAACGATTAATTACTTTTGTGGCGAGCTAATTTTGGCACAGTTTTGGGCAGTGTATAGTACTCAAGAACATTGCAGATGAGAACAGCAATGGAGAGTGGAATAGTAGCAGGTAGTCATGTTTTGATTTAGTCGCGTTGTGAAGTGCTCCCGTCCCAGCAACGTGTCGTTCGGTGGAGTCGCCTTTGTACATTAAAACGTGCGCTTTCACCAAAACACCAGCTTTCCCGCCGCTTTTCCTGCACTCTAGAGATCTTGCGCTGATGTACTCATGTTTACGTTCGCTGTGTATTTTTATTTTGCTTGTGAAGCTTTGTGGTTGAGCTTTTTCATTACTTTTGGTTTGTTACTTCATTTTATTGTTTTTATTTTGTTCTGCATGGAGTGGTATTGTGTTATTTATAGACGGATTTGGTATTTAGTCTGTGTTCTAGTTTTTTCCGTACATAGATGATACTTTGATCGGCGAAGATACCGTGACCAGAATTCGTGTTGCACTTGATAAATAATATAGCTACATATAATCTGGGCATTGGAAATTGGAGAATGGAGTTCTCAACTAGACTCCGTGAACAAAGTCATTCAACCCTGACCATTGTCCGACTCTAAGAAGAATTTTACTTTGTTACCGTCTTTGAAAATTGAATTTCACTTGAGAGTCGTACGTTGTAAATCTTTACAAACTTGAAGATAAAGTTAGACAAAAAAATGCTATAATATGTCAAAATTCGATATGAAAAGCTATAAATAGTTAGCATTACTCGAGTTCGGTTAAACGCTCAACTTAAAGATTAAATTAACAAACTGAACTGATTTAAACATTTTGATGCTCAATTACTTAGCCACTCCAGGCCACTATCTCAATGTATAACGGAATATAGTGTTGGTATTTAACGCTATTTTCTATTAGGAGCAGCACGGGGCGGCCCCTGGAACGTCCAAAGCCGAAGGAGACGATGGCGAGCAGCCCTCGAGCTCCACCGTGGTCGACGAAGACCCAGCTGCCATTCTTAAGAAGCGCGAGTTCGTGCTGCGCGAGCTGCTAGAAACAGAAGAAGTTTACGTTTCTGACCTGAAGCTCATCGTGGAAGGGTACATGCGCCATGTGAAGGTTAGTTCTAACAATAACTTATGTTGGTGTACAGACGGGTGGATTTTATTTTAGAAGATCTTGTAAGAGAACAGACTGGCTGTTGATACCACCATGGGAATTAATTGGCTGTGTGAAGTGTCCACACATATTTATTTATTTATGTAATTAAATAGTAACCTCCTTACACTATTGTTTTGTAAATTTTGTGGAGTAACCCATGTTATATATAAAGCCGCGCCGCGCAGCGAGCTATAGAAAGAGCTATGCTCGAAGTTTCTCTGAAGCACAAGAGACTAGAAGTCGACATAGCGCAGAGGATTAGTAAAGCTGAAGTGGCAGTCGACTGGTCACATTTCTCGAAGAACTGGTTACTGCTGGGGTAGACGCGTTTTTGAACGGAGACCACATAATTTAGGGCAGAAACTACGCTAAACTGGTGCCCGTGCGTGCGGTGCCATACGAAAGTGCTCCGTAGTAAAAGTGTCCCCACGTGGACCCACGTGCTGGTACAAGCGCGTGGTCCCGCAACGGGTGCCCGTCACGGGGCCCGCTTAACGCAGTTTTTGCCTTAGGACGCCCTGCCAGGTGGAGTGATGACTTGCGGAAAGCAGCTGAAAGACGGGATGCAGAGTGCTGAAGACCGGGCTCAGTGGCGTGCTATTGGAGAGCCCTATGGCCAGCAGTAAACAGGAATAGGCTGTTGATGATCATATTTTTGTTGGAAAATCACCAGTTCTGGAGTATAGTGGAAACTTAACAAATAAATGAACGTATTGTAAGACATTACTCCGCTCGCTGCCAAACGAATCTGTTTGCGGTGGAAACCTCGTCCCCGCCATCGCCACCTGAATTGCGTGTAACTTTCCCTAATTTCATACCCCAGGATTGCCCGAACGACCCGCCGCTGCCAGAAGCGCTGAAGGATCGTCGGTATCGAATGATCTTTGCTAACATCGAGGCCATTTACCAATGGCACAAAGAGTAAGTATCAACATCACATTTTCTGGACCCCTAGTACAAGTTGATTCGAATGTACGACTCGCTTTCCAGTGTCGGAAAATATTTATATAAAATACTTGGTTGCCTGCTACCGCTAGTAGCGCTGTGCTGGATATCATACAAAACAAATATTACTTTACGATACTTGATAGCGAAAATTGTAATGTACATTTGAACTCGTACTAGGGGTAGTGTTTAATGGGCAGACCAAAAACGAATGGTTGGTCTCTTAAAATCATTACATATGTGAGTTTTCTCGCTAAGAGACATGTAAATCTTTCTCGGCTGGCCTCTGATTTAGGTGTCTGTTAGATGCGAATAGATAGATATAGTATGTGTAAGACTTGATACCGTGTTTAGCACAAAATTGATAACACTATGCAAGATCATGAGTTAGTCGTGAAATGAGTTGAGTTGGTGGGTTCGATTCCTACTAGAAACGTTTCGACTGGAAAAATCTACATTTACTTTTATGTTTAATCCTCATGTAAGAAATACTTAAAGCAAACATGTTCTCCAGTGAGTGAAGTATACTCGACAAACCTCGAAAGGGTTTCTGTAAACAGCCCTATGTTAACATGATAAACCTCTTTGGCAACCCTAAATTAAAATTGGATTAGTTAGATACTTTTTTCTGAACGGTTAACAACGCCTTATTGATCAACTGCTTTTATACAACTTGTTGGAACTCCTAAGTCCGTTTAATGAGATATTAAACACTCGTGAATAAGAATATTTTCGCTTGGTTATTTTTTGTTATTTACCTTTTAGTATTTTATTATTTATCTTTCTGCTTTGTTTTTACGTGCCAATGCTCTAATTGCGACTGTTTCTATTTTTTTTAATTTTTGTAGACGTAACGATGGGGATTTTATAGACGAGAAATAAATGACAGTCGGCATTACGCTCTCGACAAGAAAGTATGCCAAAAGCAAACGGCATCGAATACATTCCTGTTTTCTCAACATTCTTAAAATTAAGTTCTTGCGTAGAAATATTAACTCGCCGCGAGCGTAATACCGAAGCATGCTCAGCGAATTTCCTGAATATTGATGCAACCGCGAATCGCCTTTCGTATTTACATTTCTTCCAATTGCGATCTGTTGAAAGTGAGTACTCATTCGAGGGTGTCTGTGCAGCAAGTTCCTGGCCGAACTGCGCCAGTGCGTCGAGAAGCCCGAGCTGCTGGGGCCATTGTTTCGCCAGTTCTTGGAGCGCAAAGTATTTCTATATGAGGGATATTGTCGGAACAAGCCCGTCTCGGAATTTATTGTGTCGGAGAACGACCAATACTTCCAGGAGATACGTACCAAGCTGTCTCATAAGCTTCAGGTGGGTTTAGTGATATTTATTTTTGTGGTTTGTGCCATTGTTAGAGTGCTTTTAGACTTATTGGTACTGAGGGCACTCAGAGATCACCCGTAATATATAAACTCTAAACAGATATCGAATAATTCAAAATGTATATCTATGAAATCTGACTTTATTACCTTAAATATATTTGTTTAGGGAGTTAAATAATTATGATATAATTTTGTATATGAAACAATATCTATTTAGATTGGTATATTATTAGAAAGATAAAATTTATAGTCAAGCACTTCTCTCTGATACATGTATGGGTCTCATAGCATCCGTTGTCCCAACCGAGTCCCGATTTTGTCGAAGGTCGATTTTGTCGACATACATCAGAAAAGTACATCACAGGCTCATTTTTGACGTTCTTAAATGTATTAAGTCCAGGACTTTATTTTTTATAATAATTATAATCTGTGTGAAATAACATCTGTAAAGTGTTGTGGTTCAACTTCGTTTAGCGCATAATATCAAATCATAGTCATCCACAACACAACCGAGTCATGTAACTTGCACCTAATTCTCAAAATTTTATTGTCATGCTACTCTACCACATCACTATCACGTCATTATCTCAAATTACAACTATGAAATTAAGTTTCTATTTGCATTATACACCTAATACATTATTGATATTGTTGATCATTTAAAATTTTAGTCGGAAGTTAATCGCCGATACTTTTACCGAAGAATCACCCGCGTGACTCTGGACCAGGTATTCAGCTACCTTTTTAAACATCAGGCCACGCTGGTAGCCCTAAAACTATTAATCTCACCGATATTTAATTTGACAGTCGTTTTTTACGCGACTCGGATGATTTTACGCATTTGACCAGCCGTGTTCTGAAGGGCCTACTGCGACAAACAATTCTGTCAGTTGTAGTTTCATGTCTAGTTAGTCGAGAGTATATAGACTCCTGACGTAAAAGGATGCGTTGGGACATTATTTACAGTTGTCAGCTCGTTTTTCTTAATCTTGCTACGGAGCGAAACATTATCATCCTTTTCGGCAGGTACCCGCTTGCATGCACTGCTCTCTCACTCATACCACATCCACTCATTACCATTCAAATTTTTTTTATCGGGGATTTTTATTTTTTTATTACACTCACACACACACCCTCTTGAGACGTTGCATCCAGAACGTATAGATATTGTGGCTTCTGAACGTAAGCATGCGCGAATGGCCTTCGATTATGCAACTATGTAAGGGTGCATAGTCGAAGGCTGCTTTTGATTACCTTTTCCATAATGTATGTTTGGTGTTTTCAGCTACCGGACCTCTTGATTAAGCCAATCCAGCGCATACAGAAGTACCATCTGCTGGTGAAAAAAATACTGACTTACACTGAGGAGGCTAAATGCTCCGCTCACGAAATTGCGGCATTGCGGGACGCTCTGGTCACCACAGAAATCATTCCCAAGAACGCGAACTCTATGATGGACGTGGGGCGTCTGCAAGGATTCACAGTAAGTTCGCATTTGTACATATTATATACATTAGTTGTGAACCTTACCCAATCGATTGCCGTGAAGAATCGGGGACCGATTGCGTCCATTTTTCAATGAACTTTTTACAGTGCTCACTTAAATAAGGTGAAAAATTATGTTCGCAACTAATGTCTAGTATTAATTTTATTATAGTAGATACACTGTTAAGCGACTTTTTTGCTTTAGCATTTGCGAATCCGTTTGTTATACAAAACTACCGCTTATCTGTGTGCCCACTGTCCTGTTCGGCGATCGTATTTTGCAAACGGTTGATCCAACCGTAAATGTTGTCAAAACATTGTTTTGTCATGAACAGCGATGTTCTAGACAATTCGAATTTGCGGAATGTGTTATCGCGATTGTATTTATTAGCTTTGAATTGTGCCGTCTGCCTCCACGTCCGTAATATAACTTTTCACAAATATAAAGGTTTTTGAAATCATAGAAGTAGTTAAAAGTTTACTTTCATGGATTTCTCTTCTACTATTCCAAATATAGATGATAATAAGCAACTTCTGAGTAAACATTACTAACAAATAATAGAAGTACGTACCCTACCCAAAAAACTCATAACCTTTCTGAAAGTCAGTTCTACAAGAGTCTCCAGTATATTTGCGCGTCTTTATTTCATAACCACACGAAAGTTGAAACAAATAATTGCATTTGAAGTCAGTTTCTCTTAGAAAAATACTGCAGAATAAAACGCACTGCAGTGATTAGTTAGGCACTGCTGTAATTGGAGAGAGCTATGCTCGCTGTTTCCCTGCAAGATAAGCTAAGGAGATCCGCATGAGAACTAAAGTGACCGATATAGCTCTTAGAATTAGCAAGTTAAAACATGATCAGGCCACATCGCTCGTAGAACTGACAACCGATGGGGAAGAAAGGTTCTCGAGTGGCGACCACGAACCGGAAGACGCAGCGGAGGCCGGCCCCGATGATCTGGTGAAAGCCGCGGAGAGCCGATGGATGCAGGACGAGAGCAGCCGCTCATAGTGGCTCTCTTGGGGAGGCCTATGTTCAGCAGTGGGCGCCTTCAAGCTGTTGATGATTAAATGATGATGACTGCTGTAATTAATGTTACCAATTACTGGATTAATCTGAACAGCATCAAATGTCAAATTGGAAATTCTGCGTCATGATTGGTGGATTAGACAAGTTCTTGAGTGGATACCATATTGTAGGATGAGCAACTGAGCATGTAAAAGCGTTAGCCCGTGCTATTTCAAACGGACGCATTCAGGTTGAAATCCCTCACGCCTGCACCAAGGACTTGTCAAGTTATATGCGGCATTTGTAATCGCTCCTCGACAAGATGAAGGAAAATATCGTGAAGAAACCGGCATGTTCAAGAATTACAAAAATTCAATAACTATATTGATACTGCATACTGCACACTGCATGATACCTGCACTTTTCTGGCGTGGTAGATGTGGCCTGTGAGAGAAGGCCTGTGTGCTAGCAGTTGGACCGTATTACGTTTCTTTCATCGGGCTGATGAAGGACCTTGTGCGATAATAAAATTGATGGTTTCAATAGCGGTTTAGATTATGTATGTTTTTTGTTAACTCGAGAAGCGGCAATTTCCCGGAAGTTCATAGATGAATATAATTGTTATACAAAACTGGTTTAAACCGCGGGGAGCCGATGGATGCTCAAAATAGCGCTCTGTGAAGGCCTATGTTCATCAGTAGACGTCTTCAAGCTGTTAATGATGATAATGATGAGTGGCCCAATTGGGCCGCCACCCAACTATTAGTCTCCGATTAAAGACAACATAAGACAGCTTTAATGACCCAGCGTTAAATGAGTGATATCACTATTGGTGAATGCTGGTCGACCGAAGCAATACTGGAACTGCCTATACTATGGTTAGCTCCTAAATTTTCTTCTAGTGTAGGGGTTACCCCTAGAGTCAGAAATTTTAAGGCCAGCGAGGCCTGTGATTTTTTTTTTAAAACGCCCTCTATCTTGGCTTCACGTCTGTTGTCTTACACAACTAATGGAACTGATAGTTTAGCGTGTCTTCTGAACCACGGTATGGTAATGTTCATTTTTAACAGTTGCCATATTTTGGTAGCGATTAAACAATAACAAAAAGTATTGGAATTAGCTGGCGTTTTTATGATTTGACGGATTTGACAGTAATGTAATTGAGAAAATATAGTTTAGGCCTAATTTAGTGTTATTTAATCAAATGGCGTGAATTATATTATCACATTGCATGGTAATTATTATGTAACGATTTAGAATTTGTCTGCATAAAAACGATGCTAACTGCTAAAAACGATAGCTCGTAATTCTGTGACCAGGTTTTTTTTTCACTCTGTTTTACTGAACGCAAGGGAAAGAGTGTCAAAAAGTTTGGCATCCGTACGAATGTTTGAATTTTGATGCAGCCGTAGTTCCAAATTCATTTCATAATAGCAATTAGTCCGTAGGAGTTGAGTTCGGCTTTTGTTTAACTTTACCTGCTAATTCCGCTCCTGATTCCGATCTGGTGAAAACCGTGGGGAGCCGATAGATGCAGTAGGCGAGCAGCCGCTCAAAGTGATGCTCTCCGGGGGAGACCTATGTTTAGCTGTGGACGTCTTCAGGCTGTTGATGCTGACCTACTAATTGTGTGCCTAAAGTGCGTTGGAGTTGAAATAAAATAGGGATACCATATGCGGGTGCGTAAAATTCGCACCCTGAGTGCTCCGTTACATTCTAAACACCACATGCGAAAGTTGCGAAACTAGACTCAGTATTTTAAGCATTGATTGAAATTGACACGTTTATATGTAAGGACTTCGAACTCGTTTGTTCAACTTAGAATTCTTCAATAACGCATTTGAAGCGCACGGTTGTAATGCTGCCAAAGTTTGGACGTTTCTCTTTATCGTGCAAATCAATAGCGCATGCAGAAAACATAGATCTTTTTATAGAAATTAGTATCATGAGTTTCAAAATTGCACCTTTTAAAAAAAATAGTCTCGGCCCTGGTTCAATTTCGCCCTGAGTATTTAAGGTTTATTTTTGATACTCATTCCCGATTTTCGCTATTCCAGGGCAACATCACGGCCCAGGGGAAGTTACTTCTCCAGGACACCATATACGTGGCTGACTTAAACGAGAGGAGCCGCGAACGCGAGATGCGCGTATTTTTCTTCGAACAGTGCATAATATTTAGCGATCCTGTTGGAAAGAAGGGGCCTTATTCGACTCCTACGTTCCACTACAGAGCTCATATCCAGGTGAGTTGATATTCCTAAACCCTTCTGGCAGCTTTGGAGAATGAGTCTTCATTATTAGCGCCCTGCTCTAATGGGTGTAAGATGGGTACTTTGGAGTCCCTAGTGAATCGGTTTCATAGCGTTTCCCATCGGTGAGATGGAGCTGAACGCAAGCCCAAATAATATGTAAAAACCTGTTAGGTGTGTCTTTGCGGGATCGAATCCTGAACGAAGTTATTCGCCAGTAAATTAAAGTTACCGACATAGCTCAGCAAGCTGAAGTGGCAATGGGCTGGTCATATCTGCCGATGAACCGATAATCGTTGGGGTAGACGTGTTCTGGAGTGGAGACCGCGAATCGGCAGACCTAGTGTAGGACGCCCTGCGGTGAGATGGAGCGATGCTATACGCAAGGTGGCTGGCAGTAACAGGAAGAATAGAGCCGAAGACTGGGCTCAGTGGCGTTACTTGGAAGAGGGTTATATCCAGCAGTGGATTAGTATAAGCTGGTGATGATTATGATGATGAGTTTTTATTTTATGGGTTAGCGAAAGTATCTGAAAGTAGTAGCCAATGTCGAAGGATTCTTGCCTATGAAAATCAAATTCTTCGTGTGCACAAAGCAAACGCAACCAGGTCAGAGTTCAAATTGGCCCGATAGCTCGGTAGTAGCTTTGACTTCTGAACTGTAGGTTGCGGGTTCGATTCCCACCCAGGACAAACATAGTGTAATGAATGAAGGTGTTCTCCTCGGTACATTGAAATCTGCTGCGATCACCAATCCGCCTGCCAGGCGTAGTAATAATGGCACCCCACACCCCACCCAAATGATAATAGTATACACAGTGAATAGTATGCTTGGCCTGAAACTGGGTCTGTTTGGCACGAATTGAAGCCATAATGAGCCACCCATCTCCAGATGAATAGGATGGAGCTGGAGGAGGTGGCCACTGGGTTCGTGATAAACTCCGTCGAGTCCAACCAGCGCAGTCGGCAGTCCTACTTTTGCCGGCCCGATACCGAGGTTAAGCGCCGCAAATGGGTGGACACTATCAACAACATTCTCGAAACCCAGCTCAATTTCGGAGTAGCTCTCGAGAACCCGGGAGCGTATTTGCGTGAGCTGCGCGATCCCACTCAGTAAGTATCGGCTAAGTTCGCTCTGCGGGCGGCGCGGGCGCCCGCTACCGCCATCCGCCATCTAACGGCACGCACAAGTCACGCTCCTTTTCTCACTCACGTTTTTCGCGATAATGCACTTTGATATATGTGTAGTCAGTGTTTTAGGTCGTTAATTATTGTACGGAGTCTAAGCAGGCCCGTTTCAGTAAATGCAAACACTCGCTTTCGTGGGAATTTTGCGTTTACACGTAAACGGAAGATGGTTTATTTTTTCCAATGTCAGCATTTATTAGTCACAGCCTAAAGGTGGTCGGGTTGTGATGGTGTGCTTCCTTCGCTTGTGTTGCCGTCAGACGTCCGATGACGACATCATGGGGCGTCCGCGGGTGCTGTTAGCATGCACGGATGCGCTATGACGCGCCTGCGCGCTTGTAGATTATAACGCATATTTATGTAAAAATAATTAATTAACGCCCATTCTGACGACATTTTAGGTATTAAACGCAAAGCGTCAGAGTGCATTCAGCCACAGCAACTAGTACATGCGTGATATATGTATAACAAAACTCACATTTGTATATCAATTTCATCCCATTAATCGATAAATCAATTGTTACGCATACCCCATTTCATTGACGCATTAATGTAACTGTACTAACAATGCACTAACTAAGCACTTCTAACCGCATTAATAACACGCATAATTTTTCAGGAGCTATCTTCTTAATTCATATAATTATTTTATAGGGGCTTACATAAAGCTAAATAATGTAAAGATTATTTTAGTTGTGTAGCTTCTTCCGTTATGGCATTAATATTTTATGCGGAAAATACATAGGTTCATCGTGTATTACTATCCTTTTAGTGTAATAACTACAATAACCGACCTAAAAGCCGACAACGCCAACGTATGAAATTGTATTAGGTATTTTGGTTATGAAATGCGAAGGCGAGTCGAGTTGGCGTCATGGAATATAAAGAACGCATGCAAAATTAAGTAAACACGTGCATGCACTGTGCAAAAGAGATCTGGCGAAATGTCATGAAAAAGATGGCGACACACAAATTATGTAATAATTTAAGCTGTAATTGTTTTGAAACGATTCCGTTCCATGGTGGTAGTATATTTCAAAATTATAGCATAAGTTCTCATACTCCAACTCCCGAAGATTTTTGCATGTATACTTAGATGTCTTAACAACCTGGCTCTGTTTCTAAAAACTTTTTAATGGAATGGCGTCCGGGATGAATTTTACGTTGTTGTGTTACTAGTTGCGGTCGGCAGTAACGTTAACTAGCAAAATTGTCCAGTTAGGCTAAATTTATATATTAATATAAACACATTGGAATTGATAATATAGATGTATTTGTTTATATATTTATTGTTAGGATTGTCGTAATTAAATTATTTAGTAAAGAATCTCGTCTATCAGGGCCTTGAATATTTTAGTATGAACCCTGGAATACACTGTCCGACATCTTGGTTTTTCTTTAACATAGTGGCCACTCATAAAATCTATATAAATCGATAGCTGATACTAATACGACCAAGGTTTGTACTACATTAAATCGCCCCCAGTGTTACGTTTCCAAGATAATAGAAGTACTTTGCATGATCAAATACTTTTTCAACACATTTGCTCAAAAAATGCATTTACAAAGCCTGTATACATTATTCGAAAGTTAAACATTACGCACCATACAACGCAGCGTGCGGTAAAATAGGTACTCTCACCTAAGTACCTATTTTACCGCATCGTTCCTTGTACAGCGCCGTGCGTAACCTTTACGGTTTTTTTTTTAATTTCAATAAAACTTATAAAAGAATTTCACCAAGGAGTTTCACAGTACGAGAATAAATAAGCTGAATGATCGAAACTCCTTGGAAGCGATTTTGCTCAATACGTTTGTCTCACTTTAATACTAAAGAGAAAATGAAACTAAAGATGTAGTTCTAATTTTCTCCACACGCACGTGGCGCCATTTGCATTGTAAATGCGCGCCATTTTAGGCCATTTTTATATTAGTTAGCTAAGGAACGTCAAAGGTTGTTTGTTGCGACTTTCCCACTAATAAACGAAAGTTTGTTTCTTTACCTATTGTACTGTTTTCTCGCGAATGTGTTGAAAAACGTTGTATGATACACGTGCGGAAATTGGTTTCTACAAACTCGTGACTATGGTAAGCCCTCGACTTCGTCTCGGGCTTACATTTGTCTACTCGTTTGTAAAAGCAAACTTACCGCCCTAATATCATAAATAACTATTAAAGCTCCAAGCAGTGGTGGCGCCGGTAGTTGACATAAATTAAAGGTATAAATCGTCACCACCAGTGTAACTTTGAAAGCATATATTAATGTAAATCGAAATGTGTCGAAGTAGAAGATTTTGTCTCACACAAAGCTTGTATGTATCAGCTATCGATTCATATAAGTTTACAATTATGAGTGGCCCCTATTTAGAAGAAAAAACAAGATGGCGGACCATACGCTAAAATGTTCAAAGCCCTATGGCATAATTAATCTAATATGGAATAGAATAATCGCTTCACAATTTGTCAGGTGTATTCATTATATTTTAGGAACGCTGAAAAAAAAGATGAAGGTGAGCTTAACCCAGAAGTTGATTTCTGGTACATTAGGCCACCTGAACCTAAACAATCAGATCTACTGAATCTGGCAACATATTACGTTACGTTCTATTTACCAACTTATATATTTTATGGGAACGAGTTATCTGACATACCCGAAGACTTGAGGAAGCAAGCGCGTGAAGATTTTGGTATTTTCGATGAAGTAAACGAAGCCACCTATGCGAAAAGTGGCTAAAGTTTTGCCATCAGTATACCCTGTCTGTACCGTATGACGGTTCTACGACTCTTTTCTTAGAACCTTCTTCTACGAGACAGTTCAACCTTTTCAATTGTCTACTTTTACTTTACCGGAAGACGCAGCGTAGGCCGGCCCCCCACTCGGTGGACCGACGACCTGGTGAAAACCGCGGGGAGCCGATGGATGCAGGAGGCAAGCAGCCGCTCAAAGTGGCGCTGTGTGGGGGAGGCTGATGTTCAGCAGTCGATGTCTTCGGGCTGTTGATGATGATGATGATGATGATGATGACTTTACTGGTTATATACTGGTCTTTAAGAAGTTCAAGCATTTATTCAACATAATATCAAAGTAGTGCAGGCGTATACAAAGCCTTTTAGTCATACGATATTTTGTCATAAGACATATCAATAGTTACCCCCTAGGTAAGCCATATACCCTTCTCCTCCTACATAAGTAAGTTGCGCGGTTAAACTGTTCCTGTCATATTACTTTGCCATCTACATTATTCAAGATGGTATTTATAAACGTATTTACTATACCTACTCATTTGGTTAGACGATTACGTATTAAATCTTACGCGGGCCTGCTGATACATGCATAACGTTATAATGTGAAATGAATGGCTTTTTATAATTAATCTTCGGACGTATTCAATAAAAATATCAATTTATATAGTAGATTTCAGTATAGGCATTTATCTATTCGTATATATATGTATCGTCCGTACTGATCAGCTGATACACCTGTCGTTTTCGCATTTACTTCCGGGTAATGGATTATTCTTAGACGCGCTTCTATAGCTGTAGATTCAAATACGTATTATACGTAGATATTATATGTGAAAGACTGTACCGGATAGTGACATAAATAATGCAGAAATGGGAAAGCAATTTAGGTAATGTCTGAATGAAATGAAATGCTAGGTGTAATGTAAGATGAAAAGATCGGTAGGTAGGCATAAGTTCAAGCGAATGGTGACTCCATATCACAGTATTACAATATAACTTATAAGTGTCTCTTTACATCGATATTTCTTTATCATGAACATTTTTAAGTTAACATTATTACTTACGTATATTTTAAAACCAATTTAATTGAATAATTTACAGGTGAAAGACTTTTACCTGTAAATTATTCATTTATATGTAAAGGTACATTATTTAACGCCGGTACCTGTAAGTGCTTTGATTAAATTGATTTCACAGTGCTTAGCTTAAAATAACAACGATTTTTGAAACATTTTTTGACGTCATATTTGTTTTACTCTAGTCCAATTCCATATACAATTTTATTTGGTAGGTTAAGTTAGTTGCTAAGGAAAAAAGTAGGGCATATACCAATAAAATGCTTTAGGTGGTTAATTTTAAGCCTTACCTTATATATAATTATTGTATGTACCAGATAATTCTCTTGAAACTTGACAAATATGTCATTTGCTGTTATTAGCACTGGTTTGAAACCCGAAATGCGCTGGTGATTTATTATTTAAAATTGCATTGGGTCGGCACTGCCATTTTATTATTCATAAGTTTCAATCATTGGTTAGGAAAGAATGTAGTTTCTAAGAGTACCTTCAACGTAATATGCAAATTATTTCAATTATTTATGGTTTCATAAATTAAGTTAAGCTTTTGTTTTACAAATTCGTTCCAGTCTTTATTATGTTTTAGTAATAATACCGTATTCTCACGTATTTTACAATGTATTACCGATTCACGGATTAGAATGATTGTTGTAGTAACTATGTAATGATGTACTTAATAATACTTATCTTAAATTTCGACCAAAATTGGTTTAGGGTTAACTATCCCGCTTGATGTATAAATTTGGAATATGACAAAAAAAGGTTGTATATATTACCAATCTAATAACTTAAAAACCATTGTATGTTATAAATAAACAAATATGCCAATAAAATAGCTTGTGGTTTTCTGCTTTTAGTCCCGCATGCTTCGTATTGTTACGTTTTTTTATTTGATTGTATTAATTTGGGCGCAGCTTATGCCGGTTTGTCGAAGCACATCGAAGCACACTTTATATAGGCGTCGGGCGTGACAGTAATGTGACCTACTTGGTGACGAAATCCATTCTGCCAGGATCCTTTTTACTCAGTGACACTGTATGGATATCTTTTTCTTTTAATAGTCCCCTAGTCAACTATTTTGCTTTGTGTTAGATACAAACACAGATAAACTTTCAGTTTGGGAGTTTTGGCGGGAACGTGATAAAGTTCACGTCGTTGCATTGTATTATTTCACAAAACTTATGCTTTTTCTAGTGTTAATGTTTAAAATTAGTGGCATTTTATGCATTAAGTGCTGAATTACAAGTATAAGTGTTGGCAAGTGATATAATGTAGTGAAACATGGTTTTTCGTGTTGCTTCCAAAATTCCACAGAAGCCTCTAGTAAAGTTGCCACTACTTTACTAGGACATGACTTAGACTGGATTATGACTACTCTGACTGACTGTGACTAAGACTTGACTTTACATGAAATATTTCATAATACGATGAAAAACTACAATACTTGACACTGGCTAAATACACTATGTGTGGAGCCAAAATATAAGAAAAAAAACTTTCAGTTTTTATACTGTATCGTAGGTCTGATCGTCGCGGGCTCTTGGTCTGTAACTGTGCAGTCGGACTGCACAGGTGCACAGATGTATCGTAAGACTATACAAGCCCACTAGCTGTGAAAATACTGTAGGAAATTGGCTGTTTTACTCCTACACACTCAGTTTTAACTGTGCAGAATATCTGTACAGTTAACCTAATGCTATTTTATTACAGCTCAGTGAAACTGCAGATGAACTGGTTCGTCTACACACATTACGACTTATCTGTGCAGACCGACTACACAGATAAATCGCGTTCAGATAAAACTGAAGGTGTGTAGCGGGCTTAACTAATTGTAAAACAATTCAATCGCAATTGCGATATCTAGTAAACTTATGAAAACGATTGCCTGATATCTGATGCTCATTTTTAAACCTTTTCTTATTTTTGTTAGGGGACCTAGGGCCCTATGCTGATCTTTGACTACGAAATATCAATATATAATATCGAATTCGAGCTATTTCCTATACCTACAAAATATGATTGAAAATGGCGTGAATTTGACGTTGATGGCTGTTATATCGAAGATCAGAATCGTAGGGCTGAGTAGGTTTGATAAAACTAGAGTTTTACGACCTCAGATTCTGATTAAAAACAGTTTTAGCAATGTCATAAAAATCGTACATCCTCTCAAAAACTATACAAAATTGTACCTAGGTACGCTTAATAAAAAAAGGTACTGTAAAGATTATAATAAAACAGTCTAATACAGTTTCTCAGTACCTAATACGTCTATTCGTAGGGTGGTTGCATTGGCGATGACGTTAACAACAATCGGTTGTTTTATCATACAAAAGATTGTAGATCGCAAACAATAAGCTTTTGTCCTGCTATTTTTTACTGCATAAATGAATAATATTCCTCAAAATACAAACAGTCGTAAAAACAAAAATTAAATATCGCAAAAAATGACAAAGTTACAAGCATTTTAAAATACAGGAATAGAAAGAGACAGCTCAAACGTGCAGTGACGTCACTCTTGCTCCTTCACCTCATTACTTAGCTGTGGTAGCTTTACATACAGTCTCTGTGGCATGTGACTTCACATCGTGCGTTTTCATAGTAACTGTGTGGAATCTCCTGTTTTTCGAGAAAGGGACAAGCGATGCTCCCTCCAGAAACTTTAAAAGCTTATTACTCCTTGATTTATTTACCGATTTAACTTATTGTTTCATTTATTGCACATAATATTTACTTATTAATATTGAATAGCAGGCAACTAGCCTATTTATACCATACACATCACATATTCCATTCAATCATACTGTCTCAATTACTATATACCTACGTCCACTACATTTTTACTTAGATTGAGATCACACGTTTTACGCACAATCATACTTACCTTTCATGTATATTGAACTGTTTCCTTGGATGTGGTTCGACAAAACTCTACATTAGGCACACACGGCTACAAAGCTTTAGATGACACGCTATATACTAATATAACGAAGTTCCTGCAGCTAACGACTACGGTCAGCATTGTTAAACCATAACTAACACTATACTAACAACTAACAGGGGCGAACAGTTACGGCATTTGCCGCAATCTATTCTATGAGTGCATTTAATTACACATGAAAAGAAACTGTAATGAATTCGCCGTTTGGATGGCTCGATAATTTCATCGTGTGGGAAGCTAGCGCGCCTGTTTTGTTTTGTTTTTTATTTTGTTTAGTTAACCACTCCTATTCCCACCCCTTTAGACTCCGTAAGACAGAGAGCGTACCGCCATCGCTGGGTGGATCGCTCGCGCCGGAGTTGCGGCAGCGGTCGCAGCGGCCGCACGCCAAAGCCAACACTATCAACTTGCCCACCGTGGGCAGCCGCAGTGAAGAGCGGAAGAAGGCAGGTGGAAGCGTGGCGACGAGTCCCACATCGCCGCCCAACGCCAATGTAAGTTTGTGCTCGCCGCCTAACGCCAGCGTGAGCTATGTGGGGTGGCTTCTTGACTCTAAGCGCCGGCTTTTTGATTCGCTCGTGTGGGTTTGATATGTAGAGGCGTAAAACGTCATGTTAATTCCTACTTACTGATTCATACACAGAGATCTGAATAGGCAGTTTGAAGGTATGCACATACCGACCTATATAAAACCTAACATGGCTACGTTTATGTTAGGTTGATAACCCTTGAAATAAACATTAACTTACTAAAATTGTTTTAATATCCCTTTTATATACTTAGCTGATATTAATCACAATAGCCCGAGCTCTTCTCTTTAATTGCTGTTATCGCATTTCACTGTGAGATCTACGGTTTTTTCTGCCCGCCTAGAATGCGCATCGCGGCAAAATTTACACGACACTTTTTCTCGTCAGAGACCGTGAGACTATGGCAGCACCTGAGTGCGTCTCACTCTAACAGCGATAAGCTTTCTCGTGGTATGCAAGCTATTAGTGCTGAGGATATAATTTTATCTACTTGTAATTTCTAAGAAGCGACTGTCAATCGGTATAGTATGATTGAGTAAGTAAGAAACAAATAAGTACTTTTAAGTATTTTAAACTTTTGTAAACATTAATCCTAGAGTTTAACGGCATATCTACGTGATATTTTAACAAAGCAATCATGGTAAGTAACCTGTTAAGTAATAAAAATATTTCTAGACAGACAGACAGAAAAACCAGAGTTCTGAATGCCACATATACTTAGTATAATTATTATATTCTACTACTTCAATTATATTACCTTTTTATGTATATGCAATTACATTATGAGTCCGAGATAAGCTGATAAGCATATAAATCTGCATTAGTATCATAATAATTGTTAACATATAGATTTCCCTAACCAAAAATGAACGTAAAACGTACGGTACATGCATTTTATTTGTCCGCTTTCCGTGAACCTATTTTTTCCGGGCATTCCCCGCTCAGTTCACCTGGTGGTTATCGAGGTCCCTATTGCTGAATAGCCCAAATATTTGCTCGGATGTCGGAACTAAACGGCTTATCTGCAGAACTGAATCTAACGTCTAGTATTTTAAAACAAACCTATTCAGATCTCTGCTACTTTACACAGTTTTCAAGGAATAAAAGTTATTTATTACCAACATTGCTATAAAAATATATTTTTGGAATGTTGTAAGCATCTTTAAGGTATACTGAATATGCCTATGCCTATGCCTATACGTAGAATACATAAAGCGAAAAATAGTGCTAATTAAACACGTTTACACATTCAAAAACTGTATTTTGGGAGACGGATAAAGTGGGTGGACTAACCGATGATGGGTAAATGCAAGTTACTTCATAAATTTATACCTATATATACTTACACTAATTGGTATCATTTGGTACATAAGTGAAGAGGAAATACAAGATCTATAAATTTCTGGTTTCAGTAAAACTAATTTATTAGATAAAGTACACTGATCGTCGCCTTTTGAATGAATCGACTAAGTCGGCGCTCCTGCTATTTTATTTAATAAGCTATTATTTGTAAGTAGTACTCAGACATACGTATCAAGCTCAATATTTTGTTCTCTATTGGTAGTTTTTTAGATATTTAATTTGCAAAAGTTAAGAAGATAAAAAAAAAAGATTCTGTGGAGTAAATATAACGCGGTCCTGTCTAACTCGCCTTATTAAAGTGGAACGTTACACTAGCGCGGGAAAGTCAAATTTTCTTGCGTTCTTTTGCCAATAATAGCTTAATTACATGTCCACGTCATTACATGATTACTAATTTTGCGCAAATAATTATAATGTATCAATAAATTACTATTAAAAGTATCACCTACATATCATTGGTTTAGCGACAAATGGCAATAGACTGAAAAACTAAGCCGAAATTTGTTTATTGGCATTTGTCGCTAAACCAATGATATCTAGGAGATACTTTTAATCGTAATTTGTTGATACATTCTATTTCTTTACGTTAAATCAAATGTAAACACGTTTAGTAATTAAGCTATTATTGGCAAAAGAACGCAAGAAAATTTGAATTTGCCGCGCTAGTGAAATCTTCCACCTTAATGAACATTGTGTAGAGGTTAGTTATTTACCCCGTTACTAATAAACATTTTATAGCGGAGAAATAGTTATTTAGTATTTTGTCTCTCTCTACCAAACTTGAAATAGGCAAAGATAAAACAGAACAAAACACTGAGTAGCTATTCCACTGTTATTCACTGTTTATTAGTAAAGGGGTCGCCTTACCATGGAAGAAGGAGGAGAGGAATGCCAATACACCAAGAAAACAGCGTACCTAGATCAAAAATATGCCTAAAACTAAATGGCGTTGCAAAATGACCAGGTTATAAGTTGAGCGTAGATCAGAAATATGCCAAAAAACCGTTTCCTCTCTTCATTCCTTGTTCCATGACCTTACTATTAAACAGTGAATAACAGTGCAATAGCTACTTAGTGTTTTGTTTCTCTCTATCAAGTTTGAAAGCAGAGATAAAACAAGATAAAATACTGAATAGCTATTCCACTGTTATTCAGTGTTTATCAGTAAAGGGGTTTGTGTGTTATCACAGAAGTTAGTAGTAGCACAGATTATATAATATACCTATTAAAACACAACACACACTACACTAACTAGTAATTAAACGCTCACGACACGATCACTAGATCTTTTCACATTCGGGCTATTTTGACGCCGTGGTAGTAAATAGTTTGTTAAAACACACAACAAGATCTTCTGTTCATAGATTTAAAATGCACAAATAAAATACTAGAGTGTAATATTGTAACCTGTACATAATAAAGTACTTTAAAGGTTTTATTAGAATGATAGTGAAATGAAATGAGCACTATCACAAAGACCAGTTATAAGCCGGCATAAACGTTCACATTTATATAGGGGTTTAGCAGAATACCAGTTGGAAGTACCTGACCTGTAGACCTGTAGAGTTAAGCTTAATATTAAAAAAGGCACTATAGTATCACAGATACTCGGCTGACAAGTATTTAGTACGGTAACTATACTAACAGACCATTATCAGTATAATCCAGTTATTTTTGGTACTAATTATACCTCTACATGTGACTTATCGATAAAATGCTACCTACCCATTTTATCGATAATTCGCCGGTGGTAGACAGAAAAAATATACGCTTCGCCCCCGACGAAGCGTCATATTTTTTTAATGTTCAGTGGCTTAATAACCTAGCGACCCAGTTGAAAACGGCTCTTCTATGTAGGTACCCTAAACACTGGCAGCTATGGCTGGCAGCATGACACGCTTAATGGAAATGCTTAATCATGTAGCCAAATGAGGCCATCGTTTTGGTCACCTACGTTAACAATCTGAGGAAGGCAGGCAATTAAGTACTAGGGATATAATAACGATCAAGGCAAAGAGAGGGCTATTTTATTCAGAGTAAAATTAAAAGACAAAGTAAGACGGACCTGGTAATGAGGTTTATGTATAATGAATTTAGAAGGTATGAGTATCATGCTTATTTGTAAATAGGTATTATAGCTGTTATTGTTCAAGTACTGTTGAGTTTAGTATTGATGTTCAGCAGTCTGCTTGTATTTACTCATTACTGCGTACTCTACGGTTTACAATGTTAACTAAATTTATATTTGTGTATGGTGATTTTGGTTTTATTAAGTATTTCATATTATTTATTGCAACGCACTTCTACTTACTGCCTAAAATATAGCATGGTTGTTCACTACCTACATCTGATTTTAGTTGTCATGCATTTTTAACGTTTTTGGTTTTCACGTTGGGCTATACCTTTCTTTATCTTTTCTTTGCATGTTTCTTTTAACGCTTTGTTTTATTTCTTTTGTTGTAGGTATGATATACACGGGAATGCATTTTTAACATAGACTGTGATAGCGGGCCGACTAGACTCACGCTCAAACCGTGCTAAGTGTATCGGAATAACCGCCAAGGATTCTTAAAATAAGTATAATTTATTAATGTACATAGAATTAGAATGTAGTTCGTATGTAATGTGAATAATAATCGGGGAGCGTCGCGGGTGGAGGAGCATGAGAGCTTGCATGCATCGCTTGCGCGGCGGCAGTCGAGTGAGTCCGTGTGTGCCGTGCGGCAGGGGCTGGGCAAGCGGCCGTGGGGACTGAAGCTGCGGCGCGGCGCGGGCGCAGAGGGCGCCGTGGACAGCTCGGCAGTGGAAGTGCGCGCGCCCGAGCTTGCGGAGCCGGCTGCTGACGTCACCGTGTCGCCCGGCGCGACCGCCACGCTTGCTTGCCGTGCCGTTGCCACTCGCGCTGCCGCCTCCTGGCGCAAGACCGCGCCGGAGACGCGCGCGCTGCGACACGGTGGTCGGTTTGCGATCTCGCTCGCACCGGATGGACTCGCCACGCTGACCATCCACGCGTGCCGTGCATCCGACGCGGGCGTCTATAGCTGCCTGGTGAGCAACGAGGTCGGTGGCGTGCAGACGTCCGCGCGGCTGGTGGTCGGGGAAGGCGGTGCGCCGGGCCCGCCTGCGGTGCGCGCGCGGCCCGCTGGCGGGCTGGCGGTCACGTGGGACGAGCCCGCGCCCGCGCATTTAGAGTACTGCCGCGTGGGTGACGGCGAGTGGCGGCGCGCGACCGCTGCGGGTGCCGCTGCAGCCGCCACGGTGCCGCTCGAGGAGTTGCCGGCGGGCCAGTACAGTTTCCGGCTGGTGTGCGCGCGCAGTGGTGCGGCCGGCGCTGCGACCGCGGCCGCACCGTGCGGCGGTGGTGGCGCGTGGCAGCGCGACCAGTTTGCGCGCCGGTATACGGTCGAGGAGGAGCTCGGCCGCGGCCGCACGGCGCGCGTGCTTGCCGCCAGGGACACCGGCACCGGACAACGGGTCGCGCTCAAACAGGTCAGATACACGCTCGTCTCGTCTAAACCTAAACCTAGTTATTTTGACTCAACATTTGCTTTTTCAACACGATTGTTTTCAAAATTTCCAATTGGAGTTTTCTTTGTTGTGACGAGAAAACTATAATATGTTTTCAAAAATATATGAAAAGTTTACCAACATGTATTGGACGCTGGACAATGGACATGTAGTGACCATAGCTATAACATGCGTAGGTGGCGGCGGGGCGCGGCGCGGACGCGGTGCGGGAGTACCGCATACTGTCGCGCACGGCGCACAACGGGGTGGTGCGGGCGCTGGCACTCTTCGCTGAGGTCAGTCACAAATACTACTAACTAACTCTCCCCTATCACACATTCATACAATCAAACACATCCACTCACACCTTCCCACTACTGGTGCGAGCAATCCGGTACAAAGCAGAATAGAATACCCCGAACCGTAGCTGTGATTAGATCCGTAGCCGTAGATCCGGCGGTCGCGCTAGGGCTAGCGCGACCGCCGACATAAAAAATGAAGTACGTACATGTGATTGACTTCTGTACTTTTCTATTTTGTGACTGAAGCCTACTTGAAAAGAACTTAAATACTTGCGCAAAGAATATTACGTTATTTTTCATAGATTGTTTTGTTACTATAGCATAAGTGTGCTTTATGCATCGTTTGTGTCAGGTGCCGCGAGTGGGTGCCCACACACTAGTGTTGGAAGCGGTCCGCGGAGGCCCGCTGCTGGAGTGGGCGGCCAGTGCGCCCGCACTGTACACTGAACGGGCCGCCGCCGCTCACACGAAACAACTTCTGTCCGCACTTGACTGGCTTCACACTAACAACGTGGCCCACCTCGACGTTAGGGTGTGTACACTTGCAATACTACCACCTCCCTGATATCCATCAGATAGAAGACGCCCATTGCTGAACTTTTCTATAAAACAGCACTTTGGACGCTTATTTGGCTTGGTGTAATCACCACGCTTGGCAGGCGTGAAAGCCATTTAACACGCGAAATCCTCTTCATAACCCAATAAGGTAATCTATATATTTATGAAACATGATTAAAACTGTCAAATGAATATGTTAATAGCATAGACTAGGCGGCAGGAGGCGAGCAGCCGCTCAAAGTGGCGCTCTCCGGGGGAGGTCTATGTTCAGCAGTGGACGTCTTCAGACTGTTGATGATGATGAACGGGATGATGGTACATGATCACAAAATACTGTTCGCCGTGAAACAGATTGTGATGATATGTGCTAACAATCGCCCAAAATAATGACACAACCGCCATTGTTTCACTATCTCTTTTCCTCTCGGGCTGTGTGTACTTGATTTGTACTTTTCGCTCCCACGCTTCGTGAGTCTTGACAGTAACGAAAATATTCTAATGCCCGTTTTCACCAAAAATCCCTAAATTTTAAGGGACCGTTAAAAATATCATCTGACAATAAAATCGGCAACGTACGGTTTTTGGAAACCGTTAACATTACAATTACAAAGAGGCGTGAAAACGAATTTAGGTAAGGGCAGGCGCGGATACAGAAATTTCTCAAGGGGGGAGGCGCAGTGCCGTAAATAAATATAGCCCTTTCTGCGGGGGGGGGGGGGAGGGTGTTCCTCTTGACTCAGAATACTCTTACTTATCTTTCGCATTGTTATATTTTCCGAATTGTATTTCAATAAATTCGTATGGCGATTAAAACATGAATTACATGTACAAACGCGGTCGCTGTAAAACAAAATACAGGAAAAATATTAAATACGCGAGCGAAGCGAGCGCGAAATTTTTTGTATTTGCTGTATTGTATTTCAGAAAACGCGTATAGCAATTCAAACATGAATTACATGTTAGTCAGTACAATGAGGACACGGCCTCATGCTTAGCAATTTTAAGCATTTTGACGTTGTATAGACTCTTAAGATTTCATTTTTGGGCCACTGTCGGTCGGAGACTAAGCGGTAGCCGGGCGGCCGCTTGACTCCTATAAACACTAAACACAAATACGCTCTACGCTGGCAAAAAAATGAGCGCGATGTTTTGTCTAATTTTTGATGATACTGGCATGTAGGTACGTATGTGGTTGTATTGGAATCGAGCACTAGGGGCGCAGCGGGAAACTTATCAGGAGCAAACCGAAAAAAATAAGTCCTGCCTAGTCTGTGGGCACCGGTGGAACCGCCCTATTTACGGCACTGGGGGGGCGCACAAATCATTATAGTACGGGAGTCCAAGAGGGGAATTTGGGGATGTGGTGGTGGAACACAATATAAGTATACGATACAAGACCAATTTGTGCTCTTTTCTTTAAATGATGAATTACATGCACCTATATCTTCCTGGTAAATTGGATAATTACCGTGCTTGGTGCTGGACTGCCTGCGCCATGGGGTGGGGCGCGTGGCCCCCCTCTGTATCCGCGCCTGGGTAAGGGTCAAATCTAAGGGGCCCTTAGCCAAAGGGATTCCTAGTTAGGGTGTATTTTAGGGATCTTTGGTGAAAATGGGCATAAGTCTGTGGTTAATAGCAAGGTAGTCCTAATTTAGTATAGAATATACTTTAAAACTTCCTCGGTTAATGTTCTGCGAACAGTTTGAGTTTGCTTTAATGTACATTACCGTACTCACTAACGAGTATCGTGAAATATTTTAAGAAATCCTTAAATTGACTCAAAACAAATCTGTTTATAAATGACTGGGTTCTGAGGTAACAACACACATTAAAAACATACAACCTTGAGACTTCTATTTTCAAAGTCAGATTAATTAGTTAAATTGCGTGTAAATTCCTGTTCCAGCCTGAGAACATTCTAGTAGAAGTTGGCGGCGCACAGCCCCAGTTGAAGCTGATCGACCTCGGATCCGCGGTGGAGATGTCGGAGGGGACGGCTGCAGGAGCGAGCCGGGAGGTGCTCCCCCCGGCGCCTGCGCAGCTAGAGTTCGCCCCCCCTGAGTGCGTCCTTGGACGACCCCCCGCACCCGCCTGGGACGCTTGGGCAGCTGGCGTCTTTCTATACGTATTCCTGACAGGGGTAAGTGTCTGACTGTAAAGCCAAATTTCCACCTGCAAGAAGGACACACGACACGACGACGTCTGCGTCTATCGACTGTAGTTTGCAACTGTTGCTTAAGGCTGCCTTTACATTTTGGCGAGCTCAGTACCGCGCGCGCGGTAACACACAACAAAAAAAATCAAAAAAAAATCAATTCAATCAACATCACATCATCATCATATCATTTTTCAATTTTTCCTTTGCATTAAAAATTAATCTAATTAAATGTAATAAGATCACTAGACTGTGTGATCAGATCAAGTTTCATTTGCCCAGTAATTTCACTAGCTACAATGCCTATGGTGTTGTAATATTAATTATTGGTAATGGTATGTCTCGGTAGCTTGAACATTTTGTCACAGCTCAAAAGGCCGACGGATGAAAGACAAATTCTTACAAAAAAGTGTAAATGTGGAGATAGATCAAATAAAGCAGGCGTTTGCTGGCTCCAAGTTCTGTAATGTATGGATATGGGAGAGCATTCATGATTAGTCACGATTGATTCTCATTCAAAAAGTAATTAACACAAGAAAGAGGTAGAACTACTTGAAATAGTACTGTGTTAGAATGAGAGAAAGATGCTATAGACGAGTCATTCGTAAATGAATACCATACACCATATACCACAACTGTTATAGGCGGCCGTCTCGCTTAACATAAGGTGAACGTCTAGCTCGTAACGTCATTCAATCGCATAAAAAATGAAAATAAAAGCTAATTAAAAAAAGACATTTTAAATCATAGACTTACAATATTTTCGTGTTAAAATATACACAGATGTGGTTTAGTAATAACAATAATGACGTAATTTTATGAAAGAATAGGAATAGGTATGTTTAAATGTTATTTTCGTAATGGAGAAAAACAACAGCGTTTTCCTCATCTATGCAATTGTTTCTGTCTGTGTTGAGCCTGAATCGCTCGAGAATTCTAATAGCTATTTAAGGTGGAACGTTACACTAGCGCGGCAAATTCAAATTTTCTTGCGTTCTTTTGCCAATAATAGCTTAATTACTCAACGTGATTACATGAAAGCTAATTTTGCGGACATAAATGGAATGTATCAACAAATTACGATTAAAAGTATCTCCTAGATATCATTGGTTTAGCGATAAATGGCAATAATCAATTTTCTTTTTAGTTTTTTAGTCTATTGCCATTTGTCGCTAAACCAATGATATCTATGTGATACTTTTAATTGTAATTTATTGATACATTCTATTAATTTGCGCAAAATTAGTTTTCATGTAATCACGTTGAGTGATTGAGCTATTATTGGCAAAAGAACGCAAGAAAATTTGAATTTCCCGCGCTAGTGTGACGTTCCACCTTAAGTCCCAAATTGTAGAACAGTAGCTATTAGTTAGTATGCTTTTGTTTATTTGACTGGCCTGATAGCTCAGTTGGTAGTAGCTCTGCCTTCTGAACTGTAGGTTGTGGGTTCGATTCCTACCCAGGCAAACATTTGTGTGATGAACATGTTTTTTCTGTGTCTGGGTGTTATGTTGTATTCTATGTACGTATTTAGAAACCAAAAAGTATTTAAGTATTGCATCAGTTATCTGGTTCCCATAGTACTAGCTTTGCTTAGTTTGGAGCTAGATGGCGCTGTGTGTAACGTCCACACATATTTATTATTTATTTATTTGTTCTTGAAATGGTGTTTAATAAAGATTTTTTAATATTTATAAAGTGTACCATAACTTTGACAATTATTTTTTTTATATTGGATATTTTTTTTACATTATATATTAATAATCATAAAATCGGAAAACGATATACCAATTCTGCGGCTATCGATAGAATCGCCTTAGCATGAGTAGTTTACTTTTACCATTCGAAAGGTTTTCTTACTAGAACCGCCTCGATTCCAGCTATCACCATTCCTAGACGAGTCGATAGAAGAGACGACGGCGAACATCATAAAGTGCGACTACTGCTTCCCGCCGGAGCACTGGTCCGCGATCGACGAACGTGCACAGAACATCATCCGAGGACTGCTCGACTCTACGCCCGCGCGACGGATAACGCCCAGGGACGCGATGGCGGACAAATGGTTTGAAGAGGTGAGGAAGTAATTAGATTTAATAAATAATAGACACAGTGCTCGTGCGACTTCCAAATGGAAGCGCCAAAGTCTGAATCAATCATCGTAATAAAGAGAAGGCCATAATCATCACGCTTAGCAGGCGTTATGGTGCGCAGTAGACTGTAGAACAATAGGCTTGTGTCGTGCTATTTTTGTATTGCACAAATTAATAATATTTCTCGAAAAATAAAGTCGGGAAAACGAAAAATAAATTCAAAAATTACAAACTTACAAGCATTTTAAAATATAGGAATCCAAAGAGACAGTTCAAACGTGCGGGGTTAGCACGGACGGTAGACAAAATTGTCTTTCCCCGTTTTACGTCACTTCATAATTGCTCGGAGTAAAACAGGGGAAAGACAGTTTTGTCTACCGGCCGTGCTAACCCTACAGTGGCGTCAGTTCTTGCTCCTTCATAGTACCTCATTACCAAGCTGTGGTAGCTTTACATACGACCTCTTTGGCATGTTACGTAACAACGTGCGTTTTCATACTAACAGTGAGGAAGCTCTGTTTTGCGCGAAAGGAACAGGCGATGCCCCCTCCAGAAACATTAAAAGCGTATTACTCCGTGATTTACTAACCGATCCTACAATTTCTTTCAATTGTTGCGTTCATTTCAAACCTACCTTATGAAAATAATATTAAGTTGTTAATTTTTAATAGCAGGACACTAGCCTATTCTGCTGCCAACTCCCTGGATATGTCCTTAGGGGTCGCCCATTAATCACGTGATGTTTTTAGCAACTTTTAACCCCCTGCCTTTCTACTAACGGCCCGCCCGGCTATACTTAGCCCGGGACCATATGCAAATGTTCTTTGAGGGAGGCCTAGTCTAATGCTATAAAATAAGTCTGGTATAAAAAAGGACGTCTTTTGGCTGATATTGATGATAATCCACCACATCGTGGGGTGTTAAATATAGCTAATATTTTAGTATTTGATTCTAGTACATGCTGCTTTCCTTTTCTGCTTGCAATAAGACCAACGTAACTCACAAGTATAGATTTTTTTTTGTCATTATGGCAACCCCCGATCATGATAAGCGTCCAAAGTGGCGTGTTATACTGTGTTCAGCAGTGGTTGTTGATTAGTGTGTGATGTGCAAACACTAATCTCTAGGATTTGGTTCTTGGACATGTCGACTTTCTTTCCTGCTTGTTGTAAGAGTAACATAACTGGTAGGACTGATTCTTGAATAAGTTAAAAAAACAGCTTGTCTTAAATGCTTCTTTTATTTTACTCTTCTTAAATCTTGTTATTTTATAATTAATTGTAAATAACACCGTAACACCTTAAATCGTCCATTCGTTCTCTATCTCCCTCTCACATCAATCTCTTTCACTCATTCATTCGTTCGGATATAGACTACACTTAGGGTCAATTCAGACAGAGCAGCAAAATGCTCAAGCAGTTTTTAATTGCTATTGGAATATCAACATTAGTCGGTTTAGACAAGGCTGAAAATAGTATGCAACATTAAAATAGGTAAGATTTATATGTTGCATACTATTTTCACCTTTGTCTAAATGAAATAAGGTTGATATTCCAATAGCACTTAAAAAGTGCTCGAGCATTTTGCTGCTCTGTCTGAATTGACCCTTAGGCTTCCTCGTCCGGATACATTCTACAAATCCCACATAACCTAGAATTTTTCTTTCTATATCATATCGATGTCGTTGTCCCAGGCGCCGGCCAATCAGCTGTCCGCGACACAGTTGAAGACGTTTCTCGACCGGAGGCGGCCGGCGGGGCACGCGAACGCGCTGCACTCACTGCGGTCGCCAAACGACACCTGACCGCCCGCGCACGCGCCGCCTAACCGGCCCGCGCACACTCTATAACCAGCCATGCACACTAGTTCACGAATAGGGGGTCAAAATGGCCGCTTCTCATGACCCTTACATGAAAATAATTTGATTTCGTTTTTGAATCGTGGCGACTTCTGTTTATGTTGAGGCTTAGCTAATCCAAATGGTGCTGTCAGTTCACGATCCACCAGTGAATGTTAGATTTAAAAAGGAACCAGTGATGCACCACTTTTTTTTGTAAACGAATGACGTGACGAGCTGGTCGTTCGCCTGGTGTTAAGCGTTAAGTGTTAACCTGTCGGGGACCTACCATAAATGGGTAGTGTGACTCCCCATTGAGTATATAGGCTTTTGTCTTAATCCATGAACTAAAGTTAAGTAAAAGTGACCTTTTTAGACCCCCAGCTCGTAAACTCTACTGGCATTACCAAAGTGTATTCATTCATATTTAACCTGATGACCTAGCATGCGCACCGCGAGAAAACTTGTCGTCGCTGTTACAGTGAGACACACTTAGGCGCTATCATAATCTTGTCACGGTCTCTCACAAGATAAAGTTTAGTAGCGAGAAAATTTTGTCGCGGTGCGTATGCTAGCCGGGCTGAACTGTATTATTACATACAAAATTAAAATAAATAGTTTTTTTCAAACGCTGCACATGCACGTTCTAGTAGCGAATCAGTGAGCGTTAGAAACTATTCATTAAATTAAATTAATAACCTAACGATATGTTAATTTTCCATATAAATGAAATAGCAATCAGTTGTTTTAACACTATAACATTTCTGTTCATGACATTATTTTATTGAATGCTTATTTTCGTCGCCTGATATTAAAAAAATAAAAGAAAATATTTTTATGAAAGTAGATGACGAGAGATGGCGCCAGCCGTGTATAGATCTTATAAATTCATCCGTACACTCATTGTATTGTATCTCTTAGGCTGTAGTTAACTGTAATCGTTCTATAGTCAATGTGCCCACCTGTTGAGTTCGGTATTTTAGCTACGTGAAAATGCGACGACTTCGTATGATGTGATTACCAACGACTTGTCGCAATTTTAAATAATTTATATTTTATGCCAAATTATTCCGCTTTCGAACGGACTCCTCGAAAGTGGTAGCTCCCTCACAGATTGTTGCTACATATGTTTCCTGAGGCCGATCAAATATTGTAATCTGACGCGGAAAGTAAAGTTGTATAATTCCTAGAGTGGCCGATCTTAAGGAATGTGTCTGTGATTTATGCTAATAATGAAATGTTTCAAGCTTATTCCTAATTTTTATGTACTTGTTATAAACATATTGAAATTGTATATAGCCTTAAGTTTTAGCGCGTAATGTTTATCCTAATTTGTGACCAAAATGCGAAATTGCAAACTTTTAAGTAAAATGTATCATGAATTCGGTATACTTGATTATCTTATAGTATATTTTAGCTGATTTATATAAGTATTGATAGTTGTAAATGTATCGGCACGCCGTCACGCGCGCCTTGCCCCCCAATCTCTGCGCCTAATAGGTATGTTTTAATGTAAGGCGGTAAAGTCATAACCTGTATTCGATTTTAACAAATGAAATTTTTGTATTCACAATGGTATTAATTGCTTCACAGCAGTCATATAATTAAAAAATTGTCACGAGTTATGCAATTCACTTAGGTATCGCTTTCTTCAGGTTTTAATTTCGCAAAGATCTTGCCAAACAAGCTGCGTGACGCTTCGAATGCTTCGCATCTCCCTTCGTGACAAGAGGTCCAAAGTATATATATACCTATATTGCTAATGATCAATCGCATGGCGACGTATTCTGGTCGTGTCGCAGTCGGTTTGTCAGATCTTTGAGGTTTCGTCACGAAGCGATCGCGGTAATAGTTACCGGAGGCATGATGGCGTATTGCACATTATGCACTTCACACACGGCGCAATAAATCGCAGTGACTGCATCGTTCAGAGAGCGTTTATCGTGTAAGTAGTGGCACTCGCTGCCCTGTCCGCCGAATATCTGGGTTGACTCACGTAAAGTTCAATATAGAAAGGACTAAATATTTTTCACACAGCCAAGACGCCATGATCATTTCGTGGTGAAACCTGTGAGGAAACGTACCGTATCGCTTATTAATAATTAACTTAAAATGTATTTAAGCCGTTACTGTTAAGAAAATCAATAGGTATTTTGATGTCGTGGTGTGAAGTGTTTTGACTTATGCCACATTCCTGCGCCATAGCGACTCTTCAGGGTCAGAACTCTTTACATCTTAGCATATGGCGTGGTCACGGTTCCATTTTGGAGCCAAAATTGCCTAACTCCTTAGATAAGGGAATAGTAAGGATGCGTCATAAAGGTATCTATGCCGTGTAACCGCCATTTTATGCATGTATGGTGATGTATGGCGAGCACCAAAGAGTATATAAGATTTGTCGTTGTTTTAGTGTAACCAAGTTGAGGTTTGTATGTATAGTGGGCGGCATCGGCGCCATATTGTGCTCCCAAAAGTGCCGCAAGTCACTTGACATGTTTCATATCCTCTACTAATCCCTTATCAAAGCCATATTTACCAAAAAATTTAGAACAAACGTGTAAGATTTCCAGAGATTGACCAGAGAATGTTCTAAAGTGGTAACGTAAGTGAATCCTGGCCACGCCCAAGCTTCGCAGTATTCACATGTTCTGTACTTGCAAGGCTTCTGTATTGTACCGTACCGTTTCTATGCGCTCGGCGTCTTTTCTAATCGGCTGCCCGATTCCATAGCCTTAGGTATCAACTTGAATTAGAACTGATGTAACTTTAAATAATTCATTATATAATTTTGTGACAAATAACTGGGTTTTTTTCATCCTTACTATTTATATTCAGTCTTGTAGTAATTAGCTTTTTGTCTCTGAGTTCTATAAATTAAGATAAAAAAAGACTAAATATTGGTGCAACTTGACTTTTACTGCTACTCAGTGAGACAGCGATATCATGAAACCACTTGATAGACAAAGACAGCGATTGGTGGAAATGAAATTCGGGTTGTGTATCACAATAAATTTATTTATATATGTGAGTATAGAAATATATATAATTTAAAACTGCTATTACATGACGTACGTCATAAGATTTTACAAAAATAAAATAATGGTAGAAGTATATTAAAAAATCTAGTGTTACGTTTCAATGTCATGATAGGCAGTATACAATATTCAAAAATATACAATATTCCAAAACTATGTGGCTTATTACAAGTGCAAAGTATAACGATCTACTAAATTTTTTATTTGTTTAAATGTTACTTAATTTAACAATAATATTTTTAATTACATTATTGATAAAATAGGACTTTATTTATTTATAAATTACATAACCGTAAGTACAAACTTTTACTCACTTGACATGACAGAATTATCGTTATAAAGCGATAGAAAGACATTAAACGAAAAAGAAGAATAAATCCTTGAAATTCTTATTGATTATTAATATATTGTATTTAATTTCCGTAGTCATCTTAAAATAAAATATTAATTAATTCTAACATCAATAATAAATTATTATTTAGACAGCTTATAATAAAAAGCCAAAAGTATAATTATTCTAACGTAGATAATAAATTCGGGTAAAGACAGAACCTTACCTTTTATTGCAGAATGTGGATAAATAGTTAGGAGTACAGTTGTTTAGAGAAAAGGTAAATGCAAGGTAAATACAACAATCTGTGGACAATAATGTTTCGATAAAAGTTGTTGCATAATTATTGTATATGACATCAATTAAGGGTAGGTTTTTTTGTGCCGTAGTTAAGGTAACCAATGGTTAAAACTTCCTACAAATTTGGCTGTTGGTTGGAATTTGTTAGCATTTTTAACCATTGGTTACCTTAAGTACGCGGAACAAAAATCCCACCCTTAGTACTTCAATTTTTTACGATAATATATTAAAACACTACACACCGAGAAAAATCGCAAAATTCGAAATTACATTATTAGAGAGAATAGAAAAATCCATCCGAATGACCTACCTATCGCCTTTATAGAGTATATTTGGCGAACCTTTCTTTCATTCCCAAAGCCCCTATAAAAAAATTATAAATTCCACCACAGAGCTGAGAAAAACGTGCGGAGCGCAATTTGTTTTCCTGCTCTGTAAATTTTTTGCTCATTTTTTTACACCCGCTCTATACAAATTGATTGAGTGGTTAGGGTCACAACAGAAAAAAATCAAGGTCATTTTTATTCACTTTTTTACACCCGCTCTATATAAATTGATTAACTCGTCACAATAGAAAAAAAACAAGGTCATTGCTTGTTTTTTCTTCCATTGAAGGGCTATGGAAACAACTGACCATTTCCTTTTCTTACGTATAAGGACAAATAACGCTAATTCACGCATTTACAATATTAATGGCTCGGGAAAGAGTAGTCATGCACTGGGATGCGTGTCATAGTTTTATAAAACTTGTTAAATTTTTTTAAATAAAAACATACTTAGTTACTATTTAGTCAAGGGATGGCGACCAGCACCATTGTGAGTGTTCCTGAGCCATTTAGGAAGCGTGGTAGCAGAATTATTTACCTACCTAGAAATAACCAACTAATTCTACAAAAACAAGGATGGTAGGTAGTACGAGCTCTTTACATGACACATCCTGTTAATGTTTATTAGAGAACAAGAACGAAAGATTCCCCTCTGCTGTATACGAAGATCCACTATCTAGCTCGCGTATTGCGACATTTTTGAAGATATTAAATAACTGAAGTTACTTACGCAAAATCTGGCTAAACTATATCATCATGAATAACATTACAACTGTTCAAAAAAAACATCATATTAATCCAAACAAGAGTTTAAAAATACAACGGTAACAAAGTTTTTTTCATTCGTAACCGTTTTTATGTAAGAAAACTTATTTGGATTAATACAAAGACTTCTATGTATACACCAGACAGGACATCTCTAATTTGCACTGTCAACCACTGCAAATATGCCAATGAGCATCTTCTCGCTCATACGATGCTCAGCTCTCAAAGCGACTGCACGTGCAGCTGTGAATACCAGTAAAAATTATGATCCGAATGTGCCATGGCAATAGCGCTGCGTGTTGTGATCGTTGGTTAGACGATTTAATCTCGTAAAGCGCTGTAGCGGATTTTAGATTAATTATACAAAAAATGACAACTATTTGTGCTCTGAATAGCTTCTCTAGTAAGTAGTACATATACCTCTTTGGATTAATATGATATTTTTGTTGAACATTTGCAATGTCATGATAATATAGTTGAGCCAGATATTGCGTAAGCAAATTCAGTTATTTAATATCTTCAAAAACGTCGCAATGTGGGAGCGAGATAGTGGATCTGCGTATACAGCAACCTTAAAGAGCTGTCGGTATTACCATTCCCGTTCTTTACCAAGAGATCTAAAACTTGATGCCGGCCTGGATGTCAACCAGGGTTTTGGCTGACTTGGTTAGCGCAGACAGTTCGTTCTCCGATAGCGGCATTTGAATGATGTCACTGATACCGGCAGCGCCCAGCGAGCATGGAAGCGATAGGAACACATCCTCGGTAATGCCGTGGTTACCCTGGGGAAAATATAGGGTTTTATTTCTTTGTTTGATACGCTTGCGTATGACCAGTATCTCACCTGATGGTTAACGGCGATCCCGGTGTAGAATGTAACAGGCTTGCCTAGAAGATACTCTCGATTTGAAGACCCCAAGTTATTTTTTTAACGTAAAGTTACTTTACGTTAAAAAAATATCTTCCAAGCACGTTTATTATTAATGTAGTATTTCGACAAGATTGTAGTTTTCGAGGATTACTTTATGTAAGTATATTTATTTATTTATTTATTTATTAGGAACGACAAACAGCTGTACATTAGAAATTAAAGTAACAAGGTGTAATATAAGTGGTATTATTAAATATACAGCCAACCACATCATCCACAGATTACTAACTAGATTTAACATTATGTTGATCATACACTGCCAAAGAACATTAACTATTGAATCTATGTATTCGGATAAAAAAAAACAATACCATATTACATTATTACAGATTACATTACTAAATTTGCCATCTAATAACCATACTTAAATTTTACACAGTTGAGTGGATTGGGTAGAAATTAACCTATTTTAAACATGATTTGCTATTCTGATGCAAGGAGCTTTATATGGTAGCGTTACCAGCTACTTACTGTGGTGGTACCTCTAATAGAAAGGAATAGAGATCTACAAAGGTAAACGCCGAAGTACCTACCACTTAGAAATATACCTATAATATTGATTAATTAAAACCTAAGGGCATTGTAGCTAGCGAAAATAACCGGGCAAAAGAGACTATGATCTGATCACGCAGTCTAGAAACCTTTTTTAGACTGTGATGTCTCAGGATGACGTGCGCAGTGTGCAGTGTCGACTGAAACTGTTCCGACTGACACTGTAATCTGTTATGGGCGGCCATGACGCTTAACACCAGGTGTACGACTAGCTCGTTACATTAAAAAAATTACCTTAGCATTAGTAGAAACCGGATGCACATCATAAGTGTTGGTGAGTATGGACTTGCAGAGCTCAGACAAGGAGAGCCCAATGGCCCAGGAGGTGTATCCCTTCGCCTTGATGACCTTATACGCAGCCTGGATGACCTCCTCGTGGACCGTCTGCCAGTTCTCCTGGTCGCCCTTAGACCCGATCTTAGTGTTCAGATCACTGAGCCGGACGCCAGCTACGTTTACCACGGACCATACTGGTACTGTAATGTTTATCACTCAATAATTAACATTCATCAAATTAAATCAAAGTGGTTTATTGCAAATAGGCTATTCATAGCACTATTACAAGTCAAATGAGATAGTTACATATTAGATAAATAATGTTAAGACTTGGTCAAAACCGCGGGAGTCAATGAATGCAAAAGGCAAAACAGCCGCTTAAAGTGGCGCTCTATGGGGGCCTATGATCGACCATAGAATAAGTAATAGTAGGTAGGTTCAACAGTGGCCGTTTTCTAGGTACCTAGTACTTACCTACACGTATTTATAAAAATTCAAAATCGATAACCGCTATTATTGGTCTCGTCAAGCCCATGTGAAGCTATTCGTTTTTGTTGTAAACATGGTACAAAAAAGAATAGAGGAAATAAGAATGTCTCAGTAAAGAACGCACTTTTTCACTTTTCATGTATTTTTTGAGATGGTTGTGATGTTTTGTTGGATTGTAAAGAAGACATGCTCTGATTAAGTAGGTATGGAATAAATAATCTTTTATGTACGAGTAGTCCAACGTTTGACTGCACGGAAACGAATACAAAAGCATATGGACGGTGGCTTTCATAAAAACATTAAGGTTACTGCATAAAATACTTGATTCGAAAGTGTAGCACATCGGCTCTCATCCAGAAGCCTTTTAGGTGGACAGTCTTAGGAATAGATGTAAATAGAACAATGGTCAAGAAGGTTACCGCTGGAATCCCCGTGCTCGCCGATGATGTATCCATTGCAAGAGGTAGCCGCGATGCCGAGCCGCTCCGCCAGCAGGAACCGGAACCGCGCCGAGTCCAAGTTGGTCCCGGAACCGATGACGCGGTTCAGCGGCAAACCACTCAGCTTCCAGGTGACGTAGGTCATGATGTCACACGGGTTCGTCGCGATTATGAATACTGTGTCCGGGCTGTATTTCAACAACTGGAATAGAGTACTTGGTTTTAAAATAATACTGTATTCAAAATTGAAAAAAAAATCATGAAATGTAAAAACTGATTTCATAGCCGGGGGGATATATTTGAAAAAGTAAGAAAACTGTGAGCTTTTACTATGGAACTCCAAACTCCACCTAAGTACCTAATACATGGAACAAAGAGGAGACGAATGCCAATACACCAAGAAAACAGCGTCTATCAGAAAATTTGCAGCGGCATCTAGGTTTAAAGCGGTTTTTTGGCATATTTCTGATCTGCGCTCAACTCATAGCCCGCTCATTTTGCAGCACCATCTAGGTTTATAACGGTTTTTGGCATATTTCTAATCTACGCTGTTTTCTTGGCATATCGGCATTCCTCTCCTGCATGTTCCATGCTAATTCCTACTGATCTTCAAATTGTCGCGTGGTAATCTACTTATGTATCAACGATTCAAGACATGGAAATTTCATATCCATCTAAAGAGATTTTTCGTTTAACAAACTCACTTTAGGAATAATTTGTTTGAGCACATCAGTGTTCCTTTGCACAAGTTGCAATCGCGACTCTCCCTCCTTCTGCCGCACTCCCGCTGTCACTATGCAAATCTTCGACCCTGCAGTGATGCTGTAATCTGTGGCCAAACATACACCAAGTAAGATAATCCCAATAGAATAGGTGAATAGATGTTACAGTAAGTAAGTACACAGGCCTACCAGTGCTAGCTTGGATCCTGGGATGGTTCATGAATGCTGAACCGTGCTGCAAGTCCAACAGTTCACCGTAGAGCTTCTCAGCGCACATATCGACCATTGCTACGTTGTTTGTTATATTCTGCAATTAAATAAACACCTATCTTTACTATAGGTAGCTTGACATTTTGACACTTGGACATTTTAACACTTGGCCTAACATCTTCCGAAGAGAAATGAATGGTCAATTGAATATGCCTCAAAGTACGCAGTTACCTACTTATTACATAATACTATACTATAATAGCCACTATAAACGTTCATATTGGCTTTTTTGATGATTTTTAAGATTTACTGAAATTGCTTTTCGTACAATTACATAACACATATAATAACGTACAAAGCATACATAATAAATACCTAGAGATTGAACACTTGCTAAATAGTTGCGAGTGCGATGTACTATGCTTGTCGGAGACGTGGGGAAAGGACCACAGAGTGCACACTATGAACCTTCAAAACTTTGAACTGGCATCATATTACAACAGAAAATTATTTGAACATGGCGGCACGGCTAGTTTTGTTAAAAATAATATTGATTTTAGGATAAGAAATTACATAACTAAGATATCGTTTGAAATGAATTTCGAACTTACGGCAATTGAACTAAGACCTTCCAAGATAGTAGTAATAGCAGTCTACTAGAATTTGACGCAGTAGATTACAAAGAGTTCAGATTAGTTTTAAGAAACATGAAACAAAAAATTACTCCGGTCATATATATACGACATGAACACAAAAACACTAAATGACTTGATATTACAGAATGAATATTTTATGGAATTTTTATATATTGTAATAAATGATTGTTTAGAAAAGGGGATATTTCCCGATAGTCTTAAGTCTGGTAGAATTATTCCATTACACAAAAAAGGAGACAGATCTGAATTCGGAAATTACAGACCAATTTGTATATTACCTACAATTTTGAAAATACTAGATACTGTTATAAAAAGAAGGATATTACAATATTTTTAATGCAATGGGCTTCTTGTTGTCTCTCAGTTTGGTTTTCGTAATGGGCGATCAACCGAAATGGCCATAAGAAGAGTAATTTATTACGTTCTAGAGTTATTGGATAAGTCACTAAAATGCGCTAGTATTTATTGCGATTTGTTCAAAGCTTTTGATTGCTTAGGACATGATATAATATTAGCAGCTAAACTTCAGTATTATGGCTTTGAGGGCCCTGAGCTGCTTTTAATGCGGATGTATCTTCAGAATCAGAATCAAGTCGTATTCGTAAGTGGAATAACTTCAGAGGTCAACGCTATGGAAATAAGTGTACCTCAGGGATCGATACTGGGACCTGTCTTATTCCTAATATATATTAATGATCTTGTACATTCACTACCAGACTGGGTACATGCTAGTTTATTTGCTGATGATACCCATGTGGGAAGGAGTGACAAATGTGAAAAACAAAAACAAAAAGAAACTAAATTTAAAAAATAAATTGAAAAATAAAAGCTAAATTAGATTTTAAAATGAACGAAGCTATGAATATTCTCAAGAAGTGGTTTCATGTTAATGGGATAGTTCTTAATGCTGACAAGAGCGTAATTATGAAATATCACACATGAAAAGCTGCAAATAGCAAAAGTGAAACAAAAGAAAATGTATTTTTGGGCTATAGCCCAAAGATAGTAAGTACACTGTTAAGGGCTTGTGCAAGGCCAGCGCGAATTCAAGTCAAAGCCACAGAATAGATGTATAGTACTAGGCCAAAGCGGGGATGAGCCAGGGGCCGAGCGGCAGGGGCGGTCTAAGTTAAACTGGTTCCAACGCGCAATAGTTTAGGTAATTTATTATTACACTGAATATAAAGGGTATTTTAATAATCCGCTATACATAAGCCCTCCATTATATTTAGTTCAACTACTACACAAAGTTTCATGATCTTATTTAAAGTATTCATTGAATAATCGCTGTTTATTTGTACGGTTTGGAGGTAACTTTGTAATTTTTTTCTATCGAGAAAATGTTATTAATTCGTGTTTTCACTATACATTTGCAGTAGCATTAGTCCTGATCTTTACCATATATTAATTTCAAAGTCATTGTTGCAATATTTTTGACAGGATACTGCTTCAAGCTAAGCCGTTTTAAGCAATTTGGCGTTGTATTGGCTCTTAATCGTACAATTAGTCACACAGCACAGAAACTATGGAAAAAAAATGTCAAGTGCTAATTATGCGGTCGCTAATTATGCGCTCCTAAAACTTAAGCCATTGCTGGACAAGAAATCTCTCTTATCTGTATACTATGCAATATAGTTAGATATGCCATTACTGTTTGGGGCAATGCTGCCGATATCAGCAAGGTACTAAAAACACAAAAGAGAGCAATCAGAATAATGTTTGGTTTACGAAAACGAACATCAGTCAGAGAATCCTTCAGAAAGAATAAAATAATGACAGTAATTTATCTGTATGCTTATAACAGCCTCTTAGAAATACATAATGAAATACGACACGCACGTAACCTAAGAAACAAAGATAAATTACTTCAACCAAAAATAAGATTAACCAAGGTCCAAAAGCAAGGAAAATACAATAAAATATGCATTTACAATGAATTACCGTTAGCTATTACTCAGTTACGTAGACGAATTTAAACGTAAACTCGAAATATTCTTTGAAACAACACTGTTCACTCTGTTCTATTCCTCAAATTAATTGATGGAAATGCGTCTCACAGAATCTTCAATCAGGTATGAGAATCAAATTTAGCAAGTAGGTAAGTATAATCTATTAATTACTCATTATGACATTGTTTTTTTCTCTCTTTTATAAAATTTATTGTAGAATTGGCGTGCCCAAACAAACACAGTTATAAGGCTAATAAACTATTCTATTCTATTCTTTGTCTCGACGATAAAGGTGTAGGTATAATAAGTGCCTACTACATTAAAGTAACTTAACATCATAATTAGTATAGGTATGTATATGTATATAGGTAGGAAGATACAACTGCCTGCGAGTATAGCTGTGTAATATGAGTAGGTAATGGTAAAATTAATTGTTCCGATTTAAATGGGCAAACTATTATATTTAAGTACTTATTTATCTAAGTATATGTTTAAGTTATAAATTACGCAGTTACACGTAATTTTTAATAGCGTGCTGATAAAAAAAATATAAATTAAACAAACGAAAAATAATTTTTAATGACCAAGCTAATAAAAAAATTGTAGATAATTTAGGTCTGTTTTATTGCACGATGACTTTTCATCAATCGGCTCTTATTTAATTACCACCTCTTGACCTTTTATTGCTTTTTTTAATAGCTAAGTAATAAGAAGTCACGCGCGGATAACACGAGGAATGAGGAGTATACCTACCTACTTAGCGCGAGACAGTCGCGCGCAGCCTTACGCGTACCTGTTACCTACTTACTTATTTCTTTCTCTGCCTATATTCTTGCTTTGTAAGAACTTGACTGTAAAGAGTTCATATTCACTATAATATCTTGATGGTCTATTACTATTACTATGTACTTGTGGCTATTTACTAGTACCTACCCATCTACTCGCCTGGCTTAGATTTAGAGTTAAGGCCTTATTTGAAACCTCAGAGTAAATATTAGTGCCAGTAGCACATTGGCTATTTATTGCTAACTATATTGTACTAGCGAGCCCAAAAAAAGCGCTTTGCAAATAGTTCCGTAGGTCTTGCCAAGGCGAAATTTCTTGATTAATATCGGCAAAGAATTACTGATTAGTTAATGATTAGTTCAAGCAAATGTTAAATTTTTCCATATTCCTTAACGCCAGTTTGCTTCATCTAAAACTACAGCAATTCATATGCCATCAGGTGAAATTGTACGACTCTACATAACATAAAGAAACAATTAAAATGGTGTCTATCTATCCAGAAGGTTTAGGTAAAATCCTATGATAAAATTTAGGTGTATAAAACTAACATAAATAATTACACATACCTACCGTATGTAGGTACGTATTTACGGGCACTAGGTATTTCTAATTATTTATTTGTGTTAGCTTCAGGTACGTACAACCGATTGCATCAGCTTTCAGCATAGTTTTTTATACCTATACTGCAACATTTACCGCTTGAATGTTGCCATACGTGGTTTCGTTGCCTAATGGTATGAAATAACAAACCAATCAAATCTAGGACATAGGACGCATGTAATGGATTTTCTTAAGGTAGAACGGTACACTAGCGCGGCAAATTCAAATTTTCTTGCGTTCTTTTGCCAATAATAGCTTAATTACTCAACGTGAATACATGAAAACTAATTTTGCGCAAATAAATATAATGTATCAATAAATTACAATTAAAATTATCACCTACTTATCATTGGTTAAGCGACAAATGGCAATAGACTGAAAAACTAAGATGAAAATTGTTTATTGCCATTTGTCGCTAATCCAATGATATGTAGGAGATACTTTTAATCGTAATTTGTTGATACATTATATTTATTTGCGCAAAATTAGTTTTCATGTATTCACGTTGAGTAATTAAGCTATTATTGGCAAAAGAACGCAAGAAAATTTGAATTTGCCTTGAATTGGTTTATTTTTTTGGTTGGTAACATTGACTGGCTTGTGATTGGATGAGAGGGTGCATTGGGCATTGGGCAGTTGAGCAGAAAAAGCGATCAGTACTTATATTCAGATTACATAATAATAGTTTACGATCTTTGGCTGTGGAAATCATTGAAAAACATTAATAAACTGAAGCTATGGTGCTCCTGGATTTATTTTCAATACGCATAGCTTTAAAAAGTATCTAAATTCTAAAGTTAATGTAGTAGTTAGATAGGTACCTGAGTGAGCAAAGCGAAGACACTCGCCATGCCAACCTGGCCGACGCCAACCACAGTCACCTTGGTGCTGCAATCCTCGCTCTTCTCTTGCACTGGCTGGAACAGCTTCTGCACCGTCGCCATCCTGGCTAGAAAGTCGAAGACAGCACGTGAGATCGGAGTCTTCCCTCGCCCGCGCAAGGCTTGGACGGTTTTAAACGCGCGCACGATTATACCCATTCGTATCGACTGGTAGAATGGTGAGGGTGAGACATGGCTGTGTTACACCATGAATGAGTCATAATTGCAATACTGTTTTAGGTGAGTCGTGGAACAGCAGTTAGCACCTTCCTCGCTAATATAAATTGAGGCGTTTATTCACAGTTGGAAAAGGTTTAGGTACCTATCTATGATTTTCTCACAGCAGTAGGGACCTATCTCGCCTGCTAGTGATTTGCTTAGCGTAAGGTATCGCCTTGAAATTGGGGTCATATTATTTTACTATATGGGTACGTATAACCTGTAGTCTCCTTTTATGCCTGTATTTTACAATGCTTGTAACTTTATGATATTTTGAGATATATTTAATTTTTGTTTTCACGACTGTTTCTTTTTTGAGAAATGTTATGAATTAATTTAAGAATTAAAAAAATACCATGCAATAAGCATACTACGTATTAAAGGCATCCGCCTTTATTCTGCCTTCCACCATAAATCCATAATGCTAGGCCAAAAAAAAACGTGAATACATGAAAACTAATTTTGCGCAAATATATAGAATGTATCAATAAATTACAATTAAAAGTATCACCCATATCATTGGTTTAGCGACAAATGGCAATAGACTGAAAAACTAAGACGAAATTTGTTTATTGCCATTTCTCGCTAAACCAATGATATCTAGAAAATATTTTTAATGGTAATTTGTTGATACATTCTATTTCTTTACGTTAAATCAGTTTTAATGTAATCACGTTTAGTAATTAAGCTATTATTGGCAAAAGAACGCAAGAAAATTTGGATTTGCCGCGCTTGTGAAACGTTCCACCTTAATAGGTTCCACACCTGCCAATCATCGTTTGTTTATTATTAATTTAACTCAAGAAATATTATAATATATTTTAGATTGCCTTTTTAGAGCATTATCTCGAAATCTACATCTTTAATGTTACATCTATTTACTTTGGCATTTTTCTATGGATAGGACATTCCTACGCGTACAAGTGAGGTAAAAGTTAGCTTTAGATAGCATTCGCGAGAATAACGGAAAGAGGGTAGTAAAACCAAATAATATTTACATTAAAAATACGTGGTTACAAAAAACCTTAGACATGATATTTTTAATATAAATAAATAAATAAATATATACAATATACAACAATATCCCATAGACAATTAATAACTACTTAGATTAATAATTTTTAGAGATTTAGATCAACTGTTACATATTATCTAACTAGCAGCGCCCCGCGGTTCCACCCGCGTTCCTACAGGAACCGTTCCTGTTTTCGGGATAAAAAGTAGCCTATGTTTTAATCCAGGGTCTAAGCTACATACATACCAAATTTCATCTAAATCCGTCCAGCTGTTACAGCGTGAAAGAGTAACAAACATACACACATACGCACAAACTTTCGCCTTTATAATATTAGTGTGATAATCTAATATAATTTGCATATAATGTAATTGAATTCATTAGCATAAACTAAGTACGTACGTACTTCATTTATTGGTGATTAATAAAGAGTAAAAAGTGCAAATGAAAATATTTTTTTATTGAAAATTATGAAGGTTGCCGCGGCGCCTTACGTAGTTGGCACGAACGATTGTATGTAATAATGGAAAACAGTACATAATTAATTTAATTTTGTACTGTAGCAGTTAATTAATTAAATTTTGGAGTTATTATAAATAACAAATCGATGCGTTAGATTTCAATGGCCCACACGTGATCAGTATCAGGAGTAGGTACCAAGTTCCAAAGGATGCTAATGAATTCAATTACACCCAGTATATCAGTTAACCATGATATATTATTGAAACGGGCCTAAAAATAATTAAAATAAAATTAAGTAGATGTATAAATATTGAAAACTTACGAGTGTTCCCATTGCCATTGGTATTGCCATTGTGCCCGTGACCATTGCTTTCTATCCCGTTAGAAGCCCGACCATTAACCTGGTCCCCGTTCATATTTTAATAATTATATTAATTTTGATTCGCGCAAGGAGAGATTTTGTTTAGCGCACAACCGCACTGTATCCCCTTTAGGTTACTACTGAAATACCGATCAGATCAAAACGTTACTAAACTCCGAAGTTCTATAATTGGATTCAGGTTTGAGAATTTGAGCGCAGTCCGTCTGGTTCAATTGTCACTGAGTGAATAGCTGTGCAGTGGCGAAACGACAAGGCGCGGGCGGTGCGCCGGCAGAATATAGGGTGCGTTCTCTCGAGCACGTAGGTACGTTTGGCGGAGGGGGAAGCTGACGAAATCTTGAAAAATATCGTGCGTGACTGTGCAACATAAATCCGTCGCAAAGTTCCTTCTGCGTGAACTTTTACCTGTACGGAAAGGTTCACATTGTTTTTTTTAAATTGTTTTTTGTTTATTTATTTATTTATTCAAATTACAACTACCTATCACTACAGGCCTGACCAATTCAATAGCGTACGTCAGCCAATTATTACATACAACACAAAAATAAATAGATTATAATAATTATTCCACCATGGATTGATTTTTTAAGTGTAAACCACACTTCAGGAATAGAAAAAAATGAATAGAATGAATGAATAGATTACATGTCTGAAACAGATTCTATAGATGTCGCCACGACTGCTTAGTCGGTGAACACATAGTCTTAAGATTTTCGCAGCGAGCGGTCATGCGACCATGGCCTAATTGGTAGGGCATCGAATCCGGTGAGTTAGAAGGCGCGAGTTCAAATCCCGCTGGTTGCTAAAATTTTAAGAACTATAATGGGGCCAATTTTAAAAGCTTTAGTTGACAGATCTAAAACTCCTAAAACTGTTGCTGTCCTTGTCTAATAGACGGTAATGTAAGAGACGGGTACATTTTTAGTAAGTTAAAGACTGTCAACCTTCAAAGCCTTCAAAATTGGGCCTACTATCTTTATATTAATTATTGTTAAGAAGGTATCTAATATAATTTCAATGTAATATAACGTCAATACTTCATCAATACATATACAGTCAACCTGAAATAAATTATAAAGATTCCTGTAAAAATATAAAAAAAATAAAATTTAATGTCAACGCACTGCACACCATACCTACTTACAATCTACATAATCTTCCATTCTTATCATATCTCCTTTACTTTTTTAAGGCTTGCCTTGCAAAACTGTACCTAGTGTGACCTAGCCTATGTGAATAGGCTCAATACGAGAATAATAATTGTTTTTTTATACCAGGTAGGTACGGTACTAGAGTCCTAAGTACCTAACTACGTCAACGTAAATAATATTCCAGTAATATACATAATGTCTGCCTATTTTTTAACAATGATGACTGTTATTTATTGTCGTACTGAATCATTATATCAACAAAGATAAGCCGATCTGAAATGGTCCGATAAACGTATTACCTACACAGAATAGACAGGAACTAGACATTAATATTAATATTTCATAGAAATTGTGTCACTATGTGTTAGAAACATTTCATGAATAGGTGATTGTGTAAAATGTAAACGTACTTGTAGTTCTTGCTAACTAATGCATAATTTTTATTTTTTTCTTATATTTTGGCTCCACACATAGTGTATTTAGCCAGTGTCAAGTAATGTAATTTTTCATCGTGGTTATGGAATATTTCACGTAAAGTCAAGTCTTAGTCACAGTCTTGTTAGTCATAGTCGATTCTAAGTCAGGTAGTCATAGTCCATTCTAAGTCATGCCGTAGTAAAGTAGTGGCAACTTTACTAGAAGCTTCTATGGAATTTTGGAAGCAACACGAAAAACCACGTTTCACTACATTATATCACTTGCCCACACTCACGCTTGTAATGCAGCACTTAATGCGTAAAACGCCACCAATTTTAAACATTAACACTGGAAAAAGCACAAGTTTTGAAAAATAATACAATGCAACGATGTGAACCTTTCCGCGTTCCCGCCAAAACCCCTAATGCATAATTATTTAAGTAAATAATTAATTACATGCTAACTAATAACACTGACAATATATATAAATACTAACCTAACTACCCACTATATAGAGCGGTAAGTAATTACTAACTAGTAATGTTAGTAAGTAATAACTTACCGCTCTAGTGGGTAGTGCCTACTAAGCTTCTGACCACTACAGTATATATTGTCATTGTTGTCAAAATAACTTCATAACAGCGATTAAATTTACTTAGATGACAAAAAAATGCTACCTAGTAATTAAAAATCACTTTCTATGAGGGTCCGAATTTCGGTTCCTGTTGCCTTCTGATTAAAAACCAATCTGGAAGAAGTTGTCAATTCCTCAGTTTGTTTATTATTTATTAGACAGCTCGCCTGGCGGAAGGGACGAACGTGGTCTACGATGGCACATGCTTATCATGCTCGCCTAAGTGCTTGCACACAAAGTTGGCAGCAGAATAACTGGCAAAGTGGTGGTACTACAACTACTTCTGATCACTCAGTCTAGTAATCTGATTATTAGACTGGGTGATGTCTCAGGATGACGTGCGCAGTGCAGTGTCGCGCGAAACTATTGTTTTAAAGTTCCGGGTGACACTGCAACTGTTATGGGCGGCCGTGTCACTTAACATCAGGTGAACGACTAGCTCGTCACGTCATTCAATCACATAAAAAAAAAAACTTAGATGAACTTCTGAAAGAGCAAAAAAGTCCTACCACCATAAGTAATCACCAGTCGGACGTTTTGCCAACGATTTCAAAAACTGCACTGGCATCCGTTCGTGCGACATTCCTTGGAATAAATAGGTACTTATGACTATTCATTTGTTACCATGGGCACGACGAAACGACGGAACCAATGGTATGTAGAATTGTAGATACGTAAGTAGTACCTAGATAAACCTATACTATACATAAGACCTATCTCGTCGGCGGCGATGGGACAACTCAGTCTAGGTAACAACCTAAACCTAACCTGTCTATATTAAGCCGTCTAAAAGCTACAATGGGCGTTATACTTACTACATTATAAAACATTCTACGTGCACCTACAAAGACCATGGTATTCCACAGACTATACTATTTTAGATAGTACCTACTTCTTTAAATACTTAAAAAAAATTAATTGATAAAGTAATTGTTTTTACATTTTAACCGTGGTGATATCAGTTTTATTACGTAGATAAGTACTTAGGTACTTACATAAAATAATTAATTACTTTGGTCATCAAAATTCTAATAAAAACAGATGATAATAACAGATAACCCTGTACTTTTCTAAAACAATTAGTGTATTGCGTAAATACCCTCGCTGCATCATCTCTCTAAAGTGACTACGCATTGAATTGTAAAAATTTACCTCATTAATGTAATATTAAAATGCAACGACTTCTATTTCAAAGCGGCTTAATTCCCCTTAGCCTATTCGCCGAATGAATTAAGGCTTACCTTTATTCCTAAAACGCGAATAACTTATTGAGTATAAGGTCCTGTCTGCCAAATGACTTATTCCTAAAAAGCCCTGTTCGCCGAATGACTTATTCCTAAAAAGCCCTGTTCACCGAATTACTTATTCTTAAAAGCCCTGTTCGGCTAATGACTTAAGTATTCCTCAAAAAGCATGTTCCTCTCGTCTACACAAATACAATACAAAAGAAATACCTCGCATCACTGACACGCATATAATTACACACTTCCGCACCACAATAAAACTCACTAGCACAGCTAGAATATCTATGAAGGAACGCAAGAGGCTAGATCCTGCGACACAGGCATGCCTAGTGCAGGATCTAAGGCTCCATAATTACTTTAGTTATTAAATAAATAAATAAAATAAATAGAGGAGAAGGCTGTATAATATTCAATTATATTTCATAAACAGAATTCGCCCTATTTAAATAAGTTTCCATACCAAAAATTACGACAACTTCTAGTTTGTCGACAGGATTATAATCAACCAAATTATAAGAATAGATCTTTTTAAGAATAAGACAGTATAAGACTGGTTAAGAATGGTTATTTTTAAGAATGACTATTATTGTACGAATAGGGCATATTGCGACAGGCCCTTATAAGACTATAATTAAGTATAAAAATATGTCACTTTGCGAATAGGTCCAAGGTCGACTAAACCTTCTAGGCAACTATTGTATTATCGCGGACATCGTAGAGCTGAAGCTGACGTAGAACTAAGAGTAATATGTACGAAAAATTATTTTTCATAAACAAAGTATGCGCTGTTTGGACACTCTTGGAACAAAAATAACATACCTAACTATTTATTCAGGTTTATGAATAAATAATATATGTGAGGCTTTGGTTTTAAAATAATAGGTACCTAAATAGTTTATCTTCTTTGGAAAGTACCTGTAGGTACTAGGTATACATTATATTTTTAGTTAAGTACCTAATTATTTTTTTCGTTTAAATTTCTTTTTTTTGTTATTGTAAGTATAGACAGGTATCAAAGAAAATATTAAATAGATATGTGTAAGTAAATAAATAAATAAACATGTGTGGACATTTCACACAGCGCCATCTAGGCCCAAATTAAGCGTAGCTTGCACTATGGGAACTTGAGAACTGATACAATACTTGTATACTTTTTGTTTGTAACTACATACATAGAATACAATATAACACCCTGACCAAAGATTATAGTCAATGACCCCAGACACAGAACAAACATCGATGTTCATAATACAAATGTGTGTCCTGGGTGGGAATCGAACCCACAACCTACAGATCAGAAAGCAGGGCTACTACCAACTGAGCTATTAGGCCAGTTAATATTGATATAGAGGTAGGTACTTAACTACTACGTATATCTGTTTTGTAACATTAGGTACTAAATCTAAATGAGCCCAAAGTAATGGAAACACTTGTTTTATGTTGTACCTAACGTGTAAACATGATTATTAATTACCTACTAAATATAGTAGACAACCTTATATTTTAATTAAATCTAATTAACGAAATATTAGAAGGATATATGAACACATTAATTGGTAAACTATTCCTAAACTGTACAGTAGAAAACATTGAACGACTAATTTAAAAAAAAACGTTTAAACCTGTATGAAAACTAAAACGACTTCGGTCGTAATGCAAGCGGGCGTAAGTGTTTAAACAATCATTATTTATTTGGCTGAAATTAAGTATTATTGAATTCAACAATAAAATATTGCGTACCTACTTACGAAGTTTAAGTTTTCCTTGTTTCGTGTGGCACGTCACGTAGGTGTTGGCTTCACGTTGGTTCGCGTCTGCCGGCTTCGTGCCGATCGGCTCGCCGGCGCTCCTCGGGCGGATCGCACTCAAGGTGACCTTCATTACTCAGTTTTGGATGCCACGGCATAGCGCATGCTCGAATTAAACCCCCACGCCATCAAAAAAGGACCATAGTCCCTGCGCACTTGGTTCATATTCGATCACCTCTCTCTTTTGATACAGGACTTTATTGCAATGTAGTTGTAAACAGGCGTACAAATCGTAAAATTTCGAGTGATGACCGTTTTGTTTTATATATTCAGTCTGCCTGTAAAAACTTAGTGATGTGGTTAAATGGCGTGGGCAACTTATTTACATTACGGCAATTCTATTTCGGCAATGCAACGGGATCACTGACCTGCTAAACATAATTAGTAGCTGTTATTATTCACTTGCCTTTATTGATGTGAGCTTTCAACACCCAACACCCAGTAAAACTAACTAAAGAAACGCTACGAGCGATAAGCGTAAATAATCGTATTTGTAGAGATTAGATATCTAAGTACACTACCTCTACCTAAGTGTACTACCTGCACTATCTAAAAGTGTCTACTGTAGGTAGAGAAAGAGATATAATTTACAAACTGACAACTTATTTATTTTGTGCCATCATATGGGTGAATACTGCCGTTGCACTACCTTTTACTACCACGGCTTGCCTCCATCAAGTTCCATGATTAGCAAGTACGGCATTTTGCGAAGAAGACCACTGTTAAGTTTTACCATGGAACAAGGAGAAGAGGAATGCCAATACACCAAGAAAACAGCGTAGATAAAAAATATGCCTAAAACTAGATGGCGTTGCCAAATGAGCGGGTTATAAGTTGAGCGCAGATCAGAAATATGTCAAAACACCGTTTTAAACCTAGCCTGCCGTAGCTACCCGTAATAGCCCGCTCATTTTGCAGTGTCATCCAGGTTTCAAACGGTTTTTTGGCATATTTCTGATCTGCACTCAACTTATAACCCGCTCATTTTGCAACGCCATTTAGTTTTAGGCATATTTTTGATCTACCCTGTTTTCTTGGTGTATTGGCATTCCTCTCCTCCTTGTTCCATGGTTTTACGAAGCTGCGATAGATAACGTGTCAAATTATGATAAGTACTTAAAACGTGTGACATTCATGACCGAGTCTTGATTTTATTATAGACTCGTAAAACGGTTTAATTTATAACCCGATAAGTACATACATACATACCTACCTAATTATTGCTATAATAGGAATAGGTACCTAACTAAATTATAATATACCGATATTCGCCAGAGTACCGGTTAGCGACATACTTATAGGTCAGCGGTGGCAAATGGGCTGGTCATATCATTTGAAAAATAACCTATGAATGAAATGAAGCAATGATATACCTAACTAGGTATTACGCAAGGCATGTACTAGAAAAATAGAGCCAGACCAAAGAGGTATATTTGCCAAAGACCGGGCTCAGTGGCGTGCCTGGGAGAGGCCTATGTCTAGCAGTGGACTAGTATAAGCTGATGATGATAAATTGCCGGGTGCTCATTTTGATCGTATCATAGATATGAATGGTTTTTTTCAATATAAAACTAGCCTAGCAGCAAATAACATTTACTTTAATAACGTTTAGATGTATTATAATTTAATATTGTAATAGGTACCTACAAAATAATGAGTGAAAGACAAATAAATTATTGCAAATGCGCAAGCTTTTTGTAGTAGGTACTTACAAGTTAAAATTAGAATACTCTAAAATAACTAACAAGTTAAAATTTGAATACTCTAAAATAACTTACAAGTTAAAATTAGAATACTCTAAAATTAAAATTAAGCTTAGTTAAGCTGCAAACCCTCTACGCTGACAACATCAAGCATGTCATCACATAGGTATTTAATAGATCGTGGTCCCTAACTCTGATTCCATGTGCCTATTTATGGACCCAGACCAAACCCAGACTACGAGGATATTGGCGTCTCACAACACCCAGATGACCCAGAACAAGTAGGTACTTACTTGAGCTCTTTTCCTATGCACAAATTTCTTGTCCTATCGCAGAAATCGAACCCGCCGAATACAAAAATATAGAAAATAGCAAAATATATAGATAAAACATAATTATCACAGAATTATATGTCTATGATAATTATGTTAGCGTCATTAATAATAAACCGATGAAAGACCAGTGGAGTTTTGGCAGGAACGCGAAAAAGTTCACGTTGTTGCATTGTATTATTTTACAAAACTTATGCTTTTTCCAGTGTTAATGTTTAAAATTGGTGGCGTTTTACGCATTACGTGCTGAATTATGAGCATGAGTGTGGGCAAGTGATATAATGTAGTGAAACGTGGTTTTTCGTGTTGCTTCCAAAATTCCATAGAAGCCTCTAGTAAGGTTGCCACCACTTTACTAGGGCATGAATTAGACTGGATTATGACTGCCTGACTTAGACTGGACTATGACTACCCTGACTGACTGTGACTAAGACTAGACTTTACGTGAAACATTTCAGAATACGATGAAAAATTACAATACTTGACACTGGCTAAATACACTATGTGTGGAGCCAAAATATAAGAAGAAAAAAAAGACCAGTGGGTTTTCTATGGAATGCATAGAGGGCGCTGCAACAAAAAGGTGCAAGATTAGCAGTCTACGGCTGGCGCGGCGCGGCGGCATGAAAAAAAAAGAGAAAGAAGAAAAGTGGTAGAAGTGCAAAACTAGAGGAAAAATCAATATTATTGGAGAAGAAGAGCTATCAGTGGATTTGCTGGAGATATTGATAAATATATCGCTTAGTTGACAGTACCTAATAAAAATGTGTTGAGTACTGTAGTGGACTTTTTAAGTCTGCACATTCTCTTTCGAGTTGTCCATTAATGTCTGTTCTAGGTGTCAATACATATCATGTCAAGTTTTTGCTGAATAAAGCCTAATTTGGTTTCTAATTGATTTATTGTTATTTCATAACAATTTATTCAGCAAAACTATGTAAAATATATTCCTTAATATCCTATCTAACTATCGGCTATAATGGAAAAATATTTACGACCGAATTTTCTGGACCTTGATCCATCTTCTCCGACGGCGGCCCAAGAATGGAACCACTGGGTCTCTACGTTCAAAAACTTCTTAACGGCAAACGAAGGAGACGAACGTATGACCGAAAAAATTAAATTGCAACTATTAATCAACCATGTGGCACCAAAGGTATTTGAATACATTAGTGAATGTAAGAGTTACGAAGTTGCAATAGACACCCTTACCAAGATATTTATTAAACCAAAAAATGAGGTATATGCCCGACACATTTTAGCTACTCGTAAACAACTAAGTCATGAAGATGTACATCAGTACTTACAGCAACTTAAACTTTTAAGTAAGGACTGTCAATTTAAAGCAGTCGACGCCGAAAGTAACAGAAACGATTTTATTAGAGATGCTTTCATATCCGGCATGATATCTAACAAAATTAGAGAGAGGTTATTAGAAAATGTAACGCTAAATTTAGATGAAGCTTTCAATCAAGCACAATCCATGGAAAGGGCAGCAAACAATGCACAAACTTTTAATTTACCTAGCGAAAAATTAGTAATGGCATTAACGAAAACTACAAATAGTTCAAAGACAAATTCTGACGAGAAATCTTCACACAACTTTCAACCAAGACAATGCTTTTTCTGTGGAGACAAAGTCCACCGCCGTCAAAACTATCCAGCACTAAATGCAACTTGTCAGATTTGTCAAAAGAAAGGCCACTTCGCAAACGTTTGCAGGAGCCCCAAGACCACCCTAAATGCTGCTGTTGACGATCCTCCGCAAAACTGTTTGAATGGAGTTGTAATAATTGCAGCTGCTCCTACGTGTCTAAAAAAGTCAGTTGTCACTATAACAGTCAACGGTAAAAGAGCTAATGCTTTAGTTGACTCGGGCAGCTCAAAAAGTTTCGTCAATCATGATTTCTTTGTAAATTGCTCTTTCACAAAAATAGACTCCAATGAATCTATAACAATGGCACAGACAACGCACACCATACATTGTGAAGGAGTTCTTGAAGCGACAATTATATTAAATGATAACATTTACAAGAGCGTTCCACTGCTTATAGTAAAGCATCTTTGCGCAGATGTGATTATCGGACATGACATATTAGACGAACACTCAAAATTAGAAATTTCTTTCGGCGGGATGAGAGAACCACTCCAAGTATGTAGCGTCCTTGCTTCGTCGGTACCACCGGTACCTCTATTTTCCAATAAAACACCAAATTGTAAGCCGATTGCGGTGAAGTCACGGAAATATAGCAGTGACGATATAAAATTCATAGATGACGAAATCAAACAACTCCTATCTGATGGAGTCATAGAAGAATGTAGATCCCCTTGGCGAGCGCAAGTGCTTGTTACTAAAACCGAAAATCACCGAAAGAGATTAGTCATAGATTATTCTCAAACTATCAACAAATTCACTGATCTAGATTCATATCCTTTGCCAAATATAGAAACAACGGTTAATGAAGTAGCAAAATATGATATATACTCAAAAATTGATCTGAAAAGCGCTTACCATCAGGTGCCCATCCTTGAGTCGGAAAAACAATACACAGCATTTGAAGCATGCGGCAAGTTGTACCAATTCTGTCGCATTCCGTTCGGAGTAACAAATGGGGTAAGTTGTTTCCAAAGAGTTATGGACTGGCTTATACAAGAAGAACATTTGAACGACACTTTTGCCTATCTTGATGACGTCACCATCTGTGGTAGGGATAAACCCGAGCATGACAAGAATCTTCAAAAATTCATGGATGCTGTCGATAAATACAAACTTACCATCAACAAAGACAAATCGATATTCTCAGTGAATACTATCAACCTACTCGGATATGAAATTTCAAAAAAATCTATTAAACCAGATCCAGACCGACTCCAACCTCTTATAAATTTGCCGATTCCGACTGATAACTCGTCATTAAGAAGGGCGCTTGGCATGTTTTCACATTACTCGAAATGGATACCTAGATTTTCCGAAAGGATCCATACTCTCGCAAATAATGTAACATTCCCATTAAACGAGCAAGCCACGACGGCATTTAATGAACTTAAAAGCTACGTAGCAAAATCTACAATATTTGCTATAGACGATACAAAGATGTTAACAGTCGAAACAGATGCATCCGATAACGCTATAGCGGCTACATTATCTCAGGAAGGACGCCCTGTAGCCTTCTTTTCACGAACACTCTCTTTATCGGAAAAACGACATCCTGCGATTGAAAAAGAAGCCTACGCCATCGTAGAAGCTCTACGCAAGTGGCGGCATTATTTGATTGGGAGGTCTTTTCGTTTAATCACAGATCAAAGGTCAGTTTCATATATGTTTGACCGCACACATTCAAGTAAAATAAAAAATGAAAAAATAGAAAGATGGCGTTTAGAATTGTCATGTTTTAAATATGACATTGTCTACAGACCTGGTAAAGAAAACGATGCAGCTGACGCTTTATCACGTATTTGCGCAGTTGTACACTCTGAATCGAAATTAAAAGAATTGCATGATGAATTGTGCCATCCGGGAACAACCCGAATGTTTCACTGGGTCAGAAGTAAAAACCTGCCGTATTCGATAGATGAAGTCAGGAAGATCATAAATACTTGCCCAGTTTGCGCAGTTGTGAAACCTAGATTTATTAAAAACAATGGTTGTTTGATAAAGGCAACCTCGCCATTTGAGAGGTTGAATATTGATTTCAAGGGACCTATACCATCATCTACAACTAATAAATATATCCTTACTGTAATTGACGAATTTTCAAGATTCCCTTTTGCATTTCCATGTCAAGACGTTTCTTCTGCAACTGTCATGAAACATCTGTCGTCACTTTTTTGCACTTTCGGAATGCCAGCTTACATCCATTCGGATCGTGACTCATCTTTCATGTCAAAAGAAGTCAAGGATTATTTACATAGCAGAGGAGTATCAACAAGTCGTACAACGGCTTATAACCCTCAAGGAAATGGTCAAATTGAACGAGCCAATGGAACCATCTGGAAAACAGTTCAATTATGCCTAAAATCAAATGGCCTCGAAATTGAACATTGGGAAAAAGTATTGAACCAGGCCCTTCATGCAATGAGATCTTTGCTGTGTACGGCCACAAATAAAACTCCGCATGAAAGAATGTTCACACATAATAGAAAATCTAACAGTGGACATTCAGTCCCTACTTGGCTCCTTACACCGGGACCCGTTCTCTATAAAAAACATAATAGAAACAATAAATATTCGCCGATTGTTGAAGAGGTAGAACTTTTAGAGTCTAACCCTGACTACTCATTTGTCAGATTAAGTGATGGCCGGGAAACGACAGTCTCGAATAGACATTTAGCTCCTGTTGGAATTGATACAGAAGATGATGAAGATAGAATTTCTTCACCTGAAGAAGGGGGACCAGAAACTGAGAGTGACACGTCATTCGTCTCTACAGAAACTGCTCCACCTGTAACACCACCTGAACGGCGTTCTTCTCGAAACCGGAGACTTCCTAATTATCTCCAGGATTATGAGTTGTCTCACTAGATTGGTGGGGGAGAATGTAGTAGACTTTTTAAGTCTGCACATTCTCTTTCGAGTTGTCCATTAATGTCTGTTCTAGGTGTCAATACATATCATGTCAAGTTTTTGCTGAATAAAGCCTAATTTGGTTTCTAATTGATTTATTGTTATTTCATAACAATTACTAATGATGTGTTGCTAATGTTGCTATCAGTTATAGATAATTATAAATATTGCTTTATATAATATCCTCCTAATTCAAGCCTATAATTTCCACCTTAAAGATAGGAGGATGGTTACCTAACATATCCATCATTTTGACGAGAAAGTTCATACCTACCTTGCATGCAACTTATGCGATTTTAACCTAAATGATTTTTATTTAGCCAAGTGCTCCAGAATTCCGTTGTTCCCATTTCATATTTATACCAAACGACGAACGAATATTAAGGTAAGTATTTTATTGGCGACAATGCTTGGATGCTTCATGCATTATAAGTATAATTTGATGGTAATAAGATCTGCAATTTGCAGCGTACTGATTACGGGAAGAGCATTGACATAAAATTAAATTAAATCTATGGTTTTTTTGGCAGGAACGCGGAAAAGTTCACGTCTTCTTCTTCTTCGTTTATGGCTTTCTATCGCTTTTTAGCAATAATTCTGCCAATGTCAAGTGAGTAAAAATTTGTACGGTTAGTCATGTCAAAGTCCTATTTTTGTCAGTCAATATGCCATCAGTAAAATGGAGGATATTTTACTGAAGGTTCTAAAAAGCCGTTGAAGAGAAAACGAGAATGGATGGTTTTATAAACTTGGAACCATTTGCCAACACTCGTGCACGTTCACGAACACTTAAGGTATAATAATACACCCTTATTACGCATTAAAATTCATAAATACACAGATTTTGTTAAAAAATTCAAAATTCACAACCGCTATTGTCGGATTTTCTTCAAAGACCTCCATAAATTATGTCATTGCAAAAAACAAGAAAAAATGTCAATTTTAATGTCATAATTGACGAGGACAAAGACAAATCTTTTCGCATTCTGAGCCAAAGGGCAACCCACAGAGTACTTTTTTATATAGGGTTGAAGAGCTTGAAAAAGTCATGAGTACGTGGAGAATGGCTGGTTTGAAGTGAGTTACCAGATTAATTAAGATTTAGATGAAATTATATAATTTTATAACTTTTTTTTCAACTAGGTATAAACTAAGTGTTATCATCAAGAATACCTTTGGTGGAGGGGAAAGTGCCCCGAACGCTGGCTGCATTGCCGCGTTGAATAGCAATGCTAATTTTCTCGGCAAAAAACAAGCCAGCTCTCTGGTCACCAGTCGTCTACACCAAAAGTTTTACCAAGTCCCTGTAAATTTCGATTACACCTGGCCCCCACGGTCCCATAGTTTCAACCCCAAACGGCACAAACACGCAAACGGTATAATATAAACCCTGTCGAGGTGTCCATATTTGCGCCGATTGAGGTTTTCGGCCTTAGCAGCAGCGCTCCCAGCTTGATTTTTTGTTTTAGGAAGATGAGACGGTGCCATGGTATCAACGCAAGTTGCATCCCATACCAAAGGCCGTCCCCATCTTCCAAGCTATTAAAGTCATCCATCAGGCCTCCTGATGCCGTCATCGTGCATAAGTCCGTTTGGTTCGAGGACGGACGGTACGCCGGCACTGACAAAGGCCCGACGAATGACGTCATTCAAGCTGGCGTGTCTCGGGAAACGTCCTGCGCTTCTGCTACATGCTAAGCCGTGGTAGCCAAGGCAATCAACCATATCGCCACAATGACATAGGTGACTTGGCAAGCACCTCCTAAACGCAAGGATACAGCCAAACGGAATGTGTTGTTGTCCAAAATGTTTCCTATATTCTTTAATGGCAAAGCTTGAAAAGAAGACGGGCACGTTCTGCGGAACTAAGATTAATTTAATTTTTAATAATATAATGAACCCATCACGCACACCCCATTTAGATAATAATTTGATTATGAGTATTAGGTACCTATATTACCTAGATGCCATGATGATTTAATAAAGGTATTTAGGAGCACAGCTCAGGGGGCGTACCGTGAGCTCTTAGCGCGATTCAAAACTGAGCCTATATTGGATCGCTTTGTTTTTGACAAGCGATCCAGACGAAGCGATCACGGTACTCCCCCATGAAGCTCCGGCTACATATACCTACCTACCTATTTATCAACATTATCAAACTTTATAGAACTTACTTTATACAGCGCCGCGCCTCACTCAGTGGTGGCTGCAGTGGTCTCGCGACTCTAGCGTCTCTTTGGACTAGTTGCTACATATAAGTAATCTGTGGTTTGATTGCTTGGCAGTGGGCACAACGTGGTATGCTTCCAGATTCCCCGATAACACGATGGCGCTGCGAAGATCGATAGAGACCTACTAAGTGTTATATTTGTTTATGTCGAGTGAATAAAGCTTCAGCCACACTGGCGCGTCAAGTGGCGTCAATGAAACTTGAAAATCGGCCATTCGGTACCCATCGCTGCCTGTGTACGTAGACGGCCGCGCCGCGGTCGACGCAGGCAGCGATGGGTGCCGAAAAGTTTCACGTCGCAGCGCTGCTGCACCGCGGCGGCGGCCGCGCATGGTGGGGACAAAGCTTTAGTACGAAAGCTTTAATACGATGAATTATACAAAAACGAAAATTTAATTACTTAGCAATTTTACTTTTACTCCAAAGTTTGAAGGATCTCAGTAAATAAAATTCCTGCTATTTTATTTAAAAAACTATGGCATAGTAGATTCAATATTTAATGAATACTACAGTTAACTTGTCGCAAATATTCAAGACCTTAAACATAACGACAGTTTTTCAACACACAATTTCTTAAACTTGAAATGGAGATTACAGTAATCTGTAATCTCCATTTCAGGTTGGCTAAACATATTTCGTGTGTCCGCCTCACATCACAGTTTGATCCATAGACTTTAGAGGGACAAGTTTAAGAAATTGTGTGTTGAAAAACTGTCGTTATGTTTAAGGTCTTGAATATTTGCGACAAGTTAACTGTCATCATCATCATCAGCCTGAGGACGTCCACTGCTGAACATAGGCCTCCCCCAAAGAGCGCCACCTTGAGCGGCTGCATGCAGGAGGCAAGCCAAGCAGAAATGGAGATTACAGATTACTTATAATGTATGTAGCAAGCAAACGGAGACGCTTCGCGCTCGCTCGGTCGATTACAGAGGTATATTCCCAGTGCAGAGGTATGTGGGGGCAACATGGATCGCCCCCAGGTGGCAACTGGGAATATAAATTCCCAGTTGCCACCCGGTGGAGGCTGGGCAGCTATAGATACCACACACTAGCGGCTCGCCCCGGCTTCGCACGTGTAGTGGTGTAGTCTATGTTACTCAGAGTGAATGTAGCTTTCCAATGGAGAAAGAATTTTTGAAATCGGCACAGTAGTTTTTGAGTTTATTCATTACAAACATACAAAAATACAAATCTTTCCTCTTTATAATAGTGGTGTAGACAACACAACCTTTATAATTACCTAGTATTAGCACAGCTGGGACGCGGGCCTTTTCTGACAGGGAGAGACAGTGTTGGCTGTCAAGTACTACGGGTTGTTGAATAGCACACAATATGCACCACTCACGGTGTTTTCCTTCGCCGTTCCTTGCTTGTAAAAGTGTAGGTACCTATGCAAATTCCGCACATAACTTGAAACTTGCACTTTGATATGCTTTGTGATGTATGCTTAGAACAATACCTGAAAATAATATTGAAAAATATCAAATTTGTAAAAAAATTGCTTAAGTATTTTACACTTTATTTACACAAAAATAAACAATTTTGTAGTTACACATAAAATACACGTACCCGTCAGCACAATAGTTTGACAGCTCTTAAGTTCGCACTTATCTCTCTGGGACTACCCAAATGCGTTGCAGTAGGTACGTCATAAGAGGATATGAACGGAGCCGGAGCTCAGCGAAGAGCTGTCAAACTTGTGCAGACGGGTATGTTACTCGCCAAAGCCCTTCTAGGGTTTAAGTACCATTACTAACCAATGCCTAAAGGAAGATCCTATAGCATCTGTAAATCTGAAGAAAAAACATTAATGATTATGGTTACAACAACAAAGTAGTAGACTAAGAGCCTGAGGCGATCAGACCTACGTACGTTATAGTATAAAGGCTCAAAGTTTCTCTGTGTTGGTACCTAACACAGGTATAAACGATCCCCGAATATGAAGTTTGGATCACGGATCCTTTGAAAGATAACAGGTAGCAAAGGTGTACAAAATTGCACCTCAAAATCCTCAAATACGTCAAAGTATAAAGTCCAGTTTTTAGATATTTGTTTAGAATAATATTAGAAACCACGTCGTCTATTGTCAGACGCTTATCAAGATCCAACCCTCCGTCAGACACCCTTAAATTAAAATTAATTATAATTTTACTTACGTCGTATTATAAAAGTCGAATTTTACATAATGTTACTTGAGGAACTATCAAAAGATGTTTCCTTCGTTATCAGACAGTTTCAATGGTTCTTACATCTGGGCAGACACATTAAAGGTATACCGTAGGTGCGACCGCGAGGTATACAATATGCCAATGGTGCGAGTGAAACAGTGCGTTCGGTTTGATGTGTATCCAAAAAAGTGCAAGACCAGGGGGCGTACTGTGAGCTCTTAGCGCGATTCAAAACTGAGCCTATTTTGGATCGCTTTGTTTTTTTGTATGGGGATTTTGACAAGCGATCCAGTATAGGCTCTGTTTTGAATCGCGCTAAGAGCTCACAGTACACCCCCCGGTCTTTCGACCTTCCGTCACTCAGACCGTTAACGGCCCGGCTAAACTATACAAGATAGATCATACGCGTTCTCAGTAATGTTATAGCAAACCCTGAGACAATTTGGGAGCACAAAAATAATTTAAAATGTCGGGGAAATAATCCGCCATGCAAATGCTAACCATAAATTACGGTGAAACTATGACACTTTAGTATAAAGAGCTCAAACTAGTATAGTTTGGAGGCCAAAAGGAAAGATTTTGGGTAAGAAGAATTTAAAAAATAGTGGAACTTTCGGTCACTGCGGGAAAAATGTTTCACTGATCCAGATGAAAATCGATATCTGGGGGTCCCCACTCCCCAGGGATGTTATTCAACAAATCAAATTTTGACATGCGTCATTTTTCAATAGGGCTGCCATACAAAGGTAAGGTTTTATCGAAGTATCGGTCCTTTTCAGCTTTTATACTATAACGTACTGTCTGATCCTCGCGGGCTTTTAGACTATAGGTACCATTAATTTATTTACAATTATGTTTTGTTAGAATGATAAAACTATGGTTTATCCATTTTACAGCCTATAAGATAATCGTTTCTTTACATAATGGCAAAAATTATAATTATTATAACCCTACATAAATATGATGAATAATAAATAAGCTAAGGGCCGATCTTTCATTTTTCAGATAATGTTTTAATCCTTAGGTTAAGTATGCGGTTTTAACTAAGATAAATAATTCTGCAAATACAAAGATTGGCCCTAAGCATAGTAAAAATATTCTAACACAGCACTACCCGACGGCTTTCAGCCTGTCGGCTCAAACTCTCCAATTTCCACGGTACACAATACACATAGCCATCATAACAATAAGTTAATTAGTTTAGTATAATTAATATAATTATGTGCTAATCACAGGTTTATTACGAGATCATATTGTTTCGAAGACATACAATGATATAACTATTAATACATTTACAAACAATAATGGCGGCTCAGCTAAAAAATAAAATCATCGTGCTCCTATCAAAGCACTAATTAATATTGTTATCTAAGTGATTAATTTTCAGCTATGTGAATTACTCCAATATTGCTGCGAGGACCCTACGTAGATCACTGAAGTTAGATCTAAAGGATGAAGCAGCGAAGCGTGATGAGTCTCACATCAAATGCCATTTTTGGGTGAACGGAGCCATGCTTCGTAAGTTTTAGTATTCTTTAGAACTATAATAATATTATAGAATCAATGCTCAAGTCAAGGTTTCATTCGTAAAATGATCATTTAATAATGCACTGATTCACAAGAGTTAGGGCTCTTTTAGTGTCATGCGGATTTGCTCAGGCATGCGGCCCGCATGCGTAGCTCCCGCAAAGACCTTTTTTATTAAATTTTTATTGTAAAGCGTGACACACGCACGCGGGATGCGGGATTTTACAGTCGTGCGGGACCCACATTCGGGTTGTACTAGCGAAATGAAAATTGAAACAGAACGAGTGATTATAGAAGTTCACCTGCGGCTTGTATTATGGGATAAAAAGAAATGAATTATACAAAAACAGGGCAATCACGATTTTACGCAACAGTTCATCAAAAGAACGTAAAAATTAGCAAGTAACTTTTTTTTTATGCGATTGAATGACGTTACGAGCTAGTCGTTCACTAGATGTTAAGCGACACGGCCGCCCACAACAGTTGCAATGTCACTCGGAACTTTAAAACAATAAAGTTTCGCGTGACACTGCACTGCGCACGTCATCCTGAGACATCACACAGTCAAGTAATCAGATTACTAGACTGAGTGATCAGATCATTAAGTCTCATTTGCCCTGTAATTTCACTAGCTACAATGCCCTTCAAACCGGAACACAGTAGTGCTTGCACACTACTGCTTGGCGGCAGAATAACTGGCAAAGCGGTGGTCCCTACCTAGACGAACTTTGCAGAAAAGACTACCACCTAGTAGTAGTAATAGTAGTCCTAACTTTTAAATTTACGTTTATTCATTGGTAGTTTTCCAAAATGTGTGAGCCTGCTTTCAAGAAAGGGGTCAACAAGTCAACGTGTACTCTTATTTTCTCGTTCCACCTTTTGTAAAGTATTTATGCGATACATATTTTTCTGACTGTGACTTTCATTATTATTTTTAAATTAATATAAAGAAACCAAAATTGAGCACGTCTGTACCGTTACGCAACCCGCAAAAAACTGAAGTTTGAACTTGCGTGTGGCCCGCAGCGTGAAAATTTACGCATGCGGGGTAATCCCGCGTGCATGACCATTCTGCATGACACTCAAAGCGCCCTTATTCTACATAGTTGTTAGGTCAGGTCTTAGGTTTAATTTAAGGTAAAACCTTACTGGAGAATATTCCAAATAATGTAGAAAAAATAATTCAGATGGATGAATCTATAACACTGTATCATAGACCACTATCATTATTGATATGTCAGTGTTATGGACAAACATTACAATAATGTTCTCTATGCATTACAAATATAACTAGAACTGCATGTTTAGATCACATAAAATCACCGAAAATGTCTAGCGGTAAAACTTTTTATTATTTATTTTAATTTTAAAAGACTTTCATGTAGACAAATATTTTACATGTAATGTTGTAGCATTTTAATTTTTTTGTTTTTTTAGGTACTAATCTGTATCTTTGGCTTTTGTAATGAAATGGATGATATTTGACCAATGAGCACCTTTTAAGAGCTTACAGTGGTGCCATCTTTCTTATAATGTGGTCAATATCCTCTTCTATGCTAGCGTTAGGATCAAGCTTCATCCTTTTCATTTGTTCAGAAAGTGGGTCCGGCGGTGGTATCTGGTAGTGTAGTGATGTCATACTTTGATTGTTGTTCATATTTGTAACACTTTGATTTGAACCATGCTGACTCCATTGGTTTAACATCTTGCCTCTACCAGTGTCTCGGTGTACTCTCTGCTCACAGGGCACACAAAAGTTTCTAAACACCTTCAATAGCTCGGGCCTTGTCATTTGCTCAATATTTTCGATTCGCAAGTGCCTCTGTAAACACACACTACATTGCACTTTATGGAAATATTAAATACTAGCTGACCCGCCCAGGCGTCTCATGGGTTAATTACTTTTACACCCTAACCCTGATCATGGGTAGAGAGAAGGAAAAGCGAAAAGTATCCTAAATGTTACCCTGGGAAATTTGCTATTGCTATTGCAATTTCAGCAAAATTTGTGCAGTTGTTTCAGTGTGATGCATGTTCAAAGTGACAGACACAGATGAAAACTTACATAAAAACTGTTTCTATCTACTTCTTATATGGATAAAGAAATGTAATGCCTATGTGTAATGCAATCAAAATATTCAAAAAATATTCAATGTACAGATTTAGCCCAGTTATTATATTTTATGTATAGGTAGATGTTCAAGCATAGGTTTCTAATATAGGCACTAATAGTCAACTGCTTATATGTTTTAATTTTTAACTGTAAATATCTTAAAAAGTAAGAAAGCCAAGGCTGTCTGCAGAGTTGGTATATATATTTTATTGGTCAAAAACTCTTTATTCTTTAAACTAAGTAGGTGCTAAAATCATAATAAATTGGCTTGCTTTTAACCTTAGACTTGCTACACTGAAAATAGTTGAATATGCCCTGAATGCTCTCAAGTAATTATTATTGTAGAAACTTATGCCCTGACTTATTGTATGTGCAAAATCAAGTAGGTATAAATATCATCGCTGCACCACTGACCGCTCTTATAATACGTATCAGCTGCTCGTTGCTCAACAGGTCAGGGTATAACAATATTTCCCAAGGAACAGCCATTGCAGAAAAATAAAAACTAATTATTTCATGTTTGGAAGGATAAAGTTCAAAATAGCACAACACTGAATATCTAATAATGTTCAAAACGTATATGTAATTATGGAATTATTATCCAGGTTTCATATAATTTTACAAGTCAATAATAAACACAGATCTGTTATAAATACGGGAGACCGGAATGCACGGCCAGCGTAATGTACAGCCAATATTGTACAGCCCGGAATGTACAGCCCGGAATCCGTGTACATGGCTTCGAATTCCGTGGCCGTGCAATACGGGTCGTACAATATTGGCTGCGCAATACTGGTACAGGAAATAATGCACGGCCAGGAATGTACAGCCCGGAATCCATGTACATGGCTTCGAATTCCGTGGTTGTACAATACTGGTCGTACAATACTGGCCGCGAAATATCGGCACGGGCAGATAATGTACGGCCTGGAATGTACAGCCCGGAATTGGAAGCCAACCATAGACAAATATAGAATCTTATATGTCATCGCAATGCCTCGTTTATAGCAGGCGAGTAGTTATAATCGATCGATTAGGCAGTGCAAACTAAAGAGTATTTGTCTGTGTTTATTTTCCCGCGTGTAGCTTTAGTCAACTGCTAAAGAGAATCTAATCTACTTATACAGATCTGCCGCTAATGCTGATACTGTGAATGCTAATAATATGAAAACAACTGGCTGCTGGTGTGGTTGTTAAGCTGACCTCTGTAATACAAGTATATATAAACGCTATTTATTTGTAGAGGTCAGTGTGGGATATTAGGATCAAAGAGGTCTATATACTACCATTGCAGGATCCAGGGGGAGGGCGGCATGGGGGCCGTGCCCCCCCCACCCCAAGATCCAGAAGTCAACGCAGGTGCACTTTTACTTGTTTTCCTGCGTGTAGCTGTAGTCAAAGAGAATCTAATATACTTATCTAGAACTGTCGTAATATGTAGTATCCCCTACCTAGTCTTGTGATTCGTTCCATGGAGGAATATATTTTCTATGTTGATGATTTTAATTCACGCTATTATCGCCCTAAAGGGGTTTGGGCGATTTTGTATGGGCAGTGGCGTCTTTTTTATTCTAAGCAGCCACTCAAACAGTTATTTTTATTTTGTAGGCCTACACCACGTTATAACCACGTTATATTAGGATAAGCGTCCATGGCTCTAAACCATATCGGGGCTGAGATATACGACATTGAAGTTTCATCGATGGCATGATTATGTCATCAAGGTAAACAAACAAACTGTACTTTTTGGAGGTTCCTAATGTATGGAATATAAACGAACTAGTATAATCACATAATCTTTATTGTTTAGTCGTCATTGGAATGATATAATCGACTTTTTATTGAAATAAAAATAAATACACACACTGTGGATATAGACACATCAGCAGTCATGCTGCTCGTCTATCATCCAATAATAATAATAATAAATATGTGTGTATATTTCACACAGCGCCATCTAGCCCCAAACTAAGCAAAGCTTGTACTATGGGAACCAGATAACTGATATAATACTTAGAGACTTTTCTGTTTGTAAATACAAAATAAATAAAGTTTCTGAGTAATAGTACGTAGTAAGTACATTCAGCGTATACGAAGAAATTCTAGGAAATCTAAACATTAATCATTTTAATCGTCATTATCAGCCGTCTAAGGCGTCCACTGCTGAATATAGTCATCCCCTAAGGAGCGCCACTTAAACGGTTGCTCGCCTCCTGCATCCATCGGCTCCCCGCGGCTTTCACCAGATCGTCGGTCCACCGAGTGGGGGGCTGGCCTACGCTGCGTCTTCCGGTTCGTGGTCGCCACTCGAGAACCTTTCTTCCCCATCGGTTGTCAGTTCTACGAGCGATGTGGCCTGCCCATTGCCATTTCAACTTGCTGATCCTAAGAGCTGCATCGGTCACTTTAGTTCTTCTGCGGATCTCCTCATTGCGAATCTTATCTCGCAGGGAAACACCGAGGATTGCTCTCTCCATAGCTCATTGTGCGACTCTGAGCTTAGTAATGGGGCCAACAGTATGTGACCACGTCTCAGTTCCATAAATCCTCACTGGCCACACACATTGCTTAAAAACTTTTGTTTCAGGCTTTGTGGTATTTTCGACGAAAAGATAGGTCGAAGCTTCCCGAACGCTGCCCAACCGAGTTGGATTTTTCGGGCGACCTCTTTGTCGAAGTTGGACCTACCTAATTGGACAGTCAGCCCTTTGTCAACAACTTCGAGAGTATCGTTCCCAACAATTACCGGTATAGGTGGAACCTGGGCATTAGACATGATTTTCGTCTTGTCCATGTTCATCTTAAGACCAACCTGTCGGGAGACTCTACTGAGGTCGTTGAGCATGGTGCTGCGATCATCGAGCGACTCCGGCATTATGACTATATCATCGGCAAAACGAAGGTTAGTGATGTACTCGCCATTTATGTTGATGCCAAGACTTTTGCACTCCAAGAGATTGAAAACATCCTTCAATACGTTTGTGAACAGTTTCGGAGAAATAACGTCTCACTGTCTCACGCCTCTCTGCAATGGGATCTGTTCCGTACTCTGCTCCTGTAGTCAGACTGACATAGTGGCCTTACTGTACAAACACTTCAACACTTAGATGTGCCTATAGTGTCAATTTGGCATCGCTGTAAGGACTGCAGCACCGCCCAAGTCTCGATTGAATCAAAGACATTCTCATAGTCCACAAACGCTAGGCATAGCGGCCGTTTATACTCTTCGGTCTTCTGTATAATCAATCTGGCGTAGCGTATGGATGTGGTCTATGGTGCTAAAGTTTTTTCGGAAACCGGGTTATTCGGGAGGCTGTAATTCATCAAACCTGCATGCGAGACGATTAATGACTCTCGAAAACAGCTTATACACATGACGCAAGAGCGAGATGGGCCTATAGTTCTTCAATAAGGTATTATCACCTTTTTTGAAGAAGAGCACCACTACGCTCTTGTGCCACGCCTCTGGCGTTGTGCCTTTAAGGATGACAGAATTGAATAGCTTCTGGAAGACTACAAGTACCGGTCTACCACCCGCTCTCAGAAGTTCGGTCGTGAAATTACCTGTTATTAGGTGTTTAATTATTAAGGCGCCTTCCATCCTCACCAGGCGTCTTGTTGTTTTTAAGCTGTTCAAGGGCCATTCTAATCTCGTACAGGCTGACGTCAGAGATATCTTCGGTACAGTGGCTAACTTGGCTCTGGTGTCCTGAGCTGTGTTAGTAGCAGGCTCACGTGTCGAGGTGTATAACTGTCCATAGAAGTTCTCAATCTCTCTCAGAATCTCAAACTTAGATGGGGGGTTGCCATAATCACCACGCTTGGCAGGCGGCTTGGTGATTGCAGTAGATTATGATGGTGAAGACCAAGGAGAATGCTGCAGCCCATTCCCTGGACATTCCCTTAGCCAACTTTTGTGGCACCCACGAGAAGAGATGGGGTGGTCCTATTCGTAATTGGGACCACACGGCCACCTTTGTCATCATCCGATGTTTCATGTGCTTCGTTTTCCAAGTCGTTTCGAATTATTAAATCCAAGAACTGTGCATCTTGGTATCTTCCCCATCCCAGAAACCATATGATAGACATGATATGAGCACAGCACCCTAATGGAGAGTTTTGCATGAATTCTGCTGTCAGATTCTGCGATATATCTTCGAGGGTTTCCCACCACTGCGCAGGCAACAAATACAAGTTGCATGGTCTGGTTCATCCATTGTATAAATCACACACAATTCAGATCACCAGACAAATCAAGAGTCCTTTTAACACAGCCAGTTCACATTAATGCAATCACAAAGTCCAATAAGAGAAGCCAGGTCAAATAAACGATATTAAAATTTACAAAGTCCGGTAAGTTAAGCCAAAGAGGTGATGAAATTGACGGATATTGGATAGTGAGTGAAGCAAATAATGCAGGTAAAGCTACGCGGTGCAGTTACTTACTCTGGAGCTGATACAGGAATCCAGCGCTATCAAAAATTATCAAAGCTGTCGGCGAGTGGGACCGGTCTAGGTATTATTATTATCATCACTAGTACTTTTACCAAAAACTGAAATATGAAGAATTTAGAGTTAAATATCTTGGCTCCGATTAGGTTTAGGTAGTTGCTACCTTGACAAAAATAAATTGTGTTATATAGCTATTTTTAATAACACTTTTTTTTTAAGTGGCCGCCAAACTTGAAAAGACGCCACTTTTGCCCAAACCCCTTTGTGTTCCGAATGACCGTGAGCGGACATTTACAATAAACGGTGACACCGTATAATACTTGTGCTTGGGTAAAATGTGTGTTTAAAACTGGTAGCGTTGGCAAAAAGAGAATATAACCCATTATAATATAGACCGTACTAAATAGTCCTCAGATGGACTACCTGTATACCTGTATGTATACCTTTTCTAGACCCCCTGGGAGCGTTAACGATTGGGATCATTGCTACACCCCCTGGAACACAGAATTCCCCCTAATACATAGATACAAAGTCTTTGCCCTGGAACGTATCAAGTAGTAAATAACAAGATAGATAGATAAGATACTAGATAAGAACTCTTTATTAAAACACACAAATTATAAACAAAAGTACAAATTTAACGGAAGTGTTACAATTACAACAAGCACAGATTAGAGAAAAAATCTACTAATTATTCTCTATGCTAAATTATATACTCTTTGGGGTTTGATGCCGTTTTTTGCCGCGCAAAACGCAAATCATTAACCGCGCTTTTTCAGTAACTTTTCAACGCAAGTTATTACTTGTTTGATCGTCGTTTACTACTAGTACAACTACACTAGTTGAACAATGGAGTACAATTCAATTGAAGGGTACAAAGGGGAGGCAAGGTGGTTCTCTCGTGGGGGCCACTTTTATGTGGCCTGCCGCTTGCGAGGTGCCACCGTATCAATGAGGTGCGCCAGTGACAAATGCCCAGCACGCTGGTTATTAAAGAACAATGTGCCTGGGCCCGTCATTAACGATCACGACCACTTACCTGCGTCATGGATTCCCAATCGGAATCCATGACGCAGGTAAGTGGTCGTGATCGTTAATGACGGGCCCAGGCACATTGTTCTTTAATAACCAGCGTGCTGGGCATTTGTCACTAAAACAACCGATATTTATATAAATAAATAAATAAGAATAATAATGACATTAGGGCGTTGAATGCTCCCAAATCGACTATTTCGAACGTGATTATCTCAAAACGTATACCATTTACTGCATTGAAAAAATGCACGTTAATACTGGTCGTATCTTTTTTCCATCTGCTGAAACCGAAATAAGTTTACGAAAACTTTTCCCGATAGAAAAAAATCGTGAAGTGACCTCTAAAAATCATTCAAACGTCCTAAAATGTTACATTATAATAAGACATTGAAATAAATCATAGTGATGAGTTATGTTTCAATGCATCCGTCTATAAGCCTATTTTTTTATAACTTATAACAATAAGCATTTCTTTTATAACTAACTAGCTTTTGCCCGCGGCTTCGTACGCTTTTGTTATGTTATTTTTACGTTATAGTCTAATAATAGATTATGCATTTCGTACCAAACAACAAAATCCAATAAATCTTTGCGAAGCTAAACACAGTAACCTGTATTAGCATAGGTATAGGTATAACGCAAGCATAGCCGTGAGTGGAAGCTATTTAAGCCATTAATTTCAACTTGATAATTTTATTATTCTAAATCGGTCATTTCCGGTTATCCTGCGTATATCTCTATCTTGCAGGGAAACTCCGAGCATTGCTCTCAACACGGCTCGTAATTTCTTGTCCTAATACAAGCTGCAGGCATACAGTGCAGCAGTGTAACAGAAAGCTTTAGTTTTATCACAGATATTAAAATAGTATTGTTTTATACTTGTAAAATAAATCTCTAGGAAACCTACTTAGGTATAATAGGCACCCACTCATTTCTTACTTTGACTGGCTTGATAGCTGTTAGTAGTAACTCTGCCTTATGAACTTGAAGGTTGTGGGTTAGATTCCCATCCAGCCCAGGACAAACATTTGTGTGATTAACATCAGTGTTTGTTTTGTCTGGTTGTTAGGTTGATTGTATGTTTGCGTCGCAGAATTCGCCCTATTACATTTACAAACATTACAAAGTAGGCGTCTGAGTATCATATCAGTTATTTATCTGGTTCCCTATATGCTAATATGCTTAGTTTGGGTCTTGATGTTGTTGTGTAAAATGTTCACGCATATTTATTTTCTCTAGGTACTAAACTAACCTGAATCTAAAAAATTCTATAGCTACAGGCTATGTTTTAATATGACAAGCTTCTGTCCGTGGCTATGCTAAAATTAAAATGGGGCAGGTCACCTGCTGTGTAATGTTATAGATGTAAGCCACTAATTATCCTGTCAAAAGAAATATGGAAGGTAGAAAGGAAAAGATTCAGTCTTTTCCTTTCTACCTTCCATATTCCCACTTTCTTTTGACATGTTTGGTGTAAAACTAATCAACCTGTGCAATGTTGGAACTGATCAGATTAATAGTTCTTCATCCTGATTTAAATGATTTGTATCTGCACATTATCATTAAGATACATGAGGATTTGATGGTAAATAATAGGTACTAACAGGGAAAAACTACTAGGTACCAACTAATAATCATAATTCCGTTCTACAGAAATGGTTGATGGTTAGTTCTTCACTATGCTATAACAAACACTTGCAACTAAGGGTTACTCGGTAGGGTACCTACCCTACCGAGTAACTCTTAATTGCGAGCACAGCACAGAAAAGCCTAGCAGTATTAGCCTTTTTTTGTTTCATTTTCAATCAATCACAAACACTGTCACTGCGTATAACTTCACACCAATTCAAGTTCCATGATTTAAATAGGGTAAATTTTATGGTTCCAGGCACATTTTATTTGTCCATCATATCAAATAGCTCTTATTACTTATGGCAGTGGTTCCCAAAGTTGACTGGACCGCAACTCACCTAACAAAGAGATCCAAATTGGGGATTCACCTGTTGGTTTTCAAAACAGAGAAATTGGCATGAATAACTAGGTATTTATGAATAAAAGACTGTTCAACCAAGAAAAAACCATTTAGTTCTGATTTAAGTTCTGATGCATTTGTTTCCTATTTTCTTTGCATTATAGCATCAACTTCAATTTTAGTTACATTTAATCGCAATGAGATTGATACATCCAATTTATTAAGGTGTTTAGTTTTAATATTAATCATAGCTGAAAATCCCGCTTCACATAAGTATGGTACTGAACGGAAACAAGGCAAGGGTAGTTATCAGCAACTGGGAAGGCCCACTCAGTATTCACTCGCGACCCACTGGTGGGTCCCATAGTTTGGGAACTACTGACTTATGGCATCACATGTATTGGTGCTTGTGAGGGCAGAGGGTCTGAAATCAAATCAATATCATGTCATTTATGTCATTACTCTATATTCATCTAGAAATGCAAGTCGATGATACTTTATGCAAGTAGAATACTTTATTCTAACCTATAATAATAATTATGTTTTATGAAGATGATATTCCAACCCAACTTTTTTTAAATTTTTTGTTTATATCTTGATTACATTTTATTACTACAAAACCATTAAACCAAGTCTTTTTTTTTATATCAATCAATACTGTACCACAAAGAGTACATGCATGGCCTTATCTGCCTGTTTGCAGACGATAAGCAGTGTGTTGCCTGTGAAAAACTTCCATTGATGACTATATATTATGTATGATTTTTATAGCCGTATCGCCTGCCCAATCAATGCAATGTAATCCGATGAATTCTGATGACTTTATAATAATTATATAGGCCAACACGGGAGCGGCAAGCTTGACCATACTCTGTGCAAGTGTGTCGCTGTAGCGACAGCTGGATTTTCATCATTGTAATGCTTTGATGAGGGATAGTAAGTTGTAATGCCGTTTGGCTCTCTTTGAAACAAGAGAAGAAAGCCAACTTTGGTGGTGAAGCTTTTGACCTTCAGAACTCCACTTGTGCATATCTTCTGCAAGCTTTTCTCATTCTGTCTGAGAGTTAATTTATATTTATAATCATAGAAGACCTATGTAATAGGGCGAATTCTGTGTTTATAATTTACCTTCGCCGGAGTTCGCCGTACCGTCGCGTTGTATCGTATCCATAGATATATTGACCGTATCCACTTCAGTTAGTATCACGTTAGTATCTCTCAGCCAGCGGTAGCGGTTAATTTAATTATTACTATACCATATTGAGAAAAATAATATAAATAATAAATAAAATATTCTCTTTTCCTTCTCTCCTTGATCAAAGAGTATATAACCTTGAGCTTGACCTTATCCATGACCGGTGCTGCCAATTCTTAAGGATTTTTTCCCCTTAAGATAATTATAAATCCCCTAAATCTGTTGTTTGTTTGTAACAGTATCATGGTTTTAAGTCATATAATACAAAATAAATAATAAAAAAATCATTATTTATCATGGGACCGGCTAAAAACGAGTTGGACTCGCGCACGAAGGGTTCTGTACCATTATCTAATATATCTATAAATACGAGCAAAAAAATTGCATACACTTATTGTATGGGAGCCCTCTTAAATATTTTATTCTCTTCTGTGTTTTAGTATTTTTTATTTTCGATTGCTTTGAATGATCTGTAAAAATTGCAATCATCTCACGATCACGGTTCATGAGATAGGTACAGCCTGGCCCTGGTGAGAGACACACAGACAGACGGAGAGACAGATTATTTCACGCAAGCCCAAATATGTTGTTAATAATATTGTATGTTAAGGTAAAACGTAGTGTTTGATTATTCAAATTAATCGATAAAGATTAAGAAACTATTAATATTCCTTATTTATGATTTTTAAAGCAGTATCGCGTAATCTACAGATTAATTTGTAAAGGAAAAATTAGAATCACGAGCGGGGATTGAACCCGCATCCATCCATCCCTCAAGCCGGGACATGCTTTACTTAAGCTACCGTGACAAGTGGTCTCATGTCCGAATTAACATTCCTTCCTTTTTAAAATATATCCGATGTAATAATTGAACTCATTAGCATCCATTGAAACTATACCTACTCTACAGAATTTCCCCTATTACATACCAACAGACCAACATTTATGAAATCAAACGCACCTATTTGATGTTGATACTCAAAATATGAAATAATTTACTAAATCAACTGCTACAGCACGAAATTAAATTAAAACAGTTAATTTCTATTATACATTATTACATATAAGGTAACAAAGAAAACTTTTTGGAATTTAATTTATTTTGACCACTGTCTTACCGAAGTGAGGATGCTTAAAATTATAATGTTTTAAAACTAAAAATCAATCGAGCCAACCATGGTAGGTGCTGCGCGCGCCGCGTCTAATCTAATAATTTCCAAAAAAATATATTTACTTATTTGTAGTCATTATGAATAAATGGTAGGTACTATTATGCAGTAAATATATTATGCTAATGATTAAATTGCACCTGTATAATTATATTATATTATTATCATCCGAATCACTTCATACCTTAAATTTAGGGTAAAAACTCCCAAGTTGGCAGCACAATACAAATCGACTTTTTATATTCTATGGATAATGTATCTCGATTAGTTTTGGGTTCAACTCGTACAATGCAAACGAGGCTTTGACTTTGACATTTGAATGTAACATGTACACGGATTCCGGGCTGTACATTCCTGGCTGTACATTGTCACCCCGTACCGATAATGCGCAGCCAATATTGTACAGCCTGGAATGTACAGCCCGGAATCCGTGTACATGGCTTCGAATTCCGTGGCCGTGCAATACGGGTCGTACAATATTGGTTGCGCAATACTGGTACAGGCAGTAATGCACAACCCGGAATGTACAGCCCGGAATCCGTGTACATGGCTTCGAATTCCGTGGTTGTACAATACAGGTCGTGCAATACTGGCTGTACATTATTTGGTTGCGCATTCCTGGCTGTACAATACAGGGACTCATAAATACAATAAGTATGTATTTGTCTCTTTTTCTTCTTCGTTAATGGCTTCACAGATATCTACGAATGGCTTAATAACTTGACTTTTTTTTCCTTGCATTTTGGCTCCACACATAGTGTATTTAGCCAGTGTCAAGTATTGTAATGTTCATCGTGCTATAGAATATTTCACGTAAAGTCAAGTTAGGGATGTTAAAAAAAATCGATTATTAAGAAAATCAATTTTTAATGATCGATTATTATTTAACAAAAAATCGATTATTTATAAATCGATTTTTTTATTTTGTGTTCGATTTTTTTCCTATTCGCATTAAAAATAGTAATGCAACACCGCTACCAAATTCCTGGGGGTCTAGCAAAGAACTAGCGTGAGGCGTTAACGTCTCACGCTAACTCCAAAATGCATAGGAAATGACATTGCCTGCGGATAACTTTTCCGCAGCTAATGTCATTCCCATTCTACTACGGCAAAAATCAATTATTTTTATCAAAAAATCGATTTTTACATAATCGTTTTTTCACCCCTTAGGTCACATCCCTAAGTCAAGTCTTAGTCACAGTCATAGTCCAGTCTAGTAAATTATATACTTTTTGGTCCAGCCTAAGTCATGCCCCAGTAAAGTGGTGGCAACTTTACTATATCGAAGCTTCTACAGAATTTTGGAAGCAACACGAATAACCACGTTTCACCACATTCACTTGCCCACACTCATGCTTGTAATTCAGCACTTAATGCGTAACGCCACTAATTTTAAACATTTACACTAGAAAAAGCACAATTTTTGAAAAATAATATAATGCAACGACGTTCACTTTTCCGCGTTCCCGCCAAATCTGTGGCTACTCCAACTACAAATAGTGTGAATTCTGTGAGCAGTCCCGCGAGGTAATTACGTAAAATTTGCAACAGCAATGCGACAGCAGTAGCAATGCGACAGCAGTAGCGAAGCATACATTCTCGACACCACTAATGATGTATGACAGCAATCACCGCGAGATTTACGCCTGTCGCAAACCTGTTGCGAGTTAGGTAATTAGGGGGCCGTTCTTTCTTTACCTGTGCAAGATGCCACTTATACCAACAAATAGAAATTGTGAGGGATGGGGGCTGTCTGGGGCTGTCAATAGCTGTGTGACACAACAGCATTGCCAACATGACCAAAAAATTAATGATGGGCTACTTCCGGTTACTGGTATTTGGGTTTTTATGGATGATAGGATTTCACTTATAGGTACTTGTAATGAAAACGAATTACCAAATAAAATGTTTATTTCTTTCCAAACACTAAAGCTACACAACAACAATACCAACGCGCGCGCGCGTGTTTCTTCACAGGAAAACAAAAGCGCAAATACTTGATCTATTTCCTGTATCTAGTAGGGAATACTGTTTACCTACTACTTGGTCTGTGCTATTTACGATACAGGATCTTATGTATGTATGTGATGGTCGGGCGCTTTGGGCGTTATTTATCACATCACACTAATATTATAAAGCTGAAAGTTTGTATGTGTGTATGTATGTTTGTGTGTATGTGTGTATGTTTGTTACTCCTTCACGCTCAAACGGCTGGACGGATTTGGATGAAACTTGGAATATAGATAGCTTATATACTGGATTAACACATACTTAGGCTACTTTTTATCCGCGGGTGAAACCGCGGGGCGCAGCTAGTTATTTATATTTGGGTATAATTATGTACATAATAACAATACCATGTCATCTTTTCCAGTTAGGTAGGTAAGATCTGTCCTGTACCCATTGTTTACATCTGGAAAGGAGATAAAAGTCATATATAGTTTATTCAATGCGCAACAATAATAAATAATTATGTCGATATCGATAAGCAAAAAAATTTACAGTAGCAGAGAGCAACAGTTAACAGTAATAAAATAATGTAGGTAAATATTAGGCTTAGGTAGTTACATGGGTTTTGTATTAAAATCGCAAATTACACAATAATGGCATTAGAATAAAAATGATTTGATAATTATTTGTAATACCCACCGATCTTCATTAATAGGAAATATAGTCATTGTTCAATCTAAGAACATCAATTTATTGATTTCATCACCAAAACTGCACTATTAGCTTCGCCGCCGCTGCAAACACCGCGACCTAGATCACCTAAGTTTAATGATCAGTGCTGTGTCGGCGCTTTACACGCACAGCACACACCTAGCTTTTATGAATGTATACTATAGGACAAATTAGTATTAAAGATGTATATTTTTTGTAAATAACTCATCTCCCAACAAGACGTTCCCAGCAAACCGCTGGACGGCCAAACCAAGAAGTTCCCAGCAAACCGCTGAACGGCCAAACCAAGTTCCCAGCAAACCGCTGGACAAGCAGACCACGAAGTTCCCAGCACCCGCTGGATGAGCAGTCTAGAAGTTCCCAGCAAACCGCTGGAAGAGCAGCCTTAGTAGTCCCCAGCACCCGCTGGATGAGCAGCTGTATCTTGCCTTTCAGCATCCTCTCACTGCGGCCAAGACACCTTCAGCCGTCAGTTTCTGATCGGTCTTGTGAGCCTGCTTGACCGGCAGTGAGATAACCATTCCCTGTGTACATTGCACGACGTACGCATACCCGTTTCCTACCCCACTTCCGTCGGTTGCCTTAGGTCTCCTGGTAACCGGCATCCCTCGCATATCTATATATTATTATCACATTATATATTTATATTTGTTATGGCTAGGGAACACACACGTGCTAGGGCGTTAGGTTGTTAGGGTGCCAGGATTAGCTAACATAGGTTTCATCCCCTGCTATCACAGTACAGACACGAGTTATACCACACACTTAGCTCGCGCCTGTACAGTCATAATTGTTCGACTATTGTTATGTTTTCAAAATCACCTATTTCACCCACATCTTCACTTTATGAAATATCTCGCACCTTACACAAGCAATACACACCACACAACCCTCAAACTTGGTATGGTTATATTATGAGTGAAGAAGAGTATGCAAACACAATATACCTGCAGTAGGTGGAATGTCACACTCGCGCGGCAAATTCAAATTTTCTTGCGTTCTTTTGCCAATAATAGCTTAATTACTCAACGTGATTACATGAAAACTAATTTTGCGGAAATAAATAGAATGTATCAATAAATTACAGTTAAAAGTATCACCTACATATCATTGGTTTAGCGACAAATGGCAATAGACTGAAAAACTAAGACGAAATTTGTTTATTGCCATTTGTCGCTAAACCAATGATAGCTAGGAGATAGTTTTAATCGTAACTTGTTGATACATTCTATTTCTTTACGTTAAATCAGTTTTAAAGTAATCGCGTTTAGTAATTAAGCTATTATTGGCAAAAGAACGCAAAAAAATATGAATTTGCCGCGCTAGTGAAACGTTCCACCTTACTACATACTAAAAACCACCCAACCCAGGTGCGTGATAGACATGCGATAAAAATATATGGTGTGCGATCCCGACTCACACCTTGAACCTACTTCTTACCATACCAGCCACCTTATTAATAGTAATAGCATAGAACAAGGAGAGCAACGGCAATACACCAAGAAACGGTTTTTTGGCATATTTCTCATCTGCGCTCAACTTATAACCCGCTCATTTTGCAACGCCATCTAGTTTTAGGCATATTTTTGATCTACGCTGTTTTTTTGGTGTATTGGCATTTCTCTCCTCGTTCCGTGGTAATAGGTACCACCATCTACTTACCTACACCAAAATTCTACTAGCCTATTTACAATCAGTCTTTTACAATTATATATAGCCTATAATTACAATTCTTTTTTTCAGCTCACGGACAAAAACCAACCGATGCTGAAGGCAAGACCGAGAAAACTTTATGATTCTGTAATTTTCTCTCTCGTTTAAATAAATCTAGTGAAATTATGTGCTTTTCATTCTTGAAGCGTCCCTATGATGTTATTATTAATAACAATTAATCAACTTATTAGACCAACTAGAGGTCGTCCATTAATCATGTTCTGGTTTTAGCTGTTTTTCAACCCCCCTCCCCTTGGTGGTACATGGTGTGGTGAGGTTTTGGATTAACCCTATCCATAATCACGTGTATTTCTTGGTACAAACTATTTTTATATTTTGCAGTTATTTTTTATTTAAGTAGGTATCTTAAAATTCAGGTATAATCTAATTTAATTCTGGGAAAATTAAGCCGTGGATATCGCTTATGTTTCATGGTGGGGAGAAAAGGCATTTACTTTTAATTTTTCCTTTTCTCCCCACTGGTGGGACAGAGCTGGTGGGGAGAAAAGGAATGACCCTATCTCACGATGACAGAGCACGCTTTTTAACTATAAAGCTTTGATTTAATGTACGAACTCATGCAGAAAAAAACATTACCTACTACTTACCCATACGATATCTAAACAGTAAGCTACGCAATGCTTTATTGTCTATTAATAAATTAAAATAAGTATATAATAATCATTAAAACAATTCCTACATTATTTTCTATTATTTTATTCAATTACTATATTCTAATAACAATAAAACTTGTATTATATCTATTTTGTAATAATATGACATACTTACTAAATTAGTTGCTAGAAAAGATGAAACATTTCTCATCCAAACTAACTATTTAACATAGTCACATAATATGATACAATACTAGTAATAGTATAATTTATTATATATTATGTTGGTACTTATACTTATTTTATTGTCGCGTCTCTATTTGCAGTGGCATTAAATAAAAATAAAACAATAGAAATTATTTTTATAGATTTCATAATCAGCTTACGCCTAAAATGGTAGAAAATAATGCTCATGATCAGTTATCATTTTTGTGATAAGGATCTGCATGTATTGATATATCTTTCTCTTCACGAATTAGACAAAATACTTTATTTATGTGTTGATATTCTATACATACACATTGACAATAACATTAAAAATAGGTCTGTTGCCAAGATCACAGTTTCAATTTATCTATAGATAGCTTAGATTAACTCTTTAATGAATCTATATTCAAGCAAAAATAAATAAAAATGAATCTGCTCGTAAGGCCATCACTTGAGTAGGCTGGACCGATTTGATTAGGTTGTATTTTTTACGTTTGTTATATCTCAGATAAATCTACGTCATTAAGGTGGAACGTTTCACTAGTGCGGCAAATTCAAATTTTCTTGCGTTCTTTTGCCAATAATAGCTAAATTACTCAACGTGATTACATGAAAACTAATTTTGCGCAAATAAATAGAATGTATCAATAAATTACAATTAAAAGTATCACCTACATATCAATGGTTTAGCGACAAATGGCAATAGACTGAAAAACTAAGACGAAATTAGTTTATTGCCATTTGTCGCTAAACCAATGATAGAAATACTTATAATCGTAATTTGTTGATAAATTCTATTTCTTTACGTTAAATCAGTTTTAATGTAATCACGTTTAGTAATTAAGCCATTATTGGCAAAAGAACGCAAGAAAATTTTAATTTGCCGCACTAGTGAAACGTTCCACCTTAACCCCCGATTTGTAAAATTCATTTTTTATTTGACAACCTTTCATATTGGTCTAATACAATTTGGGGTAGCAAAGTATTTCTGTCTACATGCAGCGCCATGTCACGAACACGCTGTGAAATACAGCCACTTGTTGTTCGGACACCATTTGGCATTTTGCCTTTTGGGTAGAACGCTCACGTGTCAGTTGCCATTCGGCTAGACGGGAGGTGTGTCAATATGCTGCTAACGAGTTTATGTAATATGCATTATATGCAAGTTAGAAGTTTAATTTTCCTAAAAGGTAAGTTTGATTTTCTGTTTTTGTTTGTGGTACTGCATCATCTAAGAACGTGTGTTGAGGTACATGTGTTGTTACTTGGTACATTTCACTTAGTTTTTGATTTATAATCATGTGCTCGCAAACTAAGTGTGCCTAATAAGGGATATGTATCCTATTATGGATATGTAATCCTAAGTTATTACTTATTAAATATTCATGGATTACGGACTAGAACTAGGTTCAAGCCAAAAAACGGTCTCAAAAAGAAACGACATGTCACAAAAATTTAAATTTGTACGAAACCTGTATGCTTTTTTTATCAAATATATGCTAACATTTGACCACAGTCTCCCCTAATGGTAAATGACGACGCGGTCGACGATGGAGCATGCTTGCCTAGAAGATACCGGTTCACTCTAGCGTCAAGTCTCAGAAAGGGCCGTTATATTTACATCTACACTACTATTATAAAGAGGAAAGATTTGTGTTTTGTATGTTTGTAATGAATAAACTCAAAAACTACTATGCCGATTTGAAATTCTTTCACCAATGGAAAGCTACATTCACCCTGAGTATATAACACAGGCTATATTTAGATTACTTACATCGCGAAAACTATTATATACCCGTGCGAAGCCGGGGCAGGCCGCTAGTTTCTTATATTATTATGTTCATCATTACTACTTATACCTATCTAACCTATCTATTACCAGTCAACCCAGTCATGTCCAACCCTTTAATAATATTAATATTAGAATTTTTGTGTAAGATCAGTACTAAAAGAAAAATAATCGTGAGCTATGGGACGCTGGCCACATGGTGCGAGCGTACAACGCTGTAAAGAATAAAGAAATGGGTTACCTCAAGGCATCCCAAGTTTGCAAGGTACCAAAGTCAACATTGGAGCGGTATGTAGTGTATGAACACGCCCGACCTATATAGTTTAGCCGACGTAGCATAAGTTAGTATTAAGTTAGTCAGTCATCATGTAGAAGCCGAACAATACACTTGTGCACTGCAACACCATCGTTCCTTGCCAACATGGCCCACCATCAACCATAGGAGTTCCCACCTGCTCACCAAGAACCTGCAACCTTCATGTGGCAAAACCATGCCACATTACATGGCGATCCTGCCAGCGGTTCTTCACACATTACAGGTGAAACCCATACAGTGTAGCTGGAATGTATGCCGCTGCGTCGGCTAAACGGGTCGTGCGGCAGCGGCCAGTAATAAACCAGTTGCGGAACAAAGCTGTAGTGTCATTGTGCCTGCCTAGTTTAAATAGTTCAATAGCACAGCTAAATTCCATAAAAATGGGCCGTAAACCTACTTTTGCCGCCTGAAATATAACAAGAGCTTGTCGAATACTCCATAGTTTCACTAATTCAGACACAAAACGATCGTCCATCGTCGTCGATGGATGAAGCGCGACATTGACTTGGATACTATTTCGGATCAGACATTAGCTCCGGTGAGGACACCCTGCCGGGGTTAGTTGTTCGATGCCCCGAGACACAGAATCAAAACAATACTCAGAGCGCAAACGATACAACCAGTAACAAGAAAGTTCTATGGAGATATCAAGCGGTATTTGCGTCAGGCGTGGATACAACAGCCCTTGGCGCAGACAGTCCAGCGCCAAGTGCGGTAATTAGCCAATTTACCAGCAAGATATAGGTGCATGGAAATCGCCATTTAAAGAAAAGAGCACAAATTGGTCTTGTATCATATACTTATGTGTTTTACCACCGTATCCCCAAATTTCCCTCTTGGACTCCCCTACTATAATGATTTGTGCGCCCCCCGACCCCTTAAGAAATTTCTGTATCCACGCCTGATTTGCGTTAACATAGTTTATTTTCGCAACGTGCTTTTTGGTGTTTCTTATTTGTTTATGTTGTGCGAATCGACTGTTAGTAATTTTTTATGTTTATTTTACTCCTTTAATCATTGTGATTAATAGCGCGCTAGATATTGTTCAAATTTATTCTGTAAGGGTTTTTTCCAACTACCTTTCTCAATCCGAAGCTGTTTCGGTCTGTTTCAAACATGATCAAGCGAGGTGGATGGATTGAATCAGGCAGATCACTTCGTCGGTCGGTAGCCGTTAATGTCCAGTGTCGAGGCCCGCTCAAAATATGACTTACAGTGACGCGATACCACTACAATAAATATGCGCCAAAGCAACACACAGTTTGAACGGGCTCGGAGCTCGTACTATTATCTTCTTGCTTGATCCAATTGACTGGCCTGTTAGCTCAGTTGGTAGTAGCTTTGCCTTCTAAACTAGGTTGTGGGTTCGATTCCTAACATTTGTGTGATGAACATCGATGTTTGCGATGTTTGTTCTGTGTCTGGGTGTTATATTGTATTCTACGTATGTATGTATTTACAAACAAAATAATAAGTAATTCTATCAGTTATCTGGTTCCCATAGTACAAGCTATGCTTAGTTTGGGGCTAGATGGCGCTGTGTGAAATGTCCACACATTTATTATTATTATTTATTACTTTTGTGTACCTACATTTTGAAACAATATAACATCACAACACAACACGATGCAGCACAAAAAGTAAAACACTTTTATCGCCGCATTTTTTTATATCTGCATATGCCATTAAGGTGGAACGTTTCACTAGCGCGGGAAATTCAAATAATAGTTTAATTAATCAACGTGATTACATGAAAACTAATTTTGCGGTAATAAATAGAATGTATCAACAAACTACTATGAAAAGTATCTCCTAGATATCATTGGTTTAGCGGCAAATGGCAATAAACAATTTTCTTCTTAGTTTTTCAGTCTATTGCCATTTGTCGCTACATTCATTTTCATTTACTTAATCAGGATCTGAGCTGGACTGTTGGGGAGTTGACTTGCATCATTACTACTTCTCACTAAGCTATATTTTGTGTTCTTTTGTTATGGGGATGAACCCCAAAAAGCACCATCGGCTTGCGGAAATGCGCAACCAGCATCAATATAGAGAAATCTTCCAAGGCATCTTAAGTATTAAGGTGGAACGTTACAATCGCGCGGGAAATTCAAATTTTCTTGCGTTCTTTTGCCAATAATAGCTTAATTACTGAACGTAATTACATGAAAACTAATGTTGCGGACATAAATAGAATGTATCAACAAAGAAAAAAAAATTAATTTCCCGCGCGAGTGTAACGTTCCAGTTTCAATTTTTAAGACAACATGACGTATTTTATCACTATAAGAATAACGAGAATCAGGACACTTTTGTAGACCTATTAATAATAGATAAACATAAATAATCGAATAGAAAACCATATCCTTTTGGAAGTCACTTAAAACTAGTAAATCAACGAGAAAACATGTTACAAATCATCGCTTACCATCAGGCAAGTAGCTGTCAAAACCTAGACCCTACAAAAAAAAACTTTAATATTTTCTTTATATTCAGGTTGTAAACGATTGTCGTGATGAGCTTGTCGTTTACCTGATGTAACGCTTATGGCTGCCCAAAACAGTCGCAATGCCATTTGGAACTCTAAATAATAAAGAATTGTATGGCACTGCAATGTGAACGTCATCCTGAGCCATAAGCGCAGTCTTGTAATAATGCCAAGAGCACTACCCGTCTCTTTCATTATATTTAGGAAAGACAGAGAATGCAGGTTTGTAATCGGAACCTATCCTATGGTATAAAAACCAGATGACCTAGCATGCGCACCGCGAGAAAACTTATCGCCGCTGTTAGAGTGAGACACACTTAGGCTCTACCTTAGAGTATAGACTAAAAGCATAGAGAGAACTTGATGACGTGTTAAGTGTACCACTTTTTTGAACACTTTTTATATGATGTGGACACTTTGATGTGAATGAGTCTGACAGATTTGTATAGAAAAAACAGTTTGACTCGAGTCGAAAAAATGGTACGGTGACTTTTCGCAAGCGTAGCTAATTACTATGTGTTTGTTTCTTTCCTTCGCCACTGACGTAGCGATACGTGTGAGCAGTACAAATATAATATCATTCTGATGATCTCTCTATGCTTTTAGTCTATACTCTAAGAAAAAAATGGTCTGGTGACTTTTCGCAAGCGTAGCTAATTACTATATGTTTGTTTCTTTCCTTCGCCACTGACGTAGCGATACGTGTGAGCAGTACAAATATAATATCGTTTTGATGATCTCTCTATGCTTTTAGTCTATACTCTAAGGGCGCTACCATAGTCTTGTCACGGTCTCTCACGAGACAGATGATAAGTCAGAGTGTATGTTACTTGTTGATATAGCAGATCACGTCACTTCTATTTGCATATGAAATCTAAGCTTCAGCTTCTATTCTGTCCGCGTCAGTGTTCACGACCTGGCTTTCCTCTTGATCTCCCGGCTCACTGGTCGGTCTGCATCGAGGGATAACGCCATTGTACTCGCACATCCCCAGAATCAGTACCGAGAACCCGATGAGATGCTGCCAGTGGAAGCTCTGCCACCTCACCGCGAGGGAAAACATCCAGATAACTAAGGTCCTGAAACGTGATAGGTCTTTGTTATTGCAAACTTCATTAATATAGCGCTTGTAGTGAAGAGAAGATCATTGATTTGGATAATAGTATGGCGAACTTGGACGAATCAAGATGGCGGCCATAACAAAATGGAGGAATTGGAAATTCTAGAAATTTGATTTACGAGGCAATTTTAGGTTTTTAACCTGATTGCAACCGATTGAAACTATGGAGTTAACAGTTTCAATATGAAGACGCAGTACGCAGGAAAATATTAAATTAATATATCGCTTTCACATTGCTACCAAAGTTACGTTACAGGCCAATAATCACCCGTTACCCAAAGGACTCTCAAATGTCTTTTCATCTCAGAAAGACCACTTCCCCAAACTTAGCATTTTTGATCGGGCTAAGGCTGTTGGTCTCTACCGACCTTTACAGCGTCACCAGCGGGAGGGAACAATAATTGGTGTAGTGCTGTCACGTAAGCTGATGTTAAAATATGTCATTTTACGCCAAGCCACGGTTCACGGTTCAGATGGTCAGCCCACTAGGTGGACCGACGACTTGGTCAGAACCGCGGGGAGCCGATGGAAGCACGAGGCAAGCAGCCGCTCAAAGTGGCGCTCTTTCGGAGAGGCGTATGCTCAGCAGTGGACGTCTTTTAGATACTTGGCTCCTGATCCAAGGATCACTTCAGAATGTGGTAAATGTTAAATTGGTATTTCAAAAGTACCTGACAGAATCCAGGACCATTCTGGTTGTAGCCGACATCTCCTTTGTAACGCTGATACCAGCAAAGTTGAAGAACGCGATGGACACTATTGTGCCTATAATAGCCATCAGCAGCAGCGGGTTGTTGCCTGGAACAGAACACTACGTCACCAACTAGGTACTTTCGGAGCTACGCTTAGCTAAGTGGAACAATGATCAGAAGGGCTTATCTTCATATTTGCTTGAAGCAATCAATAGATGCTGCTTAAATTGGTCATCACTGGCTGGCGGTACTGGTTTACTTGTTGTAAATATCAAGAAGCTAGCAGTTCCTGTACCTAACCCTCTAGACACTTATTGTAAGAGGAATCGTGTGGACATCAACTGGAAAGTTGGGTCAGGGTCATGCATGAGCAGAAGGACCTCGGGAACTACCAATGGCGTAGCAGGTGGCAGAGAGGAGGCCTAAATACCCGACACCCCAACAGTGCGTTAATTTTTTTCTTCTTATATTTTGGTACCACACATGTAGTGTATTCAGCCAGTGTCAAGTATTGTAATTTTTCATAGTGTTATAGAATACTTCACGTAAAGTTTTAGTCACAGTCTGTGTAGTCATAGTCCAGTCTAAGTCATGCCCTAGTAAAGTGGTGGCAACTATACTAGAAGCTTCTATAGAATTTTGGAAGCAACACGAAAAACCACGTTTCACCATATTATATCACTTGCCCACACTCATGCTTGTAATTCAGCACTTAATGCTTAAAACCCCACCAATTTTAAACATTAACACTGGAAAAAGCACAAGTTTTGAAAAATAATACAATACAAAGACGTGAACTTTTCCGTGTTTCCCCGCAAAAATTCTGTGGGTTAAGGTGCTGAATGCTCCCAAATCGACTAACTTGAACGTAATTGCCTCAAAATGTATATATCATTTACAGGATTGAAAAAAATACATATAGTCATATCTTCTTTCCGTCTGCAGAAATCAAAACACGTTTACGAAAAGTTTTCTCGATGGCAAAAAAATCATGAATTGACCTCTAAAAAAATCGTAAGGCTAATGCTACATTATAATAAGACACCCCATTGAAATAAATCATAGTGATAAGTTATGTTTCAATGCATCCATCTACAGGCTTATTTATTTTACAATTAATTATTTGTACCGCAAAATGGAAAAGTAGAAGCGCAACGCAACGTAAGCGCCATACTTTTGCTACGCAAAAAGTGACCCTATTTAATAAAGTATACGTTTCATGTTCGACTGCTGTAAAAAAACGTGCTCGAATTGGGTCCTGTCAGCGTCTTGATATACACAGGCTGAAATGATACCTACGAATATTGTAAAGACTGGATTTTGATGATTTGGTAATGTATAGACTTACCTATCTGCACGAGTCCGTCGATGGCGTCTTCAACCGTGCCGTGAGCGTTATGACCGAAGTGTGGGGGCGCCGGGATCCAGTAGAATATGACCAGCAGGACCGATAGTACGGAGAAACCAAATACGCCCTCCCATCCCACGGCTTGCAGCGGGGGTATGTTCAGACCTAGCGTGGTAAATAATAAAAACAGGGTGAAATAACACAATGGAAAATCTGGTAAAACAATACCTTTTTATTTACATACATATATTGACTGGCCTGATACCTCAGTTGGTAGTAGCTCTGCCTTCTGAACTGTAGGTTGTGGGTTCGATTCCTACCCAGGACAAACATTTGTGATGAACATAGGTGTTTGTTCTGTGTCTGGGTGTTATATTGTACTCTATGTATGTATTTACAAACGAAAAGGTATTTAAGTATTGTATCAGTTATCTGGTTCCCATAGTATAAGCTTTGCTTAGTTTGAGGCTGGATGGCGCTGTGTGAAACGACCACACATTTTTTTAATTACTTGTACAAAAATATCGTTTTGCAGGGGATTGCATAAAACGTATTAATCTGGTTAAGGGGATTTCTGGACTTTTTTGTCCAAAAATCCCCTTCCGGCATGCAAAGAAGATGCAAATGGGATTTCTGGATATATCTTTTCAAAAATCCCCTTTGCAGGGGATTGTCGAAGGGAAATTATGGAATAAGCCCTTCTTTTGTGATTGTGCGGCTTAGCGGAAGTCATGCTTGCATTACCAGGAAAGGTTCTTACCTACTTTTTTTTTGGACAAAGCGTGACGACGGCGTCTTACCTGCAACGTATTTCTCCTCGTAAACCATTTGGCACGCTGAGATGATCTGCGCCAGGATGATCAGGAGATCGCCGGTGATGAGGCTGTTCCGCCCCTTCGACTCCCCGGGGTTCTGGTAAATAGCATCGGTCACCCCCACGATCACCAGGCCGATAATGAGAAGCACTGCCGACAAAAACATCGTAATACGTAAGTTTAAAAGTTTGATGACTACGATGTTTAAAATTACATTGTCTCAAACATGCTTGGAAATGTGAGTATTATTTTGACAACCCTCTTCGGGATAAATCGAAATTGCTGTAGGTCCTGGCGAGCAGCGGCCGGCAAAAGTTGTATGAAAATCCATATCTGTCATGGTTTAGCGGCCAAATTAAAAAATGTAACGAAAAAATGGAAATGGAATGTAAAAAGTGTAATTTAAAAATGGAACGGTATTTTACTCCAAAGCATGGCAACCAAGGAGGTAACTTACCAAAGGGTTCATTTCAATTTCGAAGTGGCTTGCCAATAGAAAGGCTGTTTATTGAAAAAAAAATAACACTTTATCGTGTAAAAAAAATATTCTTAAGTTCTGCCTAGGTGCTACTTAGTTTTGATTTCCGCGTATTGTTTGAGAAAAGTACTATACAAGCCTTGGCCACAACTAGGCATTGATGGACTTACGTATGTGGGTGTACATTTACACGTTCGTCCATCAATGCCTCTGTTACTGGCCGCTGCAATAATGTACCTACTATTCAACCTATAGAAAGACAACACTTTTTCATAGCACCATCGCCAATGCTACTTTGCCAAAGCTATGAATTATACACACACACTAATATTTTTATTTTCGAAGAAGTGCAGTTCAACCACACTAAAGTTATGACCCGTCTGTAGACGCCTAACCATGCGATGAAGTTGTCAATGCGCCCATCATGAGTATATATAATCCCTCGCGTCTGCAAATACCAGAGGGTTGTCTGGCAACTATAGCAAGATCTCCAGACAATCGAGAACTAGGGATATTATCTATAGTTCAACGTTAACTGGTCTCACTCCCCTAAGCGTGCCGTTGCCACATATAGTAGCGTACTAAGGTGGCGATTATAGCTCGATTGACGCAAAAATATTTATATATTATAGTTTCCCCGTTTTGGAGTGGTGAGGGAAGGAAGGTTATCTGTACTGCCTGTACTCATCTTTTGTAGTTTACACCAAAACTTTTATGCACTAACGACCTTTACGCTCGCGCTGCTTACACGTAGTATAAGTACGTACATATGATCGGCAATCTAACGCTGGAAACAAGCAGGCGAGAATCGATTGAAAATTGAATCGCACCCTGAAAGTTCCAGTACCACCTGATCACCTCGTGTGATAAATATCCATTGAGTAGAGCTAACTACCCGACAAAAACTTTGCGGTACTTTTAAATTTGTGAATAAGTATAACTTTCCGTGTGATACTAAAGAATAAATTGTTTTTTAGAAAAACGGTTCACATTCAATTGTGCTTTTTTACGCGCACCATTTTTTTTTTTTTTTTTTATGTGATTGAATGACGTGACGAGCTAGCATATGGTAGGCACGAGTTTATGGTTAGAATTACATGATGTACACACTACACAATCATCACTAGGGTTCCGCTTCTAACACCTATTTTGTTTTTTAACCCTAAAAAGTGCCCTGATGTTTAAAATATAATAAATATTCATGGCTAGTTTGTGTTTCTTGCAACCAATTTTCACCGAATATTCGAAAGTTTAAGCATGCCCCAGCAATGATCCTAAATATTGTGAATGGAGCATGGGCCCCTCGCAATTGCATTATTAGGTACCCCAAACAAATATCAGATAAAATAAATGCAACTTTAAAAAAATACAGTGTTCTTTCGCTTTTTGTTTTGCTCTTTAGGGTATCTATCAGTTTTTAATATATCATTCAATTTTAATCAATCAATCAGTTTTAAGCTCAACGACTTTAATTTGTGGTGCAGCTGTTAAATATTTTAGCTAGGTGCTAAAATATAATGAAATTAGTGATAAACGTTTCGCTACTGCCACGTGTAATATTTTACCACTTGTATTAATATTCACATATAAACATACATAGAACAAAGGCATATACACGTAACTTGAAAAAAAAACTGCATTCGCTTCGCTTGCATTAATAGATCTTAAAATGTGCAATAGACAATGTTGAACATAAAGTTACAATAAATAATAACATAGTTAATATGGCCCGTTAAGCAAATAATGGCATTATTAATTGTAAACAATTACATACGATCTTTAGGACAAGTCAAACAAAATATACAGCATTATGAATTCATTTCTCTTGGTTCAGGCCCCACAGCATCCAGTTTCAAGAAGTCATAGGCCGCCCATGCACGTTCAATTTTATTGATCAGTAAAATTGACGAGACCACTTCTGTCAATCTTTTCTCCATACTGTAAACCGAAAAACATTGGCCAATAGTAACCCTACACAATCAATAAAACTGATTAATCACAAAGATAGGCGAATAAAATTGAACGTGTATGGGGGGGCCTTAGTTCGCCACAGCAGCTACAATCACATGGCGCATGTGCAATTAACATTTTAATATAATCGATACCAAGATATTAAATAATTAAAAATAAAATCTGCACCATTAATATTAATTTTGGTAATAAAGATTACGTACCTATTCTCAGAGGCTATTGCTACTGATCGACCCATCGAGATTTTCACAAACTTTATAATTTTCACACTAACGCTCGAGATCTGAACCGTTCAACATTTTAACTATAACTGAAGCTTCCCACCCTCTCGTGAGCTTTTAAGGGCCGCCACCAAGGGGACCCTGTCCAAAAATACAAGAACCCCAGACAACATCTAAAACGTGTTCGAATTTCAGTTCAATACATAATGGCTATGTCGCTAACTTAACGCCCCCCTGTTTATATTTTAAAGAGTTTTATGCTATGCCTAGACAAAAGAAAAATCTGCCTAGGATTTTCATCAACTTTTTTATTCTAGCACCCTTCTGTCATGTGTATAAGTAGCATGGGGATTTTCTAAAAACCCCCCCATCTTTTCCCGTGGGTGCCGTAGAAAGCGGCTAAGGATACTGCTGAATATTTTGCAGGAATAGGCAGCAGCATACTCCTCGGTCTACTGCGATCACCGTAAGACGCCTGCCTGCGTGGTGATTATGGCAACTCCCTCCCTCATGAAAAGCAAAGAAGCAGCAGCTCAAAGTGGAGCTCTGTGGGGGAGGCCTATGTGCCTATGTCCAGCAATGGACGTCTTCATGATGATAATTTTAGTTTAAACTTTGAAGTCTGAATATATTATTGTATTCTGTCACATAAAGTAAATATCAAAAAGCCATAAAGACCTTCTAATGTTTTCGGAAATGGGAGAAGAAGCTCTGGTGGGTTCCCATGCGTTGACATGATAGCGCTGGTGGTATTGCTGTCTATATCTGGTGAGTTAGGCTGGAGGAGCCAGCTTCGAAGTCGGTCGAGATTCTCAGGTGGGGATGAATGAAAGATGGTTTTCGGTAGTACTGAGGCGTCTACATGATGACATGCGTAAGCTTAACTACTGTTGGGTCATCCTTACAAGTAGTTCGGACGCATGTTACAGCGACTGTTCACACGGTATACAACCACTGCGCCTTAGCTTAGTTTGCACAGCGTCCATCAATTAACTTTACTAAGTTTATTTTACTATGTTTATTGTGGGTTGTAAATGATAAGGGTATGATAGTGATCATGATTAAAATGTAGATGAACCCATTTGTTCCCCTACATGAGTTTATCTCACTAGTCCCATCGTGATGTTCCATCACACTATTTTGACTATGATCCAGCACCTTTTGAGAGTTCCAAGGTTCAATTAATAAAACAACAATACTAGCGCAACAACCATAACAAAAAGAATTTTTTTTTTTTTCTTTTAATGTTTTCCATGGGAGTTTGGTCAAGGTTGACAATGTCAAAAAGAATATACTAATCTATTAGTTGCTTCTAAAGTATAAGAAATATTGAGTAGGACAGATGTAGAATAGTTAGACCACTGCCCTATCGGAGGCCCGTGGTCCAGCTGGTTAGAGTTCGACCACGACCTCGTAAGTAGAAACCGTACTGATCTTACAGAGATACGTACTCCAAGTTTACTGTAAGATTTAATCAATTGGAGCTCAAACTATAGGAATTTCATCGTAATTAGACCCTCTCATCAAAATCTCTACCTCTCATTAGCACCGCGGTTTAGCTTATTAGGTTAACAAAAGCCTCAATTGTATACCTTTATTTTTTTTAAAGCAGAGCCGGGTAATCCATCATTTGACAACATATATAACGGGTAATAACTACAAGAGAATATAATAACAGTAATTGAAGGGTAAGTAGATGGTCAAGCAGCGGACTTTAGCATCAAACAATGATTCACTCTGAATTTGTAACTTTGTACATATATTATAAACGTTGTACGTATCCTGTTACTATGTCAGCAACACCAACAAGATACATTATGATATGAATGAGTAATAATAATAATACCTTCAACGTTCACTAATCTTTCTATGTTTTAGTACTTTGACGCCAGTCGCAGTAAATCTGGGTTTTCTAAACTAATAGTCTATTATAGTTGATTGTGTCGGGTTGAACACGATCAACTATAGATTTTTCCCGTTCGGACTATTTTTCATTTGTTCCTGATGAGACCCCGTGATCCTGGTTTATGCAAAATGTATAGGTCGCCCAATGGCTTCTGATTTAGCTTAACGACTATTTTCTTACGACAATAGCCTGAACCGAACGGCTACCTTCCGAAGCACGGTAGTGCTAGCTATAAAGGTACCACTCTTTGTAGCTGTCACTCATCCATTTAGGTAACCACAGCGAACGTTGCGATCGATTAGGAACGACTAATTAGCTAGAGTTTCGCTATGAACACTATCAGTAAAAGATTTACCGATGGTCATAGGGTACTTTATTCCCGGAAAATGGGTTTCGCAAGAAAACGTGCAAGTCAAAAGTCGCTGGAAAACGAGTAAGGAAGGTACGAGTGAAACCGCAGGGCGCCCTTTTATAAAAAAATCCATGCGAAAATATTTTCAATTAGAAGTAACTAGGTATTGTTTACTTCGAAATGGACATTTGACATGCAAGATATAATAAAACAATAACCATTAAATAAATCTAAGAATCTAAATCATATTTACTTATTTCATTGTTCCGAGATTTATCAAAGCCAGTTTCGATTACGAATGTACTTATCTATACATATAAAATCTGTAAGTATATAAAATATTTTTTTAAAGTTTTGATTGCATTACACTTCTTAATCGATAAACTGATAAATAATAAAAGAAAAATAGAAACAAATTTTTTTTCGAGTTTTTCGTCTGTCTGTCTGTCCCTTTGAACAAGCATCACGCTGCAACTACTGAACGGATTTCGCTGAAATTTGGTATGGTTATAGCAAATTTGTCAGAATAACATTTAGAATACTTTTTGTTTTCTAATACGGCCAAGTGTGGGTTACACGAAAAAGCAAGGATGTAATTTTTAACCTAAAATTTTTTGTTTGTATACTATCTTTTTTTATTTAGGTACCTATTTATTTATTACTCATCCTGTCGAAGAGTCGGATGGGCCGGTGAGGAAGGCAGGCTTTGCCTCTGTTGTGTTTACCAAAAACAGCCTATAAATTGCGCCGCAGCAAATGTGGAGGAAATATACCTCCAATCAAACATCGGCGACGGCAAAAATATCCCATGAACTTGTAGAACCTACATCCAGACAGATGAAAGCAAATATCACGAGTTTCAACTCGTGATATTTGCTTTCATTTTTTTTTCTGCTTCAGCAGAGACTTCGCTCACTTCGTTCGCTCGGTCAAATATTAAGGTGGCAAAAGGCAAAAAGTCAGCAGCTCACTGTTAGCCTAGTGAGGACCACAGCCTTATCTGAAGTTATAGGTAATTATGTCATTTTAGTCCGAGTAAAAAAGATCACGAGGGTCAAGATAATACGAGATTATTTCAGAACATATAAAGTCTAGATTGGCGTAGCAACTGTCGTCGGCCAGTATTATTTGTACGCATTTATACACATCAGCATATTTTTTACGGTGCAATACTGCATAATGTTTGTGGCTGACACAATAAAAACGTATACCTAACTCTACCATGTAATTAGTTGACTCAACGAATGCCTCCTAATCCAAACTGAATCAATTTTTAAACTCTTTTGTTATTAAAAATAATGGGCGTATTGCCAACCAAGGTCGAGGTATTGGTTTCCGTGGATACGCCCACTTGTAAAATTCATTATAGATCAAGAAGAAGCATCAGGACCCCAAGCCTGTCTGACCAAACCCTCATCATCCCATCATATTTTGATAAGTGACAATATATTACGGTCACGCGTGGTGGTGGGCCACGCTACGTCTGACTGCCAGAACATATTAGGTTGGGGAAAAAGTCTTTTCGCATTATAGTAAGTATGATCTTGTAATAAAATCTTTTTGGCTATACTATTTGTATCTGGCTGGTTTTGGTATCATTAAAAGTTTAAATTTTAAAGAAGATAATTCCATATTCAAATTAGAAAAATGTGTGATTTTCATTTGTTTTTCATACTGTGAAGATGAGTGAATCTAATGAAGAAACTCGATACATTTTAAAATTTTACTACAAAAAAAGTAAAAATGCAACGCAAGCCGCGAAAAAAATTTGCGATGTTTATGGACCTAGTGCAGTGTCTGTGAGAGTAGCACAAATTTGGTTTAAGCGTTTTCAATCCGGAAATTTTGATGTCAAAGATGCACCTCGCTCTGGTCGCCCTATTACGGATAAAATGAATGCCATTTTTGAAAAAGTGGAGTAAGATTGGCAGATCAGTAGTTACGACGTAGCTGAAGAACTGGGAATTGGCCACAAAACAGTTTTGGCGCATTTGAAAAAAACTGGGTACACAAAAGCGACCGGAATTAATCAACAGAAGGGGTGTGGTTTTTCATCATGATAACGCTAGACCTCACACATCTTTAGCCACTCAGGAAAAATTAAGAGAGTTTGGCTGGGAGGTGATAATGCATCCGCCGAATAGTCCTGACCTTGCACCTTCAGATTTCCACCTGTTTCGGTCTCTTTAGAATTCTTTAGGCAGTGTCAGGTTAACATCACGAGAGGACTACCAAAACTACTTGTCGCGGTTTTTTGATCAGAAGCCCCAAAATTTCTATAGCAATGGGATCATGTCCTTACCTACAACATGGCAAAAAGTTATCGAACAAAATGGTACCTACATACTTTAGTTAAATGTAAAATAAACTATATTAAAAACTGTTTTGAATTTTCTTAAAAAATGCGAAGAAACTTTTTCCCCAACCTATACATAATTTGAAGGAGACATATTTTATGCAACTGCAACTACACATGGTTCAAGTCATCTGCTCGCGTAGATTATGTGTGGGCAGTACAAAACAACTGAAGAGCTAAAAGGTGGAACGTTACACTAGCGCGGCAAATTCAAATTTTCTTGCGTTCTTTTGCCAATAATAGCTTAATTACTCAACGTGATTACATGAAAACTAATTTTGCGCATATAAATAGAATGTATCAATAAATTACAATTAGAAGTATCACATAGATATCATTGGTTTAGCGACAAATGGCAATAGACTGAAAAACTAAGACGAAATTGATTATTGCCATTTGTCGCTAAACCAATGATATCTAGGAGATACTTTTAATCGTAATTTGTTGATACATTCTATTTCTTTACGTTAAATCAGTTTTAATGTAATCACATTTAGTAATTAAGCTATTAGCAAAAGAACGTAAGAAAATTTGAATTTGCCGCGCTACTGAAACGTTCCACCTTAATATAAAAAAAGTTTTAAGTGTTGTGTAATTGGAAACAGCTTACTAGGAAACTCGTGTAGATATGTCATAACACCCATACCATATTTCTATTTTGAAATATCAACGCCGTGTTTTGATAACATCGGACAATTCGTGTTGTCAGAGCCAACTTTGTTGTGGATGAAGTGTCTGTTTCGAGAAAAGATACCTAAACAACGTTGCAATGCTGGTATTATAGACGGATGATTTATTATTCCCGTGGCTGTTATTCATGATGATTGATTATTAATACTATCATTTCCGGCCGCGAATCGTGTACCTGATTTTTAAAAGATGCACATACTATTACAAGTATGTAATGGTGTTTTGTCTTGGACGAATTATCCATTAATTATATTCATTTTCCGAACATTTCACGTCCCGTGGATAATTCGTCCAAGTGTTTTGTATATAAAGACTTTTCTCTTCAATTTTAAATAGGTATGTATCTAGGTAGGTAGCATTATACTAGGACTCAGAAACAATGTAAACGCATGTCTTTATTGTATTGTTTTAACCAACATTTAAGTTGGTATTTTATACATTTCAGTCTAACACCCAAAACAGAAGATTAAATTCGATACGAATAAAAGAAAAATGAAAAAAAAAAACATTAAGGCATTAGAGAGGCAGGCTTTGATGTAGTATGCTGTGTGCACACTGTGTGCATAGTTGACAAGTCATTCGTAATTGAATTATTTTATAACGTGATCAAATGAAAAGAAAACAATGGTTGTCATCACTTCAAGCAATCCAGACTTTGCTATACAATAGATGTAAGTACATCGTGTGCCGTGTACATAGTTAAAATTACGTAACTAGCGTAACAAGTGATAAGGTTACAATAAAAAATCTGATTATAAACTGAACTTGTGACACGTGTAAGGTACTTATATTACTCGTATTTATGTAAGCGATACCATTTTATCTTCAATTATATCTAAAATGCAAGTATTGCTTTGTTCCACCTTGTCTCGTGTGTTGATTTTTAGCCAGAGACGCTAGACGCTGCAGCACGGCACCCGTATTATGCAAAAGTTGCAACAGCAGTAGCAAAGCGACAGCAATCGGTCGCAGTCACCCGCCTGTTGCTGAATGCACTATGGCCTTTGATACTAGCGCCACTAGCAACTGAACAGCAATAGATGGAAACAAAATAATGCACTTTTTAGTTCATCGATTGGCCGACAGTCGGTGATCTAGCGCTCGATCGCTTTCTGCGCTGCCAAAGTGACGTTTGACAGCTTTGACAGCAATGATTGCGAAGTTTACGCCAGTTACAAACTTTACGTAATAAGCTAGCTGGTAGCATGTGCTGTAGAAATCGACATCTTGTCTCCCGAGATAGAAAGCGCTTGACCAATGACACGCAACTAAAGGTTTAAGACGTGACCCGCGTGATCGTTCATTGGTCGAACGCTTTGACGAAAGAGATTTTTCGATTTCTACATCTCATGCTACCCGTGCTGAGCTATGAACATACTCCGAAAATAAATCTATACTTATAATAAAACTGTAACAGGTCCAATTCGGTACATTAAACATATTTTAAATTTTGTTTTTGGAGGGCTCCCTGTTATCTATGCTGAAGCAAAAACTACTTTTTTTTCATTTTTGTCTGTGTCTGTATCTTGGCTGAACATCACGTCGAAACTACTGAATGGATTCAAATGAAACATGGCATGATTTGAGTTAACTTTACGAGGTAGGCTTTAGGATACTTTTAATCCCGAAATCCAGTACGGCTCCCGCGGGAGAGGAGATGTAAATAAAAATATGTCAAAGCATTTCACCACTGCCTCACCTGATGAAAACTGATGACCGCTTCATCTTGTATGCTTTATTTATTCATACCGTAAATCAAATTTAAAACCATTCAGATTCTATTCCGAGTGTAGACAAACAAAGCAAATTGAGGAGAAAAACTTACTGCGTACATAATCAAGAAAAACTTCCAGATCGCTGAATAATGTTGAATACTATGTAAAATAATGGTAAATACTTACATATGCCAGACCACTCTCTCTTAATAATGGTTCGTTGCAGGAATGTCATGGATAGCACAGCCACAAATACGATGATGGACCCTCGGAACATCTGGAAGCTGCTCACGTATGTCAGGGTCAGCCCAATGTACATGATGGAAGTGCCAATCTGCAGACAATATTGAGCTAGGTTATCTTAGCTTCGAGGAAAACAAACATACTTTTAAATACAAAATGAAAAATGTATATCTAGTGTAATTCCGCTAAAAATAACTATAAGGTTATCTATATTGGAGAAGTTGCAAAGGATTGTTGTAGGCAAATGTATTACAAAACTGATAAGAAATGTATAATGCATAATGTTTTTTTTATTGAAACCAAACTGGGATGCTTCCGGTTTGAAGGGCACTGTAGCTAGTGAAATTACTGGGCAAATGAGACTTTATGACCTGATCTCACAGTTTAGATTACTTGACTGTGCTGGGGGGCTAGTAAAAATCCCTTTCCATTAGCGTTAACGCCAAACGATAACTCCAAAATGTATGGGTATGACATTGCCCGTGGATGTCGCTTTTCCGCAGGTAATGTCATTCCCATACATTTTGGAGTTATATTCTGGCGTTAATGCTAATGGAAAGGGATCTTTGCCAGACCCCCTGATGTGTGCGCATCAGTGTCACGCGAAAGTTTACATTTTAAAGTTCCGAGTGACACTGCAACTGTTATGGGCGGCCGTGTCCCTTAACATCAGGTGAACGACTAGCTCGTCACATCATTCATAAACATTAAAAAAACCCTAAATCAAGATAATAACAAAACTCATTTCAATTTTCGGCAAAGAGGCACACTTTATGTTGTAAGGTTCGAACATTTGTTATCAGTTGGTGTTGACACGGGGAATGGCTTTTGATGAAATGTCTTAATGCAAATACTTTGGATAATAGAATAGAACTTAAGATACTTTTATCTCATAAAATTGTGTAACTACAGTAAGTATGTAGGTACACACGGTAACTGTTGACCACAAAGGTGAAACCGTGGGATGTGGCTAGTAAACACTACTTACCAAATCAAACATAGCAGCTGGCATCAGTATGAAAGGATTGAAGTTCTGGTTGCCATTTGTCAGGGAGTGGCCTCCTCTATTCCGAGTGTAAAAGAATATGAGCTTGAAGGTCATCAGGCAAAGCATCTCACCCAGGAACATTCCTGATGCCTGTTAAATTTAACATAAATTAAGGCACCGGGTAGGGCCAGATAAGCAGGTCAAAATCCGTTCAAAGAAACATTGACCTTAACATGGTAAACTTAATTTATCAATAAAGATATTATAGTTCTTAGCAACTAGCGGGATTTAAAATTTTAAGAACTATAAAATCTTTGTGGATATACCTGAAGTGTGGTTTACACTTAATAATCAAACTATAATTAATTTATCAATTCAGTATGAACTCCAGCGCGGCGCTTACGACAAGGACAACGCACGCAATTACTGATTTTGACGGTTTTTAATTAATATCTATGTTTACATAGTATTTTTCAAAATTATGAAGTCGTCGCGACATCTGAATGATTGTTGGGAATACACAATTTTTTTTGTAAAGATATATTTGATATAAACTGAGTAAACTTGGTACATTCCAATTTTTCAAGGGAGGTTTGCGATTTTTTTCTATAAAGCTAAATTTATTTATCTTGTATTTGCGAATATCACAACATACTTAAAGATATGAATTGCATGATATATTAAATTCAAAGCTCTACATGCCCTAATTTCGCTATGAAACATGCCCAAAAACACCTTGTTTGCCCTACCTGTCGCCTTAAGTAGCACTATCCTTAACCTAAAAGTTTAGGTTGAATTTAAATTTGGCATATTATTTGGGTAGATCATAATATGAATATAGTGCTCTAATGTAGTGTGGTAGGAAAGGAACAAAAATACAGTTTATTATCAAATATTGGATTACTCACCTGTAAGAAAGGATGATCAAATTCCCTTACTTCTCCATCGGATCCTTTTGATTTAAGCATGTCTGCCCATTTGGTGCTGAGCGAATTGATGGAACCAGTGATCACCATCATCAGAGCAAGGAACTTTTGGTAGTTTGACCATGCCATCCTGAATAAAAAGAGCTGACCATGAGTTGACCGGGTTGTTATGCTGATAAATCAGACTAGTTTTCATTTATATTATATTATGTTTAAAATGTCTGACATTGAAACTCTTTTGAACCGAAAAAAGCTAATAGGTACTGGCTGGGAAAGCTGCAATATAGAAATGATTAAAAAAAAGAAATAATACCTATGAATATCAAGTTTTTTTAATGGAATTTTTTTGTTTTTTTGTATTATGTAGGTGTAGATGAAAATGGAAAAAAGAGTTTTGGCGGGAACGCTTAACAGTTTGTGTCGTTGCATTGTATTATTTTTCAATACTTGTGCTTTTTCCAGTGTTAATGTTTAAAGTTGGTGGTGTTTTACACATTAAGTGCTGAAACATGGTTTTTCGTGTAGCTTCCAAAATTCCATAGGAACTTCCAGTAAAGTTTCCACCACTTTCTAGGGAATGACTTAGATTGGACTATGACTAACTTACTTAGACTGGACCTATGACTACCCAAACTGTGACTATTGACTTTACGTGAAATATTCTGTATCACAATGAAAAATTACAATACTTGGCACTAGCTAAATACACTATGTGTGGTGTGAAGCCAAAATATAAAAAATAATAAAAAATAAAATCAAATTAAAAAATTTCACTCTTTACAGACTGTTGCTGTTGTATGCTTACATATTCTTTACATTTACGACAATACTTGAATATTTTTAGTTAATATAAGTACATCAGGAGACATCTTACGGTGAACAGTCTGTACTCTTCTTGAACACTCCACAAGTCCCCGTACATTAGTTATTTAGTCAAACACAGGTATTCTAATATTTTTTTAGAATTCGAATATAAATATGTACTCAATTAGTTCATGGAAATATTACAAGTGTAATTACAAAATATTGCAATCTTTGGTGGTACTAAAAAACAAAAGTAGGTAATTCATTTTGGTATTATGACCACACAGCAATCTGCTCTCTTGTATTTCCATATACAGACCATTCACCTTAAGATGTCCCCTGATTTACTTATATTATTTAAAAATATGCAAGTATTATCATATATGTAATGTGTAAGCATTATAACAAATTTCATCTTAGTTTTTCAGTCTATTGCCATTTGTTGCTAAATCAATGATAGATACATAGGTGACTTTTATTTGTAATTTATTGAAACATTCTATTTATTTGTGCAAAATTAGTTTTCATGTAATCACGTTGAGTAATTAAACTATTATTGGCAAAAGAACGCAAGAAAATTTTAATTTGCCGCGCTAGTGAAATGTTCCACCTTAACATTCAAGTGTAGCCACCAATTCGTTTTTAGACATTTTAGATAACACACCGCAATTGGTTATTTTGTGTTTGTTTTGGGTAGTGAGTAAAAGTGGTAAAAGTGGCATTATTTCCAAACCGAACGCTTTACAATAACGCTAATCTTGCAAATGCCAAAATCATTACCGATCCCAATCCAAACGCATTAATAGTAGATATAGACTTATCACTATTTAATCATTATAAACCTACATAAACTACATACCGTACTTTTTTTTTTAATGTAAACGAATGACGTTTCGAGCTAGTCATCAGGCCCGTGTCAGCTTTAGTACCGATGTCTCCACGAAACGCTCGTGTCACACGCATTCCGATATTTTCTTTGCATCAAGTGACTTCTATAATGTCAAAAGTCAATTGTGTTGTTGTCATGGAAATTATGTACATAACACAACCTAATTAATCGGTATAATTTTTTCTGGCTTTTTGTGTATAATTTCAAATTAATGTATCATTATCATCATCTTCTTTGCCTTTTTCCCATTTCGCATTTGTTATTGGGGTCGGCTCCCAAGCTCCCAGTCTAATATGTAGCGGCAAGCTATCAGAATTACACGAGCGACTACAGGATCGGACCGTGAGTTTGCCTAATTCTCAGCTGTTCTTGTTTTTCGTTAATCCTGATAGTTTCAGGTTTCGCACATTTATAGGTAAATCTAGATAAGACCCGTTAAATTTCAGTGGGGGCTGGGGGCCCTTTATCTCCACGGCGCGCTGGGCTGAAGCTCAAATTGCCCTTATACAAGATCTGGCCCTGAACGACTGCCATCTGATCTCACAACCCATAAGGAACCAGTAACAAGGATGGTTAGACCTGGTATCAGATTCTATCAGGCGTCTGACTACCCGTAACGATTGCCGTAGATGGTCTTATGACAACCGGGACCGACGGCTCTCGGAGGCACGGATGGCATCGAAAACTGCACATAACTTACTAGATAAATCATCGGTGCAAGGCCGAGGATCGAACCTGGTGCCGTAAGATTGCGAAGTGCACATGTTACTGCTCTGCTACCATCGCTCTAACTTCAAATTATATACCAATTATCTTAATCAGTTGAGCATGGGCAGTGACTATGGTTATTGATCAACACTATGGCGACGCGAAAATGTCATGTTGAAGCTTGCAACTAATAAAACTCATCGCCTGTTAAGTATCCCAAGGGACGATAAATTACGAGAATCATGGTTGTCTTTTCTGATTCCTACAAATACTGAGCACAGTGGCCTGTCTTAGTGAACAAACGTGTTCGCCAAAATCACTTTGATATACCCCCAATTTGATGGGATGGGTAACTGTCTTCTGCATGGATATCCTTGTTCACTGCAAATGAAGTGTTGAACGGGATTCCCTTGAGCTTATCTGGTGAGTAAACTCAATTTGAATAGCAAAAATAAATAATTAAAATAAAAATGGTTTCAACCCATAAAATGGCCTAAAAATGGCAGTAAAAATACAAAGCTTAGGCTAAGAAATAAAAATAAATAAAAGCTATTTCAGTCTCATTTGTTTCATTTAATCCTTATTAGCGGGTGCTTCATCTTCCTGTAGTATTAAAATGTAATAGGTTAAAATAATAATAATATTCCATGTCGATATTTTTTTGGCGTGGCGCGTCACTATGGTATCGATATCGATATTTGAATATGGAGCTAGGTACATCACTATGGCGACACCAGCGTTTCGTGGAGACACGGGAACTAATTGTCGATCATATAGAGCTGTCCTATCTGTCTTTGACTAGTATAGTAGATATCTGTGCTAGTCATTCACCTGGTGTTAAGCGTCACGGCCGCCCATAACTGATTACAGTGTCACTCGGTAATCTAACTTAAAGTTACGCGTGACACTGCACACTGCGCACGTCATCCAGAGACATCACACAGTCTAAAAAGAATTTCTAGACTGTGAGATCAGTTCTTAAGTCTCATTTGCCCAGTAATTTCACTAGCTACAATGCCCTTTAAACCGGAACACAGTAGTGCTTGCACACTACTGCTTGGCGGCAGAATAACTGGCAAAGCGGTGGTACCTACCTAGACGAACTTTGCAGAAAAGTCCTACCACTTAGTAAAACTACTTAAACTACTTTGTGTAAATGGCGAATTCTAAACTTTAAGATAACTTATCAGTTTTCATGACGGTTAGTGATCAAATGGAATATGTATATTATAATTAATAGGTACTAGGTTTTAATAAAACCGTACTAGCTATCAACAACTTCAACAAATGTTAGTGTCTTATGTAAAGAGTATAAATATTTTACATTCTATTGTAATGCTGTACATACTTACTTAGAATATTTTCACAAGCCACTTGGTCACTGACCTCTTTATATCAGTGCAAACTGCAGAGTCTGAAACTCTAGATCAGTGCACTTCGTATTTAAATTTTTTAATTGATTTTTTAACACAAAATGAAGTGTTTATTCATTACGACCACTCATAGAAACATCGAAACAAAGAATGAAATGAACACTTGGTACACTTGATCGAACAGAGCTAATGATAAATAAATATTATCAAACAAAGCACAAACAAGCAGTAAATACAAAAAAAATGATGTCGTGTTGTCGTGTTGAGTTGAATTGAATTGAATTGAATTGAATCTTAGTTAGTGGCTTCTGCGGCAATATCACCACATTGAGTGTTGTGTTGTGTTGAAGTTGAATGTTGAATAGGGGATTTTCTGACAGCTAGATGGCACGTAGTTCTACATCCAAAGGTAGGTAGCGCTACTGCCATATGGCTTCTTTTTTTTGTGAGGTGGCTTTGCTCTCTGTCATAGTGCAGTGTCACTTTCACTTCACTCACCAGTGTGACAATTTTTGGCAGATTTCTACCATTTTGGCAGATTTTGCCTTCACATTTACACTGTTGCACTGGGCCACAGTGTAAATGTGGCAGTGGCTACTTAAAAATTATGACAGATTTAGGATTTTTTATTGTTTTGAAGTAAAATACAGAAATATAGCTAAATAATTAATTCATTGACTTCGATATTTGGTTGGAATCATTGTCACTACACTGACAGCTCCTGTCTTAAGTCAGTTGAGTATGTTCTATGCATCCAATGTACAATTAATATGATAATATTTTAATATTTTTTACAAGGTGGCTTTACTCTTTGTTATAGCGCAGTGCCACTTTCAGTTTATTCACCAGTGTGGCCATTTCTGCCATTTCGGCACATTTATTTTCTTCACATGTATACTGTGGCACAAAGTGTAAACGACTGATGACCAGAGGGTTGGCTTGTTTATTGCCGAGAAAATCAGCATTGCTATTCAACGTGGCAATGCAGCCAGCGTGCTGGACACTTTCCCTTACACCAAAGATCTTTTTGATAACACTTAGTTTATACCAATTTTTTAATTTTTTAATTTATCATTATAAATTATGTCTACAAGTTTAGTATACAAACAATAAAAAGTTGTGGCAGATTTTGGAGTTTTTATTATTTTGAAGTAAACAGAAATAATTAGTCACGAAATATTAATCCATTCACTTCAATATTTGAAAACCGTTGTTAGCACCCAGACCTGCAGGAGAACTGAAGTGACCGATATAGCTCTTATAATTAGCAAGTTGAAATAGCAATAGGCAGGCCACATCACTCGTAGAACTGACAACCGATAGGGTAGAAAGGTTTTCGAGTGGCGACCACGAACCTGAAAACGCAGTGAAGGCGGGCCTCTGGTAGGTAGGTATTACCTTAGTCCTTAGTCTGGGATTCGTTGAACTCTATGATTAATGGGTTTATTTAATTTACTAGCAAATTTCAAGCTGGTTGCACCCTCACTCTAAGTAAAGACATGATTAGAAAAATATGAAAGTAAAATCCATGTATGATGAAAAAAATAGGTTTATAAATAACGTTGATTAGGTGATTAATGATAATTTTCCTCCTTATTTTCATAATATCTACATGAATCTTTGGGGTCTATTTAATAATTCCTTGATATTTTAATATAAAATATATACTAACGAAAAATATTTCTATTGTTTCCCTTGTATTATTACTATTACAAGACGAAGCATATTTCTGGGAGAATCCAAAGTGTGGGCAGATTTTTAGCCTATTTAGGACAGATTCTGCAATGTACAGATGGTTACACTGTCACAGCCTTCCCTACTTTTGCTTCACAGCGTGGACATAGATGCAGAGAGTCTGTTTATGGTCTATGCATAAATCACAGTATTGTTTTTTTTTATCTAATCTGTGGCATAAACCTTCATAACCACAGACATGGTAGTGATAATTATTCACGCCACGAAAAAAGTATAGGTCTGTGATTCGCGGCCATGTGTCGTTAACGCCATCTTACGGATTTTAAAGAACTATTTTTTTTTTATTTGGGTGCCTGAAAACCTCCTAAATGTTTTCTACTTCTTCTTCTTCTCCTGTTTGGTATATTTTTCTCGTTGCTCCTGAAGGCTGCCTTTGGCGATGATCAACAGGGTATCCACCTTCACACGAGGACTGATGGGAAGCTCTACAACATTTCCCTTTTAAGGTCAAAATGTCATCGTGAAGATATTTACGCTGATAGTCTTCTTTTTGCTGACGATGCTGCCTTTGTCGCAACGTCTCCCCGCGAGCTTCAGACTTTGATGGACAAATTCTCACATGCATGTAATCTGTTTTCTATGTCCATAAACGCCAACAAAACTGTGATACTTGCCCAAGGGAGTGCGGAAAAACCAGTGATACTGCTGGATGGCAATCCGCTGGACGTGGTTGACAAGTTTTGCTACCTGGGTTCGACCGTAACGAACAATCTCTCGCTTAATGCAGAGATTGACATTCGCATCGGCAAAGCATCAACTATGTTCGGGAGGCTTCGTACAAGAGTATGGGATAACAACCATCTTACAGCGAGGACCAAAATATTGGTATACCAAGCGTGCATTCTCAGTATACTCTTGTACGGAGCAGAAACCTGGACATCTTATGCAAAACAAGAACGTCGACTCAACACCTTCCATATGCGCTGCGTACGCAACATCTTGGGCATCACATGGAAAGACAAGATTACAAACGAGGTAGTCCTTGAGAGAGCACAGCTGCCCAGTTTCACCGCCCTGCTTAAACAGCGACGCTTGAGGTGGCTGGGGCATGTGCATCGCATGGACTCATCTCGTCTTCCGAGGCGGGTCATGTTTGGTGCAGTAGCGGATGCAAAGAGGAGTGTTGGGCGTCCTTTGCTTCGCTTTAAAGACTGCATCAAGCGTGATCTGAACTCCTTTAACATTAAGCATACTGAATGGGAGAAGCTCGCGGAGGATAGGAATCGCTGGAGAACCTGCATTAGAGAAGGCCAAAAGTTGCACGATAGAGCCTGGTTCGACAGGCTTGCTGAAAAGAGAGCAAAACGGCGTGACAGCGACATTACTCCATCTGTCGCAACACATGCCTGCGCAAGGTGTGGACGCATGTGCCTCTCTCGTATTGGCTTATACAGCCACCAAAAGAAGTGTCTTCCAAATTTCCAACACACTGCTTAAATAGTCTGTAATAGACTGGAAGGCCGCTGATGATGATGATGATGATCTTCTTCTTCGTTAAGGGCTCTCTATCGCTTTTTAGCAATAATTCTGCCAATGTCGAGTGAGCAAAAATTTGTACGGTTATGTCATGTCAAAGTCCTATATCGTCGGTCAAATGTTTGTTTTTTTCTCTAATCTGTGGTCAAATGCCATCGTATAAATCAGTGTATATTTCACTGAAGGCTCTAAAAAGCCGCAAAAAGTTATTATTGTTTTCTTGTTATTTCTTGAAGGAAATGACATAGCTGTCAAGTGTCACTGTCAAACACGTTGAGCTGAATTTGACAATAATGATAATGACATTGATTGCTATGCAATCACACTAATATTATAAAGCTGATGTATGTGTGTATGTTTGTTACTCCTTCACGCTCAAACGGCTGGACGGATTTGGATGGAACTTAGAATATTAGATAGCTTATGTACTGGATTAACACATAGGCTACTTTTAATCCGTGGGTGAAACCGCGGGGCGCAGCTAGTGAGAAAATAAAAGTATGCTCACTTTACAATGTAGGTAGGTACATTTATTACACTTTTAAATTACACACATCAAAAAAGTATTTACTCAATCAAAGTGCGTAGGTAAGTAAACTTTTTGTTATTGATGACATACTGGCTGGTTGTAAAAAAAAAAATTCGATTATGTTTTGTTTTTTCATAAAATTCAAATGACTGCGAATGTGTTTGAATTTAAGTGCGTTTTAATTGACACGTTTATTCTTGATTTTATAATTTTACCAACCATTTAAATAAAGTTAGCGTTTAGGCCTGATACAAGAAGGGTGCGAGTGTACCGTCGGCCCGGAAATACTGAACCCGAATCGCGACTCATTGGAAAACATAATTTTATCCCATTGTTCCTGGGTCCATGTTATGCGTGCTCTACAGTCTACACCATTCATTGCGACGAGCGCGATTCCCGTGACGTATCGGTGGGCACCTGATTGGGCGTCGAGCTCGTAGGCCGTACTCATGCAGTCGATTTCGCACAGTTTGGGGACTTATGTCAACACCACTTGAATTTTGTAGCCTCAAACTAAGCTCTCGAGTGGTTAACATCGGCTGGCGTCTTGCAGTCAGTTGTATGTACCGGTCTTGCCGAGTGGTTGTACTCCTTCTACGGCCTGGGTGCTGTTCAGCGGGTTCCCCTGTATTATTGTAGCGCTGCCAAAGACGACAAATAACACGTCTATGAATGCCAAAATGTCGAGATACCGGAGATTGATTACTTCCCGCTTGCAACATTCCTACAACTCTTTGCATTTCATCTGCCGTCAAATGACGTCGCTCCATGACGTGAAGAATATCTAACGATTCAATTTTGTCGCTAACTTTATTTAAATGGGTAAAATTATAAAATCAAGAATAAACGTGTCAATTAAAACGCACTTAAATTCAAACAAATTCGCAGTCATTTAAATTTTATGGAAAAACATAACATAATCGATTTTTTTTACAACCAGCCAGTATGTCACAAATAACAAAAAAGTTTACTTACCTACGGACTTTGAGTGAGTAAATACTTAGAAATTAATTAATATAGATAAATGGTAAATTTGTAATATCATGCATGTTGCTTAGACTTTTTTGATGTGTGTAAAATTTAAGAAACCTAACTTTCATGGGCGTAGCGAAGTATGGGCAGGATGTAGGGTCTAGGGCTTAGACCCTAGAAAGTTGGTCGCTGGTCGGCTCATGTGCTTACGAACCATGGGCGTAGCGAGGTACGGAGAGCAACATGTGGGTAAGCAAGCACTTCAGTCTCCCAAACTGAAGAGTAAATTATGTGAGCTTGAGTCTATATCTAATTAAAAGCGCGTCAATCAACTTCTCCTCCGTCAACCGCGAAACAAACAGTTTGTTATCTGCAGTCATTTCATTAAGCTTGGAATAGCCGAAATTTTACGTGTTTTATCAAGATTTCTACAAATGGCGCTCACTGCACTCGTGCGTTGTTATCGACGGTGCCTGTCATCATAAATGAAGTCATTATAATAGTTATGAACTACCGATTTTTTTGCGCTAGTTCGCATGTGCTTTCATGTCAGTCAATTCATGACGATTGGAACGAACCTCTTATTTTTAAAATAGCTGGAACTTGACGGGATTTATTTAGATTTTCTTATAAATGTTAATAATTATAATAATTTAATCGTTTATTTCGAGTAACTTAAATAGACTCATATAAATTACAACAGTTAAGGAATCAACTACCAAAACCCAATCGGAGCCAAGATATTGAGCTCCAAAAATATCCTACAAAAGAATTATTTACTATTATTTATCAAGCAATTCCTCTTAATTCTTCATTTTGTAGTATTTGACAAAAGTACAAGTGATAATAACAGCACCTTACTCCAATAATCTGAAGGTAGCACGTCACGAAGCTACCCTCAGTTCCTTCATATAGCTACCGTTCGCTGGAATCTCAGTTTGTGATTGACCACGTATTAAAAATAATAATTACACCTGAACAATATGTAGATAGACTAGACTGTAAAGAATTCAGATGGACTGACAGGCAGACGATGACGAACTTAAAAGGGTTTCTTAATGTTGCAGGTGCTATGGATGGAACCCTAAAAATAGGACACTGTTACTAAGCTTCCAGTGTCTGTCTAATAATCCAGAAAAGAATGTCTTTTCTGGATTTGGGCTTATTGCCTAATGTGAAAGGTGCCACTTCTGTGTAAACCTATAATGAGAATTGATTAAAAAGCAGATTGCCTAACCTTCAGAGCCTAAAATTTGTTATGTGATCATCTACAAATTGAAATGCCTAACTAGCACCTGTACTGTACAGTTTGTGCAAATAAAGCCCCAACATTCGGAATTCATTGAAAAAAAACCCTATGTATAAGAACTTATTGACTCAACAAGGTATACCTACATAGACCTCTCGACGCGACCTCTCCCGCGCGTTCGACACCGCTGACCACGCCCTTATCGCAAAGAAGTTGCAGTTTTACGGGATCCGCGGCCCAGCTTTAGCCCTTATAACATCGTTTATGTCCAAGAGGACTCAAGTAGTGGTAGGCGATAAGGGCCGTGTAACTTCCACAGAAATGGAAAACACCATCGGAGTTCCTCAAGGTTCCTGTTTATCAAATACCTTGTTCAGCCTGCTCCTTAACGATTTGCCTGGCACCATCGAATACGCAGAGATTTTTATGTACGCCGACGATGTAGCCGCAGTAATCACTGCGGCTACTAGTCGTGAGCTGGAATATAAACTGAATTTGGTGGTGCATAAGCTTGACGGGTGGTTTAAGTCGAACGGGTTAGCGCTGAACAGGGACAAAACATGTTTTTTGGTGTTCAGTCTTAATGGAAGCGTTTCTAAATCATTTAAAGTAGCTGCCGGAAATGCGACTCTAAATCAAGTCCATAACACGAAGCTGCTGGGCTTCCACATAGATAGCGCTCTTGTGTGGGAGACCCACATAGACGAACTGTGCGGCAAGCTGAGCCGCACGTGCTTCGCGTTGCGAAGGCTTGCAAGTACCGCCGCTCGCAGCGTCGTGCGGTCTTGCTATTTCGCAACCGTCCACAGCGCCCTTACTTACGGCGTGGAGCTCTGGGGCCGTGCCGCGGACACTCAGAGGGCGTTTGTGCTGCAAAAAAGAGCCGTGCGTGCTATAATGGGCGTCAAAGACGACGTCTCGTGCAGGGATCTGTTCAAGGAGCTCGGGATCCTGCCGCTGCCATGTGAATTGCTTTTCCAGCTAGCCCTTTTTACACACACACATCTGCAGTCATTTGAGCGTAAAGGCGAAAATGCGTCTCGAGCGATGCGTAGCAACAAGCATAAAAACCGCCTTGTGACTCCTGCGCATAAACTTGCCAAGTCTGAGAGGTCCGTCTACATTATGGGACCGTCTGTCTATAACAGGCTACCTGACACTGTGCGTGATGCACCTTCAACTGGGGCGTTTAAGGCTCGTTTAAAAACCTGGCTTTTGGAAAACACATTTTATAATGTTCAAGAGTTTTATAAACTGCCAGAGCTATTGTAAATGGAATATAATGTAATTCATTGAATTTTATAATTTAATTTATTTAACGCTAAATAAGTTTGTATAATTTTAATATTTTTATATTATTAATTTATTACCGTAGTGGTGTATGTTACACTACTTAACACAACCTCGACTTGTAACACTGGTGTTATTAATAAATGATTTGTATTTGTATTTGTATTTGTATTTGTATTAGACAACGGGCATTTTTTGGTCTTCTTTGGCCAAATCGCCGATTTAGTATGTACATAAGTAGGTAGGTACGACGATACGGACCTACAGCCAAATAAGAATCTTGCTCGTTTTCATTGACATAAATTTCACATCGTAGCCGTATTACAGAACTACGCTTAGTTAATATCACAAAGGTTAAAAATATAATAAATAATATACAAGTTTATGACGGTAATATAATGCCCAAAAGTTTTACTAAAACATCATTGGAAATGTTAAAGTTGCCAATAATATTTCCAGGGGTAGGTATACAAGGTATAAATATGAGTATATTTAGGTGTTAGGGTGTGCACGTAAGTAATTGCTGTCCTACAGCTTAGTACATTCGCTGAGGTGGTCCCATTGTGGATTTTATATGGAGTGAGCGAACATTCTGCCAATGTTTCTTGAGTAGTGACACCAAAAAGTTGATGGAGAGGTGTACGTTCTGAGCCAGCTCATCAGGTGTCATATCAACATGACCCACGGCCACGGACAGGCATAGTACTTTCTTCATTTGAAATTTTATGGTAGCCTTCACTTCATCGATCTTTTGCGATAAAGACTCCTGATGCGACAGTAGACCGGGAAATTTGCCAGCTTTGTTTAAACCCGGCCCAAGTAGGCGTGGGATTTGCTTGATTAAGGATTCTGAAGCCAAAAAAGCGTCGTATTTTTTTGCCAACTTTTTAACTAATTTCTTGTTCTTGTTCAACTTTTTTAGAGCTTCCGCATCCATGCAGGGTACACCCAGTTCCTTTGCTTCATCGCAGTGTTGCTGATCTCCAAGAATACACACCTGCATCCTAGGCCGTGGAATGAACTTCAACTTAACAGTTCCAGAAAAACGCTTGTCCTTCTGCGGATCGTAGTTCTTTAGGCCCACTTGCAGCTCAACCGATTCTAAAAAGTTTCGTTTCTTTTCATTTGCTGCATCGAGGACTGCTTCCACACACTCGTAAAGTGTTTCACGAGACACCTTCGATGCCATTTTTGCGATGGAGTAGGTAAAGAATATCTATAGGAAGCCACCACGATAACTTTACCTAATTTCTGCAAGAAGCCAAATTCTTGTAAGCATTAACGCATGCGCGTACCTACTCTTAAAACAATTTATTGATCCCGACCGGTGACTACCCTACAGGTTCATCAAGCGCGCATGGTTTTTGGGGGTGGATTAATAGATACCTATTAGGTACATACTTAGGAAAGTAGGTAGATATATTAAAAGTCGAACTCAATCGAACCCAAAGTGAATGTGATGTTATAAAATTTAAAAGCTGCAAAAATAGTATATTGCACTTTGATAACGGAATTATGGTACATGATCAATATGCTCTTCGTCTTGAAACAGATTGTGCCGATGTGTGCTCTTCTTACGCTAGTACTCGCCCAAAATAAATATACTATGTGTGGAGCCAACACTGACCTCTATAATACAACTTGTATTATAGAGGTCAGTGGGAGCCAATATATAAGAAGAAAAAAAAAACCAATAAACCGTAGACAATAAATAAACGCTTCGCTCGCTGACATTGACAATAAACAATGAACATTGTAAGCATTTAACATTTGCATTTGCAAGTAGTCTGTGCATTTGCAGCAAAGCAGAATTGAATGAGGCATTTTATTTAAAAAAAACACTAGTTCCGCTTCTTTTCTAGATGGCGCTGCAAGTACATAGTTTAAACCTTTCAAACCACAGAGTAGTTTAAACATAAGAAAATGCTTAGACTACCTACAACGAAATGTCAAATTCAGTTGAGTGGACCACGAGTACATTGTCTGTAGGGGTCTGTAGTATCTCCTAAGTAGTCTGTGGTGCATTCTTATTAAGTAAATTGATGTACAGTAGATCTGCGAGATAGATAAACGTTAATATTATGATCCAAAATAAAGCCAAGGTATCCCGCAATGAAACTAAAAAAAAAACGAAAGAGTTTAGAGTTGTCAGTCAGTATCATGACACATTTCCTTTAACCTGTGGTCTATGCTTGAAACAGTGACAGTGACAGATTTTAGCAAAAGCCACAACTGGCGCCATCTATTGAGTCATGCATAAAATACAATTTCTTTTTTTAATAAAATACCTCTTATGTTTATGAATATCTTACCAATGGCTCGCAAGCTCATCAATGTAACATTGAATGTAACTTTAGCGAATTCTGATAGAAAATATTTTTTGCAGATTTTCAAGTGAGGGCTTGGTATGGTATTTACGGTAGAATTGAAATCGACATTTGAAAATAGGTATAAGTAAAATATGAAAGTGTTGCAAATGGTAAGTCATTTTCTATAATCTAAAGATCACAATCCCTAACCCGAGTAACCCATAACCATAACATCTCGCAAAGAACTCTAACAGTGAGGCAACTGTAGGTACCTACTAGAGTTAGCATGGCCGGTAGACAAAACTGTCTTTCCCCTGTTTTACTCCAAGCAAGTATGAAGAAGGTGATGTAAAACGGGGAAAGACAATTTTGTCTACCGTCCATGCTAACCCAGCTGGAGTCTTGTGGCTATATTCCACTTTTCCCACCCAGCCATCCTACTAGGAGGGAAAAATGGCTTTTCTTTTCCACTATTCCATCCCAGGGTGGATAAATATAAGTGGCCTAGTAATGCTTCCCTTGGTTTGCCAGATATCTGAATGGATCCACTGATCAAAGTCAAGATGTTGTGGTAAATTTCATTATAGTACTTTTAAATAAATGCAATTTGTGTACTGAGGAGCAATGTTAAACCTGCAGAAATCCTTGCAAACGAATCAACTTATAAGTTTTACCAGATTATTCACATCATCATCCTTTGCTCCAGTTTTACACTCAAGCTTCGCTCCACTACGAAAGACCAACTCTCCATCCATAGACCAAAATATTATGAAATACAATAATAATTATCTGAACAAAACAATGACACTCGGTAATTGATTTTAGGATCTCAAAACTTTTGCTGATAGTGATTTTGATCCTAAAAGATGGATAAATAAAGCGTGGAGCTCCAGTGGCAATCACGAAAAAGAGGTACTTGATTTATTTCAAACATCATTCACATGATTTTTATTACCAACTAACAGTTCTTTTAGCTTTAGTTGTAGTATTAACTCATCAATAATTCAATACAGAAATGCAAGCCTTTGTGTGCAAATTGCATCTCATCTCAGCCTGTGTCTGAACCTATTTGGTAACACTGTGAAGATCCAATAAGATTGGTATAGACCAACAACATTAGCATCTAAAAAAGCCTGTTTAGAGAAAATGTGCTGCTGTGTAAAAGAAAAGACTTGTGATATAATAGTGTATAAATATCAGCATTGTGAAAGTATAAAATATTAACATCTCTTCTCTCGAGAAAGCAGGAGATATGTTGACTTCAGCTGATGCTACCCATGCTGGTCTAACAAAGAAGGAATCCGGTTAAAGCATAGAATGGATTGGTCAGACCTAAATTGTATAATTGTAATTGTATGCTATTGCTGTTTTACAGGTCTTTGTAGCAAATAGTGTTGGCAGGCTCCAACTGTACATGAAGCAATTGACAAATTCACTAGATGAAGCCACAACTCAAGTAAGTATTAAAATGCTGAGATGTTTTATATACCAATAAATAAAAAGTCCCCCATCATTATTTATTATCACACATAATTATTGCAGTTAAATGATTGTAAAACTTTTTTTTTTTTTTTATTGGTGATTGGCAAAGCATTTGACCACTGTCTCCCCTAATGGAAAGTGATGATGCAGTCTACAATGGTGTATGCTTGCCTAGAAGATACCTGTTCACTCTCAACTTGAAGACACCCAGATCATAGTTAGCTGGAAACAAGGATGCCGGCCGGCAAGGTGTTCCACTCATAACTTGCACAAAATAAACTGTTCTGAACTAAAGTAGTAACAATAATATAGTTTTCTCACTTGCACCTTTTTCAAAGGTGTAGTGGTAGGTAAAAAGCAATAGATATGGCTGCTATATATGCTTCTTTATTTGTTACAAAAATTACATTGAGGAGTTGTTTCAGCGTTAGCAGTTATATTCTCTTTGGTGTTGGTTTTTAGATAGTGACATCACTTCCCCGTGTGATACAAGATGCAACAGTTTTGCATGAGGAAGGTATGCTACTTCAACAGAAGTTGTTGGCACTGGAACAGAAGGTTCAGGGAGTGGAGGAACAGACAGGCCACTCCATCGAGAGTCTCCAACGTATTGACAAATTGAAGAGCAAACTTGAGGTATTAACATTATTTTTCAAGTCACATATCTAAGGATTTTAATGTATAAAAGCTGCTACAGGACTTACAACCATGATTGCTTTATGACTATGATATTATGATATGTAGGAACGTAATTATGTAGTAATTAATTATTTCCCATCATACATGTAATATTAATTATGATACTATTATGTTTAATAAAACGATTGAATTAACTTTAGTAAGCACATGTTTATTGAGCTAAGGAGCAAGACAATCAAACAACTGCAAAAACAAATGACAATCAAAATAATAAAAGAATACAAGAAAGAAGAATAAAACAATATAAAAGAGGTTGACTGTAAACTGATATCTATGAACTTTTTTCAATACACAACAGATACCTACAGACAGTTATGTACTTTTAAACTCTAGAAACAATTACGAATTTGGTTATTCCAGAGTGCAGCGTCAGCTCTGCATGAAGCGGACAAATGGGCAGCGCTTACCTCCTCATTGGAAAATGTTTTAGATACAGGAGTACCTGCATTTGGAGAGAAACTCACTGAGTTGTCCAACCAAGTGGCTGCTATGACTCAGAGCCTGGAGGTGATTTTAGCATCATTTAAATTAAACTGACAGTTCTTGAAGCTAACAGTAAAGATTCACCGGTTCAACACTAACATTTTACATAACAATAGATTAACAAATAAAATATGGGTGTTGTACGTCTGACATTCCTTCGATAAACCCATTGAATACTTTAGTTTTACATTAATGTTTAGTTTGCATGAACAATGAAACAGCGCATGAGTATCATATGTTTTAAATTTTTTGGATCTAGCATGTCTTAAAAAATGGTGGATTATTAACCACTACAATAGTAAGTTGAAGCTAGTTTTATCAAGCCACGCCGGCTTATACGCCCTAGTAGGCACTAAGAAGTAACCACTTAGGACAGCGAGTAACTTTACCACGTTTCCCCGCGGAAAATGTTAATTACAATAATTATTTACGGGATAAAATGTATCCTATTGAACTACAGGGCTCCTGCAGTAAGTAGAGCGGTGCGGGATGAATCGAGACTTCAGTCGGACCACGGCATCGCTGCCATATATTAGTTCTGGTACTCCCCAATAGATGGCAGAGATTGAGTTGCGGCGCCAGTTCCGCTACTGAACGCTAGATGGCCTCGGTCAGAAATTGTACTCTCAGAGTTTTATTATTTCTTTAAAAGATTTTTTCTTTTATGCATATTACTTGCGTATCCACTCACGTTAAATGTAAAGGGCAATATAAGGCACTAATAGAATAGGAAAAAACTTTTGTGTAAAAGATAGCGAAGTCGCACGGAGTTTGGAAGTCTTCATACTGTCGAAGGGAAGACAGAAGGGAAAGAGAAAAAAGGGAAAAGCATAAATGGGTTCATCCTATCCCCCTATCCTTTTCTCTTCCTATATCTTTTTCCCTTTCGCTTCCCTCTTTCCATGAACAGGGTTAGGATGTAAAACTAATTAACCCGTGTGAAGCCGGGGCGGGCCAGCTAGTCACACAATAAAATTAAAAAACAAAGTTAAATCTCGATGATCTTTTTCAGGTCTATCATAAATCCATGGCACAGGTTATAACTGCTTTTCAATTCACGTTATCACCATGTATCGTACTTCTATATTGTGTATGTAAAATTGTGATGTTGATGTACATATATCTTTTTTAGCTTTCACATGACTGTATGTTATATCTTTGTTCGGTAACTGTATAAGCAATGCTTACTTGAGATCAGACCGTGAGTTCAAACTCTGCTCTGATTCTTGAGCTGACGGTGAAGGAAAACTTAATGAAGTAGGCGTTGCACTTTCCAGTGCTAGTCTGGCTAGCTGCCGATTTCATGTTAAGCACCTGCTGCCAAGCACTTAAAGTGGAGTCTGATCACAAAATCAACAAAAAGCACCACTGTCGTCATAACAATAGTTGACTGTAAAGCTTGTATGCATACAGCATCATGATATTAATACTCGTGAAGTTACTGTTTCTGTGTAGTAAAATGCTATTTGATAGCAAAGTATACATGTAAAAGTTGTTTCTGTGTCAATTCTGTTTTCTGTTGCGCTAAAACCTAAACTAAACTTAATTTGACATTCCTAAAACTATTGTGGTTATTGTTATTTAGACCTTTATGAAAGGGACAGCAACAGTTTCAGATCTGTCAATTTAAATTAATTTTAGGATTTTGTACAACATAATAGACACCGTTTGTAACTTTGTATCATTAAAATACAAGATGTGTAGGTAGTACCATGGAACAACGAGGAGAGGAATGCACCAAGAAAACAGCGGAGATAAAAAATATGCCTAAAACTAGATGGCGTTGTAAAATGAGCGGGTTATAAGTGGAGCGCAGATGAGAAATATGCCAAAAAACCGTTTTAAACCTTGATGGAGCTGCAAAATGAGCGGGCTATACGGGATGCTACGGCGGGCTAGGTTTAAATCGGTTTTTGGGATATTTCTGATCTGCGCTCAACTTATAACCCGCTCATTTTGCAACGCCATCTAGTTTTAAGCATATTTTTGATCTACGCTATTTTCTTGGTGTATTGGCATTCCTCTTCCCCTTGTTCCATACTAGTACTGGCGTGGTAAGGAAACTATTGGGCGGACATTTCTATTGTATTCTCTTTCTCACTTTGCCTTCGATTGACTGAGAAAACTGTAGTCTTCAGCTTTCGTCAAAACTTTCTACTACACCAATAGTATGTTTTTGTGTAGCCACATTATAATTTGAACTGTAAAGTTTCAAGGTGCGCTGTTGACTATTAATTAAAATATTTTTAGGTGCTAAGCGATGCGTCGGATTACGACAGGAAACGAGTTCAGTTGGAAACCTTATATAACAGGCTGGAAGCAGCAATAACTCCCCCAATGATTGATGCTCTCACCCAAATGGATAATGGTAAGAATCACTTTTAACGCAACAAATCTATTATTGCCATTGGTTGTTACGTTGAGAGGATAGCATGGCCTGCAACTAGTGTAGAAGTTAGAATTAATCTAACATATCGAGAACAGCGAATAAATATGTCGAAAAATCTGAACGCAAAGATGGACAATATATTCGCAATACTTTGATTTGTGACCACTAACCGGCAACCGGCGGATACGGGTGTTCGTGTATTTTCTTATTTGTCTTATTCGTGAAAACTAAGCAAACGTAGGCGAATGGAGTAACTTCACATCGTCATGTTTGGGCGAGTAAGACGGTACGCGAACACGAATAGCGATGTGAAGTACCACCATAATACAGGTTGATTGGTTCGTAGACCATATCCTTTCAGGTGTGTTGAAACAGGCCTTGAGCTATCTTTCAAGCGTAACATTAGTTCAGCATTTGTTTTATTTTTGAGCTATTCGAAGTTTTGTGAAAATTGGAATTATTTAAGCGTCAGTAGAGTCATAAAAACTTGTTATTTAATACCCGTACTTTCAGAAATCAGTGATTTAAGGTCGAAAATGGGGAATTATCCCAATTTCGACAAAATGTTGAATAACTCCAAAAAAAATAATCGCTAAACTAATGTTTTATTTAAAAGACAGCCCAAGACCTGTTTAAACACACCCTGAACGGATACGGTCTACGAACCAATAACCTGTATGTATAATAGTATCACTTAATTGCATTTACGTATAATCCTCATTGTGGTGTTACCAGTCCCGACTTCGAATTTTATGCCTTCTCTACACTTTTATCTACATAATCGTGTCGGTTCCAGAGCGTACCGCGACATACGTGTCGCTATACCGCGGCATGGGTCGCGCGGTCTCTGTTTGCCGGTGTTGGAGACGCGCGGCGGCTGCGCGGTTAGCTGGCGCGTGGAAACGGAGAGACGCTCATTCTATTCCCGCGCTCACCCAGCTACTGACCACCGAGGCTGCTAACCAGGTAGGTACCTTCCGCAACAGGAAAAGGTCAGCTAAATGTAATTCTTTCACAGGTTGACATTCCGAACTCATTGCCATTTGTGTTGCCTGAAACTGATAGCCTGGGTGTCTTCAAAGTCAGAGTGAATAGGTATCGTCTAGATTTACGTGCTCCATCTTCGGCCACACCGTCACTTACCATCAGGCGACTTGGTGGTCAAACGAAAATCTATAACGGTGTAAAAATAAAAAGCAATTTTTTTATGAGAATGAATGACGTGACGAGCTAGTCGTTCACGTGATGTTAAGCGACACGGCCGCGTATAACAGTTGCAGTGTCACTCAGAACTTTAAAATAATAAAGTTTCGCGTGACACTGCGCACGTCATCCTGAGACATCATACAGTCTAGTAATCAGATTACCAGACTATGAAATCAGGTCATAAAGTCTCATTTGTCCAGTAATTTCACTAGCTATAATGCCCTTCAAACCGGAACACAGTAGTGCTTGCACACTACTGCTTGGCGGCAGAATAAATAAAATTATTAATAATATGTTAATAATAATTGCTCGTGTCACCGGACACACGTTCCGCTATACTGTGGCATTCGTGTTACTATACCGCGGCATGCGCGTTGCTATACCGCGGTATGGGGCGTACTGGCATGAAAGCTAGCAACCAGGTTGGTACTTGGCTGGTGTGGTCCTGGTCACCGGACCGACGGCAGGACGGCGGGAGTCGACGGCATGCGTGTTACTGTATTATCGTATACAAATTTGAAAATGTAAAGCCTAGTTTTCAAAGGCCTAGAAGCTGGCGGATAGTGAAAGACAGTTACTGTCTGGCAGCTACTGGGTATGTGAAAACAAAGTTCCAGTACTGACGGGTCAGTTGCTCTCGGTCAGCTACTTCAAAATACTGTATAGACAGCAAAATGTACAGTTGCAGACTACTGTGTGGTCAGAAACTGGGCCAGTGAAAACCAGGCTTAAGTCGTAAATTATTGATTACTATACGTTATTACTATTATCGTTACGCATTAAAACTACAATGAAAAGTTATAGCAAACTGTAATCTGAATGCGATCTGGACTATTAATTACAATTTTAAGATGAACCATGTTTCAGATCGAGTGGCTGATCAACGTGTTGCAATCGGAGACCCCACTTGCAGAACTAATGAGGCTTTATACTGATTTGCTGCTGTCTTTGGAACCTTCTCCTACCAAGGTAGGGTAACCATTTGTGAAATATTTTAAACAGTCTACTTATGTTTACTGCCGCATTTTGGGAAAAGTGTCGTTATGAGAAACGGTCATTTTGAGAAGTTGGCGTTATGTGAATTATTGTCATTTTGCAAAGTTAAGCTGCTGTAACGCCATCAAGATGTCCTGATCAGAGATACTGATGTAAGATGGATATAGGCTCTTAGTTAAGTTTTTAAGTTCATGCTTAGCTAATTTTTGAGAATGAACGAAGGTTTTCGAAAATGAATGAAAGTTAATTACTTACGTTATTGTATAGGTGTTAATATGTGTTTTACCATTTTTTTTTGTACAAAAAAAGTGATTTTTATAAATACAATTTTGTTTTTTTCCCGTTAGCTAGCAACAGCAACACTGAAACTATGCTCTAGCGCAGAGGAAGGTGTTCTCCTTCTAACCGACCTGAGGAGAGATATTGATGCGTTAGTCGCCACCATCAAGACCTTCGTCGACACGCCTAGGCCAATACAAGGTAACAACTTAGAAAATCAACAACCGATGGGGAAGAAAGGTTCTCGAGTGGCGACCACGAACCGGAAGACGCAACGTAGGCCGACCCCCCACTCGGTGGACCGACGATCTGGTGAAAGCCGCGGGGAGCCGATAGATGCAGGAGGCTTAAATGGGTGTTGGGGAGGCCTATGTTCTGCAGTGGACGTCTTCTGGATGATGGATGATGTGATATTGTATATGATGTGATCGTAACTTTCCCTATGTATATCAAATTTCTGTACATAAGGTGACCTCGAATACGTTATAAGTTTTAATATGTTTTAATTTTTCAGTCATTGCCAACATACATTGTGTATTGATTAATAGGTTACACTTACCGGTTAATAAATCCACCATTAATACTTAACAGACAAAAAAAAAAATGAAAATTGTTTCATTTTAGAGTTCCGAGTGACACCGAAAATACCACCAACATCAGGCGAACGACTAGCTCGTCATGACACTCAACATAAAATCATATACAAAATCATCAATGAAACGTTTCTAGGGTGCCACTCAAAAATTCTTTCAGATATTTTCTCCAAAGAATTGATATATATTTCAGAGTCGCTTCAACCAATGGTTGAGCGTGAATTCGGTCGTGCTGCGTATGCGCCACTCCGCGAGCTGTTGCCCAAATTCACGGAGCTACAGAGTCAGCTTCTGCACAAACATATCAACAGTGTTGACTTGAAACAAGTAGGTACCTTATTATGATAGTAGCTCTGCCTTCTGAACTGTAGGTTGTGGGTTCGATTCCCACCCGGGACAAACATTTGTGTGATGAACATCGATTTCGGTTCTGTGTCTGGCTGGTATATTGTATTTATTATAAGTGTATAATTATTTACAAACACAAAAGTAAATTTTTATTCTATTGGTTATCTGGTTCCCATAGTACACACTTTGCTTAGTTTGGGGCTAGATGGCCCCAAACTAATGCCTATCTACCTTTTTTATTTTCTGAACACGCGAGCGATCTTCGAATTATCTATTTGTAATAGTGTTTGGATAAAAACGCATTACAAACGCGCACAAGAGCCCCACAATTTTCTATAAGCTGTCATAAAACGATTTACAGAATAGACGCGACACGTACAAAATCATCAACATACACACATCATTTACATTTGGTATAGTGACGATGCGTTTCAAACGGCTACTTGTTCTTTCAGGACGATCTTCTGGAACATTCGAGAGCGATCCAGATTATTGCTGAACGCTGCGAAAACTGGCTCGAAGTTGCTTACACACGATCCAAAAAAATCGCAGGCATCGCTGCCTACCCATACTATGTACCAGCTCTAGAGGTAACTAACTCTTTGCTCATTCTTCCTGAGCATTCTAATAAAACAGGAAAGAAAAATCTGAAAATCTGACTGATTTTGTGTAAATACTTCAGTTTTGCCGGCATTTTGATGATGAAAGTTTATAGCGAATAAGGTCAGAAGTACAAAAAATAATTTATAACTCACGTATTAAAAAAAAGCAATTGAGTGACGTGACGAGCCAGTCGTGTGCGTGATGTTAAGCGTCACGGCTGCACATAACAGGTTGCAGTATCGCTCGGAACGGAACTCTAAATTATTATAGTTTCGCGTGACACTACACTGCGCACGTCATCCTCAGACTTCATATAGTAATAAGGTTATTAGACTTGTGTGATCAAATCATAAAGTCTGTTTTGCCCAGTAATTCCACTAGCTACAATGTCCTTCAAACTGGAACACAATAGTGCTTGCGCTCTACTGCTTAGCGGCAGAATAACTGGCAAAGCGGTGGTACCTACCTAGATGAACTCTAACATAACGTATTAACGTTTTTCTATAAAAATTGCAGAACTTCATAACAACGCTATCATCTCTGATATCTGCGCACAGCCGGCGCATAGAGACCGAATTTTTGACATCTGTGTCGGCGGGAGAAGCCACTGGCATCTTATCGGATACTTTCGCGGCTTCTTTGATACTAGAGGGCGCTACTGCCACGATTCTCGATACTATCGCTGAACGGCATAAAGCAGAGTCGGGAGAACCAGGTTAGTGAGATGAGTCTAAATGACGTTTACGTTACGAAGTTTTACTTTATAGTTTTTTATCATTGACTAGGCTAGCGTTTGACCACAATCTCACCTGATGGGAAGCGATGATGCGGTCAAAGGTGTAGCACGTGTGTCAGTGTGGTATGTTTGAGTTTGAGCGAGGTAGGTAAGCTATACTTACCTGAAGCATCACATTTATCTGCTAAAAGGATCTAAGCGGACCTCGTAATCAAACACCAACAGGTTTGTTTGGACGATGTGGGTTTGAGTTTAAAGGGGGTGGGTTTGAGTGATGTTAGAATTTGAGCGTATTTTAGAGCGATGTGAGTTTGAGTGAAGTGAATTTGAGCAAGGTAAGTTGTTTGAACGTGTTCATATAAAACAAGGTGGGGTATGTAACGATATTGGTTTTAGTTGAGCGGATTTAAGCGATTTGAAGTTATTTGCTGATACTTTCCGCAAAAGTTTGTTTAGGTAGTTACCACCGCTTTGCCAAATATTCTGCCGCCAATGAGTAGTATGCAAACGATGCAATGAGTTAACATTGTTTTGGCGAAGATCACACAAAGTGAGATATAATAAAGTAAGTTTGAGTGATAGAAGTATTTTAACGAGTTGAGTATGAAAAGACCGAGTTTCACCGTAATGAATTTGAGCGAAGTTTTGAGTGAGACGGATTCAAAAACGCTTTACAAACTAAGCTATGCTATAAAATCATCTGTCGAATGCTTATTGGTATGAGGGTCAAACTATTACTATTTTATGGAATTAAATATTACCGTGTAATATTTCAGAACCTAAAGACCCGACACCCCTACAAGATTTGGCTGGTTTATTACTTGAAGCGGAAGGGCGTCAGCGGCTAACCGCCTATATAGCCGAGCCGCCGCTATCTGTGGCAATCCTACGGCGGGCTAAGGAGCATTTGAACACTTTATCTAAGAACATATTAAAGGAACCAGTGGAGACACAACTAGGTAAGAAAAAAAATCTGATGTAACCTGAAATTCGTTGATTTATTTACAATAATGTTCCTAAACTATTATTTTGTGAGAAATATGTGTATAAGTATAAAAGTTATGTTCGTTAGTTGAGTTTGAAATAAGTTTGAGTTGAGTGGTGTGAGTTTGAGCGAAGTGAGTTTTAAGAGCTTTTGCTTATACTTCAATCAAAATATCTTAAAACTCACTTCTTTCAAACTCAAACCGCTCATCTCACCTTAGTTCATACTCACGTCTCGCTTTTGAGTGATGGGAGATTGCCAGCAGCTGTGTTTAGAAGCTGAGCCGCCGCTATATGTGGCATTTATGACAGGCGCATTCTCGCTGCCCGCAAGCGATCTATTGAATCCTTCAAAAATGGTGTCAACAGTCCATAAGCGACCACTTATCGTGAAGTGAGCCGTTTGTTTCTCTTTCCACTTATACACCGTGGAATCGAACTCGATATTCTTCTGAAATGTATGTACTTAGTCCATGCTATAGAACAATATTACAGCGTAAATTAACAAAATTAAAAATATGTCTCAAAAAATAATTTTCCGGTAACCGAAATGTCTATTTCACACTACACGCTGCGGGCAAATGTTTCGTAGGTAGCTAAAACACCTGCACCGCCCTCCCCGATGTCCCGGAGTGCCAAATTATTACATGTCGTAGGCCATTTGTTAAGAATTTGAATTTGGACTAATTTTATAGTACCTAGTTTTACGTTTTACATCATAGGTGTTTTTGTGTTTAGATTTAAATAAACATTCTCAAGCATGGACTGAGTACATACATTTCCGAAAAATGTCGAATTCAATTCCACGGTGTATAAAGGCTATTTGTCGCATGATCTCCACTTGCTTACCGAACCTTGTTCTTTCGTTTTTAGGGTGTTTATTGGCCTATATTAAGCAATAAATATTTGCTGGCTGATTATTGCTATTGCGATTTGCGATTGTGACTGTGACTGTTACTGTTGCTGTTGCTGTTACTTTTACTTTTTACTGTGGCTATGACTGTGACTGTGATTTTGATTGAGATTGCAGTTATGATTGTGATTATGCTTGTGGTGGTGCAATGATTGTGGTTGTGATTATGATTTTGATTGCGACTGTGACTGCGACTGTGACTACTATTGCGATTGTAATTAGTGATCGAGGCTGCGGTAGTAGCGATTGCGATTTGTTTGTGGCGATTGCGATTTTTGGTGTAATGATAACTGTTTTAGATAGTGATAATTGACTGGCCTGTTAGCTCAGTTGTCAGTAACTCTGTCTTCTGAAATAGGTTGTGGGTTCGATTCCCACTCGGGACAAACATTTGTGTGATGAACACAAAGACTTCTATGTATACACTAGACAGGACATCAGGCACTGTCAACCACTGCAAATATGCCTGCGAGCATCTTCTCGCTCATACGATGCTCAGCACTCAAAGCGACTGCACGTGCAGAAGCGAATAGTAGTAAAAATTATGATCCGAATGTGCCATTGCACTAGCGCTGCGTGTTGGGATCGTTGGCTAGACGATTTAATCTCGTAAAGCGCTATAGCGGATTTTAGTTTAATTATACAAAAAATGGCAACTATTTGTGCTTCGAATAGCTTCTCTAGTGCGTAGTACATATACCTCTTTGGACGAACATCGATGTTTGTTCTGTGTCTGGGTGTTATATTGTATTCTATGTATGTATTTACAAACAACTAAGTATTGTATCAGTTATCTAGTTCCCATAGTACAAACTATGACTGGCCTTACAGCTCAGTTGGTAGTAGCCCTGCCTTCTGAACTGTAGGCTGTGGGTTCGATTCCTACCCAGGACAAACATTTGTGTGATGAACATAGGTATTTGTTCTGTGCCTGGGTGTTATATAGTATGCTACGTATGTATTTATAAACAAAAAAAGTATGTATTGTATCAGTTATCTGGTTCCCATAGTACAAGCTCTGCTTAGTTTGGGGCTAGATGGCTCTGTGTGAATTGTCCACGCGTATTTATTTTATTTATTTATTTATTTATGCTTAGTTTGGCGCTGTGTGCATATTTATTTATAATGTCATTAAATGCTATTGTCTGAATTACAGAGAAGATACCGTCACTACCGGTGTGGAACAACAATGACGCCCTCACAACTGATCTGCCTGACTTTGCGCTTTCTCCACAAGAGTACATTACTGAGGTATAATAATTCTTATGTATTGGGCGTATATTATGGTAACATGTCACCACGTCAGTATTTTGCCTTATGCAGTACCTACACACATCAAAAAAGTCTAAGCAACATGCATGATAATACAAATTTACCATTTATATTAATTAATTTCTAAGTATTTACTCACTCAAAGTGCGTCGGTAAGTAAACTTTTTTGTTATGGATGACATACCGGCTGGTTGTAAAAAAAATCGATTATGTTTTGTTTTTTCATAAAATTCAAATGACTGCGAATTTGCTTGAATTTAAGTGCGTTTTAATTGACACGTTTTTTCTTGATTTTATAATTTTACCAACCATTTAAATAAAGTTAGCGACAAAATTGAATCGTTAGAGCGCGCCACCTTGAGCGGCTGCTCGCCTTCTGCATCCATCGGCTCCTCGCGGCTTTCACCAGATTGTCGGTCCACCGAGTGGGGGGCCGGCCTACGTTGCGTCTTCCGGTTCGTGGTCGCCACTCGAGAACCTTTCTTCCCCATCGGTTGTCAGTTCTAAAGGCGATGTGGCCTGCCCATTGCCATTTCAACTTGCTAATTCTAAAAGCTATATCGGTCACTTTAGTTCTCCTGCGGATCTCCTCATTCCGGAGCTTATCTCGCAGGGAAACACAGAAAATGTATGTAAATGTATGCTTACTACAATGCAAATAGATCAGTCCGGTATAATATCGTGTTTCTTGCTGCACCCGAATTCTATACTTTGCTGTCCGAATTATAAACGAGGAATCAAAACGGTTCAATATATTTTTCACAGCATAGGTTCAATTTATTTTTCTTGTTATCTCTTTGAGTGGGTATGTAGGATTGATTAACCAAACATAAGATGGAGCGTAGAGCACAAGTAAAAAGGTTTTTTTTATGTGACTGTAAGTGATGTGATCCAAATGTTTATTTTACAGATTGGTCAGTATTTAATGACGCTGCCGCAGCATCTTGAAATGCACATGTCAGAGAAACAAGCCCCTTGGCAGTTTCTTACCGAGGTAAGTACCTTTCATAATTATATGCTCAGGTTATGATTAACTTGTACCTATCCAATATCTACGGGCTGTGGAGAGAGCTATGTTCGGAGTTTCCTTGTGAGATAAGATCCGAAATGAGGAGATCTGCAAGAGAACTAAAATCACCGATATTGAAGAGGCAATGGGCAGGCCACATCGCTCGTAGAGCTGACAACCGATGGGGAACACAGGTTCTCGAGTGGCGACCATGAACCGGAAGACGCAGCGTAGGCAGCCTCCCACTAGGTGGACCGACGATCTGGTGATAACCGCGGGGAGCCGATGGATGCAGGAGGCGAGCAGCCGCTCAAGGTGGCGCTCTGTGGGGACGCTTATGTTTAGCAGTGGACGTCTTCAGGGTGATGATAATGACATTCTACGTGTTAGATACAAGTGATATGGTGGTACAAAAAATCGCCTTCTTTTGTATAAGCCATTCAACGTATAAACCCTTTTTACCGTGTGCGTCTTTCCAAAGACACGCACGGTAAAATGGCTGTAAACACTGTATTGCTATTGCTCACTAAAAACACGCCAGTTTTTGTGCTCTCGCAGAAATATAAACTAAGTTGACCGATTACAGCACTCCGTAGCAGCGCAGTTTTCATTACCTCTGTAGTATTACTACGAAAAACACCTTTATTACTTACTTCACGGTCCAGATATAAATATTTTATCTTATTGATAATAATATTTATATTGTTATACATTATTTCTATATTTGTAGGTATGCATCAACACATGCGAGATCTACGCACAGAAGATATTAACAATAAGAAACATGGACGAGCTTGGCACGAAACGCTGTCTTACTGATATTGGTGTGTATATATTATAATACTACTTGGCTAATATAGCGATATGTTTGAAAAGCTAATAGACTTTTTTTATGTTTATGTAAACGAATGACGCGACGAGCTCGTCGTTCACCTGGTGTTAAGCGTCACGGCCGCCCATTACAGATTGCAGTGTCACTCGCAAACCAGAATTAAAGTTTCGCGTGACACTGCGCACTGCGCACGTCATCCTGAGACATCACAGTCTAAAAAAGATTTCTAGACTGTGAGATCAGTTCTTAAGTCTCATTGGCCCGGTAATTTCACTAGCTACAATGCCCTTCAAACCGGAACACAGAAGTGCTTGCACACTACTGCTTGACGGCAGAATAACTGGCAAAGCGGTGGTACCTACCTAGACGAACTTTGCAGAAAAGTCCTACCACCTAGCAAAAGAGGTAACCTAAATTCTTAAGTATGTTTGTGTAGGTAAGCATATACTGATTTCCGGAATAAATTTAATTTAATTTCGATAGGCTTTTGTCGTGCTATTTTTTATTGCACAAATTAATAAACTCCTCAAAAAATAAACAGCAGTGAAAACAAAAATTAAATATCTCAAAAAATGGCAAAGTTACAAGCATTATAAAATACAGGAATAGAAAGAGACAGTTCAAACGAGCAGTGACGTCAGTTCTTGCTCCTTCATAGTACCTCATTATTAAGCTGTGGTAGGTTTAACGTACAATCTCATTGGCATGTTACGTCACTAACGTGCGTTTTCATAGTAACTGTTGGGAGCTCTATTTTGCGAGAAAGGGACTGGCGATGCCCTCTGCAGAAACTTTAAAAGCTTATAAACCGATTATACCCGTGATTTATTTACCGATATTACCAATTTTTTCAATTCGTTTTTAACCTACTTATTCTCTTCTATTTTCAGTGTATCTATCGAGTGTGGTGGAAGATCTTGGGGCTACTATCACCCCGGCATTAAAGAGTTTGGAGTTCTCACTGCGGGCGGCCACCCCTAGCCTCTCCCAAGGTGTCAACCCTGATCAGGGTATGTAAGAACCATACGCAATCACGATTTTGTTCTATGTTGCGAACGTACATTGTAAACGTACCATAGAAAAACTATTATAAAAAAGGCTAATGTATTTATTTAACCTTTCAAATGCCGCGCTTAACGCAATAGCGGTGTAGCTACGTGCCGAGAGATTTCGATGGCCGCGCGGCCACTCTACCTGCATTTTTAAGATCAAATATCACCAAAAATATAAGTCTTACATTTTACGTTAATGTATTTTTTGAAAGACAATTAAATCATGATTTCATTTATGCATAATTTATTAGATTTATAATTGTTGTGTTTTTACTATACGTCGTTATCTCTTACGAGACCGAAACGTCGTTAGTGCTTTAGTAAAACACATATAAAATAAAGGTTTTTATTTATTTTGTCTTTTGCTTTATTTAACTTTATAACTGGATATATTGGGTACCTGATTACATAACAAAATAGTATAGCATTATGAAACTTTAGGAATACACATGAGCAAAAATCTAGCATTTTCAAGCGCGGATCCGTGTCCGCGAATTCGGATACTTCACATAAACAGTTCGAGCGAATTATGAACTAAATGAATGTATTCGAAGATCACTTCATTCAATAGGAACATGCCACAGAACTTTCAGCTTAATCTGCTAGTGAATACTACAGAAAAATACAAAAAATCGTGTGAAGTCGTTTTGTCGTAGATCCGCGTTCCGGCAGTTTAATAAGATTACACTGATCCACGTTGCGGCAAACGAAAGGTTAAACATAAATTGTTAATGTAAGGTTTCATTAATATGTGTGTGATTTTAAATGGGTTATAATAATATAAATAAATGTTTCTTATTATATGAAAAAGAGTGGTTTTTTTATGTATTAAGTACGTTTTAAATAAATATATCTTCAGTATCATATGCCCGTCTACATATTAAAATACAACTTAGCTAAGCGACACTGCCCCGTTTTCTAGTAAGTTAGGCTTGGCACATTAAATAGGGTCATTCCTTTTCTCCCCACCAGCTCTGTCCCACCAGTGGGGAGAAAAGGAAAAATCAAAAGTAAATGCCTTTTCTCCCCACTATGAAACATAATATTTGCCGGTGGGGAGAAAAGGAATAACCAAACTAACTATAATGTGATGTCCCACTAGCCTTGACATGAAACAAACATTACTTTCACTGAACACTCATTACTTGTATGTTGATCATCGGCTGTCTTTAGCCAATGAGCGTACAGTATTTAGTGTTGACTTGACACGAGCTTGACAAACGTATGAGTAACATTTAAAAAACTGTCAAACTTTGGTGCAGATGGGCATTGTTACATGAACATGAAGTAACTGATACCTAATAGTACTACATTATATCTGCTGACTAACTTTGCTGGATATACTGACAACAATAGTGGGCACCTCATGGGCAAACTAAGATAAGATAATTTATTGCCAAAATAAAACCACCACTTAAAACCACAAACTTGCTCCACCATTGACCGCATCATCACTTTACATCAAGCGAAATGTAAAGTTTTCAAACAAAGTGCACATAACCACGATTGACCGCATCATCATTTTACATCCAGCGAGATGTAAAGTTTTTAAACAAAGTGCACTTATAGCATAAAAATAGTAGAGCGACAAAACTAATGGAAGACCATAAAATTTAAATAAAAAAGTTTTATATTTAAACCAATTTATTCAACAGATTGTTTATTACATCTAAATTAAAGATAAGTAGTACAATAGTATGAGTTATATGATTTAATACCTGTCTAGGTCCGTAAGAATGACGCTCAGTCGCTAACTATACTCAAGTAAGGATTTTGTGGGGAACATTCTTGATTTGAGCATCGATTCACAGATGAGCTTCGCGCGTTCACAATACAAATCAGAAATCCTGCCCGCCTAGCATGCGCTTCGCGACAAAATTGTCTCGACACTTTAACCCGTGAGAGACCGTGACAAGGCTATGTTAGCGCGTGAGTGTGTCTCACTCTAACAGCGACGACAAGTTTTCTCGCGGTGCGCATGCTATGGAGTCTAGGGGTCTAGCAATGATGACATTAGCTATGACATTAGCAGCGGAAAAGTTTTCCGCAGGCAATGTCATTCCCATATATTTTGAGTTAGCGTGAGGCGTTAACGCTGATGGAAAGGCATCTTTGCTAGACCCCCTGGTCTGGTGTGTACATCAATATTTCCACAAAACAATGAGTCCCACATCATACGCGGGGCAAGGTAGCTTACTATTGGACATCCTTAACTAGTGACATGTGCAGTGTGCACTTCCCGATTGGTTGCTTAGAGTTTATTCATAGAATTGTCCAATCGCAAAGAAGAACGTAATTGCAGAGGAGTATAAAAGATACTGTTTTCGTGCGGGAAGGAATATTGTAATATACGCGATCTGGTATCTTCATCCTTATTCCAGAATATGGTAGTTGCTGATATCTAAGCTCGTTCCTGAATGTCGTAATTGATCGGATCTTTACCTATTTGGATAAGTTGTCAATCTCCAAACGACCGCTAATTAACAGTTTCAATTCAACCTTGTCTTTTGTCTGTATTATTATCCATTATAATATATTCTGTCCTATTGGCTCAACTTTAGCTTACAGCATAAATATGGCGTTACTTCTTCTATGGCGATAATCAAGTAGCCTCGAGTGGGTGTAACAGAATGTATCTATAAGTAATGTTTTAAGGTTGATCCAACTGAACAAATTTCTCTAAGAAATAAGGGCTAAAATGTGAAAAAATTTGGACTTCACCTACCGATAAGTAGATTTTATTAAATGAGAATGAACGACGTGACGAGGTAGTCGTTCACCTGATGTTAAGTGACACGGCTGCACATACAAGTTGCAGTATCACACGGAACTTTAAAATAATAAAGTTTCGCGTGACACTGCACTGTGCACGTCATCCTAAGACATCACACAGTCTAGTAATCAGATTACTAGACTGTGAAATCAGGTAGTAACGTCTCATTTGCCCAGTAATCTCACTACAATGCCCTTCTAACCGGAACACAGTAGTGCTTGCACACTATTGCTAGATTACCAACTTTATCCGCTCGACTTTACGCTGTATACGGGGGCTAAATAGTTATTGGATAAAACTGAATTGAACTTCTCACAGGAACCACAGCAGGAATAAAATACGCTCGTGTCCCAATAGAGACGCCCTTTTGATACTTTCATACAATTCAAGTGTGTGACGTTTTAGAACTAAATGGTTTACCTGCGCAGATGTCAGACTGTATCCAGTCATTAGTGTTTGCGCTCGACGCCTAGTGGTCGGCACGAATACTGTTACTACTTTCGCCTTTATCAGGGCGCGAGCGTAATTTGGTTTCCTGCTCTGTGGTGACTTCGAACATCGGCCAATCCACATTTATAGAAATCAGGGCCTTATACCTATTCTAAAATATTACGTTGTTAAATCTCGATGCATTCATGCGCGAACACCATCCCGTGAACATGGCTTGTTGGGCAAGCTGAAATAAAGAAAAAAATACAATAAAGCTTAAAAACCCTTTTTTCTTTTAAACCTTTTTAAAAGAAAAAAAGTTATAAGAGTGATAAATACAAAAAAGTTTATCGAAAAATTGTGAAAAAGGCTGTGGTTTTTGATTTTCGTATCAATTAAAATTATAAATAACAATGAATATGTGTGGACGTTTCACACAGCGTAATCTAGCCCAAAACTAAGCAACGCTTGTACTATGGGAACCAGATAACTGATACAATATTTAAATACTTTTTGTTTGTAAATACATAGAATAGAATAAAATATAACACCCAGACACAGAACAAACATCTATGGTCATCACACAAATGTTTGTCCTGGGTGGGAATCGAACCCACATACAGTTCAGAAGGCAGAGCTACTACCAACCGAGCTATCAGGCTCTACAGTTCCGTGTGTTTATAACTTAGCTAGCCAGAATGATCTGCCACAAGCTCTGGTTTCAACACGCCGTTGTATCACCGAAAGTTATAATTTAGAACATTAATGGCAAGATTCGAACCTATGACGTACTACTACAACTCGACATTACAATATTTCTATGCAAGCTAAAAAAGAGTTCTGCCCGTCTGCACTTATGGACTTAACTCCATTAAAATACAACTTAGCTAAGCAACACTTTCCCCGGGTTCTTGTACATTTTAGGGCTACATACCCAAAGGGTAAAACGTCCCCTATTACTAAGGCTCCGCTGTCTGTCTGTCCGTCTGTCACCAGGCTGTATCTCATGAACCGTGATAGTTAGACAGTTGTAATTTTCTCAGATGATATATTTCTGTTGCCGCTATAACAACAAATACTAAAAAACAGAATAAAATAAATATTTAAGGGGCTCCCATACAACTAACGTGATTTTTTTTAATAGTACGGGACCCTTCGTGCGCGAGGTCGACTCACACTTAGCCGGTTATTTAAATTCGTGTCAACTTGGCACGCGAAATACTGAACGCTTGTTGGTTGCCTGCTGATCATCGGCTATCTACAACCAATGAGCCAGTGCCAGTGAACCAGTGCGGTATTTAGTGTGTTGACTTGACACAAGTTTGACAAACGCACGAGAGACCGGGGGCTACAGAGATAAAATAACCGGCCAAGTGCGAGTCTGACTCGCGCACGAAGGGTTCCGTACCATCACACTTCACACTAATATTATAAAGCTGAAAGTTTGTATGTGTGTATGTGTGTTACTCCTTCACGCTCAAACCGCTGGACGGATTTGGATGAAACTTGGAATATAGATAGCTTATGTACTGGATTAACACATAGGCTACTTTTTATCCGCGGGTGAAACCGCGGGGCGCAGCTAGTTATCTATAAAAAGGAGCAAAGAATCACGTTTGTTGTATGGGAGCCCCCTTAAATATTTATTTTATTCTGTTTTTTAGTATTTGTTGTTATAGCGGCATCAGAAATACATCATCTGTGATAATTTCAAATGTCTAACTATCACGGTTTATGAGATACAGCCTGGTGACAGACAGACATACAAACGGACGTACAGTGGAGCCTTAGTAATAGGGCCGGTTTTACCATTTGGGTACGGACCCTAATAAGTGCACGATAAGTGTGAACATAAGAGCTGTCAAACTTCCCACGGGCAATAAGTGTGGTGTAAAAGAGTTTATACAATTTTTTTACAAGATTTTCTCCAAGGATTACGTATCTCAACTCAATTTTATTCACCTTTCTCACATCTCGGTCCGTAGAAGCCGGTACCTTCGCACTTGCAGGTGAAGCCGGGGTCATTAGAGGTCTGGATGCAGTTCCCTCGAGAGCAAGGCATGCTCGAACAGATGTTAGAGGTCCTTTCAGGCACAGGAGGTGCGGTCGCAGCTGCATACAATAAACAATAATAGAATAATTACACCAGGTTTTCACCAGATCGTCGGTTCACCGAGTGGGGCCGGCCTACGCTGCGTCTTCCGGTTCGTGGTCGCCGCTCGAGAACCTTACTTCCCCATCGGTTGTCAGTTCTACGACCGATATGGCCGGCCCATTGCCAGTAAACCTTTTTTTAAAAACCGCCCGACCGACCAGTTAAACCGACTTCAATGCTGCTGCCCATTCTCTGGATATTCTCTTAGCCGGATCTAACGGCACCCATGGGAAGAGGTGGGGTGGTCCTATTCACAAACCGCGCCGGGACCACACGGCCAAACATAATAAAAATTCAATTCAATGTAAAAAAAAACATACTATCGAATTCTGCCGTCCTTATGAAAACTGCAGTAAGTAGGTAAAACATGTTTTCGAGAAAAACGCGAAAGCAAAAGTTGCGAGAGTAGTCGAGAATAGTCGAGTTGCTGCATTCTTACTTCCTGTGTTTTTGGGTTCCAGGTGGAATTTTGATACGTGATAAAGAACAGGATTTGGTATTTTTTGGCGATTCCGAATATTTATCTAACTCAATTTTGCCAAAAACGTTAGTTACTGCGTTCTTCACTATGAGGATGAGGGTAGAATTGAGAACACCGTCTTCCGAGATAGTTACCATTGTAATTAGAAGGTTCGAATTGTTGTAATGACATGGTAAACATTCCGTATTACAGTTTTTTTTAAAACAGGTAGTTTTCGTGTGTTCGCAGCAGTTCGATTTTTCTCACCTCTGATCGCATTGTGGCAAGCCCGCCTGTTTAAATAATAATATTCAGAGCGGCAGCCGTAGCCACATATGCAGGCGTTCCCTTGGATCTTGCACCCGTTCTGGTATTGGCTGACATCGCAACACCATGCGGCCACTGCAACACAAGGCAAATTCAAATAATTTTAGTGCAAATAAGCAAGAGGTATATGTACTACGTACTAGAGAAGCTATTCGAAGCACAAATAGTTGCCATTTTTTGTATAATTAAACTAAAATCCGTTACAGCACTTTACGAGATTAAATCGTCTAACCAACGATCCCAACACGCAGCGCTAGTGCAATGGCATACTCAGATCATAATTTTTACTGCTATTCGCTGCTGCACGTGCAGTCGCTTTGAGTGCCGAGCATCGTATGAGCGAGAAGATGCTAGCCGGCTATTTGCAGTGGTTGACAGTGCAAGTTAGAGATGTGCTGTCTAGTGTATACATAGAAGTCTTTGCAAATAAGCTACTTTTAGCCCCTGTCAAGTCAAAGTCAGAATACTAAGTGATTGTGATTATTTTTTTATATACCTATTTATTTATACTCATTCTATCGAAGGGAAGAGAGAAGGAAAAGGGAAAAGATAGGGCAATAGGCTGAACGGATGGGCCGGCGAAGAAAAGCCTGCTGCCTCCCTTCTAATGCCGTCCTGCGTCTTTCGCTTTCCTGTTCCCATAAACAGGGTTAGAACGTAGAATTAACCCGTGCGAAGCCGGGGCGGGTCAACTAGTATAAATATGAAAAGGCATATATGTGAATAATTAATCATCTCTAATTATTGTATTTTAATGCCGGTTGCAATGCCTTATCACCGGCATTAGTCTTTTTAGGATGTTTTATCAATCAGAGCTTCCGTCCTGCAAACTCAATTCGATACGTGTATGTGTAACTATTATACTTACACTACTATACTTGCATATTTACATTTTTTGTTATAACTATTATTGTGGTTGTAACAAAAAAATATTATTTTATTATTATTATTTAGTCGAAGAGCGAGCTTCTAAATACTTAGCTGCTACTCTAACGCTGGGTCTCCATTGACCTGCAAGAAATCTTCTGCAGGAAGTGTATGGCCGTCTATGAGACAATAAGTAGTTTCTCAGTAACTATACCTTGACCATTTTAATAATGGTTTTTTGACAGCTCACGCCCATGAAGTTTCGTATTTTTTACGTTAAAACTTCAAACAAATAATATTGTACTTCATGGAATTCATCAAAACTAAATCAAAATGTACATTTATCTATATCGATTTTTACGTTTACGTACCTAATTCGATTAATGATAATAGTACAATCGGAATGGTATCACATTCGAGAATCTTTAGAACGTCACTAACTTGTCAGTCGTCGAGCTGTCATAAAACCATTAATGAAATGGACTCAGTACCTATAGGTAGTTTACATGTCCAAGCTACAGTACTGTCCGATAGATGATCGGACGCTTCCTGCACAAGTTTTCTGGCAGAAGAAGCCCAGCCCAACAAATGACGTATTTAATTTTAAAGGCCTCATATATTTATACTTACTTACATTGTTTACAATCAATAAACAAGGAAACGTAGAAATGTAACGATTGTTTATTGTTTGTAAGTGTCAATGATAATAGAATAGCGAAAACTTGTTATAAATTGAGCATTGAATTATCTGCGATGTGGACGTAGTACAGAGAAACATCTTGTTTTGCTGTTCTGGGTACCTATTTGTTTGTATAGCTTTGGATGATAATCTTTCGGTCATAAAGTCAAACCGATATATAACAATAAAGTTCGAGAAATTCTCTTCTGTTTAGGTATTAGTGTATGAAATACTATTTGCAAGATTTTATGGCTCATTGGGGTTACCCACCTACATACTATTCGGCACAATCCGGTGGCAAAATATTACCTATAGTAGGGTATTTATATATTATACATTGTATATATATATATATATATATATATATGCTGGCAGCATTACCACGCTGGATGGCAATGCTTATCTTTTGTGCATATATATATACAATGGGTCCATGGGGCCCGCCGCCATGGAAACGTACCGGGACTTGGCCAAACGTTTGGTGGAGGCATCAGGTGACCAGAATGCTGGCTTTTATTTTGCACAAAAGATAAGCATTGCCATCCAGCGTGGTAATGCTGCCAGCATTCTGGGCATTTTCCCTCCGCCAACGGTTTATTTTAGGTTTTATATTTTAGTTTTAAAGTTTTTAGGTATAGTTTAGTTTTTAGGTCTAGTTTAGTTTAGTATATACATGTTATTTAAGTTTTTACATCCAATAAACCAAACCTATAGTAGGTATATTATATACTATCCAGTCACAGCTTTTGTCATATTAGATTATTTTATTACTTATAATCATTTAAATAATCATTTACAGGTAATTTAATCATTAAATAGGTATCTATGCATATATACTAGTCTAAGGCAAACGTATGACTGCCTTGCGTAAATTTTGGGACAAGCTATATAGCCTACATATAAATAGGATGTCCCAAAATTTACGTAAGATTTAAATTAAAAAGAAAACAGTTTTTTTTCTTTAGATTATCTATAATTTTTTTATTGTATCATGAAGTACACAGAATGAGGTTATTTGTGTGATATACCACGTGGAGCACATGGGCTTCAGGGCAAAAATTTTCTTTACTATTTGGCATGAATGTGGCTGAATTTCGTTGATGCAGCGTTGAATTCCTCCTTCAACGCTCAGTTATAAATATTTCCATACATTCGCTCAGCAATCAGAACGAGATATGAATGTCGATGCCCTTTAGGATTATTATTTTTAGGTACTAGTTAAGGTGGAACGTTTCACTAGTGCGGCAAATTCAAATTTTCTTGCATTCTTTTGTCAATAATAGCTTAATTACTCAACGTGATTACATGAAAACTAATTTTGCGGAAATAGATAGAATGTATCAACAAATTACGATTAAAAGTATCTCCTAGATATCATTGGTTTAGCGGCAAATGGCAAATAAACAATTTTCTTCTTAGTTTTTCAGTCTACTGCCATTTGTCGCTAAACCAATGATAAGTAGGTGATACTTTTAATTGTAATTTAATTCTGCAAAATTAGTTTTCATGTAATCACGTTGAGTAATTAAGCTATTATTGGCAAAAGAACGCAAGAAAATTTGAATTTGCCGCGCTAGTGAAACGTTCCACCTTAAGTTTATTATTGGGCGTACGTAGTAGTACGCAAACGTAATGACGTAGCACTTTAGTACCTATTATACCATAAAGGGTAAACACTAACACCATGTAGGTACCAAAACATTTTTGGTTTCACCAAAGTTTATTAAATATAATAACCCGATTGAAAATTGGAAGCGCGTACGTCTTATGATATTTATTTACGTCATTTTGTAAAGGAATAATTATTCCGCGTAAATGTGTATAATAAGCGGTTTATTGTTTACTGAAACATGCTTTATCTATGAATAATATTATATACACTACATTATTAGACTATTAATTACTGTCAATGCTTCTCCGCAACCGAAATTGCAAAGATATGTAGTCACTAGTTGCGCCCCACAGTTTCATCCGTAGATAAAAAGTACCTATCATATGTTAATCCAGCGTACAAGCTATCTATATTCAAAATTTCATTGAAGTCGGTTCAGTAGTTACAGTAACAAACATTCACACATACAAACATTCGCATTTATAATATTAAGTATATAGGTTCACGTTTAGAAAGTTTTATACTCTACCCACATAGCCAACAAAAAAATATTTTTTTTCAGTACCAACATAATAGACATAGAACAGATTAAATGTAGCTATAGGTTACATCGTCAAGACTTCGACATCGCAGTAATGGCTACATGCCTACTCTGCTCGGAAATAACAGCCTCTTCTTCTCGTGTAGGCAACCAGATGGCCTAGCGTGCGCACCGCTAAAAAACTTGCCGTCGCTGTTAGAGTGAGACACACTTAGGCGCTACCATAGCCTTGTCACGATCTCTCACGAGATAAAGTGACGAGAAAATTTTGTCGCGGTGCGCATGCTAGCCGGGCTGGTCTCTCACGAAATAGTGTGTAAAAAAATTTCTCGCGTTGCGCATGCTAGCCACGCTGCTGTTAGGATTTTAAGGCCGCCCAAAGGCTTCTGACATGGCTTAACGACTATTCTTACCAGTGCCCACTGAAGCACAGTAGCGTTTAGTTTGTAAATACCGCTTTTTGTAGCGGTCATCCATCAAAGTAATGACCGCAGCGAACGTTGCGTTAACTTTACCGATTGGTTACGGGTTAGGGCTAGTCGTGCGTCGCAATGAGTACTAACAGTAATAATATACTGTAAGTAATTATACTTAATTTAAATAAAAAAATAAAGTTTTGCAAGGCGTGTTTTTTCTACTCTTCATTTTCACATATGTGCTTTTTAGATTAGTTTTGTAAGTGATAATAATACAAGGCAGTACTTACGAAGACAGCCGGCCAGAGTCGCGAGCAGAAGGCAGGACTTCATGGTGACAAGCGCTCGGCTCCGGGGCTGGGCTGGACTGATACGGGCTTCCTCCGGCACAGTAGTGTGAATGTACTCATATCGCTCATATCTTTGACCTGATAGGCCGACGTGCCCGCTGTATGTATAGTTGTTTTTAACTGCCTTTTAAATAACTCGATATTATTTTTACTCTAGGGATTTGCCCTTGTGATTATGGCTAATACATATTATATTATAGTAAATAATAAATTCATTTAATTCAGGCAACTGGTTTAAAAAATGAACAGGCCCATATTTACAAAAACCTTACAGAATTAGAACTTATTTTATTAGAAAGCGCACAAGTTCAGTAATTTTCTTTTTTCGTACGCGGCTCTGTGCACCTCCGGAATACAATTCCTTTTGGGCAAAATGCAGGATTCAGAAATATTTCCTTGTATTTAGCTGGAAACCGGAAATAATACTTAGTGCTAATGACAATTACATATTAGATACGACTACCTCTTTTTTATACTCAGCTCAAAGCTAATATAAACAGGTTAGAATAATAGGAAGCTTTGTCCAGATTTCTCAATACCTAATTGAGAGAAAGACCTTTTATAGCTTGCTGCTCTAGAAATACGATGATTCTATATTGGCAAGTGGGTAGTACTTGTCATTGTAATTATTAACCAATAAGTTTTTTACACCTCAACAAAATTGACGCTGAAGGTATGACGCTGAGACGGCTGTGCGTGACCAACCACACCACCCGTTTACCCGTAGGTGCATTGGCGTATCTAGGAATACTTACCATGAGGGAGCCGAGCCCCTGAAAACTTGTGGCTGATGGAGCTTCACCTATTAATGAATAATTATAATAATACTAGTTGCGCCCGCGGTGTTACCGGCGGATTAAAAGTACCCTATGTATCAATCCAGCGTAAAAGCTGTCTGCATTCCAAATTTCATCAAAATCAGTTCAGTAGTTACGGTTATTGGTGATCGTCGAGTACAGTTGTGGTTCAGAAATGCCTACGCGGGCTCACCCTGCTTATTTACCTTTACCACTTACCACGAAGTAACGAGCCAATTCTTAATTTCTTATGCCTTAATCTTATCACTTAAGGGCTTGTGCAAGGCCAGCGCGAATTCAAGTCAAAGCCACAGAATAGATGTATAGTACTAGGCCAAAGCGGGGATGAGCCAGGGGCCGAGCGGCAGGGGCGGTCTAAGTTAAACTGGTTCCAACGCGCAATAGTTTAGGTAATTTATTATTACACTGAATATAAAGGGTATTTTAATAATCCGCTATACATAAGCCCTCCATTATATTTAGTTCAACTACTACACAAAGTTTCATGATCTTATTTAAAGTATTCATTGAATAATCGCTGTTTATTTGTACGGTTTGGAGGTAACTTTGTAATTTTTTTCTATCGAGAAAATCTTATTAATTCGTGTTTTCACTATACATTTGCAGTAGCATTAGTTCTGAACTTTACCATATATTAATTTCAAAGTCATTGTTGCAATATTTTTGACAGGATACTGCTTCAAGCTAAGCCGTTTTAAGCAATTTGGCGTTGTATTGGCTCTTAATTCTAAGTCAACGCAGCAGGGCGGGGAAGCTACGTCTCTGATATACAAGCCATGTAGGAGCAAAATAGAGGGTTTAAAAACACTTAAAACTTACTTATAATGATTTATTAATCAAAAATATATCTTAAACGTATCACACAACATCGCAACCGGGGGCGAATCATCTTCAAATATCACATTGTCGGTGCTTAAATAATAACTTAAGGCGGCGGGTAGACCAAACAAGGTGTTGTTTGACGTTTCCTGGCGTAATTACAACACGTGGAGCTTTGAATTTAATATATCATGTAATTCATTTCATTAACTCGTTTGTGATGACCGCAAATACAAGATTAATAAATATAGCTCTATAGAAAAAATTTGCAGAACTCCCTCGAAAAATTTGAATGTTCCCAATTTGCTGATATTTTTACAAAAAATAAATTAGTGTATTCGCAACAAACAATCAGATGTCGTGATGACTTAATAACTTTGAAAAACACTATATACAAATAGATATTAATTAAAAACCGTCAAAATCAGTCATTTTGTGCGTTGTCTTTGTCGTAAGCGCCGCGCTGAAGTGCAGACTGAATTGATGTTTAAGACTATGACGTTAAGGTTTTTTTTTTTTAAGGCTAATGTTTTTTTGAATGGATTTGGACCTGCTCATCTGGCTCTACTCGTCACCTTAAGTACTTAGTCGATATGCAACTGTATACTTAAGTATTAGAACAGAAATTATAAAAAAAGCATGCATGAACATTTTTTTGTTTTATTATATTATGTAAAGTGAACAAGATAGTATGGCTGTAGTACCTACATTTCAAAATAATTAAACCACCTTTATAACTCATGCTGTTACTGAAAGTCATTGAAAAATGTTCTTTCTTATCCACCGACTTGCGAAAAGTGTAATAGTAGGAGTGAGAGTAATATCAGCCCCCCAGCCAGCCAATATTACGATGAAACTAGCAGCCCTGCTGCAGCGCGTCTGCCGCTCCACTACTGTCACAATTATATGAATTTTGACAGCACTTGAGCGGCAGACGCACTGCAGCAGCGCTGCTAGATTCATCGTACTAGAGAACCAGATGTTGGAAACCATATGGGGAGCTGATCGTTAGAAACGATCAGATATTAGGTACCCACACTCCTACTTAACTTTCTTTACTGGCGAGGGTAGCAGGTGTGCCTACCAAAAAGCTTGACCTCGGAAGCCTCGTTGATTTATTTTGGTCACTACATATACAAAATTAGTTTAATTTTGGTATCAGTAACTTTCATTGAAGGTTCCGGATTGAATTATTTCTTTAGAAATAACTTCGGACCTACAAAAATTGTAATACAAAGCACAAAGGCTAAAAGCGTTGGAAATTTTCATGTAAATAAAGGTAAAGTAGGTAACAATTTGCTTATTCTAAATAAATGATCAAGAAGTAGATAATATAGCGAGCAGGAAAAAAATAATGATTTTACGGTTACCATTTTCTAAATTTAGGTACTATTCCAGTAAGCTGTGTGAAACCATATGTGTAAGTAATAAATTACACATATGGACAAAACTAATTGCTGCAACTTTTATATAAACACTTAGGCACCAAAAATGGCGATACAAAACTGTGGGTACATAGGCGCTATCACAATAAAAGAATTTAAAAGAATGTAAACAAAACTGCAAAAGAATAATTAACTGAACTTAAGCTTTCATTTTTTGGCACAGGTGCGCTTTTTGCCTTCTCTTAGTTTAAAAGCAATCAAAATATTAAGCTTAAAAAATAGAGGAAGCTCCCAAATTCTATCTACATAAGTTGATGAGTTCTGTACATATTGTAAAATGGCGCGTTTTGCCCTTCCTGCAGCCAGTTGCCCTCTGAGAACCTGTTATTCTTCTTTTCAATGACATGAAAGGTGTACGCGGGGCGGCTTTTCGCTGACTTGTTTTCCGCACTCTTGTGGACAACCAGTCCATGGAGGACGATACACGTTCCTGGAAAAGGATACGATGGTATTATTCTCCTCGTCGTCACTGCAAGATACGTCTTGGGCGACCCGGACGATCTTACCAGGGTATAGTTAAGCCCTATTCAAACCGGCGCGGTATTCGTATTGCTGTGGGTAGCGTTATCCCGCGCGAGATTCCGCCCGTGTATTTTGTATGAAGTTCTGCTCAAGTTTTTTTTTGTACAAACTTTACCGCTACCCACAGCGGTACTAATACCGCGCCGGTTTGAATAGGGCTTTACTACACAGATACCATTTTTGGTATCGTTTAACTTTATTTATTTATTTATTTATTTATTTTTATGGAATAACATGCAGCACAACCCGAAGAAATAGTTGCAAAATGAATACAGAAACCTCAGTCATCACTATTATCGACAAAGATAATCCATTTCAATTAATTTCAACCTATAGGATGTACAAGACCAACAATGACAGTTTGAAAGCAGGACCAGAAATCACATGAAATTTTGTGTTGAAAAACTGTTGTTATGATTACGATCTTCAATATTTGCGACAAACTATAGCTTTTAATAAATATTCAACCTACCTAATAGGCTCTCATAGTTTTGTACCTAAATAGAATAACAGGCATTTTATTTACTGAGATCCTCCTAAACTTTGGAGTAAATTTTGTAAATAATAAAAAACTGAAACACTGCGATATAGGTATCTGAAGGAGCAATCCCCACACCAATTATTAACAAAACATGATTAGTAATACTGCAATAAAACTTGTGATAAATTTGCTGTTATTCGTATATTTGTTCGGGTACCTAATTATGTTTTGTAACGTCACATTCACTCGTAAAGATGTAAAAGCTGCAAATATTGCACTTTGATAACTTATGGTACCTAAATGATCACAAAATGCTCTTCACACTAATACACAATAATAGCTTAATTACTCAACGTGATTACATGAGAACTAATTTTGCGCAAATAAATAGAATGTATCAACAAATTACGATTAAAAGCATCTCCAAGATATCATTGGTTTAGAGACAAATGGCAATAAACAATTTTCTTCTTAGTTTTTCAGTCTATTGCCATTTGTCGCTAAACCAATGATAAGTAGGTGATACTTTTAGTTGTAATTTATTGTTGCATTCTATTTATTAGCGCAAAATTAGTTTTCATGTAATCACGTTGAGTAATTAAGCTATTATTGGCAAAAGAACGAAAGAAAATTTGAATTTGCCGCGCTAGTGTAACGTTCTACCTTAAGAAATGAAGATATTCTGCAGGAGAAAGTATTTAACTCATAGTTCATCCTGGCTGAAGGAACAGAAAGAAGTGGCGTATGGCGAGAATTAAATGTTGGAGATCTATATACCGATTTCAATTTTTTGAAAAGGTATACGTCAGATTGGTTCCATAAATCAAAATTGGTCAGTAGGTTAGGTGTTGCTAAGCACCATACTCCGCGAGATGGCGCTGTTTCCCCGATAAATGATTTTATTTATTTTACGTTAATTGCAAGAAATAAACACATTTAAGGTGATTTTGAGGGTTTTTGATTGTGTTCCTAAATAAGGCCTGTGTTGAGTCATGGCGACTTTAAAATCACACCAGGAAACTAATCTAAGTCAAGCAAAGTTTGTATGGCAAACGTTTAACCTTAAATCTGAATAACTGGAAAAATTAGAAATGGAATAATATTGTCCAAGTATTTCCCAGTATAAAATTAAAGAGATAGTAAGTAAAAACCTCTTTCTACAAAATAATGTTATTATGAGCACTGAGGTTGCCGTCCGAATTTGGGCAAATACCGATGTTTTGATACCTTTTTTTACTGGAATAGGAATGAAATTCGATTCAGGGTACACTGGAGCTGGCACGTCATAAACGAGCTTCACTTTGCCGTCGGAACCCACAGTTCTATACAATCTTCTGTGAAGACCCGACTTGTGGGAGCCGCTTGCGATCCATAGACACCCGTTCTCGATGGTGGCGTCTTCGAGAGCTACCCAGAACCCGACTGGAGGGATGGGCACTGTATACAGGTACGACGCGTCTTGATGAGCCACAACTGCAAAGAAAATAGACATTTCATTCAAACAAACAAAGAAACTACAGTAGTTTTGGAGGGGAGGGGATGCAACTTTGTATGAATAGTTCTTTGGTTATGAAAACACAGAATTCGTTATATATGTCACAATATTATTTTTGCCAGGGTTGATTTGTAGGGGTGAAAATGGGGAGGAAGGTTTGTTTCGAAGCTCTTTATTTTCAAAGTCACGTTCGTTATAGCGGTTATTATTACGTATCTACATACAAGTTTTAAAACAAAAATAAGATGTGGAAATTACAATGGGGTTGAAAAGGTTTTTTTTGGAATCTCCGTTAGATTATCACGAATATTTAAACTTTTTTTACGTGTTAGTGTCAAAGTACTGAAGTATAGGTACAACAAAACATATTGAAGAAATTACCCGAGATAATAAAGCTGATTTCATCCCTGCCTCTTACAATGCACCATGAGAGGCCACTTTATAAAGAATGAAAAGGATTAAATAAGTATAACCTTTTTATGTTCGATGCTTTTTACACGGTTCCCAAAATAGGAGGGTTAAATTAATTTTATCCTGAAAAAATGAGCGGTTCCTGAGGGATAGTCCACGAGGGCGAAGCCGTGCGGGCACAAGCTAGTAGATCTATAAAATGCTAAATAATTGCAATAGCATTGAATAGGTATATTTTAGTCAACATTAAAATGAAGTGCTTAAAATATTCGTTCAGCGTTGTTTACAGAATAGCCGTAAGACTTTTCTGCAAAGTTCGTCTAGGTAGGTACCACCGCTTTGCCAGTTATGCTGCCGCCAAGCAGTAGTGTGCAAGCACTACTGTGTTCCGGTTTGAAGGGCATTGTAGCTAGTGAAATCACTGGGCAAATGAGATCTGATCTGATCACTCAATCTAGTAATCTGATTACTAGACTGTGTGATGTTTCAGGATGACGTGCGCAGTACGCGTGTCACGTGAAACTTTATTGTTTTAAAGTTCCGAGTGACACTGCAACTGTTATGGGCGGCCGTGTTGCTTAACATCAGATAAACGACTAGCTCGTCACGTCATTCAACCGCATAAAAAAAGGTACGAAAATTATATACTATGATAATTTCAGTCCACCTTTACTCCATCATGTTCTTTTGAATCCTGGAAAAGTAGATGAAAAGGCAAATTCACAGCAAACTAATCTGACTTTTCCAAGGATCAAATTGTTTATGTTTTCGCAACAATAGAATCCTTAATAGGTAGTAGGTACATTACTGCAGCGGCCAGCAACAGGGGCATTGATGGACGAACGTGTAAATGTGGGCCGAGGCGAAGCGGAGGCTCACATACGTAAGTCCATCAATGCCTAGTTGTGGCCAAGGCTTGTATAGTACTTTTCTCAAATAATGCGCGGAAATTAAAACAAAAAATTTATCAGGTGAAAATAATTTCTTCCACCATAAAGTGTTACTTTTTTCCAATAAACAGCTTTCTATTTGCAAGCCAGTTCGAAATTTAAATAAAACCTTTGATAAGTTACCTCCTTGGTTGCCATGCTTTGGAGTAAAAGATCGTTCCATTTTTAAATTACACGACAGATATGAGTTTTGTATGTAATTTATTTGGCCGCTAAACCACGACAGATATAGATTTTCATACAACTTTTGCCGGCCGCTGCTCGCCAGTACAGTAATTTCGATTTATCCCGAAAAAGTTTGTCAAAATAATAGTGACATTTCCAAGCATGTTTGAGACAATGTAATTGGCAGTAAATCTTGGTTCTAGACTTGTCTCGGCACACAGTGTAAGGCCGGATTTCCACCTGCAAGAAAACTTCTGCAAGAAGTGTCCGATCGTCTATCAGACTGTAGCTTGAACGTGTAAACTATTGTAATTGTAATTTACACTAGTTTAGGTACATTTATAAGCTACAGTCTAATAGACGGTCAGACGCTTCTTGCAGAAGTTTTCTTGCAAGTGGAAACCCGGCCTAAGATATCACAAACAAAAGGGACGGAAGGCAGGAACTTGGTCGAAGTAAATGGCTGGTTCCCACTTGTGAAGTTTAATGTCTTGTGGCAATAGCAATTTTCGGGTAGTTACTAGGTTAGGTTAGGGTATCCGTTGTTTAGGATTCGAGGATAATTGCTTTTCCGGGGTAGATATATCTATCTACTTGTATTATCTGAAGCGGGTTCAAACCTTTTGGAAACTGTACCTAAATGAAGCATGTGGGATGAATTCATGAAAGTCTTAAATCAAACCACTGGGATTATAGTTATCTTGCCATTTTCCTATGTTTTTAATGAATAAAATCTCTCAGTCGTTCGCTTGATGTTAAGCGTAACGGCTGCTCATAACAGTTCAGTACCAACCTATAACTCGTAACTCTATAAAATATAAAGTTTGGCGTGACACAGCACTGCGAGTGTCATCCCGAGACACCAATAGACTATGTTTTTTTTGATAAGTAAATAGGCCCGCAATTGACCGCAATCTCACCTGATGGGAAGTGACGATGCGGTCTACGATGGTACATGCTTGCCTAGAAGATACGTATTCACTCGCGACTTGAAAAGCTCCAGATTGTACTTATCGGGAAACAATGTGATCATAAAGTCTCATTTTCCCAGTAATTTCACTAGCTACAGTGCTTTCAAACCGGAACACAGTAGTAGTAGAATAGAACTAGTTATTTTAGGTAGTTACCATCTTCTATCTTCTTCTATCGTTCTACTATTTGTTCTACCAATAGAACAAGTAAGAAAAATAAAATAACATCTGTTCTACTAATAGAACAAGTAGGGAAAATAATTCTCGGTTGTTCTACCATTACAAAAAGTGAGAAAAAAATCCTGGTTGTTCTATTCCGCAAAATTAAAATGTAGTTTATAGAAAATGTTTCACAAGTTACAAGGTGATTCCTAAATTACAAAGTAATGCGCCTAAATATCGAGTATTAAAAAATCATTTCTATCATGGTAAACATTCCGTAATACCTTCTAATACCTATTAGCTTTGATTTCGTCCAAAATACCGCAGAGCCTGAAAACGAAGGTTTTAATCAATGTTGCCAGTGCTGACTCATGGCGAGAGCTATGCTCGGTGTTTCCCTGTGAGATAATAAGATCCGAAAAGATCCGCAGGAGAACTAAAGTGACCGATAAAGCTCTTAGAATTGGCAAATTGCAATGGGCAGGCCACATCGCTCGTAGCACTGGCAACCGATGAGGAAGAAAGGTTCTCGAGTGACGATCACGAACCGGAAGACGCAGCGTAGGCCGACCGGGGCTAGGTGGACCGACGATCTGTCTAAAACCACGGAGAGCCGATGGATGCAGGAGGTGAGTAGCCACAAGCGCTCTGTGGGGGAGGCCTATGTTCAGCAGTGGATGTCTTCAGCCAGTTAATGATGATGATTATTTTAGGATCTATTTCTATACCTACCATTGTGTAACCATCGCGTCTCCCGAACAAAAGTGGCAGTCGTACACGGTAGATAGCAGTTGTGCCCACTCGGTACATTCTAGTTTGTATGTGTGTAGAAGTAAAGCTAAAACATGCTTACCTTGGCCACCAACTCCAGGGTTTTTGAAGATAAACATGCTCTGCACCACAGCGGGGTCAAGCAGCCCTAGCGCGCTACAGACTGATTTCACGCGGTGACAGTATGTGTAGCATCGGAAGATCGGGTGGAGGAGATGCAGCGCATGACCGATCTGGAAATCACAGAGCACACGAAAATTGCATGATAAATACACCCCCGCCCGCCTGTGCTAAAGTGACAGCTCCTGTTTGCATTGCATTTATCCCTCTATGATGTATACCTACTGGTCTGTGACTTACTGATACAACTGGATGCAACGCAAGGGTACGTCCGAAAGATAACTGTGAGCTGTCAAACTTTAGCTCGGACGCGTATAATTATTCTGAAGACCAATGACATCAGTGTCACGTTTTCAATATATTGGTAATTATAATACCTTGTTCAAAGCCATCCGTGGTTCCACTGTAAGGTTTCCGTCACTGTCTAGCGCTTTATCTTCAAAAAACGCGCTAATTTTGTCGTTGCTTTCCATGAAATAGGCATCATTCAATTGCTGGGGATGAAATAACACATTGAACATCAATTTTTCCTGGACTGTATAATAGCCGCGATGGCCTATAGACAGTCCAAGTGCTCCAGCCCACTACCGGTAGGTAGCGTACCCAACATGCTGGCCGCATTGCCACGTTGAATTGCAATGCTGATGCGTTGGGCCAAATAAGTGCCAGCATTTTGGTCACGCGTCGCATCGACCAGGCGCTCTGATAGACTTTGGAAAACGCGATGAGCTCCCGGTCCCCACGGTCCCTGTCTATAGGCCATCGCGGCTATTATACTGTATAATTGTTCTTTGTAGTAGGCAGTGTAGCTAGTTTAGTTTAGTTTAGCTTAGTTATGCTTAGTTTAGTTTAGTTTAGTTTAGTTTTTATTATTGTAGTAGTTAGCTTGAGTAATAAAGGCAATTTGCCCGTTAAAAAAAAAAATTTTTCCTAAACTTTTTCTTTTATAATTCACTCGTTCGTTTATAATGCTTACTTGCTCCTCATTTGTGGAGAAGACTGTTTTGCTCTCTTCAGTGTTAGTCAGAGATATTGAGAGTTGGTATGCGGCGTCGATCATCTCATCGCACTCCTCCGGCGTGAACAATTCGTCTAGCACGAAGAACCCTTCCTGAGCCAACTGAAACAGAATCTATTGAAAAAAGGTTGAAGTCTGGGGTTGGTAGCTACACTTGGTACCTATGATACATGTAAATACACTGAAACAGGTCCATATATATTTTTTTAAATGAGAATGAATGATGTGACGAGCTAGTCGTTCACCTGATGTTAAGCGACACGGCCGCCCATAACAGTTGTAGTGTTACGATGAAAATGTTACGATCAATTTAAGATGTTGAATATCATACTGATACTCCGTTACCTCCAGCTGTGTAGTCTATCCCGATATTAAATATTCATAGAGTAGAGAATTACTTAACAAATAAGAAATGTATTAATTACCTTGCTTACCTATACATACCTATTCGTATAATAAAATTACTGTAACAGCCCTTAATCTGTATAAGTTTCCGAGAACAATCGAGTTACACGAGTATAACCCTTATACCGCCAATTTTCGAGGAATAAGAAGCTTATTCCTTCGATACAATCAAAATGGCGTCTTTTCTTTTTAATTGCTATTTCATTTCAAGACGGATGGACGGACAGCGCAGCCTTAGTAACAGGGTCCATTTTACCCTTTGGGTACGGAACCCTAAAAAGGGCACAAAATGCTACCTACTACTCCTACTAGGATTCATGATTGTATAATATTTCTATACAAACTAAACAAAGAAATGTTGACACGGATGAATCACAGATGTCCGGATGAATCACAGATGCGAGAAAACTGAAGGATGTAATTAACGCTTTACAGATGTGTTCCAGACATAACACTGGTGGGTTGTACACGTATATTACTATTTTATTTATCTTTGGTTGCCTGAAGTGGCCGGTCATTCTCGCCATTGATGTAAACACTACAGTGCCTACCACAGCAGTTTATGATGGCACGTGCGTTCGCGTCGCGATAAACCCCTCCCCCCAAGGCGGGTTGCTATTTTTGTTTCATCTATTTTCATGAGCGTATTTCTATATTAATCCAACGCGGTGGTTTTTTGAAGATAACATAATAGGTAATTATCAAGTATTTTTATTTCAATTTGAGACCGCAAGGTTTCCGATTAACTGATAGGATTTTCTGGCGTTTTATTGCTAAGATGTGGAGATGAGGCTGACTTTTTCTTAATTATTTCGGAAATATTTAAGGAAGGTAGGATAATTGATAGGATGAGTAACACAGATTTAATGTACACCATGCAGGATTATATGTATCATTCTTGTAATGTAGATCCATTGCGGTAGTTGATTGGGAGTTGGAGTGACCAACAAGTTAACTTATCCTAATTATACCTTGCCCATTTTATGAATGGTTTTTTGACAGCTCACGCCCATGAAGTTTCGTATTGTTTAAGTTAAAATTTCATACAAATAATAGTACTTCATGGATTTCATCAAAACTAAATCAAAATGTACATTATGTAGTACCTATATTCACTCATTTATTAATTTTTCTTAAGTTTATATTTTTTTACAATATTGTTAAAAAAATAAATTGCAAAAATATTATAAAAAAACCTTAAAACCTAGAGTGCCGCCGGCAGCGGGGCAGGACCCAAGCTACCGGTGGTTAGGGCTGCAGAGTGAGGAACCTCCTGACAATACGTGTCGTGTCAAGGAGTACTGCCTTCTGAATCTGATCCTTGATCCAACCGTCTAGCGAGAGCCTCTCGAGGTGTTGGTCGAGGCTCTTCGCTATAAGGCCGTTCGCCGAAACGACTATCGGGACAATGCTTGTCGAGTCAACATTCCACATGGCGGTTACCTCGTGAGCCAAGTCAGTATTATTTTTATTATTAGGCACTTAATATTAATTAAGACTAATTATATAACAGTGGATTAGGCTAACTTTTCGCAAATAAACTCATTCATTCATTAATTAATTCATTCAAATTTATCGTATCGATTATTCCGTTTACATAACTAATTCGATTAATGATAATAGTACAGTCGGAATGGTATCACGTTCGAGAATCTTAGAACATCCCTAACTTGTCAATCGTCGAGCTGTCAAAAAACCGTTAGCAAAATGGACAAGGTATACATAGTAGGTACATTATTTCCAATATTATATTTTCCATCATCTACCAAATACTTGAATAGTTTTAGAAATTATATAAAACACATCATGCGTCTTTACAACTTTGAGAGTTGCCCTGGCTTATTCTGGGATCCCATCATCAGATTCCTGACTTGGTGCGAATGGAGCCACTATGGGAAGTATAAATAATAAGTATAAATAACGCCCAACGATCACATACATAGATCCTGGACCCTAACTAAGATTCCCCGTATCTAGGGACCCAGGAATTACGAGGACCATGGTTCCCCAACACCCAGACACAACAAGAACAAGAATTTGCCATGTGAAAAATGAATCGGTTCATGTGTTTCGAGTAATTGGGGAACATCGAGGAACTGCTCGATGTCGGGGAACAAAATTATAAAAAAGATTCCGAAAAATTGAGAACATCCTAATTTATTTGAAGTCAGAAAAACCTTTACACATTCTAGATCTTTAGCATCGCAAGGCAACCTATATTTAGAATCAGTGAATTCGCTCTGCAATGGGTAATTTTCTCCGCAATAGGGCATGATCACAAATTATATATACCTATATAGGGAACAAGTATGTAGGTACTTGTACAAAACAAGGTGTGCTACGCGGTTTCACCCGCGGATGGAAAGTGTCATAATTGTGTCATAATAAAATGCTATCTCCACCGGTATGTTGACTTTGACAATTAAAGACGGACGTGTATACAACACAATGACGTCACGAGGCGTTTACGAAGCGTATAGGAGGGGGGGGGGGGGGATGTGTATATAAAAATTGAGAGAAAGAAATTTCCCGGAGAAAAGCGCGAGCGTTTGCTTCTATAGAATATTATCAAACGTTTAAAACCAAAACCACAAAAAAGCCAACTCAAACATACAATATTCGAGCTTGTGATCAACCATAAGAGCTATGCTTCGGCATTGGATGCATAGCTTGAATTATGATTTTTTTGACGGCGGATGTAGGGTAGTTCCATAAAATATCTCAGTGCAGCGGAACAACAAAATGGCGTCAATAGTAGTAGAAAAAATATTGGTAATGGTGTTTAAATGTGGATTATAATCGAAAATGCCATTTGGTTTGTTTTCCATGATCCAGATTTCCAAATAACATTCAAATTCTACTACGCAAGCTTGCATATTATCCATACAGGAAATATTTTATTATTAGATTCTAAACAACCCACGGGAGCTCGTCACTGGTGCTTTTGGCCACCTTCTTGATTACCTACTGAGCGTTAGTCACGACTTCGTAATAAAGATTGCTTTGATTTTTCATACTTTACGGCAACTATGTTTATTAATTTTTCCACATAATAATATGTAAGCTTACACTTAATATACCTACCTATCTAATTTTCCGTCGACTGAGAATCAAAAATGCAAGACACACTGGGTTCAGGATTCCTCGATAAAGGCTTGCCTAGTGAGGAAACTGACGGATAATATCATATCACTTGATAAAATAGGTCAGCAAATTATGTACCTATTCTTACCCTCGTCTTATTTATATAGGTCTGTGGGCATAAAGTGTAATTGTTTTAGGTATATAAGCTGTTGTGTTAAAATATGTATATCATTTGCTGGATTAAAATCATTTTCATATTTTTATTTTCAAAGAAACATCTAAACTTATACGTAGACATGTACAAAATAGATACAGTGCCGACCAGCGGTTAATAAAATGGCATTACAGTAACTTGTCATTACAATGGAAGTGAATATATTAAGATGTGGTGGATTTGGAAATTGCCAAATTACATCAAATCAAACCAAATTATAGTGTTTTATTGCAAATAGGCTGTTCATAGCACTTTTATAAGGCAAATGAGATTAGGTAGGTACTTAAAATAGATAAATTAAATTATTGTAAATACTGAGCGTATAAAATAACAAAGTGCGCAATGTCAAAAATTGTATAATAGCAAGCCTATTACAATATTGCGTGTTTGAAAAAAAAAGAAGTTCTCCGTTCCACTATAGGTGCAAGCAATCCGGCACTATGCAGAATAGATAACTCCAATCCGTAGCTTCGACACATGTGAAGAAGAAGGAATTAGGATGAAGATAAGTTAGGAAAGAAAGTGGATAACAAAGGAAATGGATGAGATAAGAAGAGGGCCAATCAGGAAGTCAACAAGTTTGGAAGTGGCTTTGGAAATCGACGTGAGTTAGGAAGAGGACGATTTTGGAAATGGACAGTTTAAGAAGTGGACCTAACCGACCGGAGGGTTTAGGACTTAGGGCCCCACAGCGTCGACACACTTAGGTATTTGGCTTTAACTACAAATGAAAAATCTACATCTAATACATCATTTGAACATCGTTTTCTCAGCTTATCGCGAAATGCTATGTATAATTTATTTTTCTTCACCAGTACAAGCTTAAAGATTTTGGACCCAAAAGGCATAAGTCGATCTCGCTACCAACTGAGTTATCATCGCTTCTATGTACCTATCTACTATCTTATGCCTAATACCTACTATATTGATAATAACTGTTATATTTGTCAGCTATGAAGCCAATGGTTTACTTAATAAAACAGAAGTCAAAGTTGGTAGATTAATAGTTATTATTATTTGCCTTTGAGGCACCTCGTGTGGACAAGCTCATGTCATGACAGTTGAAAAAACATCGTGGGTTCAAATACAAGAGTGGATCGTACGTGAAAGGTCCAGAGAAATCAAGAGGTAATTTTTTTTTTAAAACCAACTTTGTGTAAATAGATTAAAAAAAAAAAAAAAAACTTTGTGCGGTCCCCACTAGGTGGAACGCAAGCAGTCGCTTAAAGTGGTGCAGGGAGGGAGGATGAGGAAGGAGGAGGAGGAGGGAAGATGGAGGAGGGTGCCTCCTCTATGGGGAGGGCTATGTTCAGCAGTGGACGTGTTCAGGCTGGTAATGATGATGACACAGTGGGTACGGCATTAAAAGCTTAAGACTTCACCGGCTCGGATGGTCCAAAAGGCACTTTGTAGTTATGGTTGAGTATCGCGGGGTGAAGAGAGCGTATCTGAAATGGCCGCTGACCTGCTGAATGCCGGACGTCCCAGATACTTCTGAATGGACGGTGTTAGGTACAAATATTTGTCCTGATACGGGAGTTCAATTCGCATACCTCCGTGTTATGAGCAAATCTGCTTCACCACCACACTGCAAAGCTCAGAGGCTGTTTATTTAGCAAAAATCACAGCTCTTAATTGTAACATGAACAGATTCTATTATATTACTATATTATTCTTCAAGAATTATTATTGTATCAACACAAAGCATATTCTTTTTTTTTAAAAGTACAGAATGAGGCACGTTTACAATAATATTATGTCAACAATAAAATGCGCCATGTGGTTACGGCGTGAGTATAGGACCACTCCATTTCTTCCCGTGGATGCCGTAAAAGCGTGCCGAGGGAATATCGAGGGAATGGGCAGCAGCATTCTAAATTAAAAATGTATAAACAATTATAAATAAACAATGCAATAAGATCTACCTACATTACATACTAGATTCATTCATGTTGTTTTTCCTATACACCTATATCTTTTTCATAAAAAACAGCCTCTGTGTGTGGTGTGGTGTTGAGCAGGTCAGCTCATAACTTGGCGGTGGCGGGTTTGATTCCCGTGACAGGAAAAGTCTTTGTGCACAGAAAAAAGCGCAAATACTGATTCTGTGTCTGGGTGTTTTGGGACTATGGTCCTCGTAGTTCCTGGATAACTAGATACAGGGAATCCATGTTAGGGTCCAGGATCTACGTATGTGATCGTTATTATTATTATTATTATAAATAGTGGATAAACTTCGATATTTAAAAAAAATATAGTTTTTTGACTTTACTCGACAAATGGTAAAAAAATAAGCATACTTACGCCCAGACATTAGCTGATTATACGCCTCATCATCATTTTCATCATTAACAGCCTGAAGACGTCCACTGCTGAACATAGGCCTCCCCCAGAGCACGCCACCTTGAGCGGCTGCTCGCCTCCTGCATCCATCGGCTCCCCGCGGCTTTCACCAGGTCGTCGGTCCACCGAGTGGGGGGCCGGCCCACGCTGCGTCTTCCGGTTCGTGGTCGCCACTCGAGAACCTTTCTTCCCCATCGGTTGTCAGTTCTACGAGCGATGTGGCCTGCCCATTGCCACTTCAACTTACTAACTCTAAGAGCTATATCGGTCACTTTAGTTCTCCTGCGGATCTCCTCGTTCCGGAGCTTATCTCGCAGGGAAACACCGAGCATAGCTCGCTCCATAGCTCGCTGCGCGACTTTGAGCTTACTAATGAGGCCAACAGTAAGAGACCATGTCTCAGTTCCATAAGTCATCACTGGCAACACACACTGATTGAAAACTTTCGTTTTCAGGCTCTGCGGTATTTTGGACGAAAAGATAGGACGAAGCTTCCCGAACGCTGCCCAGCCGAGTTGGATTCTTCGCGCCACCTCTTTGTCGAAGTTGGACCTACCTAATTGGACAATCTGTCCTAGGTAGACATACTTGTCGACAACTTCGAGAGTATCATTCCCAACAATTACCGGTATAGGTGGACCATGAGCATTAGACATGATCTTTGTCTTGTCCATATTCATCTTAAGACCAACCTGCTGGGAGACTCTACTGAGGTCGTTGAGCATGGTGCTAAGGTCCTCGAGCGATTCCGCCATTATGACTATATCATCGGCAAAACGAAGGTTAGTGATGTACTCGCCATTTATGTTGATGCCAGATCTTTTCCACTCCAAGAGCTTGAAAACATCCTCCAATGCGTTTGTGAACAGTTTCGGAGAAATAACGTCTCCCTGTCTCACGCCTCTTTGCAATGGAATTTGTTCCGTACTCTGGTCCTGTAGTCGGACTGACATAGTGGCCTTACTGTACAAACACTTCAAAACTTCGATATACCTATAGTCAATTTGGCATCGCTGCAAGGACTGCAGCACCGCCCAAGTCTCGATTGAATCGAAGGCTTTCTCATAGTCCACAAACGCTAGGCATAACGGCCGATTATACTCTTCGGTCTTCTGTATAATCTGGCGCAGCGTATGGATGTGGTCTATGGTGCTAAAGCCTTTTCGGAAACCGGCTTGTTCGGGAGGCTGGAATTCATCAAACCTGCGTGCGAGACGATTCGTAATGACTCTCGAAAACAGCTTATACACATGACTCAAGAGCGAGATGGGCCTATAGTTCTTCAATAAGGTGTTATCGCCTTTTTTGAAGAAGAGCACCACCACGCTCTTGTGCCATGCCTCTGGCGTTGTACCTTCAAGGATGACAGAATTAAATAACTTCTGGAGGACTAAAAGTACCGGTCTACCACCCGCTCTCAGAAGTTCAGTCGTAATTCCATCTTCACCTGGTGCCTTGTTGTTTTTAAGCTGTTTGAGGGCCATTCTAATCTCGTACAGGCTGACGTCCGGGATATCTTCGGTATAGTGTCGGACTAACTTGGCTCTGATGTCCTGAGCTGTGTTAGTAGCGGGCTTACGTGTCGAGGTGTATAACTGTCCATAGAAGTTCTCGATCTCTCTCAGAATCTCAGGCTTGGATGAAATGATGCTACCATTTTCGGTCTTCAGTTTTGTCATTTGGTGTTGCCCAATAGACGAATCCTTTGCGAACACTTTAGAGCCTTGGTTCCGCTCAATTGCGGCCTCAATACGTGAAGTACTAAGAGCACGCAAGTCGTGTCGCAAGGAACTCCAGATTCGTCTATTGAGTTCACCGTAGGCTGACATATCAACTGAAGACTGCAGCTTCATTTCGCTCCGGTCGGCCATTAGCTCAAGAGTTTTTTCTGAGAGCTTTTGAGTCTTCTTTCGGCGTTGGGTCTTAAAGAATTTCGATCCAACAGCTTGGACAGTTTCCACCAACCCGTCGTTTAGCTCGTCCACTGTGTTACAGTCGGCTAGGCACTGGAAGCGATTTTGGAGTTCCAGCTGAAAGCCTTCGGGGTTTTGGATTTGGACAGGATTTGGACGGAGCGTAGACTTCACCAGACGTGACCTTTCGAGCTTAACATTGATATTCAATGTGCCTCTAACAATACGGTGATCGCTACCGGTTTTCACCTTGCTGATCACAGAGACATCATCGAATATGTGCTTCTTGGTCGTCATGATGAAGTCTATCTCATTTTTAGTGGAACCGTCGGGACTTATCCACGTCCACTTCCTGGATGGCCGCTTCTCGTAGAAGGAGTTCATCATAAAGAGTTCCTCCTTCTCCATGAAGTCAGCCAGCCTCTGTCCTCGAGGGTTCCGCTGCCCGTATCCAAATGGCCCCACTCTCAGCTCATCGCTATTTCTTGTGCCCAACTTCGCATTGAAGTCTCCCATCACAACGGTGAAGTATGTTTCGGAAGTATGCATGGCTTCGGATATGTCCTCATACATAGCTTCTACTTCATCGTCTGAGTGTGCCGACGTCGGCGCGTATACCTGTATAACCTTCAACGAATACCGTTTGGTTATTCGGAGTACCAGGTACGCTACCCTGGCCGACACACTGTCGACTTTGACCACGTTGTTGACGAGAGACTTGCGGACGAGAAACCCGACACCTCCTTGGGAGAGTTGGTCGCCCTCCCGGTAGAAGAATAAGTTACCGGAATTTAGGATTATCGTGTCCTGTCCCTGTCTTCGGACTTCAGACAATCCCATTACATCCCAGCGTAACTTACCCATCTCCGCCTCTAGCTCGACCATCCTTTCGTCAGCCTTCAGTGTGCGCACGTTATGTGTTGCCAGGGCCAGGGGTCGTCGTTGGGGTTGGTAGCCGGGCGTCTGCCGGGGATTCTTCGCACCCCTTGCCCTGCCGTTACCGTGGCCGCTACCGTAGCCACGGGATAGCAGAGCTGCCGGGGACTGGGGGCCGTTTTTATTTGTGCTTGTCATTAGGGGGGGGGGGGGGGGGGGGGTTTGCCATAATCACCACGCTTGGCAGGCGGCTTGGTGATCGCAGTAGGTGAAGATTGATTGCCACCAAGACCGAGGGGAACGCTGCGACCCATTCCCTGGATATTCCCTTAGCCGCCTTCTACGGCACCCACGGGAACCGATGGGGTGGTCCTATTCGTAACCGGGACCACACGGCACATTATACGCCTACAAAAACGTTATTAAAAAGTTATTTAATAAAAAAAAAAACACATTTTTTTCGTTAGGTCTGTAGCATTATTTTATTTTGTATCGGTAGGGTAGGCAAGTGCTTTTTTGTCTGACCTTTTCACTAAAAAAAAACAAAAAAATGGACCAAGTTAGGTTTCCTAGTTTTATAATTTTACAATAGGATTTAACAAACTATATTATAAATGAACACGCTATCATCTGGGGTTGATCTGAATACCTTAAATCTTTGATCGCAACTGGTTACGTACAAGGCCGAAAAAGTCTTCGTTCGTAACTGGTTACGAAGCGCCGGTTTCGTAGACGGCCGAAGCGCTTTTGTAGGGCCGCGACCTGGACCCCTGCCTTTAAAAATACTCTACCCCCAATAAAATAATATAAAGTCTGGGTCTATGATATCAATCAATCACCTAAGAGCTGGGCGGTTCAATACTTAAGAGTCTCCGGACCAAGCCATTTTATGAATATAAATAATATTTTTTGTAGCTACCTACAATTTTTTATTCGGCCCCATAATAGCACACATAATATAAACTTTTCAGACATACAAACTAGAACACACAATAATGCAACACAAAGATAAGAAACACAAATATTAGTGTTAATATCCGAGAAACCTCAGCGCGCCAACATATTGGAGTTTTTCCCTCACTTATGTGTTTATTAAATAACGTCTGAATTTGAACGATAAAGTAATTGTTATTGACCCTAAATACCTGCTTTTTTTTCTCTAAATTGCGTTTACTGAGAAATGCATAGTTATAAGTACCTAAATAATATAGGAAGCTCACCACAGTTTGCACGATCTAACAATTTTTACGAAGCGTGCAGCTCAAAACATGTTTGCCTGTGTATTATTGACATGATAATGTATTTTTATTTTATTTACATGACCGAAAATAAAAAAATATATAGATATATGAACATATTTATAAAGAAGCTTTTGAAAATGTATACATGATTCAACAGTTTATTTTCAGATGTGGGTATTTAGAAATATATTTTTAAATTCATTCTCTTTGTTTTACTAGCTTGTTAGATTAATTTAGTTCGAAAATAAAAAATATATAGAAATATATAAACATATTTATAAAGAAGCTTTTGAAAATGTATAAAATACATGATTCAACAGTTTATTTTCAGATGCGGGTATTTAGAAATATATTTTTCAATTTATTCTCTTTGTTTTACTAGCTTTTTAGATTAATTTAGTTTCTATCTTTGTGTTATTATTATAGTATCTAATATAGGTACTGACCTACAGTAATATCTTCAACAAACAAGTAAGCTGGTGAGTATGAAAAGGCAAAAAAAGTTCATCTGTAAGTAATCTAGGAAAGGAAGATAACGTTAACGATTTGATGATAGTAATTAAGAAACAGAGGCTAATTTTTTTTAGTAATAATTGATATATTGTTCAGTAACTAATAATAATAACATAACAAAGCGAATATTCTGGGCGCGAGAGCGTTAATCAATGTTGACCCTTTGAGGTCAACGGGTATGTAATAAGATATCTTCAAAATGTGATCAACTACGCATATTTTATACAAACAAAAATAATTAGTGGTATTCTCACCTTTTCCCGTATTGAGCCCATCCTCATGTCTTGTACATTGAACATTTGGCGGAAATCTTTTACAACCGTTCGCACTGAAACTGCCTAACACACTGAGCGAGCAACACAAACTCAAAAAGTATGATGAGAAACAGCGTGTCCGCGGTCCGTCGGTCGAATGACTCCACTCCCGCGTTGCGATGTCGTCATGTACCAATGTGATCCATTGACGACTGAATACCACAGCTATGATTGGGAAACCATTCGGGACGAGCGTTGGAAGAAACGCAGAGAAATATGACGTGGTGGAGATTTAGCTGTTGGCCCTTTTTAAACCTTGCTGCCCGATGCTAAGGTTTAGGTGGTTGCGACGTCTCATTTCATTCACCGTTGACATACCAGATGCATTTACGCATACCTTACTTACCCACTAACATAACTAGATTGTGTGAAATGCGATGTTTCTTCTGAGTAATTTTAGAGATGATTTTAAATATAGAAATGACTATTTTTTGCATTTAGAAAGTTCAAGGGTTGCCGTGTCATGTAGGCCTACCTAATACACGTTTATTGTTTTTATTAGGTTACCTATCCCATCAATTCATTACTTAGAAACCTAACCTGCATAATTATGTCTAAAAAAGTAATCAGTCAACAGTGAAAAAAAAATTGCAGATAGGTTATTTTTAGCACTTTTACAAGTCAAGATGATATTAGGTATTACTTAAAATACTAAAATTAAATTATTGTAGATACTAAGCATAATTATAGGTAGCCATGTAAAGTGCGTAATTCAAATATTATATAGCAAGCCTATTACAATAATTTTGTGAGTTTGACAAAAAAGAAGTGTTCTTTATTTGACCACCAATTTATTTGACCACCACCAGTCTATTTGACTTTTCTCTAAGTTATAATTTTTTTGTCATCCCATAATGTACCACATTCTACGGGCTTTCTTGATCTACCTGCGGAGTCCACGCTAAGAAAATGTTCACTGGTCTCAGCTATTCTAGTTACATAGATTCTCTCTATGCAGTCAGCCAGACTTACACCAAACGGTATAATGGGATGATTTTAACTAGTTCGAACTTAGGAAGGAGCTGTAAAAGGGTAGGTTCAAAATATGTTGGTGGGTAATAGGTATTTAAAGAGCTATTCAGTTTAATCTACATAAAACCGAGGGGTGGAAAAGTGAAGAATAAAGATTGGGTAACCTATGTCAAATAAAGTTAAAAGTACCGCGTTTTTTTATGCTATAGGTAGCAGACAAGCATACGGCCCTCATGATGGGAAGAAGTCACCGTAGCCTATGGACATCTGTAACACAAGACGTGCCACTGATGCGTTGCGTACACTGAAAAACCAAAACAGTTGTGCTAACCTTTTTTCAACCTAAATTTTAGGTTAATATAGGACCTACCGACATGATTTGTTGAATCAACAAAATGAAAATTGTTATTTGAAAAAAGTTAATTTAACAATTGTTACTTTGGTTGTTCCAACACATTTTTAAAATTGTATATTCAACAGTGAAACCATAAGTTACTATAGGACCATACTATAGGACCAATGGGTATGGTTGTTTTAAATGACTCACAAATAGTTCCTTCAATTTCGTTTATTTGACTGAGTTGTTTTGTTTATTAGACTTAGACAATATGCTGATCTAACTAAATAAGTAGTAAAATTAACCTTGATCTAACCGAACATATAATGTTGTGTTAGATTAACCCCTTTTTGCGGTTGAAATAACCTATTTCATCATAACATTTTATTTTTTGTTAAATCAATCTTCACACCATGGTTATTAGAACATCATTTTATGTTAACTCAACTGAAATTGAATCAACATTTAGAGAATCAACTATTCGGTTTTTCAGTGTACCCTGTGATAATACTCTTTACCCTCCTTTTAAATTGCTACATGTTGTAAGCTCATTCTACATCTTACAGATGTACGGTAAGAAAGTGCGCATAAACCGAGTCGTATGTGACTTCCATGGCTCAATAATGTGTGGATGAGATTTTTCACGGTGGCGAGAGGTACAATGGTAGAAACGCGATGCCGGTATTACATCGATCAATTCTTCAGAGCATTCCCCATTGCAGTGTAGATACGGTAGGATATACAAAGAGACCCAATATCTCTGCGTGTTTTGACGTAGAAAAACTGACCCCAAAAATAATCTTATAGGTAAGTAACTACGCTGACATAGGGTAGTGTGTTTGCTCTGATAAATACAACAGGCGTTATCAAATAATTCTGGGTACTCATGTGGTTATCCTGTATAATTACTCAAATAATCCAAACGTATACAGGGGTACAGGAAAAATCGTGCTAGATCCGTTAAGGGCGTGGAGTATCCATTACTTCTGACTTATTTCACTATGTAACACCCTAGCCTAAACTTAACCCTTTTCAAAATATTCGACTTTTAATTTTTTTTATTGAAAATTGCCAATTTTTAGGCTACAAAGTTTAATTTTGTTTATTTTGTTGTGTTATTATTATTATTATTGCATTTTTGCATGTGTAATGATGTTTTAGGACGTCACTCATTAAAATAGTACATAAGTTAATTGAATAGACCGTAGTACACGAGTGTAAGTTAAGAAATAAAAAAAAATATTAGAAACTGTATTTTTCTCTAAGGGATATCTAAAAAAAATATTAAATTTAGGCTAGGGTGTTTCATAGTGAAATAAGTCAGAAATTATGGGTACTCCACGCCCTTAACGGATCTAGCACGATTTTTCCTGTAACCCTGTATAAACGCAACTTGCCTACTGGTGGTTTATAGATGGAGTGGGTGGATAAGTTTTGTATTGTATTGTTAATTTTATAGTTTTAGTTTGATAGTAAGTAGTTATTTATTAGAATAGTTTTAGTTTTTTGGCTTAGTTTAGTATAATAATAAACCTATTTATATATTCAATAAAATATGGCGTGACTGTGACCGTGACCGTGACCAAAATGCTGGCACTTATTTGGCCCAACGCATCAGCATTGCAATTCAACGTGGCAATGCGGCCAGCATGTTGGGTACGCTACCTACCGGTAGTGGGCTGGAGCACTTGGACTGTCTATAGGCCATCGCGGCTATTATACAGCCCATAAGTGTTCTTTGTAGTAGGTAGTGTAGCTAGTTTAGTTTAGTTTAGCTTAGTTTAGTTTCGTTTAGTTTTTATTACTGTAGTAGTTAGCTTGAGTAATAAAGGCAATTTGCCCGTTTAAAAAAAAAATATATTTATGGTATTATAAGTCATATTAATTTAATAACAGGTCACTCCAATAACCCACCCCTTATTGTTCCCGGTGCAAAGGTGCCCATAACGCTTGCTGCATTGCCACGTTGGATGGCAATGGCCAACCTTTGCACCAATTAAATGCACCATTCAATAAAATTAAAAACGTATAAGCATAGATTATATTATCTATTCAAACGATTGACTCCAAACACAAAAGGTATTGTCTAGTATAGTATTATATTATCTGTGGTATTGTTAAGATTTGAGGAGGGAAACCATTTTGGAATGGAATACTTAATTACCCGCGTCTTTGTTTCCCGATAAGTACAATCTGGAGCTCTTCAAGTCGCGAGTGAGTGGGTATCTTCTAGGCAAGCATGTACAATCGTAGATCTCATCGTCACTTTCCATCAGGTGAGATTGGGGTCAAATGCGGGCCTAATTAGTTGTAAAAAAAACCCGAACCACTAATTCCCTTACGAGCTCATTGTACCTATCTATCGCATACAGCTACAATGAGCCCGTAAGTACGCAAAAAATTTTTCAAAAGCCATGATGGTACTTTTAAATGAGTGAATTTACTTATGCTAAATCTGGGTTTACTAGGCGCTCTAAATTGACATTATATAATATTAATTATGAAAAAACCGTGTATACATCTATATATTTTTTTAAATACATAACAAGGATAGAACGAAAAAACTCTAAATCTATTAAAACTTGTCCAGATTAGTAATTAATAATTAATGAACATAGGTAATATTTTTTGGGCAAACATTAGTAATATTTATGATTTTTATAGCAGTATCGCCTGCTCAGCGTAATCTACAGATTAATTTGTAAAGGAAAAATTTGAATCACGAGCGGGACTTGAACCCGCATCCATCCGTCCCTAAAGCCGAGACATGCTACCGTGACAAGTGGTCTCGTGTCCGAATTTATCCTTCACCTTTTTACAACCAACTTACGGAGTTGGCAGCGCCATCTATTGAGAAATTCTTAAGAATTATCCCAACCAGCACGGTCAAGTTACATCAACACAAATGCTGTAAAGATAACGCCTCCCAAATCAATATTTATGATTTTTATAGCAGTATCGCCTGCTCAGCGTAATCTACAGATTAATTAATCTGTAGATTACGTACGGTAGCTTAAGTAAAGCATGTCCCGGCTTTAGGGACGGATGGATGCGGGTTCAAGTCCCGCTCGTGATTCAAATTTTTCCTTTACAAATTAATCTGTAAACATTAGTAATGTAATAGTATTCTTCTTAAGAGCCTGTACTTAGTATAGCCAGACTTTTCGTACCTATGTAAATTCAGTTTTTAGAACTTTTAGGTTAACTTCAACCATTCGCATAAAACCAGGAAGTACCTGATCGAAGCATTGTAGTGTAACGTGTTTGTCGTATGACTAAGAGAACATCCTAATCCAATTTATTCTATAGTTTATTTAATGTACTTAATATTTAATTAGTATTCTAGGTATACTTGCTATCGAGTATACCTATCCTATACCTATTAGTAAATATTTTTTATAAAAGCCAGCACAACGTCACCATCGGCCACTAAACAATAAAATAAATAAATAAATACATTTTTATTTTAGGTTAGTTAGTTAGTACATTTAAACTTATATCTATATTAGGAAGTACATTGAAAGATAACGGGTATGGTAGGTATGAGGATTATTAGTAGTGTGTATACAAAACTGTTTTATGTCTACAGCGCGCTGCAAACTTTATGGTGTTTTTTAAGCACCCCTTAAATTTTTACATGCTTAAGGGCTTATGCTAAGCCAAGCCAAAGCCACAGAATAGATATATAGTACTAGGCCAAAGCGGCAATGAGTCGGGGGCCGAGCGGCAGGGGCGGTCTAAGTTAGAATGGCTCCAACAAAATAATGTAGGTAATTTATTATTACATTGAATATAATGGGTATTTTAAAAATCCACTATACATAAGCCCTCCATTATATTTAGTTCAACTACTACACAAAGTTTCATGACCTTATTTACAGTATTCATTGAATAATCGCGGTTTATTTGTACGGTTTGGAGGTAACTTTGTAATTTCTTTCTATCAAGAAAAGTTTATTAATTTGTGTTTTCACTATACATAAGCATTAGTCCTGAACTTTACCATATATTAATTTCAACGTCATTGTTGCTTCGATCAGGTTGTTGCTAAGCCATTTTAAGCATTTTGGCGTTGTATAGGCTCTTAAGTAAGTGGATAGCGTACCTAATAAGCTCAGTTTCTTAATTATGTTATTAAAAATACTGTCGTTTGGAAAAATAAGTTTTATTTGTTGTTGCTGAGACAGCCCGCCGCAGAGTGCATATTGATATCTATCAACATATGAGAAAAAACAAGAAAAGCGCAGAACTCATCCGGCTAAACAATTGCAGCTTATTTTTCTAGCTTACTTCACAATTTCTTAGAGCCAATTACTATCAACAGACTAAACAGTTTGTTATTTCAGTGTTGAGTTTTTTGTTTTGGTTTTATTACAAAAATAATGTCGTCAATATAATAAAATATTAAGCTGTGCTTCGTAGAACAGAAGCACCCAACTGCTCCTTTGGGACTACATCAATTTTTCAACATGAAAAAGTATTTGAGGGTCAAATTGTTATGTTTCTGGAGCCTCTATCTCGCTCGCGCATTGCGACCTTTTTTTGAATATAAAAACTGAATTTACTGATGAAAAATCTGTTCCAATAACACCAGTCAGAATCAGGGTCAGTCGGTCAGATTGCAATGCATATATTAATTATTAAGGTATAGACTGCTTACGATTTGCAATGATTGCATCGTGAGCAGCCTACGTTAATTGTATCACAGAACACTCTGAATTCTGTAAACCTTCATGTTGTTTTGATTAGGAAACTGAGACCTGTTTTCTGGCTAAACATTCGCCCCGAGCGCGAGAAAGATTTACGGCCCATGTCAAAATGGCGTCGTTTCGCTCGTAAAGCTAAGCGCCAGTTACCCGCGCTCCATAGAATACTGAATATTTGCTAATGCGAACGTCGCACCCGAAGCTACAGGTAGCGTTGGCACAGAGCCACGGGAGCCTGTAAACAACGAACCTACTCCGTACACAGTATCTATTCGAAAAACGCAGAAATCAGATAGTTTGAGCTTTTCACTAATAAACAAAATACTAACGCCTGTCTGCACTAAAATTTGATAGCTCTTAAGTTCACACTTATCTCTCTATGATATTGCATACGTCTTCTTCTTCTTCTTCTTCTTCTTCTCGTGTAGGCAAGTGGTCAGCCCTGGTGACAGAATTTTTAGGGCACCCAAAGGCTTCTGACTCGGCTTAACGACTATTGTCTCAGGACAACAGCCGGGACCGACGGCTTAATGTGCCCTCCGAAGCACGGTAGCGCTCTTTATAAAATACCACTTTTTGCTGTGATCACCCATGGAAGTAGTGACCGCAGCGAACGTTGCTTAACTTTACCGATCGGTTTGAAACGGCTAGTCGTGTTTCTCTATGAGCGCTACATTTTTATGCATATTATTGCATACATGAAAACAGTGATTACATGAAAACTAATTTTGCTCAAATAAACAGAATGTATCAACAAATTACGATTGAAAGTATCACCTAATATCATTGGTTTAGCAACAAATGGCATTATACAAATTTCGTCTTGAATTTTCAGTCTATTGCCATTTGTTGCTAAACGAATGATATCCAGGTGATACTTTCAATCGTAATTTGTTGAGGCATTCTATTTAATGGCGCAAAATCAGTTTTCACGTAATCACATTGAGTAATTAAGCTATGATTGCTAAAAAACGCATGAAAGTTTGAATTTGCCGCGCTGAGTAAAACGTTTCACCTTAAGTATATGTTTGATTCGAGCAAGTGCCGCTAGAGTTCCTATGATAGGCTTTCTATAGGCACTGTACATCATATAACAAACAACAAACCAGCCTCACTGCTGTTCTCGTCTTAAACACTGTTACATACTAACGCGTCTCGCACAATCCCATCAAAGTTATCTTACTGCAGGTTATGTTTGCGCTACCCACAGCACTGGATAATACGACACGCACGTAAAATGAACAGACTAGGTTTACCTCCACTGCTAGCTGATCTTGAATTTCATTATTAAAACCCCTTTTCAGTGGTTATTATTTGTATATCTGATCCTCTTCTCCCCAGAGAATAGCTTAAGCCGAGGCTTAGGTTGTCCTTGAGCTAGTTAGGATCTAGCTCACTTTCAACAGCTGAGCATCTTGTGCAAAGATGATACTGTAAAGGTCGAAATGTTTGAAAAATAGGAAAATGAGAACACAGGGATACGTAAAACTGCTCCGTGGTTGAAAACAAACACAAGTTAGCTTGTTTAGAAAGGCGTATGATGGTTAGAATGTATAATGTTGTAGATCACACGCAAATCTACCTTCTCTTTATTTTACTGTTGTTCAAATATGCCTAATGTTTGCGCCGAAACTTGCACTTAAATAATGAGTATTTCTAAAGACGCTGAAAGTCACGAATAACCAAAACAATGGGAATTGAACACAAAGCTTTTTCTACCCACCCAATTATTAATTCTACTGAAAACATCAAAACAGTAACAAAGGCTACAATTTCAACGCAAGCGTGTTAGTTGTTGCGGGTTTCAGGTGCAGGGCAGAGCAAACGGGGCGGTGGAAGGGCGGGCGGGGAGACTCGCCCGGATCCCGCCCGCCCTGCGCTCCTTCGCTTCACTCCGACTGTAGCTCTGGCCAGGACTGCCTGCCCCCAGCAGTAGACACCAGCCGCGAACCGCGCTCGGGAAAACTTAAAACTCATTTCACTCTCATTAAAATTCATCATGACAGTAACTTTCGATTATTTTCCGCCGCGTCTGTAAACCCTTTGCGGTGACTGTTTTATTTATTTTTGTGTTGTTAGTTTTAATTTTCGCGGAGTGATAGACTATTCATCCGCAGTTAATATTAATATAATTTCATTATGTCTCTCATTGTAAGGTTGCACCGTTTTAAAATCATACAATGCAAGAACGAAAAGTATGCGCACGTCGAGTTTCGAGGTAAGTTATTTTGTACATACATTTGTACAAAATGAAATTAATTGTTTTTAATTCTGTACATAATATCTTTATCTTTATGTGATTATATGTATCTACCCACTGAAAAAAAAATAAATTCTGTTACTTATATTATAATTATAATATTATGTTTTTATTTAATTGAGCAGGTACTTTAGTACTTAAGTAAGCATCTTTTAAGCTTTTATTGTATAAAGCCTGCCTATTTGAAAACTACACAATTTTTAAGAATCTTGTTCAATGTATAAAATATAATTTTCACCTCACTAGCTCGGAAAGGTTCTCTTTGTCATTCAAAATCTGGACGCAAAAACGCATTTTGCTCGCTAGCGTGGAAAGTGTTTTTAAAATTCGAACGTTTCTATTCAATAGTTTTCTCTTCAAGAATTGAGGATTTAATCACAGATCTGCCCGAATTTAACCTTCTTGATATCGCCAGTCCACTGAAAACTCATTAATACCACAGACTACCCTCCTAAAAGATACCATCTTTTTCTCGTTCACCAACCTCGTTTTTAGAATAATCGCACTGTCCAGCGCCAAAGAGTATAAAACCAATACGCTATCCAGCACGGCGACTGCATGGAAAATGGATGAAAAACACCTTTTCTTTAATTTTCCATGAATCACGTGACGAGCTAGTCGTTTACCTGATGTCAAGCGTTACCGCCACCCATAACTAAATTAATAAGCTAAAAAATAATCTTTTCTTAGCCTTTTAGCTGTTTTTCTTACATTTTCCTCGTTGTAGTGAGGTGAAAAGTTGTGTGTTGCACTCGGCAGCAAAGTTTTTCTGTTGGTTTTTAGTATGACAAATAACAATAGTTATTTGTTATACTAAAAACCAACTTAATAACGCCCAACGATCACATACATAGATCCTGGACCCTAACCCAGGAACTACGAGAACCATGGTCCCACAGCACGCAGACACAGAACCCAGTATTAGCGCTTTTTTTGTGCACACAAATACTTGTCCTGTCGCGGGAATCGAATCCGCCGCCTCCGGGTTATCAGCCGACCTGCTCAACCACACCACGGAGGCTGTCAAAACAAGAAGATAAAATAGAACGCCACAGTTATAAACAAAACTGTCTTTGTACAAAAGGTTTCCATAGATTTTTTGTCTTCATTTTTATGGAATATAATGTATACTTTTGTAATAGTAATAATTAAAACCACTCCAGGCACATAGGTACAACACTTTATACAATGTGTTCGATAATATAAATTACATAAACTTAATGTACTTAAATGTTTTTTTAGAATGCAACCTATTAGAGTGGAAAAGGTTTTTTAAATAGGTTACCATTGAAACCAACGACGGACGTGACACTTGCACGCTTGAATACTTGCACGCTTGCACGCTTGCACGCTTGCACACTAGTACGCTTGTAAGCTTGTATTTGCTTGTACAGTTGTATCTCATAGATTACCTACTGCATTATGCTGTTTTGCGTAAAGTTTCATTTTTGCAGTAGATATACATATGTACAGGTTGATTGGTTCGTAGTCTGTAACCTTTCAGGGTTATTTAAGTTGTTGAGAATAAATATAAATACAAACTTTTTATTTTAGAGTTATTCGAAATTTTGTGAAATCCGGCAAAATTCCTCGTCTTAGACTTTCAACCATCGATTTCTGAAAGTACCAACGGGTATCAACTAATCGGTTTTGATTTAAATTACACAAATAAATCCCAATGGCATTATTGACACTTAACCTTAAACATAGTTAACTACAGTTTAAACGTGCAAAAAAGTTTTCTTTGAAATGCTGACTCTGGGAAAATAGCTGATTTATCTCAAAAAGTTGATGGCGGTTTTTGTCGTAATTGTTTAAAAAACATGTCTTTTTCAACGGCTTTATAATATGATACCAGTTATCAAAAAATATTGATGGATTACAAAGATACTCACAATCAAAGCGAAAGTAAAGATAATTTTTAACCGTTGGTTACTTTAACTATGGATAAAAAAACCTACCCTAACACCTGTTTAACAACAACCTGAGAGAATACGATCTAAGAACCAATTATTCTGTATACTAATAGGTTTATGGGCGACCATACGCCATACTAGGTGAGTTTGAATTGGTATGTTATGCCGAAAGGGGGGGACTGGGACCATGATAGCCCACAAGTTGTGAGAGCCTTACTTGAAACTACGTGTTTCCAAACCTCCATACTAAAAAATAAATCCACTCACAAAATTCGCACGTGCGATCGCTACGAGAGTCAACAACATACTATAAATTAATTTCTAAACCCAGGTCATTAAACTCATTTAAGTGCATTCGGTCAAGGACGAAGTTCAACCACTCAGCTACGCTAGGCTATCTTCGAATGTAAACTTTACATGGCATTTCTTCCATGAAAAACTATTAATTTAGAAAAGTCGTAGAAGAAACATTTTCTACCTTGCGGAGTAGATTTACCCCCTTTCGGGATAATATACTAATTCAAACTCTGTGATAGTATAATACAGTTTAAAGTCGTTTAAAAATAAAACATTCTTTCTTCAACTTGAATACATCATACAACATAGGGTTCAACAATAGGAAACCATCTGAAAGGAAGTACGGTATAGGATTATACCCGTTTATTCCCGCGTGGGACTCTGAATATGCTTATGAGCTTATACCTACTATAGTATGTACCTAACTGATACTCATGTTAGGATTCAATTGAATCACGGCGTTCCTTAAGGCTGCTCTATACGCGGATCCACTATCTCGCTCACGCATTGCTACATTTTTGAAGATATTAAATAACTGAATTTACTTACGAAAAATCTGGCTAAACTATGTTTTCATGAATAACATTACAAGTGTTCAGCACAAATACCATATTAATCCAAACAAGTTATCATACATAAAAACGGTATAGAAAGAAAAAAACTTTGATATGGTTGTGTTTCGTCGTACGTCGCAATGCTCGAGCGAGAGTGTGGGTCCGCGTATACAGCAACCTTAAATGGATGGTAGAAATCCCGACAGTAATTTGATTATTTGATATTACGCAGTCTACGTAGAACTTTAAATTATATTATTTATTATCTACCTACCTCCCTCTAAATCTAAATAAAATCCTGGAAAATAATTGGTTTAGCTTTGACGGCTCCAAATATAATTATAATAAATATTAGGTATGCAATTCCAACCGTTTCAAAGAATAAAGAATAGCATACATTATTCATATTAAGTAAATTTCGTTCATAGATTTTAATAAATATTTTATTAATGTAGCTGGTTGTGAAACACAGACATATAAGTACACTGCATGCACAAAATAATACTTTACTTGATACGAATCGGTGAAAAAAACCTTTATAGCTAGCTATAAAAAACGAGGTTCCCTCTACTTGGATCCACAGCTTCGATCCACATGTAGATCCAAGGGTACTTTATATTTCCTCCTATATCAACATGTAGATCTACAAACATATATTATGTTTAAACAATTTAAAAAATGTATTCGTTTTATCTATAACATAAAAAAACACTAAAATCGGAAACATATGGATAGAAAAACATTGGTGGTTTTTGTATGGACAAGAAGGTGGTATTATCTTATAATCTGGTCTTTTAGAACATACCTACACCTATCGACGCTTAGTCACGAATCGGTCTTAAGTCATCGAAAAAATCCCAAGTCTATGACTCCAGTAAACTCAGTACTCAACTTAGTGAATTTGGCCACAGTTTTTAGTCTCATCTTACAAGGGAATTTAATCACGATGAATGCTTTTCTTAAGACTGACATACAAGTCATCTTACAAAAGTGTGCCACAATCCATCTTAATTAAGCAAAGTTTAATGCTAAATTATTCATGGTATGCCTATTACGGAGCGGTCACGTTACTTACAAAATTACTTTTTAGGTACTATACATGAATAATGAATTCGCCGGAAATAATGAAAATAATTTACTTTTTTTTTCTAGTGAAATGACAAAGGTGGAACGGCATGGATTGTTTTTCAGTAGGTATATTACAAAATTAAAATTACCATAGATGTAAGTGCACGTTGCGTTATAATCAAAAAGTGATTATAACTTCGAAACGAAGCCAAGCGAAGATTCAAAGTTGTAGACAATTAATATTGTCCTAATTGGACCTGTCCAGTCTACCTAGGACAGTCCAATTAGGTAGGTCCAACTTCGACAAAGAGGTCACATGAAGAATCCAACTCGGCTGAGCAGCGTTCGGCAAGCTTCGACTATCTTTCTGTCCAAAATACCGCAGAGCCTGAAAACAAAGGTTTTCGATCAGTGTGTATTGACAGTGATGACTTCTGGAACTGAGACATGGTCTCTTACTGTTGGCCTCATTAGTTAGCTCAAAGTCGCGCAACGAGCTATGGAGAGAGCTATGATCGATGCTTCCCTGCGAGATATCCAATGAGAAGATCCGCGGAAAAATTAAAGTGACCGACATAGCTGGCAATGGGCAGGCCACATCGCTCGTAGAACTGACAACCGATGAACCTCAAGCACAGACTATAAACCGTAGTACCTATACCTACCTACTACGTAATAGGTATAGCTACTATTTATAGCTTGTGCTCACTACTTAGGTACACAAGTCAGCCTAACGTGTGGAAAAAAAGTACAATAATACAAATAAAACAACCTAAAGTGTACCAAAATTAGGATTGATGAATTACGTAGATATACATTAAACTATTTTTCCATTTTATTATCTATAATTTCTATAATTTTCAAACGCCGGAGTTATTCCACATTACAGAGTACCTATTTATATAATTAGGTAGGTATATTCTTTGATATAACACACAAGCCTTACATGAAGCCAACTTATCTCTCCTGCGGCTGCTATAAGTTGGAAAGTTGGAGCAACTTCGACGTTCAGTTCGACGACGCATTTTCACAGATCACGATAATAGAATAACTCCACGCCACCACCTATGATTGGCTTATTCCAGTTACAGATAATATTATAATACTGTGTAAACTTAACTTACTTAAAGTGGTAGGACTTTTCTGCAAAGTTCGTCTAGGTAGGTACCACCGCTTTGCCAGTTATTCTGCCGCCAAGCAGGTGTGTGCAAGCACTACTGTGTTCCGGTTTGAAGCTAGTGAAATTACTGGGCAAATGAGACTTTACGAACTGTGGGGCTACCGTCTAAGCCATTCGTAATCGATGAATGGGCTTGATTTCGTCATTTCCAGCATGTTGGCATTGTGTAACATCTCCATCCATCCATCCATTGGTATTTTCTCAGTATTTCTCATTATTATAGTTAATCAAAGGTGAAGAACTGAACTAACTGAATAGAAAGTTTTTTCTATTCAGTTAGTTCAGTTCTTCACCTATTACCCTTACGATTGAGTTAAACAATACGGGGGATGGTCTCACAGTCTAGAAAAGTTTTTTAGACTGTGTGATGTCTCAGGATGACGAGCGCAGCGCGCAGTGTCACGCGAAACTATAATTTAGATTTCCGAGTGCACTGCAATGTGTTATGGGTGTCCGTGTCGCTTAACACCAGGCGAACGACTAGCTCATCAAGTCATTCGCTTACATAAAAAAAACTTAAGTATTATAATTGCAAAGCTTATGCCTCTACTCATCTTTATGATTATCCAGAATACCCAGCGATAACGTGACAGCAGCTGTTTAATTAACAAAACTACAGATAGAGAGAATTATTATGCAGACTAGTGAAAAACTAATATGGAATTCTTATATAAATTATTAACTAGCTGATAGACAAAAATAGAGGTTTCAATGTGGGTATATTATGATTGTATATTTCTGTGGAATACATTTATTTTTATCTTTATCCTATTCTATTAAGCTTCTTCTAAATTATGGTATAAGCAGGTAGGTAGGTACCTGTTTTTTGTATCAAACAACAAGTTGAAAATGTACCACAGACCTAGATTTTTTTCATAATAAGTCTATGACCTGTCTGCTTGGATGACAATGTGATGAACAGCTGTCGGACTTTCACCAACGTTTAGTTGTTATATCATTATAGTAGCAATGTATATTAATATTATTTATATGTCATGTTATATTCATGATTTTTTTGTCGTCTAGAGGGTGCCACGCCATTTTAAATTTATTCTGACTTGATCGAACCAGCGGAGTGCAGACTATCAAGACGTTTCCAGCGATACCTCATTAAAATTTGTATATCAATGATAAGTAGTTTTGAGGGAACAGATAAACATACATACATACCAATACATACCCTACCTACAACCCTAAATATTTCCTTATTGCTTCGCCGTAGTTGGGCAATAAATAAATAGGTAACTACTGCTCTTTTCATCGGTGCTTCAAAATCGTTTACCTTTTCAAAATACGCTGCATTTTTACATTTTACTTCACATTTCTACTCAAAAGAAACCAATGTGAAAACATTTAATTAGTATGTAATTATTAATTAACTGTAGGTAAAACACGTGCTTGTTTTTCTTTTAATGTACAGGGGCTCCTTATTCTCTTAACTAATAACTATAACTAAGCAGGTATTTACTACAATGATAAGTACTTTTTGTTTTCAAATTGGTTTCCAGCTTTACAAATCTGGGAGAGAAAAGTTGAAAATATATTTGAACATGCGACGTAGAATCCAGTTTATTTCTCTTTCACATTGACAACTCCAAAACAGAAAAGTAATTGATTCGTGATTAGCTTGCTAAATTGTACTTGACACAAACCAATAATTCGCGGTATAAAGAATTTTTCAAATTGAAATGGCTAATAACGTAACAAACTTATTACATTGAAACACACAAGGAATTTCATTATTTATGTAACTACTATCAAAGCCGAATCAACCAATTATTAATAATAAACAATTTTTTCTTTGATTTGATTCTAATGAGCTCTTATTATTGAGCATACCGAATTGAGTGGATTTGTTGCGTTTTTATTTGATAATATGTTATGCAATGAAAACCTTAATGCTGTAGCGAAAACATAACGTAATTTATAGATTAGCTTACGGTGCGCGATGAAAACTGCTATGACTATACCTTAGAGATTTATTTTGTATAGCATTCAGCTACCATGAAAATACCCATTTCGGTTTCAAATATTCAGGCCACCACATTCTATTGAATGTTCAACCCAATAATATGATATTTGGGTATGCCTTTGACATAAAACAAAAGACAAAAGCTTTTCAAGACAGACATGTAGGTACAGACTGTTCACCGTAAGATGTCCCCTGATGTATTTATATTATGGACAGCCTCTGTGATGTGGTGGTTGAGCAGGTCGGCTCATAGCCCGGAGGCGGCGGGTTCGATTCCCGCGACAAGACAATTATTTGTTTAAGAAAATAAGCGCAAATACTTTTTCTGTGTCTGGGTGTTGTGGGACCATGGTCCTCGTAGTTCCTGGGTCCCTAGATACAAGGAATTCTAGTTAGGGTCCAGGTTCTACGTATGTGATCGTTGGGCGTTATTATTAAATTAATTATTATTTAATAATATGTAAGTATTATCGTAAATGTAAGGTGATATGTAAGCATTATGTAATGTAATATGTAAACATTATCTAAACTTGTATGTACCCATTACTGATTAATATGTTTTACTTGCATATTTTAAATAATATGAGTACATCAGGGGACATCTTACGGTGAACGGTCTATAGAGCTCGACGAAAATCCCAGTGAATTCTGAAAACTTTCATAATCATAATCATTTATTTGTAATAATTCAATTTACATGTTGATTCAACATAAAAACATACACCCAGTCGGGGATAGAGTTTTCGCTTCACATACTGTACGAGTAGAAAAGCTTTCACTCGACAACATCAGGTTGGTTTATTGTGTTTTGTTTGTTGGTGACAGGAAAATGTGAACATATCCCACAAAGTATTATTACGTAGTACTCGTAGGTGGCAGAACTTTTCTGCAAAGTTCGTCTAGGTGGCACCACTGCTCTGCCATTTATTCTGCCGCCAAGCGGTAGTCTGCAAGCACTACTGTGTTCCAGTCTGAAGGGCTCTGTAGCTAGTGAAATTACTGGGCAAATAAGACTTTATGACCTGATCTCACAGTCCAGTATCTAATCATATTGCTAGACTGTGCTGATGTCTCAGGATGACGTGCGCAGTGCAGTGTCTCACGAAACTTTATTATTTTAAAGTTCGAGTGATACTGCTACTGTTATGGGCGGCTTTGTCGCTTAGCATCAGGTGAACGACTAGCTCATCACGTCATCCATTCTCATAAAAAAGGTGAGTTTTTCATTTAGGTTATAGACATGGGGTGGTCCTATTCTACGGCCCGGGACCACACGGGGTGTAATGTAATAATACGCTCAGTTTTGTTTAATTTTAGTTAGTGCTAGTGTAAGTATAGGAAGTCTAGTACACAAAGGTACACGCTATTTTACAGTTCACATCTATCATTAATATTAATAATTATCATTAGATATTCATAGAATTTTATATGACTAAATGATGGTTGGAAATTACTATAATTTTATGAATTTCCGTTTAGCATCAGGTTCACTGATGACCCGAATTGCTTTAGTGATTCACGCATTCAATCATTTCAGTTAGTTCTCCATTAAATTGGTTGTGGTTTGTGGTTGTTTGATTGACAAAGATTTCAGTCAAACTAATTTCAAATTAAATTAAATTGATAAAACTGTAATTGAACATACTACTTCTTCTTCTTCGCTAATGGCTTCTTCTTCTTCTTCTTCGTTTATGGCTTTCTATCGCTTTTTAGCGATAGTTCTGCCAATGTCAAGTAAGTAAAAATTTGTACGGTTATGTCACGTCAGAGTCAAGTCAGATTTTGTCAGTCAAAATGCCAACAGTAAGATGGTGGATATTTTACTGAAGGCTCTAAAAAGCCGTTGAAGAGAAAACGAAAATGCATGGTTATATAAACTTGGAACCATTTGCCAACACTCGTGCACGTTCACGAACACTTAACGAATAATAATCCACCCTTATTACACATTAAAATTCAAAAATACACAGGCTTTGGTAAAAAGTTCAAAATTTACAACCGCCATTGTCGGATTTTCTTCAAAGACCTTCGCTAATGGCTTTCCATCGCTTTTTAGCGATAATTCTGCCAATGTCAAGTGAGTAAAAATTTGTACGGTCAAATTTCACGTCAAAGTCCCATTTTGTCAGTGAAAATACCAACAGTAAGATGGTGGATATCGGTCTACTTGACATTGGCAGAATTGTGGTGGAATGGCAACACCATAAAGACCATTAACCAAGAGTTGAAGTTGAAGTTGGATATTTTACTGAAGGCTCAAAAAAGCCGTTGAAGAGAAAACCAAAATGCATGGTTATAATAATATAAACTTGGAACCATTTGCCAACACTCGTGCACGTTCACGAACACTTAACGGATAATAATCCACCCTTATTAAACATTAAAATTCAAAAATACACAGGCTTTGGTAAAAAATTCAAAATTTACAACCGCCATCCAAGAAAATCCGACAATTTTCTTCTTCATATTAATACTACTTTAGTTGACAGATCTAAAACCCCTGAAACTGCCGCTGTTCTTGTCAAATAGACGGTAATGTAAAAGACGGCTATATTTTTTTTTCTTATATTTTGGCTCCACACATAGTGTATTTAGCCAGTGTCAAGTTTTGTAATTTTTCATCGTATTATGGAAATTTTCACTTAAAGTCAAGTCATAGTCACAGTCAGAGTAATCATAGTCTAGTCTAAGTCATAATCCAGTCTAAGGCATGCCCTAGTAAAGTGGTGGCAACTTTACTAGAGGCTTCTATGGAATTTTGGAAGCAACACGAAAAACCACGTTTCACAACATTATATCACTTGCCCACACTCATGCTCGTAATTCAGCACTTAATGCGTAAAACACCACCAATTTTAAACATTAACACTGGAAAAAGCATAAGTTTTGTAAAATAATACAATGCACCGACGTGAACTTTTCCGCGTTCCCGCCAAAACTCCACGGCTATATTCTGTGATATTTTTAGTATGATAAGGACTGTCAACTAAAGCCTTCTTAATTGGACCTGTGTCATAATATAGAGACCTATAAATATGTGTTTGCATGTAGGTCACTTTGTAGTGTTAATAGCTTGCCAAGAGCATGTTTAGTGCCTAGGGTCCCATAGGCATGGTATTTTGCTTTTATTAAACACGGAAAAACACACCTATTAGGTAATTAAACATTTTGAAAATTGCTCTTTGAGAAAAAGTCCTTTGAAGTAGGACGTCAAAGTATTTAAACAGTCTTCTCAGCGTATCTTAAAAAGTTATGAACAGTTTGCTCGAAATAATGTTAAAGGAAATTTTTACTAAGGTCTGTCAACCGCGAAGTTGATGAGTTTCTGAAATGCGTAGCTTAGAAATGGCAGGGGTAACTTTGCAAGGTATGTTAGCGGCCCTTATTTCCTAAGGGCATAAAAAATTCAATTCAATGATAAACCCACACGAGAGAATGAAGCGATTTTTTTATCCCCACTTCACCTCTATGTCTGCCACTGCTTAAAAATATGATTTTTATTCTTAAGTCAACTTTAAATAATCATCTTACACGATGGTGTACCTACCTATATATGCCAAATACTACCTATATTTGCAATAAAAATTTTGAAATTGTGAACTGGAGCTTAAACTGGAACGTGAACTGGAACTTGAACTGAAACTGGAACTGAAACTAGATCGAAACGAAACGACAAAAATGTACGTATAACTTGCAGTGAGATACACTGAACTACAACTTAACTGAATCGTGCGGTAATGTAAAGTAATAAGCACGCGTTGGAAATTTCATGGATTATGATCCTAAAAGCGGTGTGATAAGAGCCACTTTACGAGCAACTGTGATAAAAATTTACTTTATTTGCTGGATTATGTTTTAATGAAAAGCCCAATTGGTATTCAGAATAGAGGCTCACCATAAAATATTATATAAGTAATTATGTTAAACCTCCCCTGAAACAATATAATGAAAGTACGCTATCAAAGATCAGCTTACCTATTTTACACACAGAATTCAAGATTATGGAAGACGACGCACGAATATTAGAAAATCCATCTATTTTACTACAGCGATGTCTATACCTACATAGAATATAGCATAACCAGACAATTTTGTAGTAGGTAATACCTATATTTAAAGTAATAGCATACCTATATCATAGATAATATAATACCTTACCTATACAAAACATCGTTCAGGAACTGTCATGTCTTCTGTCTTATGAAAATCAATTACGTAATACCTCAGTGAATTTAACCACTGTCTTCTGTCTGTTGTTAATTTAATGCTCATAGCGAAGCACAACTAGCCGTTTCTAACCGATCGGTAAAGTTAAGTAACGTTCGCTGCGGTCACTAATTTGATGGGTGACCGCTACAGCAAAATGTGGTATTTACAACTGAGCGCTACCGTGCTTTGGAGGGCACGTTAAGCTGTCGGTCCCGGCTGTTGTCGTAAGAAAATATTCGTTAAGCCAAGTCAGAAGCCTTTGGGTGGCCTAAAAATTCTGACACCAGGGCTGACCACTTGCCTACACGAGAAGAAGAAGAAGCTTTAATACTGTTTACTGGAATGTAATATTTTTAGTACTTATTCAGAGCATTCAAAATAGTTCCAAGAAAGATTTACATGCGTTTGTAAAAAACAATCCCTAAACACTCACGTCATACAAACCGGCCGTTCTTCTGGTTGCTCTTCATATGAGGATTGAACGGTTATAAACACAAAATATAGGTCCCACCTACTACGGCACATGTGGTGGCTTCACTTTCTATTTCTCACAACGTTTGACTCATTATTTTAGTCTGAGGTTCATCATATTGAATTTATGCCGATACGAAGGGTGTTTATACCTTTCCTTTCAACGCTGTCAGGAAATGGTACCTTTGCCTGCGCAGGGGGTAGCAAGCGAAGCAATTTCCATTTAGTTTCAAATTTAAGGTAATAAAGTGCTGCCAATTTATTTATTCAATTGGATTAGCTGTGTCTATCGAAAACTGCAGAAAATAGCTCTATTAAAGGAAGATTTAACTCCACAAATTTGGGGGTACTGGTTATTGATCCAAGGTCTCCAGAGATTGTGGACGCCACCTATAAAGGGTAGTTCGAATTTTCCATCTAAAGTAAACTCCCCTGAGCTTTGACCAGATCAGTCTGATCCTATTCACTCCTTTTCTATAAAAACAATCTCTGAATATTATTTTTAAAAAGCCTGGAAGAAAGCGATACTAGAGAGATTCAATTGATAATACCGCACGTAGGTGTATATACCTATAGTTAAGTTTGAGCACTGCTCATCATCATCATCATCATCAACAGCCTGAAGACGTCCACTGCTGAACATAGGCCTTCCCACAGAGCGCCACTTGCCTCCTGCATCCATCGGCTACCCGCGGTTTTTACCATAGAGTGCCGCTCGTGCTACTTTGAAACCGATGCGACGCATCCTGCCTCGTACCCCGCTTAGCCCCACGAATGACTTTTCAATTTCACGAAATTTGCATCTCACTCTCACTTCACGTGAAAGAAAACCATGAGAAAACCGTTATGTTAAAAAATCACAAAGTTTGTGGACATGTGTCATCCACCAACCCGCATACCCAGCGTGATGGATTATCGCCTTCACTCACTCTCTGAAAAAGAAAGCCATTGTTTCAGCAGTGGGAAAGTACGGACTGACTCATTATATTAAAGGCACACACATTCAAACAAATGAACGAATAAACAAACAAACAACGTAGTAAATTTATTAGTGAGGATAGAAAACCAACTTGGAAGTGTCCTGCAAAGTTGCAAACGTTGCAATCCTTACTAACATGAAGCGTAGTAATGCCCGTCTGCACTTTGACAGCTCCTAAATACGCACTTATGACGTACTAACTGCAACGCATTTGGGTACCTACGTCCTAGAGATATAAGTGCGGAGGCTTTGAAAATAATCCAAAAATGTCCGTTGCGAATTTTGTTTTACCAAAGCCTATTTTTAATTTTTTTTATATTTTAATGTATAAATAATAAGGGTGAATTATTATACGTTCAGTGTTCGAGAACGTGAAAATTTCGTTTTCTCTTCAAAGCTTTCTAGAGCTTTCAGCGTAAGCGGTTAGTTTCTCTATGGAGCTTTCAGTAAAATTATCCACAATTATCTGATGTCTGATTGTTTTTTTCTCTAATCTGTGTGTCTGATGCATAGATTTGTAGCATTTTAACGGACAAAATAGGACTTTGACATGACATAACCATACCATTTTTAACTCACTTGACATTGGCAGAATTATCGCTAAAAAACAAAGAAGAAAAAGAAGAGTTGTCAAACTTAAGTACAATACAATCAGGCATACAATTTATTATACTGACACTAGTATTCCATAATCTGTCCTAACATCGTTACGCCGGCGCTGCTTGCCGCCCGGAGCGAGGACCCTCATTTAGGCAATTAGCTCAAAACCGATTTAAGCTTGCTCCCAGGAAGGTTCATGGAATGGAGTAATTATTGTTAAACATGGAGTTAGCTACCGGCCCTTTACAATATTACTCTTTATTTTGTCTTCGTAATGGAGTTATAAGCAAATTATTAAGTTATTTCTTTACATGATCACCAAGATACTCATGAGCCATGCCAGAAGCCTTACTACGCCTGTAAATAAAGTAAAAGTAATCTTTGTTTCGTGCTAGTGAAATTACTTGATAAATAAGACTTTAAGATCTGATCACACAGTCTAGTAATCTTATTACTATACTGTGTGAAGTCTCAGGATGATGTGCGCAGTGCAGTGTCACGCAAAGCTGTATTAATGTAGAGTTCCGAGACACACAGCAATCTGTTATAGGTAGCCGTGACGCTTAACATCAGGCGAATGACTAGCTCGTCACGTCATTAATTTACATAAAATAAGTGAAACGCTTATTGTAACTGATAAAAAAGACTATGAAAATGTTTTTTGTTTCTCAACTTTATTTTTACTTATCATTTAGGTACTTATAGCAGTTTTGCTGGTTTAGCTACTTAATCAACGGTTTAATATTGAATGCAAAGGAATTTGAATTACGGTCGGGATTTGAACCGGCATCCATCCGTCCCTAGAGCTTTTTGGCTGTGTACACAATCTGAGCATAGAATTTATATTTATAGATTGGTTTGTTAGATTAGGGGTAAGAATTAAGTATAGAGAAGAAAGAAGAAAGAAAGAAGTATAATATTGACCAGTAATTTACTAGTGGTTTAGTTTAGTGGTTTATTAGGGTTGTTCCTGTTGTCCCCCACGTGGGGGATAACAGGAATTTTTATTCCTGTTGTCCCCCACTAATATAAGTCATATTAAAAATTATAATATGGTAAAAAAACAATAGATATAGTTACATTACTATTATGTTAATAGTAAAATCACACTTCACACTTATAATAAAGTTTGTTTAAACACCTAGATAGATAGATAGAGATGTATGGTTTACACAATTATTGGTCATCATCATCATCATCATCATATCATCATCATCATCAACAGCTTGAAGACATCCACTGATGAACATAGGCCGCCCCCAGAGAGCGCCACTTTGAGCGGCTGCTCACCTGCTGCATCCATCGGCTCGGTCCACCTAGTGAGGGGCCAGCCTACGCTGCATCTTCCGATTCCGGTGGTGGTCGCCACTCGAGAACCTTTCTCCACCATCGGTTGTCAGTTCTACGATGTGGCCTCCCCATTGCCATTTCAACTTGCCAATTCTAAGAGCTATATCGGTCACTTTAGTTCTCCAGCGGTTTATTAGGTACTTAGTTGTTATTTAACAGGTTTTTTATTGTTTTCATTGTTACTGTTCTTTATTTAATTATATTGTATCTCTGTATTGTATTTAGTGTGATGTCTTGAGATGTAGGTACCTATATTTTTTCTTTCGTTCTAGTGTACGATGTATGACGAAGGCTGGGTTTTTTGATTCGTAGTCAAGGCATATGTGTCATAAATAGTGGGTCAACTCCTTTGTTATATCGAAAAATACCTACAAGATCGTCTCGACGTCTAGTCCCTAAAAATAAGCGAGGGTTGGCAGAAAAACATTTTCTTATATATTAATTTTGTGCTCGTAATAATTTATTTTTGTTACAGTTGCTCGTACAGGGGCTCTTATTACACAGCTTTTAGGTTCATAATTTAAGATATTACGGACGCGTGCTTTTTACTTCACATTACTGCACAAGTGTGTTATGATGATATTTCGATTCAGTTAAGTTCTCAGTGGGGCCAATTTTAAAGGCTTTAGTTGACAGATCTAAAACTTCTAAAACTGTTGTTGTCCTTGTCAAATAGACGGCAATGTAAGAGACGGATATATTTTTAGTATTTTAAGGATTGTCAACTAAAGCCTTCTAAATCGGGCCTAGATCTCACTGCAAGTTATACGTAGACTATGAAGTATCATCATCATCATCAGCCTGAAAATGCCCCCTGCTGAACATATGACTCCCCCACAGAGCGCCACTTTGAGCGGCTGCTCTCCTGCATCTATCGGCTCCCCGTGGTTTTCACCAGATTCTTCGAGCGATGTGGCTTGCCTATTGCCATTTCAACTTGCTAATTCTCAGAGCTATATCGGTCACTTTGGTTCTCCTCCTCCTTACGGATCTTACTTCGCAGGGAAACACCGAGTACAGCTCTCTCCATAGCTCACTGCGCGACATCGAGCTTAGGTACTAATGAGGAGTAAGAGACCACGTCTCAGTTCCATAAGTCACACTGGCAACACACACTGAATGAAAACCTAATATATACCTATTCGTATTTTGGACGAAAAGATAGGTCGAGGAATTCTTCTTCTATACACGTAGTACAATAGTCAATATACGTATAATAGAAGAAGAATTCTTAGTTTATAGATTCATTTATAAAATCGGTACATAACTACATACACATTTTCTTGAATAAATAAATTGTAGGTAGGTAAGAGGTAGGTACTTTCTTAGTAAACATTGAATTTTATCAAATTGCAACTTGTTCTGCGTACGCGACACGCCTGAACGGCCGTACCCCAACGCAAGCGAGCGTGTGGGTACTACCGCAGACGTCGCGGGCAGTGGGGGACCTCAGCTCTCCTTCATACCGCACCCCATCGTTGCTCCGTCTAGCCGCCGAGTTGACTCACTAGTAGTATTTATTACACATAATGGTCAAGGTAAACAATGGTTAAAAACCCTAACAAACTTTGACCAATGGTTAGAATTTGTTAGAGTTTTTAACCATTGGTTACCTTAACTACGGATCAAAAAGCCCACCCTAAGAGACAATTTTAATAGATTTGAAAGGAAAAGATGAATCAAATTGTACAATACCAACAGACCTTTCTCTTTGTTGTAGAATTTGGTTCATCTTTCTGCATGACCTATTAACCAGCTTGTTTATTTTTCGTTTTAACTGAGTCAGGTTATCATAATACCTAACATCAGTCGATAGATATTTTTCCACTGTTAGGACCACACAACTAGAATATCTGGAACACGGACTTTCTCCCGTAGGAAAACAGTGTATGCGATAATTTACAATGCGGACTAAAAGCGGGTTAGTTGGTTGATACGTGATTTTTTTATACATGCATTTTGTCTTTTTTATAGATTTATTATCAACCCAGGTGGAACGTTACACTAGCGGGGCAAATTTAAATTTTCTTGCGTTCTTTTGCCAATAATAGCTTAATTACTTAACGGGATTACATGAAAACTAACTTGCGTAAATAAATAGAATGTGTGAATAAATTAGAAATAAAAATATCACCTACTTATCATTGGTTTAGCGACAAATGGCAATAGACAGAAAAACTAAGAAGAAAATTGTTTATTGCCATTTGTTGCTAAAGAAATGATATCTAGGAGATACTTGTAATGGTAATTTGTTGATACATTCTATTTATTTGCGCAAAATTAGTTTTCATGTAATCACGTTGAGTAATTAAGCGATTATTGGCAAAAGAACGCAAGAAAATTTTAATTTGCCGTGCTAGTGAAACTTTCCACCTTAATAACGTTTATAGAATAGAAAATATTTATTCTTGATAAAAGCCACGATACAATTACTTGGCCTGTATTTTTTTTTGGCCCGCATTTGTCCGTAATCTCACCTGATGGAAAGTGACGACGCGGTCTACTATAGTACATGCTTGCCTAGAAGATTGAACTTATCGGAAAACAAAGACGCGGGTAAAGTGTTCCATTCCTTCGCTGCTTGGATTATAAATGTCGAGTCAAACCGCTTTGTGCGAATCGAAGGAATATCAACCTTAAATGGAGTATACTTATAGTGATACTTGGATACGTGGTTTCCTCACGAATTCTTCTTCATCGAAGCGCGTCCTTTTCCAGCTCATTCCGAGCATAACTTGAAAAGGCATTGATTTGGGGTCTGCGGAAATCGGGATCGGAATTGCGTTGGATTAAAATTCGCATCGTGGAATGCCATGCTCTTGAGTAGAACACCAGCTCGTACCTAAGGGTCAATTCAGACAGAGCAGCAAAATGCTCAAGCACTTTTTAAGTGCTATTGGAATATCAACCTTAGTCTATTTAGACAAATCAATTCAGATAGAGCAGCAAAATGCTCTCCACCTGCGCGTCAAGTTCCGTCAGCGTCGGCTATTTGGTACCCATTGCTGCCCATGTTCGTGGACGGTGACGTGTGATGGTGATGGATACCACATAGTTTTACGTTGTTGACGCTGCTGCTTCGTAGACGTGCAGGTGTGGCTGACGCTTAACTCAGGGCCCTATGAAAACATAGATACGAAACCACGTCGTTATCTTGTTCAAATCGTGTCACAGCATTAGAAATACCTTCACTTCCATGCCTGTTTATTTTTAAGCCCTATTGAAACCGTAAGTATTCGTACAACGGTGGGTAGATAGCGGGAGATTCCGCCCGGGTATTTTGTATGAAGTGTCGCTCAAGATTCGCGCTAGCTACGGAACTTCAGTACAAAATACCGCTTGGGATCCGGCGCGGTATTTACCGCTACCCACCACGGTACGAATACAGCGCCGGTATGAATAGGGCTTTATTTTGAATAAATTTTGACATAAGTGGTGGTAACTTTTGACGTGTTGATGTTTCGGAACGCGTCTCAGTGGAACATTATTTTTTTTAACAGTTCAAATCGCGCCAATTTAAAATTCATTTCGCGCAGTTTCGTTTTCATTTCATAAAGAATAGATTTTTGCAGATTTCTTATGTAAAACAAGGAATTCGCGTGGTTTCGAAGTAAGGATTGTAAAGTGGTCATACAGAATTAGGAGGCAGAAGCAAAACATAAATTCTCCAAGCCACATATTCAGGTTGGTAAGATGTTCCTTTAATAAATTCATAATTGTGTATATTTTGTTACAGGCCAAGAAAAGTATACGACGGTGCTTGAACAAGACGACGACTACTTGGTAGTCAACAGCGTGAGTACAATCAATGTTTTAGCATAATACCTACAAGACACGGTTCAAGAATATCAAGAATAATATATCCGTGAAAACAAAAATAAAATATCTCAAAAAATTACAAAATTACAAGCATTTATTACACAGGAATAGAGAGAGAGAGACATCTTAAACATGCAGTGATGTCATTTCTACGTCATTTCTTCGTCCTTCATAGTACCTCATTACTAAGCTGTGGTAAATACAATCTCAATGTGAAGTCATAAATTTTATTTTCATAGTAATTGGGGAAGCTCCACACGATCTGCTTTGCGAGAAAAGGACAAGCGATGTCCCCTCCAGAAACTTTAACACGCCCTCCCCCCTTAATTTACCAATTTTACTTATTTATTCAATTATTGCATATAATATTTACTTGTTAATTTTTAATATCACTCAATTTGGAACTCTGAATTACACAATTTTTTTATTCTTTCGATTAGATTGAGGTTTTCCCAATGACTCTGTAAGGTTTTTTTTTACAATTTATAGGCATAGCATTTGACCACTGTCTTACCTGATGGTAAGTGATGACGCGGCCTACGATGGTGCATACTTGCCTAGAAGATACCTGTTCACTCGTGACTTGAAGACTCCCAGGTTATAGTTAGCTGGAAACAAGGACGCCGGCAAGGTATTCCACTCATTTGCTGTACGCACTATAAAGTTTGACGCGAAGGTCGGTAAAGACAACATCAGCCCGTACAAAAAAAGAGGTTTTTCCGAGGAGAACCACCATTATTGTTTTTCTTTTTACGTGAAACTAGTTGCTAAATTTTTTTTTTTTTTTTTTTTTTTTTTTTTTATGTAATTAAATGACGTGACGAGCTAGTCGTTCACCTGATGTTAAGTGACACGGCCGCCCATAACAGTTGCAGTGTCACCCGGAACTTTAAAACAATAAAGTTTCGCGTGACACTGCACTGCGCACATCATCCTGAGACATCACCCAGTCCAGTAATCAGATTACAAGACTGAGTGATCAGATCATAAAGTCTCATTTGCCCAGTAATTTCACTAGCTACAATGCCCTTCAAACCGGAACACAGTAGTGCTTGCACACTACTGCTTGGCGGCAGAATAACTGGCAAAGCGGTGGTACCTACCTAGACGAACTTTGCAGAAAAGTCCTACCACCTAGTATAAAATAATTTTACAAGAATAAAGCAATATTTCGGGAGTATGTTGAATTTAACACGGGGCATCCCCTCGGGCTGACCCGGCGCTGACCTCCATGTCACAACTGGGTTCGTACAGGCATAGTTCCGATTGGTTTTTCGGTTGCTCGAACTGCCTGAGTTTCTCGTTAATATTTCAAAATGTTCGTCAGTTGATTGTTTTTTTGTTCAGTATTGTGCAGAAATAATAAACTTGATTAAGCTTTTTGCCACGTTTTGACGAATAAATGTATTTTCATTATCATTTAATAGTATTATTGATTTATTTTATTTTATCTTATTTAACCATCAGAAAAACATACTTATATTCGGTAAAAATATGGCTTAAACCTAGGTTAGGCTTGTCCAGACATATCATCATCATCATCAGCCTGAAGACGTCCACTGCTGAACATAGGCCTCCCCCAGAGCGCGCTACCTTGAGCAGCTGTTCGCCTCCTGCATCCATCGGCTCCCCGCCGCTTTCACCAGGTCGTCGGCCCACCGAGTGGGGGGCCGGCCTACGCTGCGTCTTCCGGTTCATGGTCACCACTTGAGAATCTTTCTTCCCCATCGGTTGTCAGTTCTAAGAGCGATGGGGCCTGCCCGTTGCCAGACACATGGTTCTCGACAACTATCAACAGTATCCGATTTGAGTAAATTATGTTTAACGCTTTACGGGTTAGACCACACAAAGATATCTCTCTCTCTCTCTCTCTCTCTCTCTCTCTCTCACTCTCTCTCTAACTGTTCTTGGGTTAGACTGTGGGTAACGGGGGCTTAGGGTGGGCTGGCGTACTAGTTTTGGCGTAGTTAAGTAACCAATGGTCAAAACTTCTAACAAATGACCGTTGGTTACCTTAACCACGTATCAAAAATCCACCCATACAAAAAAAAATTACAGAATCAAATTCACAAAAATCTAAGTGGTAGTAACGCGACCTCTACCCACATATTTTTCATTGCTTTCTGGTTAACACACTGGAAAAAACGTCACACTAATATTATAAAGGCGAAAGTATGTGTGTTTGTCTGCATGTTTGTTACTCCTTCACGCTCAAACGGCTGGACAGAATTTGGTAAATTTGGAACAGGTAGTGATAGCTTAAACACTGGATTAAGATCCGTGATGAGGAGATCCGCAGGAGAACTAAAGTGACCGATATAGCTCTTAGAATCAGCAAGTAGAAATGGCAATGGGCAGGCCACATCGCTCGTAGAACTGACAACCGATGGAGAAGAAAGGTTCTCGAGTGGCGACCACGAACCGGAACACGCAGCGTAGACCAGCCCCCCACTCAGTAGACCGACTACCTAGTGAAAGCCGCGGGGAGCCGATGGATGTAGGAAGCGCGCAGCCGCTCAAAGTGTCACTCTGTGGGGGAGGCCTATGTTCAGCAGTAGACGTCTTCAGGCTGTTGATGATGATGATTCCTAGATTGTCACATGCAAGAATACTTTTTATCCACGGGTGAAACCGCAGCGCGCAGCTAGTCAATCATAATGAGGTATTATTGACTAGTACCTACCGCATCGTGGCATCAAGAGGACCGTGTGAACCGTGAACCGCGTGAACGCACATAAAAAAATGAAATTAATATGTTGGGATAACTACTTCTACGGAGCTACGCGCTTACCTCCGTAGCACCCACAGATCAGTAATATGTAGAGCACCTTTACGCCTACTACAGAAGCAGGCATTTTTACCTTTTTACAACTGACAGAACAACTCCAACAATTTTCGCTCTGCATACTGTATGTATGTAAATTTCTTAATCTATAATAATAATAATGACAATCTTATAAAGAGGAAAGATTTGATTGTTTGTTTGTTTGCACTGAATAGGCTCCGAAGCTACTGAACCAATTTGAAAAATTCTACCACTGTTGGGAAGCTACACTATCCCCGGGTGTTATAGGCTATATTATAGTATTAAAATTCTCATGAGTGTGATTCATTTTAAATAAATATGTATCCGACTGTCACCGCCGCGATCTTGCTGCGTGAACTCATCCTGAGGAAGAGCATCGGATATGCTCGAAACCTGGTCGAGAAATTGACACACTATTCGTGGGCTATATTATATTTACAAAAAATTAGGGAATCTTACTAAAAACCCAATAATGTAACCCAAGGTGTAAAAAAATGACCTAAAATATTCTCTACATCGCGTGCGTTGCGAAAACTATAACACCATTGCGAAGCCCGAGCGAGCCACTAGTATAAATATAAAATTATTGTGTGATAAAATTATTGTGTGGTCATTTCACACAGCGCCATCTAGCCCCAAGACAAGGTGTCACTGGAAATCGTAAGTCGCCCGCCTTTTGCTCGCCTGTCGCTGAATGCACTTTGGTCTTTGATACTAGCACCACTAGCAACAGAACAGCAATAGATAGAAACAAAATAATGCACTTTTTAATCCATGGATTGTTCGACAGACAGTGATCTAGCTTTCGCTCTGCCAAAGTGATGTTTGACAGCAATGATTGCGAAATTTACGCCTGTTCCAAACTTGTTGCGAGTTACGTAAATAGCCAGCGGGACCAAATCGGGACGCCGCCACCGAAAAACAATCTTTATTCACGTCTATTAAGCTAAAATAACTCGTCGTTAGGAAACAGTCCACTACACAACACATCGTCACCGTAGTTGGAAAACTACATAACTGACAAAACCAAAATCGCGTCATAAACTCGATACTTATACTGTTTTTTTGCAGCAAAAATGGTGATAACTTTTTTTTCGTAAAACATTTTGCTGTGAATTTTTTTTGTTGTATATTGTTACTGTATCATTTTCTGAGTTTACCTGTCATATATTTCGATTGTTAGAGAGAAAACAAATGACAATCGACTATGTGTTTTTCCCTCCAAACATAAACATTAAACATATTCCAAGAAAACATATCCCTGGTACAGCCAGATGAACTAAGATCTAAGGTAGACCAGGAAAGAAATAAAAGCCCCTGGTATGCCTATCTATCTTGAAATGACCACGAAAAAAAAACTCTTGGTAAGGTTGATCAGGGAAAGAAATAAAATCCCCGGCTGGGTTAGCACGGACGGTAGACAAAATTGTCTTTCCCCTGTATTACTCCACTTGACAAGTAAGCAAGTATGAAGAAAGTGACATAATGGGAAAGACAATTTTGTCTACCGTCCATGCTAACCCGGCAGGTATACTCCCAGTAATCTCTTGCTAGAATATTATTTCTTATCATTGAGTGTTTTTACTATGTCTTTCAGTTTGCAATGGAGTGTATAATGGGCTGACTGTTATTTGCTAATACATAATTATATTCATAAATAATTATGGGTGTGTACTAAAGAAAACGTCTTACAGCTACCATCTAAACCTGTAGTAATAATGTAATTAAAGAAAATAGTTTGTTATTTTAAGTGTCCAAGAACAATAAGGCCGGTGATGTTTTTGTAAGGTACTTTGTGCACATCGCGTTACTTGACAAGAATCTGTTCCTGTAGGGTTCTTTATGAATGCTGCGTGACTTTACAAAGGCCTTTGCATAATATTTAATACTCCATTCTATTTGAACAATAACAACAACCGCGGCGTCAGAATCTAAGTAAACTTAGTTCATGACTTTCTGCAGGATAGTAATATAGGAATGGGGAATGTCCAAGGTTTCTAAACCTCCTTTTTATGTTATTTTATGAAAATATAGAGCAATCTAAGAAACTAATTTATTTTTTTTTGTTTTGAATCCGTCCCTATTTATAGCCGGAACATGCTTTGTATACTTAAGCTACGTGACAAGTGATCTCGTGGCCAAATTTATCCTTCACCCTTTTACAACCAACTTACGGGGTTAAGCAACTAAGCAAAGCAGCCGATACTGCTAAAAAAACAACAATACAGTCAGTACAGTGCTTATTTCTTTTATTCATTGCCAACAACTGCAACATTATTTGTATTAATATTATCCTTTTTTTTATCACATAACCATTTGTAGTTTATCTTATTCTTTCAAGTGTTTTTATTGTTATTATTATATTTATTTAATTTTTATACGTTTCTTGTGTATAGTATATATTATAAATTTTATTATGTGTTTGTTTTTATTATGGTCACCTGACAACTATACCCTACCCGTCGACCAAAGGGTTTAACTGAAAATCAGCGCCAGGTGTTGAGTAAACCGGCATGAATGCTGAGTTAAGCCCTTTTCAACACCACTTTATCTATGTATATAATATCTACACTTCTTATTATTCTTCTCATAACTACTATTCTTACTTAATTGTGTATATACTTGTACTTATCTAATTTTTGTGAGTGTTGAATAAATATTTTTTCTTTCTTTCTTTCTTACAGTATATTAAAAAACAACTACAGTAATTATAAGTCATTGCTCAAGTGTATTTCTAGAAATATTTTAGGAGAATACTTCTATAAAACCATGGTATTTATATCTAATGCAATCTATTTTGTCTTAAAAGGATAGCAAAAAAGCCCCACTTTTGGACCAACCGGTACACGTGTATTGTTCTGTATTTCCCTACATGTATCTCTCACATGTCTCTTTGTATCATACGCTGATTTTTCTTCTTTTTAAAACCCAGATAAACCACATGTAACAAGTTATAGTTGAACAGATTTTTCTTTTCTGCAGCGCTTCGAATGGATGATATCAACTCCCATCACCCCAGGGGAGGTGTTGACTCTATCCCTCATGCAACGCAACCGATGGGGCTCGAGCCGCCTCGTCGGCATCTACCGCCTTGGGATGCAGATCCTGGTCAACGAAGGCCATCTGTGCGTTACTGATAGCCTGGTAGATAACCACAACAAGCCAGCGAGGGTGAGTTTTAATTAATAGTTGTATTTTGATTATTTCTAAGTTTAATTTAGCATTTGGACTGTCTTAGGCCATCGCGGCTAGTATAGAGTCCAAATGTTCTTTGTAGTAGATAGTGTAGCTAGTTTACTAGTTTTTAGTATAGTAGTAGTTAGTTTAAAGAATAAAAGCACATTGCCCGAAAAAAAAATCTTTATAATTAGTTGTTACTTCGCCATTCAATCTTTCAGCCTAAGAGACGAGATTTGAACTGGCGCACAAATGTTAAGAACTTATGTTGCGGCTGAGTCAAAACCTTAGGCAATCGTGCCAATAGGCAGTCTTAGGTAATAACTACTTAGTCAAGCGGCTACTAAGTAGGGCGACTACTTAGTCAAACGACTATATAGGTACTTAGTGGAGCGTTTACTCGTTTTTAGTCACATGACTAGTTAGTCCCGCGATTACCTTAGTCAAATGATTAGTAAATCGAGCCAATTTACTCAAACTATTTTTCGTATCTGCAGATTTGTTTCTATTTAATTTTTCGGTTAACGCTAAGAATTAAAAGCGAATTCGTCAAAAATAACATTTGTAAAATGCTACCCCGAGAGCTCGCTTTGCAGACAGTTCGATATGTTTGACTGGGTAATATTGTAAACTACATTATATTACTATTTGCATATTTCCTCGAATATTGTTGACCAAATACAGTACCTCTACCGAAATAACCGCGTCAATATTAATCCCAGGTAACCCCTGAAGGCTGCCGAATGGCTTCATAAAATATACAGTAACCAATTTACAATGCTGTTATGTGCTGTACTGTATATTATACTTATAGGTACTATCTAAACTAGTAGTGCTGCGAACAGTAAACCTGGCGAATCCAATTATTGTTTGTTGGAAGTTGGTTTTTAAATATCATCAAAATTGGTCACTTTTCATCATTATCATCAACAGCCTGAAGACGTCCACTGCTAAACATAGGCTTCGATGCAATGGACCCCCGTTGCGCAACTTTGAGCTCACTAATGAGGCATAATTGATGTGGTCTCTTACTGTTGACCAACACACACTGGTCGAAAACGTATGTTTTAGACAAAAAGAGATAATCGTAGTGTAAATAGCGTGATTTCTGTAGTCTAGTTTTTAATTTTGCTAAATATATCTCACAAAGTAAACACCCAAGTAGGATGAGCTTTCAATTAACAGGCAATTAACCATTAATTAACTCACCGGATCATTGGACCGTATCGTAATTCAACTAATTGATCGGCCCTAGCTGCAAACCATAAGCTATTTCAGGTTGGCCGATGGAGCGTAATCCACTTTGTTACGAATACTAATTAATTCGTAGGTATCATGTGATCGTGACTGCAATCGTCAGATCTGTACACACCCTTAGATTGGCCTCATAACGCGGTTGGTACCTAAGTTTTATCTGCTTTCTGAACTACGGATATTTCACAATGAAGACAATTATACTCGAATTGCTCCTACTTAGTCCTTTTTGCACAATATAGCTATAATAATAGAGCTCATATTATACAATCTTTCTCTATAAGAGCGATGGTGGCCGAGCGGTAGCATGTGCGCTTCGCAATCTTACGGCACCGGGTTCATTCCTCGGCTCTGCACCAATGACTTATCTATTGAGTTATGTGCAGTTTTCGATGCCATCGCTCCGTGCCTCGGAAAGCACGTTAAGCCGTCGGTCCCGGTTGACATAATAACATCTATGGCAATCGTTACGGGTAGTCAGATGCCTGATAGAATCTGACGCCTGTTACTCGTTCCTTATGGGTTGCGAGGTCAGATGGGAGTCGCCCGCGTAATTCCCGTAGCTTGCCGTTACAGGTTAGATTGGGAGCCGACCTCAATAACAAATGGGAAAAGGAAAAGAGAGAATGATGATTATAGAATCTTTCAAAACTTTCGACTGACTTCGTTACAAGATACGTCGTTATTACGTGCCAAGTGCCAAATCATGACCGTTGCCAACTTTGTCCATCGAAAAATGTTTCGTGAACAAAAGAAGCCATTTTGTGGATAGAAACGGCCTATCCCTAGCTCATACACTTAAGTATCTTTAAAATACAAATGCTCATACAATAATATAGCAGGATAATAGGCTAGATGACTACAGTTTTTTTATTGCATAAATTAATAATATTTCTCAAAAAATTAACTGTCGTGAAAATAAAAATTAAATAACTCAAAAATAGCCAAAGTTACAAGCACTTTAAAATTAAGGAATAGAAAGAGACAGCTCAAACATGTAGTGACGTCATATACGTGTGTGTGTGTGGGTGTATTGGCCCTTCCTTCATAGTACCTCATTAGTAAGCTGTGGTAGCTTTACATACAATCTCTTTGGCATGTGACGATCACGTGTTTTCATGGTAACTGTGGAGAAGCTCTGTTTTGCGAGGAAGGGACAGGCAATGCCCCCTCCAGAAACTTTAAAAGCTTATTACTCCGTGATTTATTTACCTCCGTTATTTTTTCCAATTATTGCATTAATTTTTAACCTACTTTATGAATATAATATTTACTTGTTTATCTTTAATAGCAGGCAACTAGCCTATCTAATATTGTCTGGTAAGGCAAGAGGCAAATCGCGAAAAAAAAGTTTTTATAAAATGGCTGAATTTTTGATCACTTTCGAAAAAAAGTTTCTCTGATCCTAATGGAAATCGATATCTGTGGGTCCCAAAGGGTACTGATGCTTTAGTCAAATTTTGACATCTGCCGTTTACACTTAAATTGTGAGTGAAATCACTGGGCGTGATGCTATAGGTTGGACAGAAGCCAGAAACTGCCTGGTACGAAAAACAATTTTTTAAAGGCTTTATAGGTATAGTTTAGATTAACATCTTTCGGTAGAAAACAACCCAATGTTGGAAGTTTCATAAAAGTGCCAAAGAAAGCGTAACTTTATAAAAGTAAAGCTTCTATTACGATTCTTTACAAAATGGTTTCTTAGCGTTGAAATATCATAAGCGAACGCATAGTTTCAAATTTTTGTTTACGTAAAAGCTACACGTTCAAGTTCTTCTCTAGACTCAATAAAACATGAAAATTAACGTAGGAATAATTTTTTTATTATGCTTTTTTAAAAATAGGTAGACCTATTATCCAAATTCAAGATGCAATATTTACTAACATTGTCCTGACAGTTTAATCAGCTGATTTTTAGGGTTGTCGCCAGGAAATGGTTGACCGATATCAGAATTACGATGATTTCGCCTATAAATTCTTTCACCTAAAATTCAGATTTGTCACAATTTTCAATAGTTACGTCAATGCTATGAAAAATCTAACTACTTGAATTTAGAAATATTTAATAGGTTGTCACAAGATTAAAATTACTAGAGATTTATCAGTGCTAGTGCTAACCATAATTAATTTCAGTTTTGACGTCCTGACTAGGAAACAATTGGTTACTTTTTAACTATGATCCGTCGCCCCTAGCAATCAAGAGGTTCTCTATGGAGCTGATATAAAAACTTTTTCATGGGTGAGTACACCACAGCCCAAAATGCTTGCAATCCCTGCTATCAGCTGATTCTACTGTCAGTGCAATGTTAGTAAATATTGCATCTTGAATTTGGGTGATATATTCTGTAACAACTGACTTACCTGCCTAGAAACCTGCAACTTTGACTTCCTCTGTAATTAATTACTCGTATGTATATATACATAATATAGCAAACCAGGCGCCCACTGTTTTACCGGCGTATTTTTTCATAACGGTCTTTGGTGGTCAAATGGGATTAATTTTAGCCAATTTAATCACATTAGTGGTTGAATCTTCAAAAAATCCTTTTTTGTGCTTATAGGACTAAGAGCTCTGCCACGAATGGAAGATACTTCGTAAAGCGTCCTCCTTTCGTTATCCAGTCATTATATCTAGCTGTTTAGGCAAACAAAGTAAGATGAAGTATGAACGGATGATTTGCATTGGACCAGCCCCCGTATTGAGTAACTCAATCGTAATCGATGAGTGGGCTTTATTTGGTCATTCCCGGTTGTATTAAATCCTCATCTATCGGTATTGTGGTCCCTTAGGCTGAGAACTGAATAGACAAAACATTGATTAACTATAATAATGAGAAATAGTGAGAAAATACTAATGGATGGAGATGTTACACAATGCCAACTTGCCGGAAATGACGAAATGAAGCCCATTCATTGATTACGATCGGCTTAGACGGTAGCCCCGCAGGACCACGATCTATTGTACATTATCTTGTAAAAACCATCCCCAACCCCAAAATTTTACTGGACTACAAAGAACACATATGAACTGTATAATGGCCGCGTTGACCGATAGACAGTCCAAGTGCTCCTGCCCACTACCACTACTTTATATTGATTGATAATAGAGATTGATTTGGTCACTATTTATTTAAGTAGCTCTCTCTATTCCAGATTTATTTAGTGATATTGGCGGTCTTTGACTATTAGGATTGGGAACTTATCAACCCTTTTTTTTACCCACCAAAATCAAACCCAAACGTATTTATCTTGCCAGTAGGTATAGATATTTTATACAAGTAGCTAGGCATCGTTTATCCATCACATTGCGAAATTATTGTAATTTCTAATATGAATACGTTATTCCGAATATAAGAGGGTGGTTTTCGTGAAGCAACGGACGCTACAGTGCTTTTGAATTATTCATACCGTCTGATAAATCTTGTTCAGGCACTTGCGGCGCGATTTTTACGTGCGGTCACGAAATTGGGGTAGTCCTATTATTCTACTCTTTTTTGGGATTTTGAATCACTTTAGGTGGCCAGATAAGCAGGTCCAAACCCGTTCAAAAAACATCAACCTTAACTTCGTAGTCTTAAATATCAATTCAGTCTGCACTTCAGCGCGGCGCATACGACAACGATAACGCACGAAATTACTGATTTTGACGGTTTCTAATTAATATCTGTGTTTATTATATAGTATTTTTCAAAATTATGAAGACCTCACAAAATCTGTATGTTTATAAAGATATTATAGTTCTTAAAATTTTTAGTGTGGTTTACACTTAAAAAATCAATCCATGATATCTGTATGTTTGTTGGGAATAAGTACATTAATACTTTTCTTTGTAAATATATATTCGATAGAAACTCAGTAAAATTGGGAAGTTCAAATTTTTTGAGGGAGGATTGCGTTTTTTTTCTATAGACCTATATTTATTAATCTTGTATTTGCAGACATTACAAAAAACTTAATGAAATGATGATATATTAAATTCAAAGCTTCACATACTCTAATTACGCCAGGAATACGATATACGATATGATAACTTAACACCCCTTCGACAGGAAATGTATAGTTCTTAACTTATACAACTTTCAAAAATGTATTTCTTGAAAACTATTAATTCCGCATATTATAAAGCCGCGAGTGTTTGCTTCTATAAATGATTACCTAAAGTTTAAAACCAAAACCAACCCCTCCGGTCGGTTTGGTCCACTTCTTGAATTGTCCATCCACCCTCTAATTCGTGTGACCGGATACTAAAGCCAACCCAAACCTATATAACCTACATATTCTGCTCGATAGCTAGTACCTATGACTTTCAAGTTAACAAAGTCCAAACTAACACACATATTATCTAGTGCCAATCAACCAACATAATATAAGCCAAGTTATCGCAACTTGGTCTATAACTTGCCATAAACTTTATAGTTTGAGCAATTTGCTTGAATCGTGTCATGTTCACTTTCTAGGGGTGTTTTAGCTTTACAAAGTTTGACAAGACATAGTGGAGCTATTTATGGTTGCTGTAATTAATTAAATCTAGACGTATCCTCCAAGAGGGGGTTCCCTTCGTTCCCTAGCGAGGTGTTAAGACTTTTTGGGTCTAAGACATATCCGACGAGTGCCCTATAAGCCGCTGGTGCGACACACTGAGTTGCACTATAATTAGGTACCTATATACTTACGGTTCGACATCGCGCTCGTTCGACACGGCAGTCTAATTTATTCACCATCATCATGAACAGCCTAAAGACTGCTGCAAAAAAGCCACCACAGAGCGCTTATCCATATAATAACATAATAACAATATTATAAAGAGGAAAGATTTGATTGTTTGTTTGCATTGAATAGACTCCGAAACTACTAAGCCGATTTGAAAAATTCTTTCACTGTTGGGAAGCTACACTATCCCCGGGTGACATAGGCTATATTAAATCTTCAAAAAAATTAGGAATCCATACTGAAACTCCAATAATTTAAACCAAGGTGTAAAAAAATTACCTAAACGATTCTTTATTACATCGCGTGCGCTGTGAAAACTATTATACCCGTACGAAGCCGGGGCGAGCCGCTAGTTTTATTATATAAATGAAACTTTGTTCGTTCGTCTGCTTGTTTGTATTACTCTGAGCGATGATTCCTCTATGACGATCGCTCATTATACGTTTTCAAGATATACCGCACAACTTAATTTTTACTCACTTGACACTGGCAGGAATTAACGCTAAAAACCAATACAAACAAAATAAGCGTAATATCACTTTAATTACCGCGTAAGTTTCTTTTTTATAATTAAATAGGCTTGCATTTGACCGCAATCTCACCTGGGCCCTAATTCTGTATGAAAACTCAGATTCCACACGATACGAAACCACGTCGTTATCGTGTCTTGTTCAAATCGTGTCACAGCATTAGAAATACCTTCTCTTTACATTATGTTATTTTTAATTTGAATAAATATTGATATATTAAGTGGTGGTAACTTTTGACGTGTTGATGTTTCGGAACGTGTCTCAGTGGAACATTATGATTTTTGACAGTTCAAATCGCGTCATTTCCAAATTCATTTCGCGCGGTGTTTTTTCCATTTCATAGAGAATAGATTTTTGCAGATTTCTTATATAAGACAAGGAATTCGCGTGGTTTCGAAGTAAGGAATCGTAAAGTGGTCATACAGAATTAGGGTCCTGGTGGAAAGTGACGACGCGGCCTACGATGGTACATGCTTACCTAGAAGATACCTACCTATTCACTCGCGACTTGAAGAGCTCCAGATTGTACTTATCGGGAAACAAAGACGCTGGTAAAGTGTTCCATTTCTTCGCTGCTCGGATTATAAATGTTGAGTCAAACCGCTTTGTGCAAATCGAAGGAGTGTCAACCGTAAATGGATGGCGTGTAGCTGCACGTCTTGTCGTCCGATGGTGAAATGGAGGTGGTAGAATTAGATTGTGTAGCTCCGCAGCACACTCACCGAAATGTAACCTGTAGAACACTGATAGGCTGGCAAATTTACGACGGTGCTCTAAGCTCTGGAGCTTAGCCCTCACCATTGTATCGTCACGTGCGTGTGTTTATTTTATGTTCTTATATTGGGGTGTATTTAGCCAACGTCAAGTATTGTAATTTTACATCGTGTTATAAAATATTTCACGTAAAGTCAAGTCTTAGTCACAGTCTGGTTAGTCATAGTGCAGTCTAAGTCATGCCCTAGTAAAGTGGTGGCGACTTTTCTAGAAGCTTATATGGAATTTTGGAAGCAACACGAAAAACCTCGGTTCACCACATTCACTTGCCCACACTCATGCTCGTAATTCAGCACTTAATGCGTAACACCACCAATTTTAAACATTAACACTGGAAAAAGCACAAGTTTTGAAAAATAATACAATGCAACGACGTGAAATTTTCCGCGTTCCCGCCAAGACTCACCTCGCTTTTCGTTTGATCATCTCATCACACCGCAACAGTAGAACAGGTTTAAATTAAATTTGGAATGCAGATAGCTTAATAATACCGCATGGTTAGCACATAGGATACTGTATATCTTTGCGTGAAACCATTATGCTAGTAATATATAGACAGGGCACCATTCTTGTAGGGATTATATACTTACCTAAAATGCCTACACTTGTTGCTTTCCCGCGTTTCAAATTCCAAGCCAAGGCCAGTCTTACAAGTTGGAGCGGTGCCAATCCCCTGAAGCGTGTGATTGAGGATTAAGAAGTGCTTGTAAGCCTTGAATGGACACTCGGTGGTAAACGCACGGTGGAATGTGACCACAAAATATTTTTGGCCCAGTGTGCCTGTGACAATAAGCAGATAAAAAAGTTTTGTAAATAGTAAATAAAACGAAGGAGAAAGGTGATCAATTGCAATTTAACTAAGTAGTTTGGTTTTTACATAAAAGAAACCGTAGAATGACCTCCAAATAATACACTTTGTCAACTTACTCCAAAGTTTCAATGATGACCATACTTTTTTTACGAGTCAAATAGCTAGGCCACTGTGTTTTTTTTTATTTGATATGCTATGCTTATTTCACTTCGACAAAAAACCTGCAAAATTAAAACAGTCCCAAGCGTACACTAACTACTATTCGAACAAATGAATAAATATTTGTGTACACTTCACACAGCGCTATCTAATCCCAAACTAAACAAAGAATAAACTCGTACTTACCAGACCTCTCACGAGATTCACGAGAAAATGTTTGATAAATGAACGAACACCTGGATCACGTCATAAGCCTTATATTGCGTTTTGATTGGACAAAGGTGAAAGGTGTTGAGGGAAGATTATGTCGATTTCGACAGCTTACGCTACCCGTGCTGGGGTACGTATCCTACACATCCGCTTAGCCCTTGCTTAGCCGTTTAGTGGTATAGCAAACAACATAGTTTCCTATATTCTTACCTACGCAATACCTACACAAACACACGGTGGTAGGTACCACCACTTTGCCAGTTATTCTGCCGCCAAGCACTACTGTGTTTCGGTTTAAAGGGCATTGTAGCTAGTGAAATTATAGGGCAAATGAGACTTTATGACCTGACTCTGATTATAATCTTCACAGTCTAGTAATCTGATTACTAGACTGTGTGATGTCTCAGGATGACGTGTGCAGTGCAGTGTCACGCGAAACTTTAGTATTTTATAGTTCCGACTGACACTGCTACCGTTATGGGCGGCCGTGTCGCTTAACATCAGGTGAACGACTAGCTCGTCACGTCATTCTCACAAAAAAACATAAACACGAAAGCCATGGATGTAACATACACAAAATTTCGCATTTATAATTTTATTATTTAGTCAGATTCTAGCAGGATCAAAAGAATTTAAAATACTGTTAATCCATTAATAAATATGTCGGTGTTCCATTATTTTAACTACGTCAGGCTCTTATCTTAGACGAGCCTGCAAAGAGGTACACATTATAACAAGGTTTTTCACAAAATTACCTGTAACATGCTTTGTTTGTGCTTCCTTTAACGGTACCTAAGTTCCTTGAAGCACTCTAAAAATTATGTTCACTAACAGTATATTGGAGCGATGATATAATAGTACAATTTCAGGCGGGTGGCTTTTGTATACCTGCACTATCTTGTCAGGCAGGTACAAAAGACCTTTATAATGGCATGGATTTAAATCCTAAAAAAATATAAGCCTGAATCTTTCAGTGAAGGAAATTTTATTATAATCAAACTAACATTTTCATTTTTTTTTGTAAGTACATAATGACTATTTGCAAGATCATCCTCCTCTCTCCAAATTTGCTGTGCCCGACAGGGTCCATAACGAGCCTACTTAATTAATTTTCCACTTATTCCACCTTTATGTACACTATGGAAGCAATTAAATCTCTGAATCTGAATCTGACATCGTGATACTATAGCATTAAGGCATTTTCTAGCATTCCTTTGTCCTCAGATCTTGATAATATATTCTCATAACACTTATCATCAGCCTGAAGACGTCCACTGTTGAACATAGGCCTCCTCCATAGAGTGCCACTTGCTTCATGCGTCCATTGACTGCTCGGGTCGTTGATCCATCTAGTGAAGGACCGGTCTATGCTGCGTCTTCCAGTTCGTAGGTCACCACTCGCGAACCGTTCTTCCCCATCGGTTGTCACCTCTGCGAGCGATGTATGGCTTGCCCACTGCCACTTCAACTTGCTAATTTCTAAGAGCTATATCGGTGACTAGCTCTCCTGTCCTGCGGATCTCCTCACTTTGTATCTTATCTCGTCAGGAAACTCTGAGCATAGCTCTCTCCATAGCTCGTTGCGCGACTTTGAGCTTACTAATGAGGCCAACAGTAAGAGACTGTCTCAATGGGTTAAATATTTGTTTTTGTAAACTATTGGAGTTCAATCGATCTGGATCTGGTCTGTCAGCCCCAATTGAAGCTTCCTATTCAGCCAAAGCGTACCAAGCGGTAACCTTCAGTCATATTGAAAATAGTGTCAGACTATACCCTGATTGATACAAAAACAAAAAAAAAACAAGTTGTTTAAAACATTTTTTTGGTTGTGCTTTCAAAATTAGAAGGCGACCTTTGTATACCTACGTGATGTGTGTAAATAAATAAATCTGACAAAGCATCATTCATTCACTCATTTAAAGCCTTTTTTTCAACTCCTGGTACTTACCCATGTAAATAGCAGGTAATTTTAAAATGACAATTCATGTTCGTTGGTAAGCCAACTAGAAGTTCTAGTTAGCTTACCAGCTAACCTAATAAATTATTAACTATTGGTTGGACCAATTTGTTATTTTTTGTTTTAAAATGTTCGTAGTGGTACGAATTAGGTTTTATGGAAAGAGAAATTGAAAGATTCCCGGAAAATGTTTATACTCGAGAAATACTACTCTGTAATATAAATCTATAATACGTTCTTTTTAGGAAAAAGTTGGACAGCTCCAGATATATGCCGGTTTCAGGATTAAGGTGCAATTAGTCCCAAGTTCGAGAATTTTCAAAGCCAATGTTTATTAAAGTCTCTTTCGTGATAGAGTACTAAGAACGTATTTTGGAAGTATGTAAAGAAAATTTCATAACATCGACCTTCCTTATTTCTAATTCAAAATTATATTAATTTAAAATTTTCCGTAGCTATAGTAAGTATACCTACGCACATAACCTGTGTATTGAAACTGCGTATCCCCATTTTAGTTTCAATCTAATGGAATCAAGTTTGCTGGCAACATGACGTCACTCCTTGCCTGAAAGCACATAATAAATAATAGTATTACTACTTACCCGAGAACGGCTTTACGTTTCATCGGAAGCAACCCCTTACAAGTTTATTCGAATGTATATAGGTTACTGTACCTACTCGAGCATCACAATAATATATAGTAGTATTAATGTGAAATTCTTAGTTACGTATTTACTAGGTTGTAAATATCTCCTTTTGTAAGCGATCTAAATAATGACCCAAATGTAAATAAGTCTCTCGTCTTGAGGCTTATGAATGTGTCTGGGTGTTATATTGTATTCTATGTATGTATGGGGTCGTCCATAAATCACGTCTTTTAGCAGGTTTCCACCTCCCCCCCTTATCCAAAAACACGTGTATTTTTTTACAGGCATAGTTTAATTTAATTCTAGAAAATTGAGACGGGGATATTGTCGCCTGATGGTTAATGGCGAGTCAAAATTACGCGCTGCTTTTGGTTTAGAATCACGCATTTAACGTAAAAATAAATACACGTGATATCTCACTTATACCCCCTCCCCCTGGTGATGTTTCGTGATTTTTTCCGTACCCCCATGAAAGTACACGAAACGAACCAGGACGAACGCAACCGAGACAAAACGACGAACGAACGAATGACGACGACGAATCTTCGAATCTCACGTGATTTAGGACGATCCCTATTTACAAACAAAAAGTATATAATTATAAGTATTTAATCAGATAGTACAAGCCATGCTTTGTTTGTGGCTAGAGGGCGCTGTGTAAATTATCCACACATATTATATTTATTTTATTTATATTTTTAATGACCGCAACGTTGCATTACCAATCGAACGGGCTTCGTTATGAGTTGTACAGTTTTACTTTTTATTTACTTATTTTTATGTATTTAAACGAATGACGTGACGTGCTAGGTAGTCGTTTAATTGATGTTAAGCGTCACGGCCACCCTTAACAGGTGCAGTGCATTGTCACTCGGAAATTAAAGGATACTGCATCGCGCACGTCATCTTGAGATATCACATAGTCTAGTATAAAGATTTCTAGACTGCGAGATCAGATCTTATAGTAATTTGCCTAGTAATTTCACTAACTACAATGCCCTTCAAACCGGAAAAGTGCTTGCACACTACTGCTTGGCGGCAAAGCGATGGTACTTAGACGAACTTTGCAGAAAAGCGCTATAGTGACTTTGACCGTTGAATAGCAATTAAAGGTTGTGAGATATGAAATAGCTCGGCCAAGAAAAAACGAAAACTAAAACTTATACTTTGAAGTGTTTAATTACAGGTGAGAAGGTAACCTACCGTTGTTCACGCGACCACAGCATGCGATGGTTTTAGCATGCAATGAGGTATTTAAAAAAATGTTTTAACGGGCAATGTGCCTTTATTCTTTAAACTAACTACTACAATAATACAAACTAATAAACTAGCTACACTGTCTACTACAAAGAACAATTTGGACTGCATATACTAGCCGCATGTCACGTATCGGCTTAATGATGATGATTTGGAATGGTGGTGGAGGTGAGCATACTACATGCGATGGCCTATAGATAGTCCAAATGATCAAGCGCACTATCGGTATAGGTAGCGTACCCAGCATGCTGTCAGCAAGGAATGGTGGTGGAGGTGAGCATCCTACACGCGATGGCCTATAGATAGTCCAAATGATCCAGCCCACTATAGGTTTAGGTAGCGTACCCAGCATGCTGTCAGCAAGGAATGGTAGTGAAGTTGCGCATACTACACGCGAGGGCCTATAGATAGTCCAAATGATCCAGCCCACTATCGGTATAGGTAGCGTACCCAGAATGCTGTCAGCAAGGAATGGTGGTGGAGGTGAGCATACTACACGCGATGGCCTATAGATAGTCCAAATGATCCAGCCCACTATCGGTATAGGTAGCGTACTCAGCATGCTGTCAGTAAGGAATGGTAGTGGAGTCGCGCATACTATACGCGATGGCCTATAGATAGTCAAAATGCCCCAGCCCACTACCGGTAGGTAGCGTACCCAACATTCTGGCAGCAATGCCTCGTATAAATTAAAATGATTTTATAAATAACATGTATACTCATACTTGCCACCGCTTTGCCCATTTATTCTGCCGCCAAGCAGTAGTGTGCAAGCACTACTGTGTTCCGGTTTGAAGGGCTAGCTAGTGAAATTACTGGGCAAATGAGACTGTATGATTTGATCACACAGTCTAGTAATCTTAGTTATCTTGAAGTCTCAGGATGACGTGCGCAGCGCAGTGTCACGCAGATCTATATTAATTTAGAGTTCCGAGTGATACTGCAATCTGTTATGCTCGTCACGTCATTCATTCCCATAAAAAAAATACCTAGATCCAAACACGTAACAAGCTGCTGTGAATAATATATAAATGTATGAATTTACCTACATAAATGTTACAAGTTTTATGTATTTTCAGAATCGGATTAGGTAGTTTTTCTCTTAATTCACACGCAATACCTACCTCAGAGATGTTTGCCTAGGCTCATACTGACGGGTTCCATGCCATCATCCGTAAAAAGATTACATCTCTTCCGAGGCGAGCGCGAGGCAGTACCAAGTACCGACAGCATTTTGATAACGGCATCTGAACGGTACAACTCGCCGATGGGCACTTTGTGTATACGCTTGCGGATCGAGACAGGCAGGCGTATTGCATAGGGTACCATGTTTGCTGGTGTGTGCAATTAATGATAAATACCTACTAATATTAGAGATAAGCCTCATCATCATCAACAGCCTGAGACGTCCACTGCTGAACATAGGCCCCCCCAGAGAGCGCCACTGTGAGCGGCTGCTTGCCTACTGCATCCATCGACTCCCCGCGGCTTTCACCATATCGTCGGTCCACCAAGTCGGCGGCCGGCCTACGCTGCGTCTTCCGGTTCGAGGTCGTTGTTGGGGTTGGTAGGCGGGCGTCTGCCGGGGATTCGTAATAAGCCTATAATAACCAATGGTTTTAGAAAATAACTATTTTGTTTTTTTTTGTTTGAATAATTATAAACTTACACACATAAAACATTTCCATTTTGTATTAGTACCTACGTGAACGTGAACGTGCAAGTGGTTAGCAAAAACTACCAAGTTTTTTATACGTCACAGTAGCATAAAAAGACTGGGCTTAGGTAACCCCAGTTTTTTATGCTAAGGTATATTGAGAAAGTTCGGTTTTATAGACATAATAATAAAAAAAATTTCTCTCAATATTCTCAATATTATAGTAGAGAAGTACCTACACCTGGGGGCTTACCACCACCTCTTATAGCATTATTACTTCAACCATACATTGAAAATTCGTACCATGAAGTCATAAAAGTAAGAATACTATAATATTGCCAAGGCAAAGCAGTTTTGATGACGTCACGTTAAATTGTTCACTCAAATACTACTAAAACCGTACCATGAACTATTTTTGACGGCAAGTAATATTGTACTCATGTCAAATCTATAGCGATCATAAAAAAGTTGCATTTTTGCAGTGGAAATAACATTGTTCTCAGATTGTGTCATAATAATTCGTTGTAAATAGTAAGTGAAACTTTACCAAATGCTTTTATTAGCGTGATGAAATGTGTGGCTCATCTGTCCTTTTGCTGAGTTTTGCTAGGAGAGTGACTTTTTTTATTTTTTAGGAAGGTTAGGTTATGAATTACAGAACCGGCACAGAGCATCCCGATGCCACCTAGTCTTATTGTGGCTATGTGGCTACTACCCCTAGAGTGTAAATACCTACCTACCTATATAAAAAGCGTGGAGCCAGAATGACCTGACCCTTTTTCCTTAGTAAGTAGGTAGGTATAGATAAGTAATCTTATTATTTTACCTAATATAGGTACTTAATTACTTGATTTTTTTATAATTTCTTTGTTATTATGAAGGTGATCGTATTTTTTTATATTCATTCACTCACTCCATCAGCCGGAAGACGTCCACTGCTGAACACAGGCCTCCCCCATAAAATGTAACTACACACTACTTACAGTAACAAAAAAAACAACAAAAAAGAACAAGATAGTTTGTTGACATAAATATTTTTACATTATTTTAATGAATCCATAGATTCCCGAACTAGTTTTTAAACTGTATTTCAGGAATCAGTGGCTTCTCCCAATAGTTTAACACTTATTGTTATGTCACAAAAAGCAGTAGGATAACAGTAAAATTTGGAAAGAAAATAAACTTATCATAGAATAGACAAATAGGTAAAAAAAAAAATTCATACTAAATACAACTCTCATCGATAATATATGTAAAGTGTAAGTGTAAAGGGTGTGTTGATATATATATATATGTATAGATATATCCGTGTATGTATACATGTGTATATGTCTAGTAACGTAGTAGGTATATTATCTTAGTAATTAGTTAAAAATATAAAGGCACCTATGCCCGTAAAAATAAGTTAATTATATAACGTAGTAATACATACAGTTACAGTTCACCGAATCCCAATTTTTTTTTTGTTTACCAACATTGCCCTCATTGTTCACATAGTTCTTATTATCACCGACATGCGGAACAAATTACAAATAAGAGAACCCAAGAAGGCAAATACGAAGGGATACCGCATAATAATATTTACTCGCATGGTACATTATTATGTGAGGCGAGACTTATGAAAACGAATCTTTTCTCCCTCAGACAAATATATTATTAGGTAATTTCCCATATCTTTTTACGCACGTACGTTTACTTTGCTATTTAAGGTGCTGAATGCTCCCAAATCGACTAACTTGAACGTAATTGCCTCAAAATGTGTATCGTTTACAGGATTGAAAAAATGCATGTTAATGGTCATATCTTCTTTCCGTCTGCAGAAATCAAAATACGTTTAGTAATAGTTTCCTCGGTAGAAAAAAATCGTGAAGTGAGCTCTAAAAAATCATTTAATCGCCCTAAAATGTTACATTATAATAAGACACCCCATTGAAATAAATCACAGTGATAAGTTATGTTTCAATGCATCCATCTACATGCTTTTTTTTTATAACAATAAACATTTATTTTATAACTAATTATATGTACCGCAAAATGGAAAAAGCGAAGCGCAACGCAACGTAATCGCCATATTTTTGCTACCCAAAAAGTGATCCTTTATAATACTATATACGTTTCATGTTCGACTGTTGTAATAAACGTGCTCGAATCGGGTCCTGTCAGCGTCTTAATAAGAGATAGGGAACTTCCTTATACAATAATACTTTATTGAGCACCAGTACCTAAGTAACAAAGTATATAACAAAAGCATGGCAGAAATGGGTGGCCTTCAGGCATCAAGCGATTTCTTCCAGGTTATGTAACCTCAAAGGCGATTTATAGCAATTGAAGCGTTTTTTTTCGTTTGACTAGTAGTAAGAAGGTCAGATTGCCTCTATTAGAATATAAATCTCTACCATTTCTATATAGGTCCTAGATAATATATTAGATAGATATATTATGTAGGTACACTATATTGAGCACTACAACCCCAAATTGAGGAATAAATAAATAAATAAATAAATAAATAAATAAATATGTGTGGACATTTCACACAGCGCCGTCTAGCCCCAAACTAAGCATACCTTGTACTATGGGAACCAGACAACTGATAGAATACTTAGATACTTTTTGTTTGTAAATACATACATAGAATACAATATAACACCCAGACACAGAACAAACATCGATGTTCATCACACAAACGTTTGTCCTGAGTGGGAATCGAACCCACAGCCTATAGTTCAGAAGGCAGAGCTACTACCAACTGAGCTAACAGGCCAGTCAGATAAGCAATGGCTTTGTTGTTATTATTGTTTATTCTTTATAGGCAAAGCATTTGACCACGGTGTACCTGATGGAAAGTGATGACTCAGTCAACAATGGTGCATGCTTGCTTAGAAGATACCTTTGACTCCGAGATCATAGTTAGCTGGAAACAAGGACTCCTGCAAGGTGTTCCACTCATTGGCTGTTCGCACTATAAAGTGCATAGTAAAACGCGGGTTGATGGTTTTTTTTTTATGTAAACGGATGACGTGACGAGCAAGTCGTTTGCTTGGTGTCAAGTGGCACGGCCGCCCATAACAGATTGCAGTGTCACTCGGAACCCAAACTAAAGTTTCGCGTGACGCTGCGCACTGCGCACGCCATCCTGAGACATCACGCATTCAACCATATATGGGTGAAAGCTCTTTAATTATCAATAAATGATTTACTATCGTGCACTCAAGTTATGCTGATGAATTAAATTGCACTCTGTATAGTTTATTGGCTATTTGTTGGTGAAATGGGTTTCCCGTGTTTCTACTTCAACGGTAAAAGCGTTGCTATGGACGGAAATCTTATTAGTAAGATAGTAAGTACCTACAATAAATGGAAACTGGATGCATCTTTGCATTTGTATATGTTAGAGGTAGGTATAGCGTGTACTGCGTTACATGCACTAAGGTAATATTGTGAAAGATATGAAAATATTGCAAATAACTGTTTCTGCTTTCTTTTTACATGGAATGGGTATGCGTTACATTACATTTCAACTCATGGAAAGTGAAGTGTGTGAGAGTTAGGCCAACGATGAATCACTTGCCCAGAAGATAGAAACAATTACTTAAAAATTACACGTTATTGGACTGGTAATTGAATTGATCTTCGCATTTTAGGTATTGGTGGTCTCCCGTGTGGTTCCGGTTTTTTTCCTTGTGTTATGGCTCCACACATAGTGTATTTAGCCAGTGCCTAGTATTGTAATTTTCATCGTGATAAAGAATATTTCACGTAATGTCAAGTCTTAGTCACAGTCATAGTCGAGTCTAGTCAGGTAGTCATAGTCCAGTCTAAGTAATGCCCCAGTAAAGTGGTGGCAACTTTACTAGAAGCTTCTATGAAATTTTGGAAGCAACACGAAACTTCACCACATTATATCACTTGCCCATACTCATGCTCGTAATTCAGCACTTAATGCGTATAACGCCACAAATTTTAAATATTAACACTAGAAAAAGCACAAGTTTTGAAAAATAATAATAATGCAACGACGTAAACTTTTCTGAGTTCCAGCCAAAACTCCGTGGTTCCAGATTGCGAAAGGCGCTTGCCAAGCGTGGTGATAATGGCAAATATAATAATCGTCCAAAGTGGTGTTTTATGGAGTATGTTCACCAGTCGACGTCGACGGCAGATGATGTTGTTGGTATATACCTACCTATAGGTACTTAGCTACTTTTACTCTTCACTGGGTGGGATCTTAAAATAAGGTCTTCTAGAAGTTAGATATTCTAACCCAGTAAACAATCTTTTTGAGATAGATTTTCCAATTTAAACTTAAACAAAAATATGAATAGAAATGAGAAGTTGGATGAGTTATTCTATAAATAAAAGCTCCATGCTCAACGGCGTGGGTACTCCTCGGAGAGCATAATTAAGTTGAAGTTCTAAGTAGACTACATCTATAGGGACTAAGGCAGAGAGAACTATGTTTTATGCATATAGCGCCAAGGAAACCAGACATTTTGATGCAACATATAAACCCACAGAGTACGAAAAAAAATACGGTGCATCCTCGATCATTTTTTTATGACATAAAAGTGCTTTTCACAACGATTGGCTCCTTTCGATAAGGATGAAGATAAGTTAGAAAAGAAAGTGGATGACTTAGAAAAAGGATTAGATCAGAAGAGGACCAATCAAGAAGTGAACACGATTGAAAGTGGCGCTTTGCAAATTGACGAGTTAGAATCAAGACAAAGTAGGAAGATGACAATTTTGGAAATGGGCAATTTAAGAAGTGGACCAAACCGATCGGATGATGGTACCTACGTGTCTGAATTTTTGGTGGCTGTTGCAAAATTATGTGTAGTTGCAAGGTTTTCGTCGTCAATATTTGATGCATAGCTTTAATGTCTATACTTAGCCATTATATGAAAGATACCCTTCATTTCATCTTCTTCGATAATGACGCAGCGAATTTTAGTTAACTTACATATTTATTTAGTTATCATCATTCTCCTGGTGTTCGTTTTGGCAAAAACACACAGAGACCCGATCTGAGAGCTTTAATTTGCAAATTCTTTGGAACGTAAGTCTCCAAACTAAATTATACTACTCTGAATACATCCCGTACTTCTATAATGACAAAACAGATTTTTGATTTTTGCCTTTCAAGTAATCAAAAAAATATTAAATTAATTTTGATTTTTATTTAAAAAAGGCTTCAACAAAAGTTCAAATATCTCCGGAGTTGTATATTACATTGACAAAATATTGTTACCAAAATAAAGTTCATCATTCTTCTGAACTACCTACTACAAATTATTTCATAATTTTAAATAATGCTCTTATTTATATATCAATAAATGAAACTAGATATATTTGGTCAAACCGCGACGGATGCTGCGAGCTCGGTACGGCGCGCGCGGTACTGAGCTCGCCAAAATGTAATAACAGCTACCTTAACGAGTATTGTCTTACGACAGCAGCCGAGTACGTGCGCTCTGAAACAGAGTAGCGCTTTTTGTAGCGGCAATAATTTAGTATTATCTGTGGTAGCTGTATCCAATCTAAGGTAACGGCAGCGAGCGTTACTTTACCGAATGGTTAAAAAGGCTATTAGAGCATTACATAAACAACGATCTTACTTTCAGGGACCAGGAATACCAAATAAAAGAAATAGTAAGTAATCGTTTTCCGATAAACACTTTGTCAAACTCCCCGAATCAAATAAAGTAGACATAGACACAGTTAAATCGAATCGGGGATAGAAACAATTCAGTTGGAATGATCCGAGCCTGGATTGCATCTCCATTAGGTTTGAGCGAGATTAGCTCAATGTCGGACTCGGTTTGCTGAGAGGACCTATGGAGTCAGTTTCATTGAAAATCTTTTTTTTATGCGATTGAATGACGTGACGAGCTAGTCGTTCATCTGATGTTAAGCAACACGGCCGCCCATAACAGTTGCAGTATCACTCGGATCTTTAAAACAATAAAGTTTCGCGTGACACTGCACTGCGCACGTCATCCTGAGACATGACACAGTCTAAAAAAGATTTCTAGACTGTGAGATCAGTTCTTAAGTCTCATTTGCCCAGTAATTTCACTAGCTACAATGCCCTTCAAACCGGAACACAGTAGTGCTTGCACACTACTGCTTGGCGGCAGAATAACTGGCAAAGCGCTGGTACCTACCTAGACGAACTTTGCAGAAAAGTCCTACCACCTAGCAAAAATCTTTCGATATATAGTATTCTGATGTATTCTGATTTTATTGATGTCCAAGTACGAACAGGGTTTCCATTTGCTCCTGCGTAAGTAAGTAGAATGGTCGGAAATGTTTCTCAAAAGAAATAACACAAATTCACTTATACATAGAAAATTAATATGCCATTAATCTTTTACATATTTTAGTGGCAAGATAAAGTAAAATAATTATATAAGTTTCAGTGAGTTTTATTTAAGCAACACGTGACCAAAACGTGGCCTCTACTTGGGTTGGGCCAAAGGATGAGCATTGCCATTCGACGTGGCAATGCTACCAGCATTTTGGGCGCTTCGCCCACTGGTATATAGTGGTTCGTTATATTAGTTTTGTATTATATTGTTAATTTTATAGTTTTGGTTTGGTAGTAGTTTAGATTTACAGTTTCAGTGATGTAATGACGTAAACATTAAGAAACTCGATAAACTGAGGCGCGACCTCGTGGTTTACCATAAATCTACAACAACTAATTTCATCGTTTTAGGATAATATTGTGTCACCCCGTGGTTTTGCCTGCGATAATTAGGCAGCCAATACACGTTCAATTTTATTGATCAATAAAATTGACGAGTCCATTTCCGTGAATGTTTTCTCCATACAGTAAACCGAAAAACATTGCATAATACTAACCCTATACACGATCAATAAAATTGATCAACCACAAAGATTGTTCAATAACGTTGAACGTGTAGGGCCAGGCTTACACACTTTTCCATTAAAACTCATTTCCCGGGATAAAAAGTACTCTACTTTGACCCCGGTAATATAAGCTAACGGTGTGCAAAATTTCATCTAAACCGGCACAGCCGTTTTGAAATAAAAAAAACACAACAACAGACAGCTTTTTTAAAAATTGCAACTACAAATGAAGGCGACGAGGGTTTTGAAACGAAATTCTACCATAAAGAAAATTAAGGCGCCGTTTTTGCATAATAGGTATGATTTATGTTTTGGTTCATTAACATCCCATTTTGATAATTTAATGTGCATTTGCAATTTTACGATGAAAGTAGAAGAAATCCAATTCAATGGCGTTTCAAATGTAAATTATTAAAGTACGCTTATTGAGATCATTTACTCCCGGTAGAGTAGCGAATACTGGTTAGAATCTATGAATACATATTCATGTTTCTACTATCTAGTGAAAAATGAAAATATGCCCGGCTTGTACTAAAGTTTGACAGCAGCAGCTCCTAAGGCAGACATTCAGAGTCAATGCATCGAGTTTACTCCCACCGGTCTCACGTGAGATCGAACTCCGGACTCGGTGAGTATACTCCGCGTCGTTAAATTCAGAGACGAGATCAAACGATAACTCCGTGAAGTTCGACTCCAGCCATAGGCAAGCGTACTTTGACATTAGTGAGCAATGATTTTCTTTTTTATTTGGCAGTATTATGTTAAAAAGAGAGAAACAATAGCAAATATTATATGAAAAACTGAAACAGGAGACCAAACTTGGTGGTGATATACTCTTTGCAGGAGAATGTAAAAAGCGCGCCATTTTAGATTATTATTCTGTATTCTGAAAAGCGCGCCGTTATCTATTTTTGTTTTTCAAAGTTAAAATTATTATAAAGTTTGTTGTTAATTACCTAAATTTATTAAAAAAACGAGTGAATTTTGCGGACATAGCAGTAGGTTAAGTAAAGCAATGAAAAATAAATCGTCTTTAGTGTTCAAAGTTTTTGTAAAAAATATCCGAGGGAGTTATTAGCTCCATACATTCAAATTCTAGAAGCTAAAATGAATACAACAAAGAAAACACACAGTAACTTATCTGCCAACAATGAGTAACTGGTATATTTATTTTTGAGTTTTCCGATGTTATTTTGATTTTAAATAAAATTATTACTCAATTTTATTTCGTAATTTATTAATTTTATTTTAATACAAAACTAATTTCTTCACAATAACCATCTTAAAAATTGATTCTAAACAGCATTGTGTTTAAAAACAGGCGTGATAGCAAAGATGGCGGTGTCTGAGCACGGCTCGAGTCACCGATTTCGCGGCTCAGCCCGTCTCATTCTTAGCTGAGCTTATACTCGTACTCCATTATGCTAAACTCGAATGTGAATGCCAATACGATTGGAGTTTGAGTCTAGACTCAACTTCTGACATAACGAAGTTTGAGATCAAACTCGAACTCGTTTGTGAATGTCAGCCTAAGTATCTCTCTAACCCTCTCTCATAAATGTCAAACTCGTGTCAAGTCAATACACCAAATACTGTACGCTCTTTGGTTGAGACAGCCAATGATCAACAGGCAACCAATGAGCGTTCAGTATTTGGTGTGCCAAGTTGACATGAATTTAACAAACGTACGTGAACCCGGGGGAACGTTTTGTTTAGCTAACTTGTATTTTAATAAGGCTTTTTATTTAAAAAAAAACGCTAGTTCCGCTTCTTTTCTAGATGGCGCTGTAAGTACATAGTTTAAACCTTTCAAACCACAGAGTAGTTTAAACATAAGAAAATGCTTAGACTACCTACAAAGAAATGTCAAATTCAGTTGAGTGGACCACGAGTACATTGTCTGTAGTATCTCCTAAGTAGTCTGTGGTGCATTATTCTTAAGTAAATTGAAGCACAGCAGAACTGCGAGACAGATAAACGTTAATATTATGATCCAAAATTAAGCCGAGCTTTCGCGCAACGAAAATAGAACAAACGAAACAGTTTAGAGTTGTCAGTCAATATTGTGACACATTTCCTATAACCTGTGGTCTATGCTTGAAACAGTGACAGTGACAGATTTTGGTAAAACCACAACTGGCGCCATCTATTGGGTCATACATAAAACACCATTTCTTTTTTTAAAATAAAACTCCTCATTGACTTTATTACAGATGGGCAATAGATTGACTGACTGATTGAATGACGTCACTATTAGAAGTAGAAGTAGAAATAAAATAGTAATAGGTATTCAAATGTAGTAACTATGTGGTTCAATGAAACAAATTTCATTAAATTAAAAATCCATTTAACAGAAAGGTAGGTAAATTACCACATAATATATTTCACAACTTTATCAGTGTCTGACCGACGATGACGTCGGTAATCGGATTCCTATTGGTATCACTTGTGAAATTGGACAACTGGGATAAAATAGATGAGCTCTATTTTGTAAAAATCTTAAATAATATTTGTATCATCATCATCATCATCAACAGCCTAAAGACGTCCACTGCTGACGTCCATAGGCCTCCCCCACAGCGCGCCACCTTGAGCGGCTGCTCGCCTCCTGCATCCATGGGCTCCCCGCGGCTTTCACCAGATCGTCGGTCCACCGAGTGGGGGCCGGCCTACACGGAACGTGACCGTTATAGCTCTTAGAATTAGCAAGTTGAAATGGCAATGGGCAGGCCACATCGCTCGTAGAACTGACAATGACAACCGATGGAGAAAAAAGGTTCTCAAGTGGCGACCACGAACCGGAAGACGCAACATATGTATACTAATAACGTAAACTAGACCCAAAAACTAAAGTATACCTAAAACTTTAAAACTAAAATATAAAACTTAAAATAACCCGTTGGTAGAAGGAAAAGTGCCCAGAATGCTGGCAGCATTACCAAGTTGAATGGCAATGCTTATTTTTTGTGCAAAATAATTGCCAGCATTCTGGTCACCTGATGCCTCCACCAAAATAGTATCTGGTTCATATGACAGTGCATTTAGACCAATGTGTAAAAAAGAGGTATATGTAGGCCTACTACGTTGGTACTAGAGAAGCTATTCGAAGCACAAATAGTTGCCATTTTTAGTATAATTAAACTAAAATCCGCTATAGCGCTTTACGAGATTAAATCGTCTAATCAACGGTCCGTAATATATACCTTTGATTCAAATAAATTGAGGGCATCGGTACAAATAATAGCAGGTAATTATAACTCTATAACAATCTGACAAACGATGGGGAAGAAAGGTTCTCGAGTGGGACCACGAACCGGAAGACGCAGCGTAGGGAGAACCACGGGGAGCCGATGGATGCAGGAGGCAAGCAGCCGCTCAAAGTGGCGCTCTCTTTGGGGGAGGCCTTTGTTCAGCAGTGGACGTCTTCAGGATGATGATGATGATAACTCTATAGAGGAATATACCCAGTAGAAACAATTAGGATTCATATACGTACGTAAGTCCAGATGATTTAGGTTTGCCATAATCACTATGCATGGTTGGCAGGCAGCTTGATGATCGCATAAGACTAACGCAGACCGAGGGGAATGCTGCTGCGTGACGAGTTAGTCGTTCGCCTGGTGTTAAGCGACACGGCCGCCCATAACAGATTGCTGTGTCACTCGGAACTCTAAATTAAAGTTCCGCTGGACACTGCACTGCGCACGTCATTCCGAGACATCACAACCTAGACTGCGAGATTAGATCATATAATCTCATTTGCCCAGTAGTTTCACTAGCTGCAGTGCCCTTCAAACCGGAACACACTACTGCTTGGCGGCAGAATAACTGGCAAAGCGGTGGTACCTACCTAGACGAACTTTGCAGAAAAATCCTACCACCTAGTAAAACCCTTAGCGAGTTCTTACGGCATATCATTACCTACTTAAATCCATAAACTATAATAATTATTATGTAATTACCCTTGGAGGGTTGTTGAGACCCACAAATACTGGGGCATGGAATACCAACGCCATCCTACAAAGATAGGTAGTCATCATTTTTTCATCATTAACAGCCCGAAGACGTCCACTGCTGAACATAGGCCTCCCCCAGAGCACGCCACCTTGAGCGGCTGCTCACATCCTGCATCCATCGGCTCCCCGCGGGTTTCACCAGGTCGTCGGTCCACCGAGTGGGGGGCCGGCCTACGCTGCGTCTTCCGGTTCGTGGTCGCCACTCGAGAACCTTTCTTCCCCATCAGTTGTCAGTTCTACGAACGATGTGGCCTGCCCATTGCCACTTCAACTTATTTATACTAACTCTAAGAGCTATATCGGTCACTTTAGTTCTCCTGCGGATCTCCTCGTTCCGGAGCTTATCTCGCAGGGAAACACCGAGCATAGCTCGCTCCATAGCTCGCTGCGCGACTTTGAGCTTACTAATGAGGCCAACAGTAAGAGACCATGTCTCAGTTCCATAAGTCATCACTCAGGTAGTAATTTTCACTAATTACAGCTTTTGCTTTGTTATTACGGTACAGTCGCTTTTGTTCTACATACAAAATGTTACAGTAGGTATTAGTAACACTTTGTACATAAGGCAATTAATTTAATTACGTATGGCGATAGCTTACCCTGTTTACTGAGCCGGAGGTATTTGTTTATGAAAATAAACAATGGCATTCTTATAATTTCTGCGGTGCTTATCTGAATTTTTTTTTTTTTTTTTATGCGATTGAATGACGTGACGAGCTAGTCGTTCACCTGATGTTAAGCAACACGGCCGCCCATAACAGTTGCAGTATCACTCGGATCTTTAAAACAATAAAGTTTCGCGTGACACTGCACTGCGCACGTCATCCTGAGACATCACACAGTCTAAAAAAGATTTCTAGACTGTGAGATCAGTTCTTAAGTCTCATTTGCCCAGTAATTTCACTAGCTACAATGCCCTTCAAACCGGAACACAGTAGTGCTTGCACACTACTGCTTGGCGGCAGAATAATTGGCAAAGCGGTGGTACCTACCTAGACGAACTTTGCAGGAAAGTCCTACCACCTAGTGAAAGATTAGATAGAATAACAACATTGTGCATACTATTAGTAGGCTGTATTTGGCTTAATTTATTCTTGACTTTAGCAAACAAGGTGAAATTAGGCACGCTTCTTGGTGAAAATAGAACATGTAGAGCCTTGGATTTAATATACAAAATAAAAATATTTGGCACGACAGAAAAAATTGTACTTTTCTAAAAAAAAATATATAACGAACCAAATTTATAAATTTTCTATCGAAGATAATATTTATGTAATCTCACCAAATATGGTATGTAGAGTTTTCATTGTTATCACAAACACAATATTTTATGATTATACATTTTTATTAAAACGTAAAAACCGTCACAATTACTTAGTTTTTGCGTGAATTGTCTTTGCCATAAGCGCCTAGCTGAAGTTCAGTGGTAGAGGAATACAAATAAATTACAAAGACAGCGCACTATACGATGCTAGTGTATATAATCTGTCTAATACTTCCTAGCCTATGGTTACATCAGAGACTTCTGGGCTTATTCTATAGGTCTTAACTATACATCCTACCTAGTTTTAGCCACAACGGGTTCATTAGAATTGCGGGACACACAAGGAGGTTAAATTCGATAGTACCTGATTGAAAGTCAGTATAGGCTCCTTGGCATTTTGCAGTTGAAGGCTATACCATTAGCAGTAATTAACAATTAATTAACAACATTGTTAATTAAATATTAATTTTAATGAATTACTAATCACTGCGGAGTTTCAACTCTCCAGCAAACAATTTTTTTTTAAATATTCTAATTATTTTAGGCCTGTGCTGGACTTGCGCTTTATCGATAAAGATCTACGACCGAAAGGCAAGAATAGGAGGAAAAAGAATAGTTTCCATAACTAGCTACTTGTATGATGGGAGTGTATTCGTCAATAAGTAATAGAAAAAAAAACACTGCGGGCAAATAATACAACCTTTTCGTATTTCTGCCGTTACCATGTCTGTGTAAAAAAGTTTTCAAAGTACGTTAGGCGTAACAAATTCTTTGTTATAACAGCCAAAGTGCTTTGAAAAGTAAAGATCAAGGTAAGGGTAGCTTTTTCGATATATACGGAGGCACAAGATAATAGTGAACCTATTATGCGTTCAATGACGTTTGAATTTGTAAAAGCTACCTTAATGTTTATGTTGTTGGCGGCATTTTCACAAACGACACGATGGCCCGCATTAGATTCACTTCGTGTTTGACCGCGGTGAGCCACGAGCCGCCTGATCTATCCATAATAAAGGAGATGCGAGTACCCATATTCCACAGTCAGCGTTGCAAGGCCTGAGCTGAGTACTTCATTTATTATTCCTAAAGGTCAGGAGAGATTTGCCAGGTATAACTGGGGTAGTAAACGTGGATAGGAACTGAGCAGTTTGCCACTTTGGATGTAGAGATTCATTCATAGATTCATAGATTTCTTCGCCTTATAACGAGTTACACTGGCAGTCAACTTTTTCCTAATAATTAGCTACTTCTTTTCTCACTACTAGGTATTTGGTTTTAGACGATTAAGCTTGACGCTTGACGAAGTAAGCTTGCGTTTGAAAACGATTTCATGAATGAGATCTAAGGTGTACCGAACACACTTAGTTTAACTTTGTTCTAAAAACATGGTCAAAAAAAAGTAAAACCACAATCATCTAAACCCGGAACACGTCTACTGCTGAACAATGAACACCTCTCCCCACATATCTAATACTTATAATGCTACTATAAAAACAACTGGCCTCTTCCTGTTCGTGGAAAACCTTTCTTCCTTTTATTAGTAGCTGATTTTGCGAGCAATGTGGCCTGCAAATTGCAATTCTAACTAGTTTTGAGAATTTTCTCGATCTAAATCAATATTACTTTTTCTTCATCAGGCATTCGTTGAAATGGAACTCCGTTATCGCCAACCTCGGGTCGTTCCTGTTCTGGACCCTAGAAGCGGAGATTTCTGCATCGATGTCGGCGGCCAAAATCCGCCGACACCAGCGCTGCCAGGAGTCCACGCTGCCGGTTCCAGTCGCACCGGCTCCAAGCAGACCTCGCCTAGAGGCTCCATCCTTAGCTCAGCCCAATCTGATGAAGAAAACGTGTTGATGGATGTAGAGCGCAATATAGCCTCTTTGGAGCGATCGATACAAAACAAAGAAACTGTCATTGAGATGGATTCCGGAGAAGAAACGAGGGCTCGTAAGCTGAAAGTTGCTGGAAGGCGTTTATTGAGGTAAGATATTTATATTTTGATAGTGAGTTCAAACTTGCTTAATTTACAATCTTGATTTCTCGATCCATTCTATAGCAACAGCTCACTTGACTCTGTGGTGGACATTTACAATTTTTTTGTAGTACCAGTATACTACGACGAAGATGTCATTGTAAGTATTGAGTAGCCAGAATTCAATAAAAAACCATCCCATATTGTTGACGTTTTGCTGCGGTCTAAATCACTCGTTTCGCTTTTGGGCCCGCAATGGCTATAGGCCCGCGTGACCAACGTGATTGAACGTTTCCTCCACTTCATTAGTTATTTACACCAATTCAACGCTGGCTTATGGCTGTGTCCAAGATATAGGTAGCTGTCAGTTTCCGCGGGTAGAAGGGTTAACACCATAAAGCGTTCATTTTAGCTGTTCTTAATAGTTTGCTTGAAAGTTGAACAACAAAATATTTAAATATATAGACTAGGCATTACGTTTCTGGAATGCTTTTGCAAAGCTTAGTGTGGACTTGAAATGGCTAAAGGGTGAAATGAGATATTCAGTGGGTTAATGTACTGAAACTTTGACACCTCAGTGTATGAGGAAAATAAAAAATAGGATTATGTTTCCGAACACGCCACTGTTTATGTTGATTCAACAGTAGCCAATTTAGTATTCAAGGCGTGCGCTGCGCTAGTATGAATTGTACATACTGATGAATTTTGATGTTACCCTAAATTGCCTTTTTTCTTCATTACTTAACCAACAAGTAGTCTTTTTATTTTAGAAACTAATTATGCTTGGCTAATACATCACTCTGGCAGTTTGCTGATACTAAAAGTATAAATCGTGAGGGTATTTTTCGTCATTCTAGATTCTAGAGCATAAATAGTGCATGAGATTATTTGTATTATGACATTTTTTTAATCTAATCACAAATCACCACATCGTAGGAAGCGCTTGATAAATAAACATCACAACAGTATACACACGTAGTAATGCTACATCACTTAATAGCTGAAGTAAGTACAATGTCAATAAAAGCATCTAAAGTGATATGTGGTACAGGCGAGGATTTTCCCTTGGAGCTGCAGAAAAGACCGTTACCATCGCCGAGATCGAAGGACGGAGCAGCAAGCGGTCCACCTTGAAAAGTGTGAAGAGTTTCATCCGGCTCGGGCGCTCCAGGACCCGCGATAGCAGTGGGGACGAGGAACAAGGACTTTTAGACGTCGCTGGACCTTCGGTGGAGCCTGACCAAGTTTGCAGCCAAACGTCGCTGTCTTCTGATGAGATTCTTGTCGATACTAGAAGCCCGACTGATACACCAAAGAAGAAGACGTAAGTGATTGTTTCCTCTCAAGAACTGCAAAACCTACTGGACAGTACTTGTAAAATGAATTATTACCTACTGTTTATTCTTGAGTTGTACCTTACGAAGGTTTACTTGTCCTGTAGGCACTATTTTTTATTCTTAGATAAGTTTAAGGGTAATTTTAATAGAATTTCAACATTCTTGTGCAAATATTTAATTCCAACTGGTTCCACCGTTTTGACTGAAGCTAAAATCGATGTATCATTTGAAATTTGGCAAATAGAAAAAATGTTTTAATCGTCCTGTAATTACAGAATGTCGGCGCTGGATACTATTGGGCCATCAGCGTTGAAGCCTGCAGACTTCCAAGTGTGCGTGACCATCATCGAGGCTCGGCAACTGGCCGGCCTGAACATGGACCCAGTGGTGTGCGTGCAAGTTGGTGATACGCGCCGGTATACTCAAGTCAAAGAGAGCACCAATTGCCCATACTACAACGAGGTTAGTTCATCTGTCCATTATTTATCACATCGGTATACATAGGTCGTCGTTGATTGATTACGTTTACATAAGAAGAATACGAGGTGGTAGGACTTTATTGCAAAGTTTGTTTAGGTTGGTACCACCGCATTGCCAGTTATTCTGCCGCCAAGCAGTAATGTGTTCCGGTTTGAAGGGCACTGCAGCTAGTGAAACTACTGGGCAAATGAGACTTTATGATCTAATCTCGCAGTCTAGGTTGTGATGTCACAGAATGACGTGCGCAGAGCAGTGTCCCGCGAAACTTTAATTTAGAGTTCCGAGTGACACTGCATCTGTTATGTGCGGCCGTGACGCTTAACACCAGGTGAACGACTAGCTCGTCATACGCTAACCAAAAATGTTGCTGTGGTTCCAGTTATCGAGATTGCAACTAATCTTGTGAACGAGGTTGTGATAGGAATCAGAGAAAACAGCAATGCTGGAGATTTTTAAGCTACCCTAAAACTTCTGACATGCCTTGACTGCAACCGCAGCACTGAGGACCATGCTCGACTAAATTGTAAACATCACTGGATATTGATTGAATTACGTATGGCAGGATGAACTAGGCTATGAGCGCCACATTTGCACATCCACATTCTCAATTTAGATGAACATTGCAGCGTATTTTTAGTACCTACACAACTGCAAAGTCCGCACTGAAAGTAGATACAGTTGAATAGGCCAGTGTCCTGCTAGTTTCTTATTGCATAAATTAATAATAACCCTCAAAAATAAACAGTAGACAAAAAAAAATTATATATCTCAAAAAATGACAAAGTTACAAGCGTTTTAACACACAGGAATAGAAAGAGACAGCTCAAACATGCAGTGCTTGCTCCTTCATAGTACCTCATTACTAAGCTGTGGTAGCTTTACATAGAGTCTATTTAGTATGTGACTTCACAACGTGCGTTTTCATAGTAACTGTAGGGAATCTCCTGGTTTGCGAGAAACGGACAGATGACTCCAGAAACTAAAGGTTAATTATTACTCCTTGATTTATTTACCGATTTTACTTATTTTTTCAACTATTGCATTCGTTTTTAACCTACTTTATGAAAATAATATTCACTTGTTAATTTTCAATAGCAGGCAACTAGCCTATTAAAGGTTATGCCTAGATTTCTAGTTATACCTAGTTATACCTAGGTTCTGCTTGAGTTATAATCCTGGAACTGCACACACCCGCTACTCGGAATCAGCTTTATTTATCAGAGATAAATCCCGGAACTTTGTAACACAACTATGTTAATAACGGTTCGGAAAATTCCAGGGCTCGATCGTGGAATTTAGATTTTGCAGCGATATATTCAGTTATTTGTGAATTCACCGAAATAATGCATAACATGATCCCAACACATTCTTCTGCGTATTATTTGTGAATTGCAATTATTACAAATAACAGTAGTGTTATTTAGATGTATGTTTAAGTATATTGTAATAATTAATTTTCGGCGACTGATTTTATGAATATCTGGCGTGGTTACTGCAGAATAAACTAGACACCGAACGTACCTAATTTACATTGAAAGTAACTTTAAACGGGGGTTTTGACGTTTCGTGTTAGATTCGTAAAAACGATGCAAAAATCAGATACCTACTCACATTAGAAAATTTACGCTACTCTCCTCTTCCACATCAACAGCCGGAAGACGTCCACTGCTGAACATAAAACGCCACTTTAGACGCTTGTCATAGGGAGGGATTTGCCATAAACACCATGCTTGGCAGGCGGCTTGGAGATAGCAGAAGATTTTAATGTACCGAGGAGAATGCTGCCTTCTCTGGCTCTTACGGCACCCACGGGAAGAGATGGGGTCCTCTTCGCAAACCGGGACCATACGGCTAACTCTCCCGTCATGTAATAATAATTGAAATGTCACAAACCACTAAAATCAAAAGGTATAATAGCAGTAATTGGCTTATGTAACAACTTGAGCCACAATTACTGCTTCGTCACTCGTGCAGCTAGTAAATATAGTTCCCAGAAGTTCCGTAATGGAAGTGTTAAAGCTTATTTATTAGTTTTATTCGTTCTACTAGTTACGTAGTCATAGAATATTATGCAATAAAAATTGATTTACTATAATTACGTTTGTTTTGTCCATAGTACTTCGTGTTCGATTTCAAGATCCCACCCGTCATGCTCTTCGACAAGATCATCACTCTGTCGGTAAGTAAAATTCAATAACTAAATAATTATCTATAATAATTTTACAGTATAATAGTTGCGAAATATCATTTATATCAGCGAAATATTTCTATGTTTATGCAATAAATAAAGGTCAAATTGTAAAAGCATCTCACGCAGAGACGCGTTTACAACGCGCCATGGAGATAGAAAGAAATGCAGAGGGCGTACGCGAAACAAATATTGAAGCACCTCATATACACTGATTTTATTGTACAACGGCAATAGTTTTATGAACCTGCATTTCTATAGTCTCATAATCATGTTCTCGATATAAGTATTCTTATTCTATAAAAAGGTTCACTTGACATCAACAACCGTAGGACTTCCCCTGCTGAACATGGCTCCCCCAAAAAACGCCGCTGGGACGTTTATCGTAGGGAGGTTGCTATACTCACCACGCTTGGCAGGCAGCTTGGTGATCGCAGAAGATTTTAACGCACTGAGGAAAATGCTGCTGTCCATTCTCTGCTGGATATTCCCTTAGCCGGTTCTTACGGGTCCCACGGGAAGAGATGGTGTGGTCTTATTCGCAAACCGGGACCGCACTGTTAATCAGGTTAAAGGGAGTTATCCCTCAGGGTATAACTGACTGATATAATTATACTTAGGTACTGATGAAACGTGGTCCTTTCCGGTCCCTTTTGATTTTCCACGCCTATATCAGCACAGTAAGGCGTGGTGTTACACTGTTGCTAAAAAGAAACAATATATTCCACCTTGCAGAGCTAAAGATGCAAATTACTTCCAAAGTAATTACTTCTGAAGTAATTTGCATTTTTTGAATGGAATGACGTACTGTAATTTACGCTGGCTGTTTGGACGAATCCGAGCTCCAGTGCTGGGGGTCTAGCAAAGATCCCTTTCCATTAGCGTTAACGCCAAACGATAATTCCAAATTGTATGGGAACGGCATTACCTGCGGAAAAGCGGCATCCACAGGTAATGTCATTCCAAATACATTTTGGAGTTATCATTTGGAGTTAACGCTAATGGAAAGGGATCTTTGCTAGACCCCCAGGTAATGTCACTCCCATACATTTTGGAGTTATCGTTTAGCGTTAACGCTGATGAAAAATTATCTTTGATAGACCCCAGGTAATGTCATTCCCATACATTTTGGAGTTATCGTTTGGCGTTAACGCTGATGAAAAATGATCTTTGATAGACCCCCTGTAATATTTGTGCAGGATTTGAGTTTTCCCAGAAAATCTGAATCGTTGGTATAATTTATTCAATAATTTTGCGTAAGCCTTCGGGTTTATCTCCATGCTACGCGATTACCCGTCTTTGAAGATCATAAGACTCTACATGCAAGTGGAATACATTAAAGATGAAAAGCCTTTTTGGAGAGTATGTACTTACCATTGACTATAAATCCAGTTGACCAATGATACAACTTCCCCTCATACGAAAATTAGTGGTGTATTTCAACCACTAATTTCTAATAAATACTATGACTTTCTAATAAATCTCGGGAACCCGTTGATATCTTTTGTTCCACCCTGCTCTGTTCTTTGTAGTTTCATATAACTTGGTCTCGTTTTGATATCTCGCCCCCTGCCCGCGCAGGTGAGTCGTGTTTATATGAGAAATTATGTTCACGAGCTATCAACGGGCTTTATAATCTTTGGTACCTACTTGATAAATTAGGAATCCAACCGGCGGCACTGGAACTGACCTATGACGCGATCTATATCAGATGCCCGCAGTGGGCTATCATTTTCATAGGCTGTCGCCTTATTATTTACCTAATCAGCTCAAACTTGATAAGGTCAACAATTATTTGAATAAAGCGCAGGCACCTTTACCTGCCTTACTATAATATACTTTACTAAAAACTTAGGTGGTTGTGCCAATGTGTCGTGTATGGTTAACTCGTTTAGCTTACTTCTATAGTCTGTCTTTTATCAATTTACTAGGTATAATATAACTCGACTTCAAAATATTGTTAAGGTGGAATGTTTCGCTAGCGGGGCAAATTCAAATTTTCTTGCGTTCTTTTGCCAATAATAGCTTAATTACTCAACGTGATTACATGAAAACTAATTTTGCGGAAATAAATGGAATGTATCAACAAATTACGATTAAAAAGTATCTCCTAGATATCATTGGTTTAGCGACAAATGGCAATAAACAATTTTCTTCTTAGTTTTTCAGTCTATTGCCATTTGTCGCTAAACCAATGAGGTGATACTTTTAATTGTAATTTATTGATACATTCTATTTATTTGCGCAAAATTAGTTTTCATGTAGGTAATCACTTTGAGTAATTAAGCTATTATTGGTGTAGTGTTCCACCTTAAAGTTTGCGGATTAGCCTTGTTTGGAGACAAATTAGTTTAAAGACACAATTTTTTTATAAATTAAAATTGTAATATTATTGGAGACAGACTAAACAACTAAACATAAAACTAAATTAAACACATTATTGTATCATTTCCATCTCTAACGTCCAATTTCCAGAGATAATTAGTTTACCTGCTTCCGGGCCGGGCACATTGTATGGGACACCCTATTTCCATTACACCGCTTCCGGTGTGTTAAAGACCGCCCGTCCGTGATAGGTAGCGTAATACCACAGATAACCCATACCACAGATAATATAATACTGTACTAGTACCCATACTTTACACATAATTATAATGAAAGCGAAAAATTTCTCCACATTCTAAATTCTGGGTCTATTTGTTATCTCTGTTATCAAGTAATGTTTCAAAAACCATGAATTTAATCATTCTGTCTTAAATATTTATTTGTATATTATGTTTTTTTTTGTTTTTTTTCTTATTATTATTTTTTTACTACAAAGGTTATCAAAATTCTGATGTATAGGAAAAATAGAGCTCAAAATATAAGAACAATGGTCTAATAATGGTCAGCGGGGTAACGCTGCCAGCATTATGGGCACGTTGCCAGATTCCACGGATTGCTTGAACTATCTATAGACGTTTACCGGTCTATAATTAGTTCAAGATTCCTTTAGATTGTTATTTTTAGTTTTATAATTTAGTTTTAAAGTTTTTAGGTATAGTTTAGTTTTTAGGTAGTTTGGTATACTTATATTATATGTTATCGAAGTTTTTAAATAAATGTAGAATAATGGTCTATTTAACATTACGATATCATTAAAGTTGAGACAAATACACGGCTTTATCCAAATTTTATCTTATCCAATAGCCAATGAGTGGAACACCTTTGCCGGTGTCCTTGTTTCCAGCTAACTATGATCTGGGAGTCTTAAAGTCGAGAGCGAACAGGTATCTTCTAGGCAAGCATGCACCATCGTAGACTGCGTCATGACTATCCATCAGGTGAGACAGTGGTCAAACGCTTTGCCTATCAACAATTAAAAAAAAAAAGTTTTTTTTTGCGATTTCTTATAACGTGCATTTTGTCCTTTACAGAAATTCATATTCTCGGTGACGATATAACCCGTAAAATTTGTAATTGTGTGTAGCTATTATTACAACAAATACTCAAAAGAAAATAAAATAAAGTTAGGTATCCGATCATTTGTAATGAACAAAAAATACGCCTTTGTGAAATAACTTTGAAAAAGCAAACTAAGAGAAACTAACAAATCCTTTTGTTGTTTCAACTCCACTGTTTGTTGTGCCGTTGTGTTACAAAATCAAATCAAGACTGTATACGCAAGCAAACACGGTAAGCAGTAAAAAATTAAACAGCTCGGCTCACATAATTTGGGCTGTGTTTAGAATTTGTTCATGTTTACGTAGGCAATGGGAACAAAAATCCTCAACCTTTTGGATTTCATACAACCGCTGTTTAACTTGGACCACTTAAAAGCTTAAGTAAACGGGACATAATATTTGAGTCGTATTATAGAATTAAGGCCCTTTATGAAACTTTATACTTATTTGGGAATATAAATATAAAGTCAGTATAATGTTTACAAGAGGGTTGAAATGTCAATGGGTAGGCCACAACGCGCGTAGAACTGACAACCGATGGGGAAGAAAGGTACTCGAGTGGCGACCATGAACCGGAAGACGCAGTGTAGGCAGGCCCCCCACTCGGTGGACCGACGATCTGGTGAAAGCCGCGGGGAGCCAATGAATGCAGGAGGCAAGCAGCCGCTCAAGGTGGTGCGGCGAGGCCTATGTTCAGCAGTGGACGTCTTCAGGCTGTTGATGATGATGATGATGATGATGTTTTGTTTACTGTAAAGAACAACGGCAAACTCCCATACCTAATAATGCTCAGTAAAATACAATAAACAACATCAAGATCTCATCATATTTAGATCAAGAACATCGCTTACACAATAATTTTCTGAGATTTTTAATTGTTATAGTCACTTACTTGCTTACTCTTACGGCATTGACTATATATAAATCCAGTTGACCAATGATACAACTTCCCCTCATACGAAAATTAGTGGTGTATTTCAACCACTAATCTCTAATAAATACAATGAATTTCTAATAAATCACGGGAACCCGTTGATATCTTTTGTTCCATCCTGCTCTGTTCTTTGTAATTTCGTATGACTTTGCATATGACCCCGGCTATTAGCCTTCTTATACCCATGCTTCTTTCAATATTTTTACCCCATGCAACAGCATGATCTAAAATTTCCATTGTACAATCTATGGAAAGGGTTACTAATAGTTATTGCAAATCCCATAAAACATTATTTTGAATGCCCATCCCAATAATATTTAGACCCAATAAACAAACGTAAAATGTTGTCATGTATCGTGTATGTGTGTGTGTGTGTGTGTGTGTGTGTGTGTGTGTGTGTGTGTGTGGGTGTGTGTGGGTGTGTGTGGGTGTGTGTGGGTGTGTGTGTGTGTATGTGTGTGGTGTCGTATGTTGTTGTATTTCGATGACAAGGTTCAAAGGTTTAAAAAATTAACGGTAGGTTAACCACAAGTTACTGCTCTCCTTAGTAAAAAAAAATCATATTTATTACATCGGTTGTTATCTGTCACTCATTTCTAAAAAACTGTACTCTGAAATGTAAAAGAAAGCGAGGAAACCGCTAAATATTTGACACAAAAGAAGTAAATCTGAAACTTAATGAAAAATAAACTTCTTTTACCTTTCAGTGAGGAAATCTTAGAAGGAAAAAGCTGAATAAAATTAATTCTATTTTTGGTTATCAAAAACAAATTGAAGAAACCTTTTTAATTTGGGAAATGATAGGATTTCGTCCTCAAATATACATACTTTTAGATTGTCCTTTTAAAAAGGGGGCTTTTCGATTGCAATCGCTTTGAGTCGATCGCTTCGTGGGAATGCGAACCCTTGGATGCTGTACCCATGTCATGAGTGTTATTTGGTCATGAGTTAGGCACGGCACCATGAAACCCTTGGTCTACTTCCAACTACCTTTTTGGATCACGTAATAAGTCTTGATGAAGTGTAAAAGTGTAAGGCTGTCGTACATATAACATTCCTTGAGCAAACCAGCGCAATCTCGCCCCATGCAAACTGCAATGCCTAATTTATGGGGCGTGTTTATAGGCCACACGTAATCATTATTTGCATTTTCCAAAAATAAAAAAAGAGATTAAAAAACCGATTAGTCATATTGGGAAATAACTACAGCTACTCAAGTCAATTTACTGTTAAAATTACTCCGACCAAGTTTCGAACATAGCCTCTTCGATGATAACAAACAAAAATCATTACGATAGTTATTCAACTTCTCTTTTTTTTATCAACGATAGGCTAACATTTGACCACGGTCTCACCTGATGGTAAGTGACGACGCGGTCGACGATGGAGCATGCTTGCAGAGATGATAACGGTTCACTCTGGCCTTAAAATCTCCCAGATTATATTTGTCTGGAAACAATGACGCTGGTGTGGTGTACCTAAACTGATAAGTCCTTGATTATTCACATAAATAGTAGGTAAGTAGTTTAAAAGTAATTTTTGCATGTGGGACACAACCGTCGGCCTCCTGACACTCCTTACTTCAACTGTAATTGTGGACCTGTTGAATGCTGGCTCAACAAGATGCTCTATTTAAAAATAATGTGGGGCGGTATATCTACAAATAATATCTAATACCTACCCATCTTTTTTACACTTTGGATAAACACTTTAAAGTGAAGTGCGTTATATATTTTTCAACACATTTGCTCAAAAAATGCATTTACAAAGCCTGTATACACTGTTCGAAAGTTAAACATTACGCACCATACAACGAAGTGTGCGGTATAAGAGGTACTCCCACCTAAGTACCTATTTTACCGCATCGTTCCTGTATATCGCCGTGCGTAACCTTTACGGTTTTTTTTAATTTCAATAAAACATATATAAGAGTTTCGCCAAGGAGTTTCACAGTACGAGAATAAATAAGCTGAATGATCGAAACTCCTTGGAAGCGTTTTAGCTCAATACGTTTGTCTCACTTTAATACTAAAGAGAAAATGAAACTATAGATGTAGTTCTAATTTTCACCACACGCACGTGGCGCCATTTGCATTGTAAAAAATACGCGCCATTTTAGCCCATTTTCATATTAGATTAGGAACATCAAAGATTGTTTGTTGCGACTTTCCCACCAATAAACAAAAGTTTGCTTCATTACCTATTGTACTGTTTTCTCGCAAATGTGTTGAAAAACGTTGTATGATACACGCGCGGAAATTGGTTTCTACAAACTCGTGACTATGGTAAGCCCTCGACTTCGTCTCGGGCTTACATTTGTCTACTCGTTTGTAAAAACCAACTTACCGCCCTAATATCATAAATAACTATTAATACATTTATAAAAAAAGAGTTATCAGTTTCAAAGAACATTAAATCCATCATCGAAGTAATACTATTCCCCCCTCCCCCCTATCACTATTATCAAATTGTAGGAGCTCTTGAAAATTAATATAATTTTTCGTTCCCTTTCATTATTTCATTATTTTTATTTTTAGATAACACTGCTAAATCAAAGAATTTCTTAAACTAAGTAAACGGTTTTCTGTATAATCTATGTACCTAAACTAAGCTAAAATAATAATCAACTAAATACTATTTATTTACATAAATAAATATTAAAAACTACAATATATTTTTAATCTACTTACCTATACTTGGCCATTATAATTTATATCTGCGTACAGCCAGGCAGATAAACAAAATATTTTGTAAAAATATTTCAATAGGCAAGCAACTTGCGTTATTTTGCGGGTAGTCCGCGTCAAGCTACCTTTTGGTTGTTGCAGGTGTATCAATCACGACATCTGTTGCGCAGCGACAAGCTGTTGGGGAACTTCAAGCTGGATGTCGGCACGGTGTTTAACCAGCCTGGTATGTTGCTATACTACTTACACTCGTTAAAAAGAAATGCGTAAAGGTTTAGGGCGTTGTGTCGGATTTTTTCTTAAACTGGTCTTTATCGAATGCTGTTGCTCTCTATCGACCTTTACAGCGTCACCGGGTGGGAGGCTAGGCGCCTAAGGTGCTCAGCCGTCAAAGGTGGGAGGCAACTAGCTCAAGGGCCTGCCTCGGCTTGTGCCGTTTCCGGGATAAGAGGATCGAGGGGGCTACGTCCACTGGAAGAGTGGACCCTATGGAAAGTCGCAACCGTTCTAGCTAACCTACGGGGGGTACGTCGACCTTGCCGGTGGCCGAGGTGTCTGATTGTGTTACGCTGGTATCCTATACCGGTGCCGAAAGCGGTACCTGAGCCAGAAGGGCTAGACTGGTCCGGTGATCCTAGCGCAGCCGAAACAATGGCTGCTATAGGATCATCCGGGTCGCTCAAGACGTGTCTTGGGCGGCAACGACGGAGTGTGATATTGTGTCGGTACGTCAACGTAAAAATAGTAACCGTAATAGAATACTTTTGTCCCACCAGACGGTTATTTAACTCCATGATAATCACATTTCAACCACTATGTCAAGTTCTTTTTTACATTTCTAGTTCTAGATAGGCGTTCCTTCTGAAATTGGTCTATTCTGATTTGATACCCCAAAACGATCCACTTAGCATTGGATCGTTTTAAAGGAATTTCATTTTCCAATTGCAGTTGTTAATGCATGGATCCGGCAGATAAGTTATTGAATTGTAAGAATAACAGAATAACGAGGCATATGTCAGAGAATATTTTATTGCATTTGAGAAGTAGAGTTGCCTGATACATTTTATAATATTATTTTTTCTGAAAGCTCAAGAGAGATTTGTGAGATTGAGACTAGATCGATACTTGAATTTTAACTTTATTAATTGCGGGGATGGCTCGTTATCGACCGGCGCGACGGCGCGACGGCACGTCAAAGATAACGTTACGTCACCCACGTATCAAACACAAGGATCATTGTAATGATCATTTCACACACTCATATAAAAAGGGAAATCATGAACAATTTGAGATTATGAAGGTTAATAACTCTGAGGTATAATTTGGAGCTACGCTCGGAGTTCCCTTGCGAAATAAGATCCGCATGTAAACTACCAGTCACCGATATTATAGCTCTTACAATTAGCAAGTTAAATTAGCAGTGGGTACTGGGCAGGCCACATCGCTCGTAGAACTGACAACCGATGGGGAAGAAAGGTTCTCAAGTGGCGACCACGAACCGGAAGATGCAGCGTATGGCCGGCCTCCACTCAGATGGGCCGATACGCGGAGCCACTATCTCGTTTAACACCTATGATATTTTTGTTAAATATATTTAATGTAATATATATATATATGTGTGTGTGTGTGTGTGTGTGTGTGTGTGTGTGTGTGTGTGTGTGTGTGTGTGTGTGTGTGTGTGTGTGTGTGTTGTATGTAATGTGTGTGTGTATGTGTGTATATTTAATGTGTGTTTATGTTATTAATGGAACGTAGCTTAGCCAGATTTTTCGTAAGTAAATCCAATTATTCAATATCTTTAAAAATGTAGCCATGCGCGAGCGGACATCTTCAGGCGGATGATGATGATGATGATAATATACCTATATCTAACCCAAAAGAATTTTGTTTGTCTGTCTCCCAATACGTTCGTCGGAAAATATATCTAACTTCCTAGATTACTTGTGGGTTTCTTTAAGCTGCCAGTGAGTATTATGTTTCCTTCTAGATAAGCGTGTTCCATCGAATTTACGTATTGTCACTTATAAACAAAAACACATTCTTAAAAAATATCATTTCACGACTATAAAGATCTGAATGTATTTACATTTAGAAACTAAGAAAGTTGAAAAATTTGGAACGCGATATAAACTGTATGCGCGTGCATTGTTCAATCTCAAGTCCCAATATACCTATATACCTAATATACCTATATCATATACACAGTTTACTAGGCCAGGGAAATCGACCCGTCCTTGACTTATCCTGGGCCTGTTTGACCTCATTGTTGACCTCCGCTACCTTGCAGTAGCAGAATTCAAGGTCAAAGACCTGTACCGATGTGCGCAGCTTGTATCATTCTTTTCATCATTTTAAATGTAGGTATCTTTAGGATATATTTTGTGAGAATTTTATGATTGGAGCTTATCAGTTTCTGGGTTTTATTTTTATTTAGAAAAAGATCGCCCTAAGTAGCATGCCTTATTTTTATTTTATTTAAATGAATGACGTGACGAGCTAGTCGTTTGCCTGATGTTAAGCGTCACAGCTGCCCATAACAGGTTGCAGTATCACTCGGAACTCTAAATTTATATAGTTTCGCGTGACATTGCACTGCGCACCTCATCCTGAGACTTCACACAGTATAGTAATAAGATGACTATAGAATGTGTGATCAGATCATATAGTCTCAATTGCCCAGAAATTTCACTAGATACAACCCTTTGAAACCGGAACACAGTAGTGCGTGCACACTACTGCTTCGCGGCAGAATCACTGGCAAAGCGGTGGTACCTTTGCAGAAAAGTCCTACCACCTAGCCTTATGCCTAACTTATGTCTAGTAGACTTAAGTGTGCTAGGATCATTATGACGTGGTTGAAGCAATGTCCCGCAGTCGTGCAGACCCAATATAAATAACCAAAACGTGAAATATTTTTTTCTGACAAAATTAGGATATAACCAAACTTTCAATCGGCCCTCGGCTGACATGACATTTTCACAACCGATTTGTCTCAAAACGTAAATATAAATAAATACAATAAAAATAATAAATAAATACTTGGAAAAAATATGCCAACATATTTGTGAATATTGATGCGTGCCCGTCGTTTCCTATTAGAAACGTGCCCTATTTACAAATAAGTTGCTTTTTTCAAAGCGTTCGAGATCTTTCATATCGTCGTAAGGTCTTCGGAAATAAATTGAAGCAATCGGTGAAAAGAGGGCTACGACGGGAGATTTGGCTCCCCCGGGAGCAATGTATTTGGGAACTAAACGTTAACTAATTGTATTACCATAAAATTACATATTTTTTTTATTAAAAACATAATAAAAAACTAGGAAATCTCTCTACTTACTTATCTAACACATAATATTAAGAAAAAATACGTTAAAAAAAATGTAAGTATATATGCAGAACATCACTTTAGCGGAATTTAAAAAACCAGCGGTACCTACCCCCCCTACCCTAGCGGTAGCGGTAGCGGTATTTATTACGTAGATATTTAGCCCTATAATAGCGATTACATGCAGTTGCGAAACACTGTCTACAATATTGTGCTAAGCGAAGTATTATGTTTTTGTAAGCTAGCTATGAATGTATCCGCGAGAGTCAGTAGCGAGTATTTTCTAGCATGAGCTGTAGAAATCTTAGAGTATAGGCTAAAGCATAGAGAGATTATCAAAATGATATTATACTTGTACTGCTCACACGTATCGCTAAGTCAGTGGCGAAGGAAAGAAACAAACATATAGTAGTTAGCTACGGTTGCGATAAGCACCGTACCATTTTTTTCGACTCGAGTCAACTGTTTTTTCTACACAAATCTGTCAGACTCATTCACATCAAAGTCCAACATCATTTAAAAAGTATCCACAAAAGTGGTACGCTTGACACATAATCAAGTTCTCTATGCCTTAGAGTATAGACTAAAAGCATAGAGAGAACGTCATTATCTGTCAAGCGTACCACTTTTTTGGACACTTTTTATATGAAGTGGACACTTTCATGTGAATGAGTCTGACAGGTTTGTATAGAAAAAACAGTTGACTCGAGTCGAAAAAATGGTACGGTGACATTTCGTAAGCGTAGCTAATTACTATATGTTTGTTTCTTTCCTTCGCCACTGACGTAGCGATACGTGTGAGCAGTACAAATATACTATCTTTTTGATGATCCCTCTTTGCTTTTAGTCTATACTCTAAGCTCTATGCTTTAGTCTCTAAATCGACATGTTTTTTCTCGAGAAAGCGTTGCACCAATGAAAACGCAAGACTTGAAATGTTTTATGATGTCATCCGCGTGACCGTTCATTGGTCAATAACTTTCTCGAGAGGAGAGATAATTGTCGATTTTTTAGCTCATGCTATAGCCCTGCAGGTCGTTTGCTACAACAAGGGGAATAAACAATCTTCAATAATGTAAACTAAATGAAAGTAGAAGAACAATTAGAATTTTAATGAATCGTATTTTGTCGCGATGTTTCTGCAATGCGAATAACATAAAAATTACACGTCACACACACATGCACAACATTTTTTAATTGTAATAACGTGGGCTGTGCTACAACTTCAAAACTAATGTAGGTATAATAAGTAGGTATAGACCTGGTTAGGTATGGAAAAGGTACCTATACTATATAGGTACCTTTTCCATTTTGTAAATAGTTTTATGACAGCTTATAGAAAATTGTGAGGTAATTTGTCCAAGTGTCTTGAAAATAAAATCCATACAAATAAATAGACATATTTAGCATTACCCCTTTACAAGGCTACGACGTTCGGAAAAAAAATTGAGGGATGTGATGAGTTGAAAAAATGTAGTATCGATTGATCGTGAATAGTGATCGGATAATCGAATGAAAGTTTACCACCATACCTTCATTGTATATCCCGAAAACATCGTATATTTGGGGTCAATGTCAACAAGATGACTGCGTTTTTATTCTAATAAATTATTTTAAGGGATTATGCTAGGCCAAGCCAAAGCCACAGAATAGATATATAGTACTAGGCCAAAGCGGGGATTAGTCGGGGGCCGACTAATCCCCGCCTACCTACCTAATATTTTATATTTATTCGAGGTTTCCTGTAATCGATTTCGATTGTAACGTAATCTATATTTTAATATTTTCTCGCAATCAATAGTCTAATCTGTCTTGTATATAGTGGAAAGAGTTATACCAAAACTTTTTTGGTATAACTCTTTCCACTATATATATTTCTACTAATACTATATAATTCTGCACGGTGGTTTTTAAATCGAAGTATGAAATGAAAACGATTGAAGTCGCGTTACTAACCTCTTAAGACAACACCCAATGCGAGCACGTTTGTTACAGCAGTCAAACATAGAGCGTATACTGTATAATACAGGGTCGCTTTTTGCGTATCAAAAATATGGCGATTACGTTGAGTTGTGCGCATCGACTTTTCCATTTTGCGGTACAAATAATTAATAACAAAACAAATACTTTGTTTAAAAAAATAAGCTTACAGTTGGATGCATTGAAACATAGCGTATCACTATGATTTATTTGAACGGATGTCGGAGGTATAATGTAACATTTATTTGCTTTTGAATCATTTTTAGACACAATTTTTTTCTATCGGGAAACTTTTCGTAAACGTGTTTTGATATCTACATGATATGACCAGTATCAACATGCATATTTTTCCATCGTCTAAATGGATTGGTTTAACTATCTACAAGGTGAGTTGGAATGTTATCCCGAAAGGGGGGGACGGGGGACGGATGGGACTGGGACCATGATAGTCCACAAGTTGTGAGAGCCTTACTTGAAGCTGCGTGTTTCCAAACTATGGAGGTTTAAAAAAAAAATCTACTCTCAAAATTTCACGTGCGATCGCTACGAGAGATAACAAGATACTATAAAGTAATTTCTAAACACGGTCGTTAAACTCATTGAAGTGCATACGGTCAAGGGCGAAGTTCAACCAGCCAGCTGCGCTAGGGCTATCTTGGAACGTATACTTTACATGACATTTCTTCAATGAAGAGTTTGAGTTTGTTTGAGTTTTTGTGTTTGTTTGAGTCTCTTTTTTAAGCTTTCTGTTACTCGTTCTATCGATTTTAATGATTTTTTGTTTATCATGTTGTCTTCATCTGTAATTGTCGTGGCATTTGGCTTGTACTACTTTTAGTATAATAATAATAGAATGTATCAGTGTACACGATGTTGATGATCGAATAAATAAATAAATAAATGAAAAACTATTAATTTAGAAAAGTCGTAGAAGAAACATTGTCTACTTTGGGGAGTAGATTTACCCCTTTTCGGGATAATATACCAATTCAAACTCAGATAGTATAGACCTTTTCCAGTCTATAGATAGTTCAAGATTTCTTTAGATTTTTATTTTTAAGTATGTAGGCTTTTATGTAGTTAGGTGTATTATTTAAGTTTTTTTAGTAATATGTATAATACTGTATTTATTTTGATTTTACTTTATAAATAAACACATAGTGTTATCCTCTAATTGATATACATTGTGAGAAAAATTTTTTTTAACGGGCAAATTGCCTTTATTACTCAAGCTAACTACTACAATAATAAAAACTAAACTAAACTAAGCTAAACTAAACTAAACTAGCTACACTACCTACTACAAAGAACACTTATGGACTGTATAATAGCCGCGATGGCCTATAGACAGTCCAAGTGCTCCAGCCCACTACCGGTAGGTAGCGTACCCAACATGCCACACAACAGACTTTGGAAAACGCGATGAGCTCCTGGTCCCCACGGACCCAGGGTCTCAACACCAAACGGCTCAAATATGTAACCGCTACCGAGATTACTATATTTGCGCAGTTTTAGCTGCTCAGCAGAATTAGCCGCGGCGCCGGCCCTAACG